>OX438744.1:1449209-2063584 GCA_949316235.1 Oegoconia quadripuncta | reverse complement strand
TTGTATTGCACAACGAGGACGTCACCTCGAACATCTGCTTTGAATAGGTACGAAATTTTGTGCTTACTAAGAAATGAAATGTATGGGAGTTGTAACGGAACACAAGCGTACCGTTGATACAAATTCAGTGTGTGAGGCATTTTGTGGGTTCGAGGGGGTACAAGCTTATTAAAGAGTAATAAAGTAGTTAGGACACACTTTTCTAGGTCAGGTAGTATTTTAAAATGATTCCACTTAAAATCCAATCTAAATAACAAAAACTTGATTTATTGGAAAACTAGGGGGTATTTCACAAAAATGAAAATGAGGAATTCATTTCAGTTAGCAGTGGGTCCTATATCTCGAATTTTAGCAATTTCGTAATTGTTGTGTATTCTTCTATGTTACCTTAAGGCGGACGGTCATAACCCGCTGCTGGTATATATGGGGAGGAGGCTTGTGAGTTTAATACAAGATGCGAGGAAGCGACGCCGGCCAGATCGGCCGAGTGCCGCGCGCGTACCAAAGTGTGTTGGTAGATCGCGCGTGGAAACGCCGAACAAATAAAAAACTTACTTTAAAAGGCATCGAGTGGTGACGATGGCCTGGCCTCCTCCTGGCGTTTCAAGCTTCCTTGCATAACAGTGTGGTGGTGGCGCACTAGAAAAGCATTTGCAATTGATCGAACATGAAAGCAAAATTATAATCATTCTCACGTAGGGTGATTGGAAATGAAGATGCGTTGATGTCTCTTGTATGAGAATTTCTCGCATAGTGAAATCGCAATAAAATCTCACTTTTGGTAAATCCTAAGTATAGGATGATACGCTGCGGCGACTAAACGAAGTTCCTTGATGGACTTAGAGGTGGGTTGAGCACCTCATATGGAAGAATGTTCTTCCTAGTTATATAATGTTGTGTCGGCTGAATGCTTCAAGCATTTTGAACAGTCGTTTAAATTATGTTGAATTCATAGTGGGCGTTGATCGCTTACCTTGCGTTTAGCATTGTCTAGTACGATACGTCCTTCGGGGCGCCGTTCTAGTAACCAATTAACAAATAAGGCGTGACGAGCTACACGCCAGATATCAAATGATGTCTATAAGCCTACAGGCGAGCCTACGGGCCGATTCTAGTATGAAACGTCTTTCGGGGCGCCGTTCTAGTAATCAGATCACAACAAAGCATGACGAGCGACATGCCAGATATCAAATGATGTCTACTAGCCTTCGGGCGAGACTGCTGGCTGAATCTAGTATGATACGTCCCTTGGGGCGCCGTTCTAGAATTCAGTTAAGAAGTAAGCGTGATGAGGGACACGCCGATGTCTTATGATGTCAATAAGCCTACGGGCAGGTTCTAGTATGAAACGTCCTCTGGGCGCCGTTCTAGCAATCTAATAGTGTGAAGGTGGCACACTAGAATGGTCACTGAGGTGAACCATCAGCGTGAGTGGGTACACGCTCGATGTTTACGAACATCTAAGGCCTACGGGCTAATAAATATGGATCTGCGGATACCAAAATACGTGGCACGGCACGTTGGCGTGAGTGGCGACACGCAGTGTTTACGAACACTAAAAGCCTACGGGCAAATGAATATCTAAGGATAACAAATAAACAGTGTGAGCTGGCACACTAAAAATGGTCACTATGGTGAAACCATTGGCGTGAGTGGTGAGTGGAGACACGCAGTGTTTACGAACACAAAAGGCCTACGGGCTATTGAATATGCAATGATACCAAAAATCGTGTTAACACGTAAAGCATGTAGGGAGGGAATACATGCTAGGTGTTCGAACATCGACCAAACGGGGCTTCAGTCTGGAGAAGTTTACTAACCAAACCCTTACTTCAATCATCTCATTTTAGATGATTTAAATATGTATCAATGGTTGAAACGCCCATTCATAGCTCTTGATAAGAAGTCGCTGGTCGCCGAATGGACGATAGGGGAATGGCTTATCAAGAGTTGTGGGGAGAAATTTAAGAAAGGTATTCAACCAATAGTTTTAAGGAAACCTAGCGTAATTAGTTTTAAGCTATACTTTTAAGGAAAATCAACCTGGGATCGAGGTCTACCGAAATATTAGTCCGTTTATTGAGTGATACGTAATAATGCTCGAATATCTTAATCGCCTTTTAAGCACCTTAGTCGCCTTCTTAACAAAAACCGTAAAGGGAATTAACTGACGATAAGCGATGCTTCGCCAACTATATTCGTAAAACCAAACCTGCTTTAATGTCATGTTGTTCAATATTTTATAAAGAAGTCTGTTGCCCTAGTAGGATTCTCAGATAACGATCGAAAGGGAATCTTATAGGAAGATATAGATTGGATGCAAATAACAATAGTACATTCAGGCTATGCTGAAAGGATGTATTATTGAGGAAGAGAGTTATGGAAACTAACAACTAAGCAATTCGTATGATAGGCGTGTAAAGGAATAATAACTGTCAGAAACTCTGTTTACCCCGATAGGATTCTCAGAGGTAATCGAAAGGGAGTCTTGTAGGGGGACAGAAGTATGCTCTACGATTGTAAGGTTGAATCGCCTGTTACGATTCTCTGTGGGAGGTCGCTGGTCGCCGGATGGACGATAGGGGAATGGCCCACAGGAATCGCGGGAGCTAGATTACAGTAAAGGATTCAACCACCAATAGTACATTCAGGCTTGTAGCCGAAAGGATGTGTTATTGGGAAGGATCGCAATGGAGACTGACATCTGTGGTTAGCCTCATTATCGGCGTGGCAACTACGTAATGGTACAGGGATAGTAATTATCTAAAGGTTTTAAACTACACCGTAGTCTTGTAGGCAAACAGAAGTATGCTCAACCATAAGGTTGAATCGCCTGTTACGATTCTCTGTGGGAGGTCGCTGGTCGCCGGATGGACGATAGGGGAATGGCCCACAGGAATCGCGGGAGCTAGATTACAGTAAAGGATTCAACCACCAATATTACATTCAGGCTTTGGCTGAAAGGATGTGCTATTGGGTGATGTCGCAGTTGAGTTTGACATGTAACTACCTAATGGTAGAAAGTTCGATTACCTAAACATTACAGGCAGTTTTAATATTATCCAATGACTTGTTTCAAGAATAACTAGTTTCTTCCTAAAATTGGTTAGGCCCAAGTCGAATCTCTCATGGCGAGATTGCAGACTGACCAATCTCCTCTCAGTAGAAGCTATACTTCTTTTGGAAGTTTCTATCACCTCTTAATTACGATTGTCACTAAATAAAGCTAAATAACGACAATTTATCTAAACCCCTTGCTATATTAGTTCAGCGGATGACCTAAAATATCATATTGTAAATTCTAATACTTAATACTTCCGAAGGCTCAATTGCCTCAGGCATAGGAACTATATTTGAGACTTAATTAATACTTATCGGCTGATTGTATCAGTTGAACTTAAAGATTTCATCATCACTTTCGGGAACGTGTTAGGCACGCTTAGAAAATCACTTGCATGACTGTTGATACCCGCTGGGAGTAAGGGTGTGAGTGGGGCCCTAGGGTGTAAATTCCGTATAACGCAAAACCCTTTGGTGATTACTGAAATCTAACTACATAGTAATGGTTGTTACCATTATAAACCTACACTTTTGTAACGTGTCCTCCTGAGGCATGGTTTCTTCGAAGTTTATGCAAATACTTTACGCTTCACCTAAGGTCTGGCGTTTGAGCTGAAATAGTAGAGGGATCTATTCCTTCTTAGAGTTAGGTCTAGTTGTACTAGATCTGTATTGCGAATTGACTCGTAACTATATAACACTGATTGCATTAGTGTAAATTTTAATACATTTATCAGCATTCCAACTGATTGTATCAGTTGGACATGTGGAATATTTTCCCAAATACCTAAAACCATCAGCCGATTGTATCGGTTGAACTAGATGATGACAATCATTTACTCCCTTTTTCTCCCCTTTGGGGGGGAGTCACCATAATGGCCGGACTCCACCGTGGGTGGCGGAGGAGGCGCCACCCGCCCCTCATCTGAGGGCTGCCAGGATTACAACTTTCATGTTGAAGACTGGAGACTCAGATGGGGGCTAACTAGTTAGGCTTCCTTCAGAAGCATTATTCCTTTAGTGAGATTTGGGTCTCGTTTGTCGTTCTGACAAACGGGACCCCTTTCTATTTAAAATCATAATTAAGTCGCTTACAACTTTACAAGTTGGGTCTCGTTTGTCTACCGGCAAGCGGGACCCTTTTCCATTTAATCTTTAGAATTGACAGATTCTGAATACCTTGCCTAGTCCGGTCTCGATCGTCTTCGGCGGTCGGGACCTCTTTTTATGTAAATTTTCTTAACCGTCTCAGGACCTTTCCTCTAGATCGCCATCTTATTTTGTACTGTAAATCTCTAAAAAGACACCAGGGTTCTATTACCATCACAACGTAGGTGTCCTAGACGATCACAAGGCCAAAACTATCCTAGTATACCTAGGGCTTCAATATATTTCCGGCATCTTAGTCTATTTCATAAATTTCGCGTGGGTTCTGGGTTAGCTATTATTTCCAGGTTGTTAAACTATCCGAGGACTCGACTTCAGTGAGTGGGAAATTGTAACTGCTCTACGCGGTTGTTTGCTTTTAAAGAGTGTGAGCGCGTTAGAGATTTTTTTCAGAGGGGGGGTCTTTTACAATTAGAGTTGCCGTGACCAGGATGTTAAAGTTAATTCTATGACTGAGATACCTACCATAAATTATTATTTCGGCTTTCGAGCCTACAATTGCTGACCGTGAAATGGAAGAGATTAACATAATATAAATAAAGATGGCATTCACATGTACCTACTATGTGAGAACTTGAAATAGAAAAGTGATTTACCCTTCTGGTCTAGATCACTGATTTTTAGAATATTAAATAATTTTCGAATGGAAGAAGGGTAAAGTTGTTTGGCTGCTTAATCAGTAGTAGTAATTCAATGAAAATAAACTAAAGAATAACTAAAGTAGATTTCAAAATTGAGGTTCCATTGGTGTACCATTTAGTTAGTTTAGCTGTAGGACGATCATTATTCTTTATGTGTTCATAATGATTGTTGAGTGTTAGGTACAAATAGTGGTTATTCTCAGAACGTGAGTTCGAGAACTATAATAGGTTCTTCTTATTATATTGGTTTATAGTCTTAAAAATCTTAACGACTGATTACGATCATTATTATATATAGAAATTCAGACAACTTCATTTTGAGGTCTCGTTTTATTCTTTTTTCTTGTAGGATTCCTTCGTGGCCCTAGATAAATAATAAATGGCTACTGTAATTTAAAAAAAAATAATTATTTATTGTGATATTTGCCCTCGGTCAAATTATTCATAAATGTAACGAAGATATTTATCGATTTTTTTGATTGCAGATCGCTTGCTGAGTGCAAGCTGCTGAGCGTACAGAAGTGTAGATAGGACGAAACACTTACACAATTACATTGCTACGAGTAATTTGTCTTCAGAATGTGTGAATTTTAACAAAACTATGTCAAAATACATTAGAAATGTCCAGCTTTAAAATGGTATCACTTCACAGGAAACATTTTACCTTTTGTCCGAATAAAAATGAACCATTGCAATGTCCATTTTCACCGTCGAAGAACAATCTTGAAAGCAATTAAACAGAAAACGTCAGAGGTTAGGAAAAAGGGGCAAAAGTTTCAATTGGTTCCAGGAAAATTATTCTAATAGGTTTCCTTGAGTTGTGAAGGTAATTGGATTTTTTTTATTTAATTTAACTTTCGGAGGACGCAAACGAAATAGGTACATCGTTTTATCCGACCACAGCAAAGGTAAACCTTCCGCTCCATTTGGTAACTAAATTTCGTAACTGGTTGCAAAATGGAAAATGATCGTTATTGTTTTGTCAACACAGCATGAACAGAACGTTGGGAAGATCTGGTTACAGGATTTTCCAAAATCGGTTACGTAATGAGACTTCCTTCCGTCCCATTTAATAATAAATAATAATAAATACCCTTAGACATACACACATCGCCATATAGCGACTGGCGGGATGCGTGGGGTTCTTATCATGCGAAATTTATTTCTAACTCATATTTTTTATATTTTTTTTTTAATTTAATTAAATGATGTAATTATGCTACAATACGCTGTGGGAAAGGTATGGTGGAATAAGGTACAAACGCGACCGTCAAATGACAGAAAGCTCTATTCGATGATAGTTTTGAAAAAAAAATTACCTACACCAATACCTTCTATTTATCTTACTTAATATGCCCAATTTTTTTATTACGGTACAAAACTCATCCGGTATATTTCTTTAATGTTTCAAATATTTCGACACCAAATAATTGATAGAATATCTTGGCAGAATAAAAGTTATTTAACTATCTATGTACATTGCATGACCCCATTCTTGCAAATATATCATTCGCTCACTAATTAATGAATAGATATTAATTTTCCACTACCTTGGAAACGTCTTACAATACGTTTGTGAACAGTTTCAGCATCTTAACGTTCCCCTGACTCACTCTGCGCAATTGGATGGCTATTGTTTGCTGGTACCATTATGTATATAGACATTCCAGCGCTTCGATGTGCCGCCAGTCCACCTGGCAAAGCTGCAAGGAATATAGACGTAGATTAAATGTCGATCTCTTCCTTCCTTCCTTCCATAGCGAGACGTATCCTTAGCAATAGTTTCTTTTAATCGTCTATTATTTTTTTTTTAATGTTCTATGTGTCTAAGTAATATATTTTATGAATATTTACATGTAGGTATGGATATCACATATATAAGCAAACTAGTGTATGTGTAGCGTTCGATCTTGCTGAGCGCTTTATTAGACCACTATAGGTCTTTACCTATGAAATTGGCGTTTTGTATGAAGAATTTTTTTTCATTAAGACTGTTTTCTCCATACAAACATTTTTGATTTTTTTTTTGGGAACGGCAAATCCAAATTTAACTAAACTTTGTGTGTATTATCGGATAACATTAAGTTAAGTATAGGCAGCGTTAATTTTTAAAAGTAACCGCTTTATAAAAGTTTCAGCGAATCTAAGAAATGATTATGGGAAGCACATGAAAAGAGCTCTGATCAAATTTTTTTTATTATGTGATTTAGCCCAGAAATTAAAAAATATTTCATGTGAAACCTTGAAATAATATTCCATTTTCCAAATAAAAATCGCAGGAATTGGTACATATGATTAACGAAGAAAAAAAACTCCAATTTCATAGGTAAAGACCTATTGTCATATTGTCTACAATATTTCTATATGTGAGAACCTGTTATTAGCCGTCAGGTATAATTTTACATTGTTATTTGTGACTTAACATGGCTGTTGGTTTTCCTTAACATAAATAAATAAATAAATAATTTCAATTATGGAATCATCCAAACTTAAAACTTTAATTCAAACCGATATACATCATATCATTTGTTGACTGTTAATTTAATCTACTGGAAATAATAACTGCTTTTTGCTTTCATCTGTCAGTCAGTATGTCCAAGCTACTACCGCTTTGTTTTTAAATACTTATATAGTTATTTAATTTTGTATCTTAGTTTATATTGCACTGATCTAATGATTATTATAAACAATGATGTAAAAATTGTTGTCTCACCCAAAGGTTATCTGGTAGAAATCGCTTAATAGCGATAACACCGCCTAGTTGTACAATTATTATTTATTTTTTGAAGCTTTATTTATGAAGTGCATTGTAGAATTTTTGTGCAATAAAGTGTACTTGATTGATTGATTGATTGATTGTTATGAAGAGCGTAGTTTCCTAGCACAGGCATTATTATACTTAAAAAGAGTCTCTATTAAACCCAATTCAGGAAAAGAAAAAAAAGTTTTTAAATTAGTCTAATTTTAATTATTTCACAGATCTAAATTCAATACATAATTTGACACGCTGTGTATGCCAGATACATTTAAACACATTTTATTATTATTATTATTAAGAGCCCATAGTGTCCCACTGCTGGGCAAAGGCCTCCCTCATCTGTTTCCAGTCGTTTCTGTTCTTGGCGAGCCCAAACTGTCAAGCTCGTCTCTCCACCGTTTTCGCGGTCTGCCCCGTTTGCGTCTGGCGGTTGTAGGAGTCCAAATAGTGGACGCATTTGCCCACAACTCGCACGGCATGCGGCCCACGTGACCCGCCCAGTCCCACTTCAACGTTGCCGCTTTTTTCCCTACGTCAAAGATCTAATTAGACATTTTAATCTAAAGTCGACTCCATAATTAATCGCACAGTACTATGTCATGATTAATGCTAGCAAACTGGCTATTTGATATGTACTGTCTGTTGATCCTGGCTTACAGGAGTTATAGAGGGCGTAGTGTGGAGGTGGACATAACCCTCTCCTATATTAATACCATTTATTGTCCACACACACATAAATATAAGCTGTATATAAGTGTAACAAGACATTAAAGAAAGCTCGTACTAATAAAACTATCCCAAGACTGAGAAAAACTTATAGAATGATACTTGAGATTATTCTATTTCTTCCGTCTAATCTGAATTTGAACAGTATCAAATATATATTATTGAGAGTGAGATTCGATCTCAATCCTGAGACTGCCTGTCAATACGGCCCTTAGTTTTCAAAAAAAAGGGAGCTATTTTACAAAAGACAATAAATAAATAAAATTAAAAAGATATGCGTGCGTGTGTGGTGGGAACAGACTCAGCGTACGCTGGGCGGCGCAGCCACACAGCACGGATTTTCAGCCTGCCACTGACTACAGTAACAACAGTTTTTTTTTTATTTGCGCACACATCACTCAACCGCCTCCGTGGCTCAATGTAAATAACATTGGGTTTACGTTTCGGAGGTCGCGGGTTCGATCCCCAGCGGGGTACATGTTTAAGTATTCGGTTTGGTTGGTGGTAGGGCATTTTAAATGTCCGCCTGGCTAGCTACCACCATCTTATCTAAATCTGCCACCAAGCAGTAATGTTAATTGTTGTGTTCCGGTTGTCAGAGATAAGATAGCCAGTCCCCCAAACGTGTTGGGGTTTCCGGGTCAGTACGCTTCCACCTTCGACCGCATCTTCACTTAACATCAGCTGTGATTGAGGTCAAGTACCAACCCGTTATGCATAAAAAAAAACATCTCAAACGAGGTATCGTGATTTGCAAAGAGTCTTTTTTTTATGATGACTGGATTCGCGTTTCACCACAATCTCACCTGATGGAAAATGACGATGTGGTCGGAGATGAAGCACGCGATCTCAGGAAATGCCTATTCACTCTGCTCTTGAAGATCCCAAGGATTCAGGAAAGACTGACGCCGGAAGGGAGTCTAAATTTAGTTTAAGCGTGCCGTACACTTTGTCAAAGATTTAGTACATATTAACATTTGTTGTAAAATTGTCGTTCCTCAAGCTATCGTTCTGGTAATTCGAGAAGATTACTCCATCCAATATTACAGGCCCTTTCATTATGTTCGGTGACAATAAAAGTATATACAAATAGACAAAGGAAATTTCCTCTCTGGAACGCAAATAACGGAACGATAATTTTATGTGTATATCGCACTCAACTTTACTGCCTATAAACTGCGCTGACGAACGGGCGGACAGATTCAAAACAATTCATTTAATATTATGTAATACATCACAATATAGTAGTCGTAAATTTGTAATGGTTGAGTTAAGTTTGTAGTTCCTTAGGTGGAGACGACAAAGATAGTGCTGTATCATGTTTGGCAAGAGGTTATATTTATTAATTTATTTTTATTTATTTTATTGGGCATACAGAACAAGTTAAAGTATAACAAGGCCGAATAGAACTTATAAAACTAGACTATAACTCTGGGTATGTATGCACAGAATGAAATGTTAATATGCTAGCAGTGTAACAATCAATCTAACAAACATTCATTATCCGTGATAAAGCAAGAAAAATGTAATTAATCGTTCTAAAGTTGAGTCACAAAAATCTTATGGTATACTACTGTGGGGTAGAGCTGGTGCAGACATTCAAACAATATTTGTTCTACAAAAAAGAGCAATCAGAGCAATATATAAATTACGCTGCCGTGATTCTCTAAGAGATCTGTTTAAAGAAATAAGTATTTTAACTGTTGCATCCCAATATATATATGACAGTATAATGTATGTACGCAAAAATATATGCCTATTTCGCAAACATTCTGATAATCATAATTTGAATACTAGATACAAAAATAAAATTGAAATTCCACAATTTAGACTAAGCAGGGTTAGCACATCCTTTGTGGGACACAGCATACGCTTTTACAATAAAATACCAGAACATGTATTGAGTTTAACAGAGCAGAAATTTAAACGCCACATTAATGTGTTTCTTTAAAGAAACTCTGTGTAAGAAGGGTTATTACAGGATAGATGATTATTTAGGCGATAAGGAGGTCTGGTGTTAGCTGGTAGTTATGTTAATTGCTATTGTTTTGTAATATGTAATATAAAATGTAATATTATTGTAAAGATGGAAACTAGTTGAAAAGATGTGTTGTTGCGGAGTTTCTTGTCGCTTCTTCTCCCTAACCATAACACCTTTTGAAGCGATGTAGTTAAAAAAAAAAAAAAAAATAACATGTTGACTTTCAATAAGTGATATTTTTGTATCCTACATTGAATAAAATATTTTTTGATTTTGATTTTGATTTTGAAACTTAGCCAAAGTTAATTACAAAATATCAACTTTGTTTGTTTTCTAAACGTAAGCAAATTGTGTTCTTGGTAGATAACCGAAATTAGTATTAACTACACTGAAAAAAAAAAACAATTTTACTGACGCAAACGTGTCAGACCGCGAAAACGGTGGAGAGACGAGATTGTCAGTTTTAATAAGGGATGGTTGTGCTCGCCAAGAACAGAAACGATTGGAAACAGATGAGGGAGGCCTTTGCCCAGCAGTGGGACACTATGGGCTCTTAATAATAATGTGTCTATCCGTGTGTGTCGTAAAAGGTGACTACGGGACTTTCTATCAAAAACATCTATTATACAGGGCGTCCCAAAGTTATGGGACATGAAGGGGAAGTACCTTAAATATCGTAGATAGTGAATTTTGCTCAAAGAAGACTTTATGTTATTTTTAAAAGTTAGTAATTCTGCATTCATAGATTTTCTAAAAATTATTTGCTTCGGCTGGGAATCGAACCGACTCAAATGTGAAAAAAAAAACACCCTACTTTTATGATGCCAATCGAAAGAATAGCTAAAAAATAATAACTCTGCCTAAGTAACATAGTATTTTAAAAGAAAGGAACAACGTGAAATTAATCATTTTAATCAAATAAAAAACATACATGAAACTGCCGTAGTCAATTAAGTAGGTATTTTTTTGTAAATTAATTAATTAAATGCTCAAAATGTGATCCCTCTTGTCTTACGCAAATCGCCAATCTTTTAATGAGCCCGCTGCCTGTTGATTTTCTAATCATTTTATGGTGAACACTCGATGTGATATGGCACAATTCTGTTTGCAACTCGCCTACGTTCTCGTATCGCTTTTTGTATAGCATATCTTTCACGTATCCCCAAAAGAAGAAATCTAATGGTGTGAGGTCCGGGGATCTGGCCGGCCATCTAATCGGTCCATTTGTACCAATCCATGTAGGAAAACATTCATTTAGAAAATCTGCTGCTCTCCGACTATTATGAGCCGGAGCTCCATCTTGTTGGAAAATTAAGTTTTCTTGCTCCGCCGCGGAATGGTTTCTTATCTTATCCCTTAAAATTTGAAGTATTCCTAAATACTTTTCTGTGTTCAAGGTTCCTTGGTAAAAATGGATTAAGAAAACCCGGTTTTTTAAAAGTCCGCACCAACAGTTGAGTGAAAAACGCACTTGGTTATTAGTTTCAGTCACTCGTAGGGGATTTTCTTTAGACCAAATACGATTATTGTTGCGGTTATACATACCGTTATTGCTAAAGTTAGATTCGTCTGTCCAAATAATATTATCCAAAAAATTTGGATCTTCGAGCAATCGTGCCTGGATATCAAGACAGAAATTTTTTCTCCTTTCTGTATCGCCCGGAAGTAATTTTTGAACCAATCGTCCTTCAACATAACTCTTAAAACCGTGTTTTTTTAATACACGGTGTATTTTACTTTTTGAAACTCCAATTTCATGTTCTCCTTCTCTCACCGATGCTTTCGGAAAAGCCGAAAAGTAAATTAAAATACCAAGTTCTTCGTCGTTGATCGTATGGTTTTCTTGCTGTGGTTCTCTTGGGCGTTTATCGAAACGTCCCAGAGTTTTCAAATTGTTCACAAGCCTTTTCAAAACTTTACGAGACGGTATTTGTCTATCAGGATATTTTACGCCATACCACCGCAAACTTCTAGAGATATCTTTATCGTTCAAAAAATATGCTTCCATTAGATCAAAACTTACTTGATATGCCATGTTCGCAATAAATTAACACAATAACACTTGTGTAAGTGAATTGAGACTAAACAGATCAATATCCGAAAAACAAACGCTCGCACATACTGTTCCATTTTCAAATTTAAGAACAACATTTAAAAATATCACTTCTTTTTAAAATATCTTAAAAAGTATGCATTCAAACAAACGCTGTCATAAACTGTTCCATTTTCAAATTATAAATTATTTATTTTTGTTTTTAATTTGCCTTCTGTCTAGCTTACAGAGGACGTATTGAAATACAAGTTTTATCATTTCATCTACACGTGCACTTATAATAAGGAAAACTATGTTAGTACCTATTTTATGAAGTGGGTACTTATTTACGAATAATCAATGCTATCTTTGGAATGATAATATCGCTACTTTTCGAACGTCGTCGGCAATAAATAACTTTCTTGAAATTTGACTCAATCATTTTATGTTGTTCCTTTCTTTTAAAATACTATGTTACTTAGGCAGAGTTATTATTTTTTAGCTATTCTTTCGATTGGCATCATAAAAGTAGGGTGTTTTTTTTTTCACATTTAAGTCGGTTCGATTCCCAGCCGAAGCAAGTAATTTTTAGAAAATCTATGAATGCAGAATTACTAACTTTTAAAAATAACATAAAGTCTTCTTTGAGCAAAATTCACTATCTACAATATTTAAGGTACTTCCCCTTCATGTCCCATAACTTTGGGACGCCCTGTAGACTTGCACGTTTTGCAATTTAAATATGCGTATATATTATATGTATTATTTTTTATGTATGTTTATATGTATTCAATTAACGTATGTATTTATATGGGTGATTAATTTATTTTATTAAAATTAGTTTACCTACATACCATGTGCGTAATGCTTCCTAACCCAAAGGTTACCTGGAAGAGATCGCTTTTCGTGATAAGGCCGCCAAATTGTACTATCCCCTTTTTCTTATGTTTCTTATTGTTGTACAATAAAGGATATTTTGTTGTTTGTTGTTGTTGTTGTTTCAACGGCGATGGGTTTCACCCCCCGTCACATGTGCATTTCTATATATTTCATAAGGTGAACCGTGGATGTGGCTTCAAGAATTAAACTTTTTATATTCTGACCATCTAAATGCTTGTGTTTGTAACCATCCCATTTGGAATAATTGTTGTGACATTATGTATGTATGTATTCTATTACAATACATTTTTTTTTAACTTTAAACTATAATTTTTTTTTATGCACAAGTGGTTAGCACTTGACCTCAATCACACCTGATTTTAAGTGAAGATGAGGCCGAAGGTTGATACGTACTAACCCGGAAACCACATCTGGTTTGGGGGACTGACTATCTTATCTTTGATAACCTGAACACAATAATACTATTAACATTGGTTGATACTCGTACTCATTTTGAAGTTAATGGTGGTTTAAATGTCCGCTTGTCTAGCTACCACCATCTTATCTAAATCTGCCGCCAAACAGCAATGTTAATAGCATTGTTGTCTTCCGTTTGTCAGAGATAAGATAGCCAGTTCCATAAATATTTGGGTTTCCGGGTCAGTACGCTTCCACCTTCGGCCTCATCTCCACTTAACATCAGGTGTGATTGAGGTCAAGTGCAAACCCGTTGTGCATAATAAAAAATATAAAAAAAAATAACGTTGCTGTTTGGCGGCAGCCTTAGATAAGACGGTGATAGCTAGCCAGACAGACATTTAAAATGAAAATGAATAAAATGAAATGAGTGAAGGAAAACATAGGGTTTACGAATTGTTGTTTGTTTTTTTTTTTATATGAGAGGGCGGCAAACGAGCATGCGGGTCACCTGATGGAAAGCAATCACCGCCGCCCATGGACACCCGCAACACCAAAAGAGTCACAGATGCGTTGCCGGCCTTTGAGGAAGGTGTAGGCTCGTTTCTTGAAGGTTCCAATGTCGTACTCGTTCGGGAATACCGCTGCCGGAAGTCCGTTCCACAAGGTGGTCGTACGTGGTAAGAAGTTTCTTGAGAAACGTACAGTGGTAGACTTCCACTCATCCAGGTGATGTGGATGGAAATTTAATTTTCGGCGAGAAGTGTATCGGTTAAATTGAGCAGCGGGTATTAGCTCGAACAGTTCTTCAGAACACTCCCCATGAAATATGCGATAGAGAATGCAGAGGGACGCGACGTCTCTTCGCAACGCCAGGGGATCCAGTCGGTCAGTGAGACTCTCTTGGCCGAAATGTATACGCTTTTATAATAAGGTTCCAGTGGACATTCAAAATTTACCTTTAAATAAATTCAAAACCATCATAAAACAGACATTATTTACCAAAGGCTATTATAAAATTTCTGACTATCTGGATGATAAGCAAGCATGGACATAGACCGCTCGGCGATATTCAGCCTAATTATACAATATAATATAATTGTAACCCAAACTTATTTAAAAGAGCAACTCTTGAGTTTCTTGCTCGTTCTTCTCTGGGGAATCTGCTTTGCGAATGAGCAAAAATGTCAATAATTTTAATATTAAAATAAAAAATGTGACGTTTTCAAGTGTTAATCTTTATCCTACGAAATAAATATTTTTTGACTTTGACTTTGACTTCGACAATTCGGACTGCGCGACGTTGAACGCGGTCAAAAGTGTAAACCCTATGTTCTAAAAACCGCAGAAATTTGTCTTTCAACATTTTTTTGGTGTACCTATTTGGACAATAGGTATCTTTCCAATTCCAATTCTGCATCGTTGTGCACGATGATTCTGCCCATGTCAGGGTTGAAAACCACAATGCTAAAGTTGACGATTGTGCGGTAAGTTAAGCTTCTCTAGTTTGCGTAGCTGGAGATAGGACAAACAGAACAACACAAAACTAAATGCATAAAATTTACTTTACCAAATGTTAAACAACTGCCTACTGACATATTTGTAGGAGGTGATAAATTGGATCTTGTAGATACTACTGTCTTTTTAGGACTGACATTGGATGCTAAGCTTCAGTGGGGGCCTCATATTGAGAAACTAGCGAAAAAGCTCGCTTCCGCAGCGTATGCAGTCAAAAAAATCAGAAATTTAACAGACGTTCATACCGCAAGACTGGTTTACTTTAACTATTTCCACAGCTTGATGTCATATGGCATATTGTTGTGGGGAAACGCTGCTGACATACTTATGATTTTTGTTCTGCAGAAGCGTGCTATTCGTGCCATTTATAAATTAGGACCTAGAGAGTCTCTTAGAGATAAGTTTAAGGAAATTAATATCTGAGAATTTGTTATATGCAAAAAAAATATAACCTTATGTGCTAAAAATAGTGATAGGCACAATGTTAATACAAGGAATAAGAACCAGTTATCCGTTTATGTTAGCCGACTTCGTAAAGTTAGTAAATCGTTCAAAGGGCAATGTATACGCTTTTATAATAAGGTTCCAGTAGACATTCAAAATTTACCTTTAAATAAATTTAAAGCAATTATAAAACAGAAATTATTAGCAAAAGGCTATTATAAAATCACTGACTATTTGAATGATAAGCAAGCATGGACATAGCTGTCTTATTATTCATATAATTATGAAATCACAAATTGTAACCCATAATCTTTAAAAGAGCTACCCTAGAGTTTCTTGCCCGTTCTTCTCTGGGGAGTCAGCTTTGTGAATGAGCCGTAAATTTAAATGTAATATTAATAGTGACGTTTTCAAGTGATAATTTTATCCTATGAAATAAAATATTTTGAATTTTGAATTTTTTTTGACATAATATAACCACCACCTCAATACATAATTAAGATAATAGTGTCCGTGGTTTTCTAAATTTTATTTTTTAAACGACTGCGCCAGAATGAGTATTAGATTTTTTAAAGGTCACATGTCACACTCAATGCCATATTGAGTAATCTCAGTGGCTAGACATTCATTAGTATTTGCTGACGCTTGTTATGCAATGTATGACATAGCTAGCTTAAAGGTAAATTGTTATGGTAATCTATTGACTGCTGAATGACGACGTTTCAATTCCATGCTAAACGTTGGTTGATATATAATAATTTCTATTTCGTCTGATTGTAGTTTCGGAGGATTCTTTTTCCGACTAAATATTGACTAATCGAATAACTTTATTGCGAGTACATTTAATTTGTTTATCTCCCGTGAACTATTCAATTTATCTACATAAAAGATATTATATAATATATTTTATTTAATTTAACACTTTATTGCATATAACATTCATTGAACAATAACATAGTATACAAACATACATTGAACAAACATTGGACAGAAATTACAATACAAACCTACGTTTTAATCCAAAAAGTTGAATTCCATTTTGTATTTCTAGCATTACGTAAGTCTGGCTTATTTAAAAAGAGCAACCCTGGAGTTTCTTGCTCGTTCTTCTCTGGGAAGACTGCCTAGTGAATGAGCGATAACTGTATGTCATGACGATTTCAGATGTTATTCTTATAACTTAGGAAATAAAAACATTTTTGATTTGATTTGATTTGATCTGATCAAGCCGTTTATATTTTTATGCACAACGGGTTAGTACTTGATCTCAATCACACCTGATGTTAAATGAAAATGAGGTCGAAGGTGGAAGCGTACTGACCCGGAAACCCCAACACATATGGGGGACTGGCTATCTTATCTCTGACAACCGGAACACAGCAATGCTATTAACATTGCTGCTTGGCGGCAGATTTAGATAAGATGGTGGTAGCTAGCCAGGCGCGCACACACACACACACACACACACACACACACACACACACACACACACACACACACACACACACACACACACACACACACACACACACACACACACACACACACTCTAAATACATTACCCTCCTTCCTTGGGCACTCAGGTAAAAGGAGCAAACCCTGAGTTTCTTGTTAGGTATCTAAGTAAGCTAGAACAATAGAATTGCACAGAATGATTCAATAGTAAAAACAATTGGATATTGATATCCGTCAAAGTTATATAAGAATACAATTACATAAACATTGCTTGGATACGAGTAGTATGTAATCTGAGACGTAGGTAAATCAGACAGTCAATATAATCATAAGTCTCTATTGAAATCGGTAATGTCCGCAGATACTGGAATGATTTTATATTTTTTTTTGTGTAAAACGATTTAGCACTTGACCTCAATCACACCTGATGTTAAGTGAAGATGAGGCCGAAGGTGGAAGCGTACATATCCGGAAACCCCATGGTATTTGAGCGACTGGCTAACTTATATCTGACCACCGGAACACAACAATGCTATTAACATTGCTATTTGGCGGCAGACTTAGCTAAGATAGTGGTAACTAGCCAGGCGGATATTTGAATAGTTCTATCACCAACCAAACCGAGTACTAAACATGTACCCCGCTGGGGATCGAACCCGCGATTCGTAAACCCTGTTTACATTGAGCCACGGTGGCGGTTGCAATTGGAATGAAAACGAAAAACGACGAGTGTTATCTACTTGATGGGGATGTGTGTGTCCAGCTTTTGTCCGGACGTATCTCAGTAACGTCTGGTCGGATTTAAGTGCGGATTTTTTTATATGAAAGGCTAAAGGAGGGGACAGATTCTATATTTGATTAAAATCGGTTAACCGTTTCGAAGATATTTATAGCTTTTAATACAGTTTATTGTTGTATTGCAATAATATCTTACGATGATTCTCTTAATTTTCATTATTTTTATATTTCCTTTCAATCTTCTATCGGATATATTTCGGAGAGTGTGCTGAAGTACTGCATGAGTTGATCCCGCCATCCCCGTTCTTACATCGAAATTCAAGACGTACCGCAGGATATCACCCGCACTTAGTTGACGTGCCATTTATAAGGACCAAGCGTTTTAGGTCTTCGTTTCTCATGCGCACGGCTAAGGAGTGGAACGCATTGCCTCCGTCTGTGTTTCCAATCGCATATAACCCGCAGCTCTTTAAAGTCAGGTTAAATAGGCATCTTCTGGGAAAGCTCGTTCCATCGTAGACCTTATCTCGACATTAGACCAGATTAAGGTCAAGAGCGATCCCATTCTAATTAAAAAAAAAAAAATCCGTTTAAACCCGGTCTGTTCTTAGCGATGTTTGATAGAAGTCTGTTAAGCCGTTTCGAACATATTTTGGTCTAGGTCTACCTGGACGATATACAATACACTTTATAGCACAAAAGGAACATGTACGTTATACAAAACAATACAACAAAAAGAGTACAATTGGGCGGCTTTATCACTAGAATGCAGATATCTCTGCCAGGCATCCTTTGGATGTAGGAGTGCAATCTTGATAGAACAGGCAGGTTATGTGCAAAATACGGATGCAGATATGAATTAGCTGTATAATTAATTACTAATTTATCACGCCTATGCCACATGGAGGGAGAATACCTTGTATATTGTAGATTGAACATTTTACTAAAAGAAAACATTATTTTAATTAAAAAAACAATTTAAACGGCATTCATAGATTTTTAAATGATTACATGGTTGAACCGGATATCGAATCCGCTAAACGAGAAAAAAAAATACCCTGTAGCTTTGTAATACCGATCGAAAGGCTTCATCATAAGGATTATTTTTTGCTAAATAACATAGCGTCAGAAATAAAAGGAAGACCATCTATCTATTCGTTATCTATATCGCTATAATATATCTATATAACGCTCTGTATGTATCATCATCATCAGCCGTTAACATCCCACTGCAGAGATGTAGGTCTTCTCTCGTAAAATGGAAGGAGTATGGGCCATAATCCAACACGCTGGCCCAATACGGATTGGGGACCACACATGGGTGTTTTATTTTTTATTTCTCAGGCATGCAGGTTTCCTCACGATGTTTTCCTTCACCATTTAAGAACAGTCGGATAAATTAACAATAATAAATTTAAAAACTCATTCGTACACGGCCTGCTTGGTAATCGAACCCGGACCTCCCAAATTATATACATACATGTTATATATATTGTTCAATCAATGTTGTCGGGCGTTTTCAATATTCTCAATTTATAGTTATGCATATTGAGATGTTAATTTCTATTACAAGTTTTTATTCAATTTACATTAACCGTTTGTAATAACAAGGGATAGTCTTGGATGGGAATGAAATTCCCCTCTACTCGGTCATCGATTGCCAATAAATAATTCTTACACATTTGCATTCGCATTCGGTATAGCTGCCTGATCTACGGAATTTCTCTAGAAATCCACGATTGCGAGTTGCTCGAGATATATCGACAATTGAATTGGTTGGGACCCATATAAACTACAACTGCTAGAAGCCAGAGATGTATTAAGATTAGTGAGGGGGCGATATGTCAATGACCTCGGTTTTTATTTCTTTTTTTTTTATATAATTGACTGGACTGGATCGAATCGAAAGGGAAATTAGCAGCTAAGAAGCTTGGAGTTCTCTCTAAGGTCAGGCGGTATTTCACACCAAAGCAGCTGCTGGAGCTTTACCAAGCTCAGATCCGCTCGTGCATGGAATACTGCTGTCACCTCTGGTACGGATCAGCCAAGTACCAACTGGCTGCACTCGATTCTGTGGAACGACGCGCCATAAGACTCATAGGCGATGACCCAACGGTTACAAATTGCAAAGCCTTGAACACCGCCGTAGGGTCGCATGCCTTTCAGTATTTTACAGGATACATTTCGGTGAGTATGCGATGGAATTGCACGATCTTATTCCACCGTCCCCTTTCCATCTTCGGACAACCAGGCGCGGGGGGGGGGGGTTTCCATCCATATGTAGTCAACACACCGAACATCCGCACTAAGCGCTTTGCTTCACCATTTATAATGCGGACTGCTAAGGTATTTATTTATTTTATTTATTTATTTATTCAGTCTTTTTTTAAAAATTAAAAAATGATTATGGGGATTTGTCAAAGACCACGTGTACGCTGAGCGAGTACGCCTAGAAGAGTTACAGAATCGTGTACCTACGTCGTGCAATTGCTTTAATTACTCCGCAAATGTTAAGGAAAGTTCATTTAGAAACTGTAAATAGAGCTCGTCATTGTATTGCACAACGAGGACGTCACCTCGAACATCTGCTTTGAATAGGTACGAAATTTTGTGCTTACTAAGAAATGAAATGTATGGGAGTTGTAACGGAACACAAGCGTACCGTTGATACAAATTCAGTGTGTGAGGCATTTTGTGGGTTCGAGGGGGTACAAGCTTATTAAAGAGTAATAAAGTAGTTAGGACACACTTTTCTAGGTCAGGTAGTATTTTAAAATGATTCCACTTAAAATCCAATCTAAATAACAAAAACTTGATTTATTGGAAAACTAGGGGGTATTTCACAAAAATGAAAATGAGGAATTCATTTCAGTTAGCAGTGGGTCCTATATCTCGAATTTTAGCAATTTCGTAATTGTTGTGTATTCTTCTATGTTACCTTAAGGCGGACGGTCATAACCCGCTGCTGGTATATATGGGGAGGAGGCTTGTGAGTTTAATACAAGATGCGAGGAAGCGACGCCGGCCAGATCGGCCGAGTGCCGCGCGCGTACCAAAGTGTGTTGGTAGATCGCGCGTGGAAACGCCGAACAAATAAAAAACTTACTTTAAAAGGCATCGAGTGGTGACGATGGCCTGGCCTCCTCCTGGCGTTTCAAGCTTCCTTGCATAACAGTGTGGTGGTGGCGCACTAGAAAAGCATTTGCAATTGATCGAACATGAAAGCAAAATTATAATCATTCTCACGTAGGGTGATTGGAAATGAAGATGCGTTGATGTCTCTTGTATGAGAATTTCTCGCATAGTGAAATCGCAATAAAATCTCACTTTTGGTAAATCCTAAGTATAGGATGATACGCTGCGGCGACTAAACGAAGTTCCTTGATGGACTTAGAGGTGGGTTGAGCACCTCATATGGAAGAATGTTCTTCCTAGTTATATAATGTTGTGTCGGCTGAATGCTTCAAGCATTTTGAACAGTCGTTTAAATTATGTTGAATTCATAGTGGGCGTTGATCGCTTACCTTGCGTTTAGCATTGTCTAGTACGATACGTCCTTCGGGGCGCCGTTCTAGTAACCAATTAACAAATAAGGCGTGACGAGCTACACGCCAGATATCAAATGATGTCTATAAGCCTACAGGCGAGCCTACGGGCCGATTCTAGTATGAAACGTCTTTCGGGGCGCCGTTCTAGTAATCAGATCACAACAAAGCATGACGAGCGACATGCCAGATATCAAATGATGTCTACTAGCCTTCGGGCGAGACTGCTGGCTGAATCTAGTATGATACGTCCCTTGGGGCGCCGTTCTAGAATTCAGTTAAGAAGTAAGCGTGATGAGGGACACGCCGATGTCTTATGATGTCAATAAGCCTACGGGCAGGTTCTAGTATGAAACGTCCTCTGGGCGCCGTTCTAGCAATCTAATAGTGTGAAGGTGGCACACTAGAATGGTCACTGAGGTGAACCATCAGCGTGAGTGGGTACACGCTCGATGTTTACGAACATCTAAGGCCTACGGGCTAATAAATATGGATCTGCGGATACCAAAATACGTGGCACGGCACGTTGGCGTGAGTGGCGACACGCAGTGTTTACGAACACTAAAAGCCTACGGGCAAATGAATATCTAAGGATAACAAATAAACAGTGTGAGCTGGCACACTAAAAATGGTCACTATGGTGAAACCATTGGCGTGAGTGGTGAGTGGAGACACGCAGTGTTTACGAACACAAAAGGCCTACGGGCTATTGAATATGCAATGATACCAAAAATCGTGTTAACACGTAAAGCATGTAGGGAGGGAATACATGCTAGGTGTTCGAACATCGACCAAACGGGGCTTCAGTCTGGAGAAGTTTACTAACCAAACCCTTACTTCAATCATCTCATTTTAGATGATTTAAATATGTATCAATGGTTGAAACGCCCATTCATAGCTCTTGATAAGAAGTCGCTGGTCGCCGAATGGACGATAGGGGAATGGCTTATCAAGAGTTGTGGGGAGAAATTTAAGAAAGGTATTCAACCAATAGTTTTAAGGAAACCTAGCGTAATTAGTTTTAAGCTATACTTTTAAGGAAAATCAACCTGGGATCGAGGTCTACCGAAATATTAGTCCGTTTATTGAGTGATACGTAATAATGCTCGAATATCTTAATCGCCTTTTAAGCACCTTAGTCGCCTTCTTAACAAAAACCGTAAAGGGAATTAACTGACGATAAGCGATGCTTCGCCAACTATATTCGTAAAACCAAACCTGCTTTAATGTCATGTTGTTCAATATTTTATAAAGAAGTCTGTTGCCCTAGTAGGATTCTCAGATAACGATCGAAAGGGAATCTTATAGGAAGATATAGATTGGATGCAAATAACAATAGTACATTCAGGCTATGCTGAAAGGATGTATTATTGAGGAAGAGAGTTATGGAAACTAACAACTAAGCAATTCGTATGATAGGCGTGTAAAGGAATAATAACTGTCAGAAACTCTGTTTACCCCGATAGGATTCTCAGAGGTAATCGAAAGGGAGTCTTGTAGGGGGACAGAAGTATGCTCTACGATTGTAAGGTTGAATCGCCTGTTACGATTCTCTGTGGGAGGTCGCTGGTCGCCGGATGGACGATAGGGGAATGGCCCACAGGAATCGCGGGAGCTAGATTACAGTAAAGGATTCAACCACCAATAGTACATTCAGGCTTGTAGCCGAAAGGATGTGTTATTGGGAAGGATCGCAATGGAGACTGACATCTGTGGTTAGCCTCATTATCGGCGTGGCAACTACGTAATGGTACAGGGATAGTAATTATCTAAAGGTTTTAAACTACACCGTAGTCTTGTAGGCAAACAGAAGTATGCTCAACCATAAGGTTGAATCGCCTGTTACGATTCTCTGTGGGAGGTCGCTGGTCGCCGGATGGACGATAGGGGAATGGCCCACAGGAATCGCGGGAGCTAGATTACAGTAAAGGATTCAACCACCAATATTACATTCAGGCTTTGGCTGAAAGGATGTGCTATTGGGTGATGTCGCAGTTGAGTTTGACATGTAACTACCTAATGGTAGAAAGTTCGATTACCTAAACATTACAGGCAGTTTTTACTTCTTTTGGAAGTTTCTATCACCTCTTAATTACGATTGTCACTAAATAAAGCTAAATAACGACAATTTATCTAAACCCCTTGCTATATTAGTTCAGCGGATGACCTAAAATATCATATTGTAAATTCTAATACTTAATACTTCCGAAGGCTCAATTGCCTCAGGCATAGGAACTATATTTGAGACTTAATTAATACTTATCGGCTGATTGTATCAGTTGAACTTAAAGATTTCATCATCACTTTCGGGAACGTGTTAGGCACGCTTAGAAAATCACTTGCATGACTGTTGATACCCGCTGGGAGTAAGGGTGTGAGTGGGGCCCTAGGGTGTAAATTCCGTATAACGCAAAACCCTTTGGTGATTACTGAAATCTAACTACATAGTAATGGTTGTTACCATTATAAACCTACACTTTTGTAACGTGTCCTCCTGAGGCATGGTTTCTTCGAAGTTTATGCAAATACTTTACGCTTCACCTAAGGTCTGGCGTTTGAGCTGAAATAGTAGAGGGATCTATTCCTTCTTAGAGTTAGGTCTAGTTGTACTAGATCTGTATTGCGAATTGACTCGTAACTATATAACACTGATTGCATTAGTGTAAATTTTAATACATTTATCAGCATTCCAACTGATTGTATCAGTTGGACATGTGGAATATTTTCCCAAATACCTAAAACCATCAGCCGATTGTATCGGTTGAACTAGATGATGACAATCATTTACTCCCTTTTTCTCCCCTTTGGGGGGGAGTCACCATAATGGCCGGACTCCACCGTGGGTGGCGGAGGAGGCGCCACCCGCCCCTCATCTGAGGGCTGCCAGGATTACAACTTTCATGTTGAAGACTGGAGACTCAGATGGGGGCTAACTAGTTAGGCTTCCTTCAGAAGCATTATTCCTTTAGTGAGATTTGGGTCTCGTTTGTCGTTCTGACAAACGGGACCCCTTTCTATTTAAAATCATAATTAAGTCGCTTACAACTTTACAAGTTGGGTCTCGTTTGTCTACCGGCAAGCGGGACCCTTTTCCATTTAATCTTTAGAATTGACAGATTCTGAATACCTTGCCTAGTCCGGTCTCGATCGTCTTCGGCGGTCGGGACCTCTTTTTATGTAAATTTTCTTAACCGTCTCAGGACCTTTCCTCTAGATCGCCATCTTATTTTGTACTGTAAATCTCTAAAAAGACACCAGGGTTCTATTACCATCACAACGTAGGTGTCCTAGACGATCACAAGGCCAAAACTATCCTAGTATACCTAGGGCTTCAATATATTTCCGGCATCTTAGTCTATTTCATAAATTTCGCGTGGGTTCTGGGTTAGCTATTATTTCCAGGTTGTTAAACTATCCGAGGACTCGACTTCAGTGAGTGGGAAATTGTAACTGCTCTACGCGGTTGTTTGCTTTTAAAGAGTGTGAGCGCGTTAGAGATTTTTTTCAGAGGGGGGGTCTTTTACAGAGTGTTTAATATATTTTTTTTGGATATTTCTCGTTTTATTTGTAAAAAGTTATTAATGTCATTTTACTCATGAGGTAAAGTACTTTCGATATCAGTTTAAAGTTTTTTGATATCTATAATAGTTACGGAATAATCGCCTGTGCACACTTAACGATTTTATTAAGGTATAGTTGTATGTATGTATATGTATTATTATATATTATTCTTATTATTTATATATATATATTTGTTAGTGTGTAGTGTAGGTATTTGCTTTGCTTTAGTTTGAATTTGCTGTAATTTGTATACGCCCAATCTGCTGTTTTCTAACTAACCCTATGGTTGACTGGAAGAAATCTTGGGATCTTCAAGTCTAGAGTGAATAGGCATTTACTGGGTGCGCGTGATACATCTTCGGCTTCATCGTCACTTTCCATCAGGTGAGATTGTAGTCAAACGCGAAACCAGTTTTTAATAAAAAAAAAATCCCTCTTTGGGATAAGTCCGCCGTTGTACTCAATTTATGTATCAATGCAAAATTAATGTATTGCCTTTTTGTACAATAAAGCATTTACAAACAAACGATTACACCCTGTATAATAAATAAATATCCCTAGACATACACACAGCGCCATCTAGTTCCACAGTAAGCAACTATAGGGTTGTGTTGTGGATACCAGATAAATAAATATAAATAAATAAATAATAAATAAAAAATTGGGACACTTACACCAATCCTTTCCAAACTAAGCAAAGCTTGTACTATGGATACTAGATAATGGATAAACTTACATAAATATTTATATAAACATCCATGAGTCGGGAATAAATGTTCGTATTCATCACACAAACAAGATTTTGAAAAACAGAAATAAAACCACCTATTGGCATACGTTGTATTTCATTTACCTGATATGCCCCATTTTTTCCTTACACTAATAGGTACAGGTACATAGGTACGAGTATGCCTGAATACGGCCCTGAACTTGTGCTACTATGCAGTCAAAGTGTGACTTGGCAAATAATACGTTTACTTTATAAATATTCTCGAGCTGTGAATTTTATTTCAAACACGTGTTCCGCTACCTTTTGCCAATTGACAAGCCATTTTCTGAAAAAAAAAGCTGTTCCAAACCAAAGCATGATAGCTAATTGCAAATACATGCTTGTAAGAGACGATCTTACAAGCATGTATTTGCAATTAGCTATTGTACTTTGGTTGGCAACAGCGTCTGTGCCTCAGCATTAAGACGCGGTCTCCCATTTGGGATTCGTTCCCAGTCAGGCCATGTACTAATGAGTATGTAAATTTAATTTAACCGCCTCCGTGGCTCAATGTAAACAACACTGAGTTTACGATTCGGAGGTCGCGGGTTCGATCCCCAGCGGGGTACATGGTTAAGTACTCGGTTTGGTTGGTGGTAGGGCATATTAAAATGTCCGCCTGGCTAGCTACCACCATCTTATCTAAATTTGCCGCCAAGCAGCAATGTTAATAGCATTGTTGTGTTCCGGTTGTCAGAGATAAGATAGCCAGTCCCCTAAATGTGTTGGGGTTTCCGGGTTAGTACGCTTCCACCTTCGACCTCATCTTCACTTAACATCAGGTGTGATTGAGGTCAAGTACGAACCCGTCGTGCATAAAAAAAAAAAAAAAAAAAAATTACTTATGCGCATTTATCCGACTGCTCTTAACCGGTGAAGGAAAACATCGTGAGGAAACCTGCATGAATAAGAAATAAAAATTCTAAGGTATATGAAGTCCCCAACTATGTCTACTATGGACAAGTGGACTATGTCCACCACGCTGGCTCTATTCGGGCCATAGCCACTCCCTCATTATACGAGGGAAGGCCTACATCCTTGCAGTGGGATGTTTACGAGCTGAGAGAGAATCTACTTTAATCTTTCGTCACCAAAATCCAAAATCTAATTATCAGTAACTTTGTCATGTCATAGATGTTTATATAACACACACATCCACGACAAACTTACGCACACACACACACACGTACACACAACATGGAGAACGGGTAAATACATGTAAAAAAAAGTTCCATGCTATCATCAGCTATTCAGCGAGTGATGTCTCTGCATTTTAGGGTACTTAGTAGTAATCTGTACTTTAGTTTTAATTTCCCCGTGTTTTATCGCGTGTTGTGTCATGCATATATGTGTCATAATTAACTCTGTGCAGTATGTCAAACTTTATAATTGGCTTAATAAATATGTATGACTTATTTAAAAAGAGCAACCCCGGAGTTTCTTGCTCGTTCTTCTCTGGGGAGACTGCCTAGTGAATGAGCGATAACTGTATGTCATGACGATTTCAAATGTTATTCTTATAACTTAGGAAATAAAAACATTTTTGATTTTGATTTTTGATTTTGTAATTTAATTTTAAGTAATATGTAAGGATATGCTGTAAAGTTTGTTGAAAATAATTTAATAATAAAATAATAATATATATTGACCCTGTCAGCGAAACCAACGGATGCGAGTTCGAATCCCGCGACCGGTAAATGTTTGTGTGATGAATACGAACATTTATTCCCGAGTCATGGATACTTATATACATATTTATGTATGTTTATCCGTTATTCAGTATCCATAGCACAAGCTTTGCTTGTTTGGGCCTAGATGATTGGTGTAAGTGTCCGAAATATTTATTTGTTTTATAATATATATACATATATCATCTATCTAATATTCATAGCACAAGCTTTGCTTGGTGTAAGTAACCTGAGTTCTGTTCTAAATGACTTAAAATTTTAAGAGCAATTATTTTCTTCGAATTAAAGCAAAGAACAAACACCAGATTCCAAAAAATTAAAAAAATAGAACTAACCCGTCTCTTCCCGTGTCGCTTGGATGTAGGCGACTAAGGGACTCTCCACCAAAACATTTTACTTTCACGTTTTAACGGCGATAGGCTCACCCCTGTCACGTATACGTTTCTGTATATTTCATAAACTTATAATGCTTGGACCACCCAAACGCTAAATCAAAAAATCAATATCAAAAATGTTTTATTTCGTAAGTTATAAGAATAACATTTGAAATCGTCATGACATACAGTTATCGCTCATTCACTAGGCAGTCTCCCCAGAGAAGAACGAGCAAGAAACTCCGGGGTTGCTCTCTTTAAATAAGTTAATACAAATTTATTTTGAAATAATTGTAAAATTTATGATTAGACGAAGAAAAATAAGAATAAAATATACTGGATATTGCCGAGCGGTTCATGTCCACGCATTCTTATCATCCAGATAGTCAGAAATTTTATAATAGCCATTGGCACATAGTTTCCGTTTAATGGTTGTTTTAAATTTATTTAAAGACAAATTTTGAATATCTACCGGAACCTTATTATAATAGCGTATACATGGTCCCTTGAATGACTTAGTGACTTTGTGTAAGCGACTGCTATGGACAGCAAGTTTATTTTTATATCTTGTATTTACATTGTGTATTTCACAATTTTTCTTAAACAAATGCAGATTCTTTCTTACATACATTAAGTTTTCGCTAAGTAAGCTTATGTATGGGATATCTAGGTGGGGCTATTGTGTAACCCCATGGATATCGTCATCGATCATGTTCTGACGTGTGATTGGCTGGCGTATTGCTCGCTCAGCGATATGACGTGTTCTTATTGGACATCTTTATCGATGACAATATCGTTGAAGTTACCGAATAAGCATCCTGACCACCACGTTTTAGATAAAGGTTGTGACCTTATGCAAAGAAATAATAATTATCTTATATTTAAATATTTATATTGGGTCTTTACCTATGAAATTGGAGTTTTTTTTCTTCGTTAATCATATGTACCAATTCCTGCGATTTTCAAAGCTATATCCAAATTTGTTTTTTATTTAGAAAATGGAATATTATTTCAAGCTTTCACATGAAATATTTTTTAATTTCTAGGCTAATTCACATAATAAAAAAAATTTGAACAGAGCACTTTTCATGTGGTTCCCATAATCATTTCTTAGATTCGCTGAAACTTTTATAAAGCGGTTACTTTTAAAAATTAACGCTGCCTATACTTAACTTAATGTTATCCGATAATACACACAAAGTTTAGCTAAATTTGGATTTGCCGTTCCCAAAAAAAAAATCAAAAATGTTTGTATGGAGAAAACAGTTTTAATGAAATTCTTCATACAAAACGCCAATTTCATAGGTAAGGACCTAATAGCTGGAAAATGACCCATTGTACATACAAGTAACGTAGGTAATTAATTAGCAATTAGTTACTTGGCAGTTAAATAAAATAGAAATTTAATATCACTACGTTTTACGAGAGACATAAACAATATCATATTCAACGATTATGTACAGTCTGAAACATTTACCTATCTGTTTCCCGCAGATATAATATAAATTTAATTTGAGAAACCCATCTTTTTCGACAGCTCGTAATTGTATTGTTGAACTTAGTAATTGCTGAAACCAAATAAATAAGTGCCACATTAAATATATTTTTAAAAACCATATAAATAGTAAATTTTGGAAACATTTATCGAACAAACTTCAAGCATTTATTTCAACACGAGATACATGATAATCATTTGTTGAATGTAGATTTAAATCTATTGGAAATAATAAAAGCTTATTGCATTTATCTGTCAGTCATCATCATTTATCAATCATCTGTGGTAAAAGAAGCGGCGCCAGAAACGGCCGCCTCCTCAACATTGGGTTTACGATTCGGAGGTCGCTGGTTGCATTTTTTTTGCAATAATAAAATGAAACTGCAAAAATAAGTTTGTATTTTAAAATGGCTACGGAACCCTATTCGAGCGGCCCGAGGTTAGATACATAACCTATTTTTTAACAAAGATAGTCCCCACAATTTGAGGTAATAGTTCACAGTACGTGAGATACGTGCTTCGAGAGCGAAAGGCTGACGCATCCCCAATCTGCACACTCGCACAACATGGTGTCACGTATTTTTAAAAGAACGGATGCAAAATTGCACGTATGTACAGTCAGCATTATTAACCTTTAATTACTTGAGCCTAAAAAACACATTTTTTTTATGGTTAACTGGATACGCATTTGACCACAATCTCACCTAATGGGTAGTGATAATGTGGCCGAAGATGAAGCACGCGATCTCAGTAGATGTCTATTCACACTGCTCTTGAAGATCCCAAGGTTGTAGGATTCAGGAAAGACTGACGCCGGAAGGGAGTTCCATGCCTTGGCTGTTCGCATTATGAAAACCGCTTAGTGCGAAAGAAAGAAAGAAAGAAAGAAAGAAATTATTTATTTGCCAGAATACAGTTTACAAGGTCTGATAAGAATTTTAGGAATCATGTATTCAATCTGCATGCAGATGTGCAAAATATGATTTGTGACACTTTACATAGCATTCTTATAATTTAAATATTCCTTAATATCATAGAAACACTTTGCCTGAAGCCATTGTATCAATCGAATTTTAAACATTTTGTCATTATCAAATTTTATTTCGTCAGGCAGATTGTTATATAATATTATACACATGTTATAAACATTCTTTTCATAAACGTATTTGCGGCAAGGAGGTTTATACAATAGGCTACAGTATTGTGCTCTTGTATGTCTATCACTAGTCTCACTACGCTTATTAAAATATTTAAAATTGGCTTTCACAAAAAGACACGCATCTTTTATGTACATACAAGGTAACGGAAGAATTTCATATTTTTTGAACAAAGGCTTACAGCTGTCTAGAATCCACGCGTTATCTAATACACGGACACATTTTTTCTGCAACTTGAAAGCTCTCTCATTATCAACAGAGTTACCCCATAATAATAAACCGTAGCTTAAGACTGATGAGGCGTATCCATGGTATGCTATCAATGCTGCTTCTGTAGATACCGTTTGCCTCAGCCTTTTTAATGCGAAAACGAAGGAATCAAGTTTTCCGCAAACAAGGTCAATATGAGATTTCCAGTTTAAGTTTTTGTCAATATTTATACCTAAAAATTTAAATGTATTTGCTATTTCTATTTTAGAATCATTGTAGCAGATCTTTAGGGGAATTGGATTACAGTTATAGGATAGAAATTGCATGGCTCTAGTCTTGTTTAAATTTACGTGTAGGTTATTGGAATTCAACCATTCTACAGTATCCTTTTAGCTTTATTTACCTTTTGTTCGAATGATTTTATGGTGTCACATTTTATTATTAAAGTTGTATCGTCAGCGAATAGTACGCATTCATTTAGTATTACCTTTGGCAGATCTTCTTTGAAAGTGATAGCGTTGGGCAGATCATTAATGTAGAGGAGAAATAGCAGTGGACCCAGGATACTTCCCTGAGGTACTCCTGTTTTATTTATTAAGGAATGAGATTTAAACTTTTTCTTTATTAACATTTTTTGTTTTGTTTCTACGACTTTTGTTATTTCTACACATTGCGCTCTGTCCATCAAGTAACTTTGAATCCAGTCAAGTGCCTTTCCTCTGATATCATACAAGTTCAACTTATTCAAGAGTATCGAGTGATCAACAAAATCGAATGCCCTGCTCATATCCAAAAAAAATAGAATGATCGGTATGTAAACTACATACGGGTGGAATGCCTCCTACATTTATAACTTTCGCATTTATAAACAGTTTGTTTGTTTGTTTGTAAACGCTTTATTGTACAAAAAGGCAAAACATTTAACAAAACAGTGTACAGATACCCTATATTAGGGATTCACTTCAATCCAATCAAACACAAAAACATAAAAAATATGTAGTTACATAATTTTTCCGTTACACAATAGAATTAGGTAATTCAGTCCAATCAGAACAATAATTTGCGCCGTCAGTTCAGAAGCAATTATATTTTCATTAAATCAATTTACTCACCTATTTGTATACCGGTTATTGGTTCCCACGTTTTTGCCTATCGATCAATTTGAGCCGCATCACTTTTTGCACGGCTTTGTGTGTCTTGGGGAGTAATAATTAAATTACTTGGCACGTGTCTTGACACGTATTAATAAACTTTGATCGATGGTCCTTCACGGGGAAAGACGGATGGGAATTTACTGGGAGGGTACAGTCAGTATCAAATTCATGTTATACAGAGTAAATGGCAAATCAGTGTGCCAGAATTTTTATATTGTGTTTTTCCTGTGCGTTTACAATCATTTTCTTCTCTTGTTTGCAATGTGTTTTATCATCATCAATTCATCACGGTCGGTACAAATGACATACGACATATTTTAACATACGATTTTGTTTCACATTTAAACAATTCTAGTATATGCAACGTGCACCAGTCGCTCGGATATATTGTATATGTATATTTTTTTTTATCCAAAACGGGTTGGTACTTGACCTCAATCACACCTGATGTTAAGTGAAGATGAGGTCGAAGGCGGAAGCGTACTGACCCGGAAACCCCAACCCTGCTGGGCGGCTGATTTAGATAAGACGGTGGTAGCTAGCCAGGCGGACATTTAAAATGCCCTACCACCAACCAAACCGAATACTTAACATGTACCCCGCTGGGAATCGAACCCGCGACCTCCGAATCCAAAACCCAATGTTGTTTACATTCAGCCACCGGAAGCGGAGGAGGAGTAGGTATATATACCTATATAAATATGTGTATAAACTATTATTATTTGAGTGTGTCCCATGGGCGTCCGTGATCTTACATGGGGCTTCACTGAAAACCAGCGTTGTAGACGTTTTTTTCCTCTCAACTATAAAATATGCTGAGATGGGGACCTATTGATACCACTTTGCGACAAATCTAGTACCTTCTGCTTACTTTTGGATTGATGGTCCATATATTTTAAGTTGAGTTTTTTTTTTCACAAAAACACAGCGCCATCTGGGTCCACAGTAAGCATCTAGGCTTGTGTTATGGATACCAGATGGTTGATAAACTACACAAATATATTTTTTTTGCAAATAAATACATATATAAATGAAAAATAACTCGGGAACACATGTATGTATTCATCATACAAACATATTCCCCTAGCGGGATTCGAACCCGCCACCATTTGGTATAGCAGCAGAGTTTCTAGCCACTACACCATACAGGTCGTAAACAGTTATGTAGTACATACAACCTGATCAAACTTAAATGTATAAGTGTCGCTAAATGGATCAAATAAAGTTTTCTTATTATCACAGTTTTATTTTGACAGGTAAATTTTGATGGATTGATTGATTCACGGTTAGGTACCCAAATATTAAAACTAGAATACTTGATACAAAATCCACGATTCATCTTTCGAAATATACAAAAATGCAGAGGGTGAACCCATCGGCGTTGAAACGTGCAACTCTACAAATGTTTTTGGCGTAAACTCCATCCACGGGAAGAGACGAAAAACCACAGTGCACAAATAAAATTTCTTTAGAGAAACGTACGACCTACAAAACAGAATTTAAACTGAAGTAATACTTATTTGAAGATGTTCATGCTAAAAATAAAAATGAACTACGTCAAGCCGGTACTCGATACCTTGGTTTCTACAAGCAAGTGCATAAAAACATACAAAACCTGTTTCTCGTCGCATTTTTTCCTTGTACGACTTTGGGTATATAGGTAACTGAATACGTTGCAGTTTATATACTACTAGCTTTGCGCACGCGGCTTTGCCCGCCTGGAAGAAATTTATCGCGGAAATTTGTACTCTACTACTCACTTTATCGGGATAAATACTATCCCTATGTCATAGTTTGCAAAACGATTTTTTTCGTAGGGATTTTTTTCGTGAACGCGATGGTAAAGTTACAAACGAGACAAAACTTACACTGCACACAGGTCGCTTCCTCGGCACGTATGTGAGCTTACGGAAACATAGCCCGAGGAAAATACGGTAAAAAGTTACCTTAACTAGACATAATTTAGAACTGACTGATATAAAATTGTTATCTTATAGAGGTACATTAATCCGGGTTATGTTCTACCTATATACCAAATTTCATCCAAACAAATAAACAAACATCCAAACTTTCACATTTATAATATTAGTTAGACTAGTTAGATGACACTCATTGGTGTCGATTCGGATGTACACCAACTAAACTTAACTAAAACCAGTTTTAAAATAGTACTGTCTGTTTCTCCCTGGAACAGTACGATGCGACGGCACCACTCAAAAATAGTTTTCCTTCTTGACTTGACTTTTCAATTTGTAGTTGTTATTTAATTTAGAGGCCTTTGACGTTGGGCTCCTCTGAAAACCAGCGCTGTAGCAATCGCTACAGCATATGCTGAGATGGAGTCCATTTTTGACATCACACTGCACTCACGGCATTTCAAAATCTCCCTGTTTCTGTATATTGTAGTAATTTTCTTGTGTTTTATTAATATTATTGTTGTTATATATAAATATAAATATTAAATAAAATAAAATAAAAATATTTTATTTCAGACAAATACAGTCCAATAGGTGTTAGTACAAATTTTACTTACTATGTTAATATTATACCTAATTTTACTAAATTAATTAATATAAAATAAATTATCTGAGACTTGACTTATCCTCTGCCCGCAAGCTCATCGAGACCTCAGAACATGAAGTTCGACGAACCTGTCGACCAGAAGAGAGTCCAATCTGTCTCCCATCATCCCTAACATTCTAATAGAGCTCCCGCGCACTCTCCGTACCGTTGACGCACTCTTTTTGCGCATCGAAGCATGGAAATCATCCACGCTGGCTTCGGCAAACATTCCAGCCATAAACACGTTATTATATTGGATACGAAGAGCATTGTACGCTTTTTGTGTAAAGTTGGCCCACAAACTGCTCGTGTAGAATGTCTGATAGTATGTTTTAAAAAGCGTAATTTTGACTTCAGCCGTACACCGAGCAAACCTATGTACCAACATATTACCACCTACTGGCAATGCTCTACGTTCCCTCTCAATGTCTAAGTTATCGCTTAAATTATCAGTGACTATGTGGCCAAGATACTTAAACTGCTCAACATGGTCCAAAGGTACCCCATTTAGAGTGACGGGCAGTATATAATATAAGCTGGGCCTTTATTGTCAGCCTTAAATAACATGAACTCGCTTTTTGTCTTATTAATTTTATTTCATTTAAGGATTAATATTATTGTTGTTATATATAAATATATAACAACAATAATATTTAATTATCAATAAATAATTATCAGTCGAGTAAACCAAACTAATTAAGGTAAGTTAGCTCAGTTACCTTAACTTGATAATTGTAAAACCAGGCGTATCAAAATTGTTCCGGCACGCTCTATCGGCCAAGTTCAAGGTAAGTGTAAGGTCGTGCAGACGTCAGCTCTTCGATAAATACAAGTAGGAAATCTTTAATAAAACGATTTTTCGTTTAAGCTGTTTTAGTGACACGCATAAAGGAGCAGATATGACCATTTTGGTTTTTCTAAGTTGACAATATTTCAAAACTACTAATTGCCATTGCTAGAAATGATTAATTAAATGACATTCTCATAAATCACAGAATATAATCTAGTCTAACTAATAATTTAAATGCGGACGTTTTAAATATAAAGGCATTTCGAATACTTAGGCCCGTATTAATAAATCAATCTCAATAGAAGTCTTGAGGTTGTATCAGCCGAGATGCGTCTTAAGCAGTTGACTCTACCTTATTTTTTTTTTATGCACGAGAGGTTCGAACTTGCCCTCAATCGCACCTGATGTTAAGTGAAGATGAGGTCGAAAGTGGAAACGTACAGACCCGGAAACTCCAACACATTTTGGGGACTGGCTATCTTATCTCTGACAACCGGAACACAACAATGCTATTAACATTGCTGCTTGACGGCAGATTTAGATAAGATGGTGGTAGCTAGCCAGGCGGACATTTAAAACATGTACCCCGCTGGAGATCGAACCCACGACCTCCGAATCGTAAATTTAATTGTAACGCAATATTTAATTGCTTACATTTCTATATGTATTTATTAAAGTTGTATGGCTCATATTCTTTTCATGTATGTTTATTCATAGTTTATTAATATTGTCTTGTATGTTTATTCTTTCTTGTATTTGTGCCAGTTTATGCAATAAACTTGTTATCTATCTATCTAATCAGGTGTTCCATAGTCGTGTTATAGTTTTAAACTTTTTATATACTTATCAGGTACTATTATCCTACGAGATACTATAAAATTATTCATGTAAAAAGTATTTGAGGTTATACCCGCAAATAGTAAAAACTTGAGATGCCGTTCGCATCCTAACTAGTTTCCTTATCTAATACCAGCTGAAACGGCCAACGCTTATCAACGGCTCTTAGCGTCAAACTTCAACAGATTGTTGTTTAGAACCTCTTATCTTGACAGGTACAATACCTGGATGGTCATAAATTCTCAGAACTGTATCGGTAGCCCTAATTCTATAGGTAATCTTAGAAGCAATGCGGCAACCCTAGGCAGAAATAAGCAGGACCTCAACTTGTAAGGCCACTTGGGTTATTTTTACACTTACGTATTTAAACGTCTGTACATTTTGACACCTATTTATTTTGAAACTTGTACGTTTTAAGACTTGCACATGCTGACGCTTTTGCATTTTGGCACTTGGTTATATTTACAGTTACGTATTTAAACGTCTATACATTTTGACACCTATCCATTTCGACACTCGAATTCGTCCACTGGACATTTTGCCACGTCGACGACTCAGTCCCGGAATGAGCCATTGGTCACATAGGCCTCATTGATTTCCAGAGCAACCGGTTGGAAGCGGCCGGCATCCTGCGACTTCCCGCGACCTAAATCGTCAATCAATCAATCAATTCATTGCTTTCCTGTGAGTTTTTATGGTCTCAGGTTTACGTAATATTTGTATCACATGTATACATAGGGAGACCGAGGCTTCATTGTAGCATTTATTGTGTCATGGTCGACGAATAAATGTATTCTATTCTATTTATCAATTCAATATTTATTAAATTAAATAGATATTTATGTATTTTTATTATCAATACATTAGATTATTAGAATAGATTAAATTATACGAAATTTGTCATAATATGAAATGTACATTCGTGTAATTCCCGTTAACTGGTGACGTCACTCTTGATTACGAACAACTTTTCCCAACGAACCATAGTCGAATTCGATCAAGAAATTTACGATTTCCAATACAAAGTAAACCATTCTGAAACCACCTTTAGCCTGGAAGTCGAACATTCGACTACAGTTCCTTGGGGAAAGTTGTTCGTAATCAGAAGTGGAGTCACCAGCCGAAAATTGTTGAACTTTCATAATATAGATGATTTCAGAATGGTTTACTTTGTATGGGAAATCTTAAATTTTTTGATCGAATTCGACTATGGTTCGTTGGGGAAAGTTGTTCGTAATCAAGAGTGACGTCACCAGTTAACGGGAATTACCCGAATTCAAATTCACCCTGTATTATCAACGCGCCGTAGTTGAACAAGCGAAAATACACCAATCGTAGCATCTCGTCACTCTGTTTAACAATTCGTAGTCATAATCTGTACACCGAAGCAATACTTCAAAAGTATTAATAAGTAACTGTTTTCAGATAGCTACCTCGTTTACTCATGTACTTTCCGTATCTTTGTTCTCACTCATAAATGTGAACAAAATTTGCAATTCATGTCTATGTGTGGCTCGCAAGCATTACACACGCTTTTACTAGGAATCTACATTTATGTACACAAATGTTTGTCACCGTAGGAACACAAAAATACCGCACTAGCACTAGTACCATGACAAGCGCGATAAACGTATACGCCGCGCGAGATAATATCTGTCCCGTGCATTCGTTTGGACGAAATATACAACTATCCCGCTCTCACGTCGCATCGCGGGCGACAAACGATATCATACTACAGGGGGCAGTTTTCTCAACCTGTTTTATCCCTTGATCAGATTAAGCCTATCTTTATTCTATACAGTGGTAGTACTTAGTATAGCATGAACTTCGCCAAAAGCCTTTCCGCTCCAAAGTATAAACTCTATAAAACGCCAGTTTCCTTTTCGTTTGAGTAATAAAATTGCCGCGTGAATTGAAATTTTAATTTCCTTGCGCCAATATCACTCAAGAGAAATACAACCCGCCAAGTGTGTTCGAAGTCCCTTTAGAACTCTTATCGACGTAGGCCGACCGTATCTAAAGGCTTTTAGGGAAGAAAACTGGGAAGGCTTCAACACAGTTCGTGTATTTATATTTGTGGTGGACTGTACTTAAATCCTAAAGGATTAATCTGGTTTTACGTTTACCATCCCCTTTTGCACCTAATAAGAAAGTAAATCAATTTACTTGATCTCGTTTGTGATAAAATTTCATTATTTTTCAAACAATTTTAAATGAATTGGCAGGCGTTCTATCACTTTTGGTTTAGTTTAATAACTTTGTAGATAAAACGGGTTTTTTTTTTAAATTATAATATTCGACAGGGTTTCATTCGGAATTTGTCGGTCGTTAAATATTATTTTGGATTAAGATCGTGAAATGTTTAAATCGGAGCGAGATCTGTTCATATTTAAATAATTAGAAAATGTATGATAAAACCGATAATATTCAATTCAATTCATTTAGTCTCACTATTGCCTATAAATAACACTAACACTATGTATCTTAGAGATAGAAGCGCGAAGAGATTTTGCGGGTAGAAAACTCTATCGGAGTTAAGCTCACCTTTGTACATTTTATATACAATGCATATTTTCTGTAACAATTTTGTGCACAATAAATGTGGTATTATTATTATTGCCCATATATTTAGCGGAGTTGGACTGACACCCTGTCACGTGTGCATTTCTGTATATTTCATGAGGTGTTTATGTTGTTTCAAGCATTAAGTAGTGTTCATTCATTATATCCATAGATAATAATATTCCCGTAGCTATAGCTTTTCACAGATTACAAATACACCCAGTAGAAGAGTATCTATAAACGTTTTTAACACCGCAGGTATTTTCGAAAATTTGACAGGCGCGCCGAGATACTTGACCCGCGGAATTATAAAAAGGAAAGAGAGGACACAGAGGTTAAACTTTTAATATTTGGAACACCCAAACACTAATGTTTGGGATATGTCTGACCACTACATTTGGGATAAAGGTCGTGACGTTATGTATTTACGTTATTATTGCATAAACGGGCACACATTTTTTTTATGCACAACGGGTTAGCATTTGATTTCAATCATACCTGATGTTAAGTGAAGATGAGGTCAAAGGTGGAAGCGTACTGACCCGGAAAACCAAATATTTGGGGAACTGGCTATCTTATCTCTGACAACCGGAACACAACAATGTTATTAACATTGCTGTTTGGCGGCAGATTTAGATAAGATGGTGGTAGCTAGCCAGGCGGACATTTAAAATGGCCTACCACCAACCAAACCGAGTACTAAACATATACCCCGCTGGGGATCGAACCCGCGACCTCCGATTCGTAAACCCTACCCTACATTGAGTCACGGAGGCGGACACTTAGTGTAAAGTGTGATGTAACTAGTGTAATATAAGGAAATTACTGTAGAACATCTTATAACAAAAAACCCAGAGATGCTACATATCGATAATGTGACAATAAATATGCAGATACCCATAAAAAAAAAACAATTCAGTGTATTTCGTAAGGTGAATCGTGAATGTTGTTTGAATCATTAAAATCTAATGTTTGGAATGCTCAAACAATAATATTTGTGATATCACTGACCATTCCATTTGGGATAATGGTCGTGTGTATGTAAATATACCGTCTTCCAGGAGAAGCTGGGTAGCTGTTGGGATATAACTCCCTCTTGTATATATAGTGAAAGGGAATGAAACGATTGCTCAGAAATGATACATCGAACGAATTTCAACTAACTTATATATTGAAAAGATTATAGTATGCACTGTCACTGAACACTATGGTGGCGCCTCGTAACAAGCGTCGATGTACGCGTACTCGCTGGAGGCCCCCGGGTTGCCGACTGACGGCACAGGCGGCGCCCGCGCCCCGCTCCACATTCCTCTCGACGACGAGGCCGCGGAGAGCCGACGCAGCCCGAAGGTTCCTCACTCTTACAATAGATATGGGTCTGCCCATAACATCTTTCTTCTACCATAGATACATTTTCCCCAGGTGTGTCGCTACACTAATATTTGAAAGGTGTTTTTGTGTATGCATGTTTGTTAGTTGTCTCTTCACGCCTAAACGCAGAATATCGAATCACTGAAGCGCGACACAACTGACTTGTGTCTGGACCCCGATTATTTTTATTTGGGAAACTTACCAATAGTACCAACATATAAGAATTATAGTAAAGTATCTTACATTCATTCGATCTTTAGATAATCGCATTTAAGTTGAGTCGCGCTTCTGTGATTCGATCTTCTGTGTATGTAAGGTAAGTTCCGGCGGGACGGACTTGGATGAAATTTGGTTATGAAATAAATTAGGAGCTGGACGAGCTAAGTTTTTTGCTAAACCGATTTTGATGTAATGTTCGCCGCGAACGAAGTCGCGGACAACAGCTAACCCAACTTGCCAACTAATACGAGTATTATAAATGCGAACCTGGATTAACATATAGGCTACTTTTATCCCGGAAACTGACTGTTTCCTGTAGGTATTATTATTAGGATTGATTTGGAAGTACAACGAATTCTACGCAGACGAAGTCGCGCGTAACAACTAGTTACACAATAAAGCATTTTGATTCCAATTTCTTTTTTTTGTTAGCATAGTTCCATTTCGATTGCGGTTTACTAATTGGATACAAAGTTTATTTAACAATAACAAAGTCATTCTTAACCAAATTAGTTCGGTTAAATTGTTTTTTCAGTGTACTAACTTCAGCGCGCGATTCCGCCCACGTGAGAAATTAGTTTATCGATTCGTGGGAATTTCCTGAAACTTTGGAATAAAAAGTAATTCAAACTTCAAGCATATAAATGCTAATGCTAGATGTACTCTATTCTTGTACTAGGTAAGTAACAAAATTCGTTAAGTTTACTCTGGACAGTCTCACAGACAGACAATTTCTACCTATTTATGCTTAGACATAATTAAATGAAGTCAATAATGTTTTATTTTTAACCCCCGACGAAAAACAACGGGCGTTATGTGTTTGACGCCATAGTGTGTGTGTGTTTGTGTGTCCAACCTGTGCACAGACGTATCTCAGTATAGCCATGTTTGATGATAATCGATTAAGCCATTTCTAAGATATTTAGCTTATAACCCTTAATTACTCGCGTGGGGTCCATTTGGACCCCAATGCAGACTCAAACTTGTGTGTCATTCCTCGAATTTTGCAAATATCATGTGCCTAGTAGCTTCCTAAAATGTTCATTACTTCATAATTCACGCGTATCCATGTACCAGGGTTGATTATATCTGGAGAGTGCATCTCGGATTCAAAAGGACCTGGCACGAGCACTTCCAATAATTTTTTGGAGGTGCGTGTTGTTGAACCATTATAAAAACATATGAAGCGAAGTGTGGAAATTGATAGACCCGAATCTTCTATGATACCTCCTCCATCAATTTCCAGAGTTCTTTAGTCCAGATCTATAGACGTGAAAAAGAAATTACGATGCACTAAAATTTTTAATTACCATTTGATTATGCTATGTGGTGATTATCTACAAAAAATATAGTTTCTAAACTGTAACCTATGACGTTAAATTATTGATCGTTTTTAAGTCTTATAGACGCAATGTGCTTATTTTTTTGTTGTATTTCCAGATTCCAAAATAAAAAACTTAATTTTGTAGTACAAGTAGTTTCGATTTGATTATGAAAATGGGGTCCGTAAGAACCGCAAGAGAGCATTTATGTAAGTTTTAAGGCGTAAGCAATTAAGGGTTAACACAGTGTTTGATGTATTTCGATTATATCATAGTTTTACTTATAGTGTTTTATTACTGAAGTTGGTTGTTTTATACATATTTGTCGCTTTAATTATAATTGGTTGGTGGTAGGGCATTTTAAATGTCCGCCTGGCTAAGCTACCACTGTCTTATCTAAATCTGCCGAACAAACAGCAATGTTAATAGTATGGCCGTGTTCCGGTTGTCAGAGATAAGATAGCCAGGTCCTCATATTTTATATCCTCCACCCTCATCCTCAGGGTTTCCGGGTCAGTACGCTTCCACCTTCGGCCTCATCTTCACTTAACATCAAGTGTGATTGAGGTCAGCTAACCCGCTGCGCATAAAAAAAATGTAGAAATAAACGTACTAACTACTAGTACGTAATTCAGCGACTTAAATCTATATTGACAGCCATCGAGGCGTGATATTTTTAGATGGCAGCCTTCGATACGTTCTGCGTAATAAACTCAAAAACGCATAGAGCTGCCCGCAACACGCTCAATTTGATGCAAATTTCCTTTCAATTGCTGTTTTTGCTCCACATCGTGGTCACGCCATTGTATTGATTAAAAACACGTGAATAGCGACTCCGATTCTATGGTAAGGGTTCTGTAACATATTTATATTTTGTATTTATTTTAGACGACCGATTAGTGTGGATCCCCCATACCTATGGTTCGAATCCCGCGAGGGGTAAATGTTTGTGTTTTGAATACCAAAATTTATTTCCGAGTCATGGAAAATTAAAATCTGATGATCCTGAGATAGAGGTTGGACCTTTACTGTTAGTGTTGTGTCGTGTTGTGTCGTGTTGTGTCGTGCTGTGTCGTGTTGTGTCGTGTCGTGTCGTGTCGTGTCGTGTCGTGTCGTGTCGTGTCGTGTCGTGTCGTGTTGTGTCGTGTTGTGTCGTGTTGTATCGTGTTGTGTCGTGTTGTGTCTTGTTGTGTCGTGTTGTGTAGTGTTGTGTCGTGTTGTGTAGTGTTGTGTCGTGTTGTGTTGTGTTGTGTATTGTTGTTGTTGTGTGTTATCTCTATAACTGATGCTCCTCAATGTCAGGAAATACTTATAAATAATGCAATACATTCCATTGTATCCCGAAGTTGTTCATCCGAGCAGAATTCCACGATTGAACTTATCTAACCAGGTATGTATAAGTATATCCTGACATTCATGAGCATCAGTCCTAGAGAACCCTAAAGCCTATCGGTACCCGGAGGGGTCATCCGATTGTTTTTTAAAACAGATAGGCATCCGATTGGAAAGAATCTCGTGTGATTAACGATTTAACCGATATATTTAACTGCACAATTATGTGTTACCTGCATGTATAAACACAGTTTGTATAATAAGAATAAATCGTGTTTTTAATGGGGTTATTCAGTCCGTCTCTGACTTGCACTCGAGCAATCTAATTGCTAATTGTAAATAATAACTAATGATGATGATTTCGGCCATAGTGACCATTGCGACTCCTAATCGTTTTGGCGCTGATTCGCCCCAAAACGAATAACATAGCCGATCTTTGCGATGTACTTCTGTGCGCAATGTGTTTTTGAGTAACACCGAAATAGCTTTGATAACGATTATTTTCCAGATTCGCGATTCAAAAAAATGGCCGATTTTATCAATAATTTTAAATTCTCTAAAATAACCGTAATTAAACCTATTTAGGTATTGTTAGTCTGAATAAGGCCGAGCGGTATGTCAATATTATCCATTCTTGTTAATCAATCAAATAGTCAGAAATTTTATAATAGCCTTTTGTAAATTATTTCAAAATCAAAATCAAAATCAAAAATATTTTATTCAATGTAGGATACAAAAATATCACTTATTGAAAGTCAACATGCTATTTTTCTTTTTTTAACTACATCGCTTCACAAGGTGTTATGGTTAGGGAGAAGAAGCGACAAGAAACTCCGCAACAACACATCTTTTCAACTAGTCTCCATCCTTACAACAATACTACATCTTATATTACATATTACAAAACAATAGCAATTAACATAACAACCAGCTAACACCAGACCTCCTTATCGCCTAAATAATCATCTATCCTGTAATAACCCTTCTTACACAGAGTTTCTTTAATGTGGCGTTTAAATTTCTGCTCTGTTAAACTCAATACATGTTCTGGTATTTTATTGTAAAAGCGTATGCTGTGTCCCACAAAGGATGTGCTAACCTTGCTAAGTCTAAATTGTGGAATTTCAATTTTATTTTTGTTTCTAGTATTCAAATTATGATTATCAGAATGTTTGCGAAATAGGCATATATTTTTGCGTACATACATTATACTGTCATATATATACTGGGATGCAACAGTTAAAATACTTATTTCTTTAAACAGATCTCTTAGAGAATCACGGCAGCGTAATTTATATATTGCTCTGATTGCTCTTTTTTGTAGAACAAATATTGTTTGAATATCTGCACCTCTACCCCACAGTAGTATACCATAAGACATAATGCTATGAAAGTAGCTAAAATATTGTTAAAATTTGTGTTTTTTGATGGTTTTGTACTATATAATAAATTTAAAGATACTATAAAACAGAAACTTATTAAGAAAGCATGTTATAAAATATCAGATTATTTAGATGATAAACATTCATGGACATAACCAGCCCGTTCGCATAACCCTATTTCACAATTAATAATGAAATATTATAATAAAAAATAATATTTAATAATTTTGTAATTTAAAAACCGTTTTTTTAAAGAGCAACCTCTCGAATTTCTTGCTTGTTCTTCTCAGGGGAAAATTGCCTTTTGAATAAGCAGTAGCTTAATGAAAAAATGTAAAATCTGACTATTTTAAGTGTAACGTATCAACAAAATAAAGCATTTTTAATTTGATTTATTATGAATGTCTTTAACCTTATTATAAATGCATACATTGCCGTTGATTACAGAGTGACTTTGATTAAATGATCACGAACTGCACCTTTGGAACTTAAACTGCACACTTGGAAAATAAAATCTATTTTTAAATCTGTTCAGTCGTTTCGGAGCTGCAATGCCTCATACGCACATATACACAGACAGACTTACACTCATCCTTGATACACCGCTCTCTAAGGACAACATGATTGACCAGATACTGAGCAGCGAGGAAGAAGTGGGTTGCAGGTGCCGCACACATCACAGAGGTCATGTACTCTAAAGAGGAACGAGAGCATAAAGAAGAAACCATTACTTGACCTCAATCACACCTGATGTTAAGTGAAGATGAGGTCGAAGGTGGAAGCGTACTGACCCGGAAACCCCAACACATTTGGGGACCTGGCTATCTTATCTTTGACAACCGGAACACAACAATGCTATTAACAATGCTGCTTGGCAGCAGATTTAGATAAGACGGTGGTAGCTAGCCAGGCGGACATTTAAAATGCCCTACCACCAACGAAACCGAGTACTTAAACATGTACCCCGCTGGGGATCGAACCCGCGACCTCCGAATTGAGCCACGGAGGCGGTAGACCATGGTTTCTCCCTTAGTTGTTAAAATCTAGTACCAGGAATGCATACAACAAAAGAGGTAGGTATTAGCCCATATGAGTCATGCGCATCCCAGCGATACAGTATCATCTTGTCATCAGATAACATCTTGACATGTATACTTACCTATATTCACAAATAAAGAATTATTGTATTGTATTGTATTGTATTGTATTGTATTGTAGTGTTTGTTTTCTCAGCTCACTAGAGAAAAGAAAACACTTAGAACACCCTCACCTTGCATCGATGCTTGCATGATCGATAGCAATGTTAATAGCATTTTGTGTTCCGGTTGTCAGAGATAAGATAGCAAGTCCCCCAAATAAGATGGGGTTTCCGGGTCAGTACGCGTTCCACCTTCGGCCTCATCGTCAATTAACATCAGGTATGATTGAGGTTAAGTGATAACCCGTTGTGCATAAAAACAGATGTATAACTTACTATAACTCTGTAAAAATCACTAATTATACAACAAACATATCTCGGGTTTGCCCTGCTTGAAACCATAGGCAGGCCACTGCTTGGGTTCCATACGAATTAAAGAAGAGTTAATAAATAAATAAATAAATATCTTTGCACATACACACAGCGCCATCTGGTTCCATACTAAGCAACTAGGCTTGTATTATGGATACCAGATGGTTGATAAACTACACAAATACATTTTTTTTGTAAATAAATGAAAAACATCCATAACTCGGGAACACATGTCTGTATTCAAACATATGCCCCTAGCGGGATTCGAACCCGCGACCTTTTGGTGTAGCAGTCAGAATTAACCACTACACCAAACAGGTCGTCCTAATGAAGGTAATGAAGGAAAGAAGTTTCACACTATAGTCACATGGCTATATCGATGAATGCGTATTTATTCATTTTACAGGCTTTATTGCGCTCGTGACTCTATCTTACTCAGGTCGCACTAAGTTGTGGTTGCCAGGTATGATTAAGGTCAAGCACTAAACCGTTGTAAGTACATTAAAAAATTATCAATAGACTTAATGTACAATAGGCGACACGATGACCGTAACCAATACCACCTACCACGACGCCAAGCCACCGGAAATGTGAACTCAGCGAAACTTGCAAATACTGGAACAGTTACAGTACTATCTAGGTGTCATGGCCGCCGTTTAGACCACCACGATACAATACAATATTTATGTATTTACTCTCTAATAAGTCAACGGTATGGAGAGTGCGCGGGAGCTCTAATAGAGTGTTAGGGATGGTGGGAGACAGATTGGACTCTCATCTGGTCGGCAGGTTCGTCGAACTTCACGTTCTGAGGTCTCGATGAGCTTGCGGGCGGAGGATGAGTCAAGTCTTAGTTAATTTATTATTAATTAATTAATTTTGTGAAATTATGTATAATATTAACATAGTCAGTAAGTAAAACAAAAGCTCCGCCCGACGCAGATCTGCTCGTGCTCGCACTCCTGCCAAAATCATTTGAGTCGTTTTCTCTTGCTTTTTTTTAACCTCCGACGAAAAATGACGAGTGTTATGTGTTTGACGGCGTTATTTGTTTGCGTTTGTGTGTCCAGTCTTAATCGGTTTTTTAATGAAAAACGTAAACCAGGGAACAGTGTCGTAGTCAAAGCTCGTAACTGGTTTGGAAAATACCGGTAAATAAAGATTTACACCGGATTTTAGAAAAGATTTCGTTTGGAGCGTATCCTAAATGAGAGCCTCAATGTCAAAGTCAAAGTCAAAATATTTTATTTTATAGGATAAAGTTTACATTTACTGCTCAGGTAAAACATATCTGATGAGACTAGAAAGAGCTCAACGTGCCGTTCTAAAAGTGGCTACCTTTCGCCCATATCTATATCCTACAACTGAATTATACAAAGAGTGTAACGTACTAACAGTTAGACAACTATTTATCCAAAATACGATCCTTCGCCAACACTCTGCTCTTACTTATGACCCGAAACATAGCTCAACCAACCGACGTATAGACAGGGTCTGCCGCTACGCACTATTTAAAACAGCCTTCACCAACAGATTCTTTTGTTTTCTTGGATAATAGGTGCAACAGAATTCTTGAAATCTATCCGTTACCCAAGTCGGCGTGCAAACATAAAACAAGTGAGTGGTTACAAAAACTTACATATGGAGAAACCGAATCCCTTCTCAATATCATTAGGTAAGGTAAATACAAAAATGCATCAACTCAATACACCATTGCACACACGCAATACACAAATACACACACGCGCAATACACAAATGCATCTACACAATACACAAATGCACACACGCAATACACATACGCTCACATACAATACACAAATTCACATACACGCAATACACAAACGTACGCACGGAACAACAAAATTTCACACGCGCAATCACAAATCCACACACGCAATACACAAATACACACGCGCAATACACAAATGCATCTACACAATACACAAATGCACACACGCAATACACATACGCTCACATACAATACACAAATTCACATACACGCAATACACAAACGTACGCACGGAACAACAAAATTTCACACGCGCAATCACAAATCCACACACGCAATACACAAATACACACGCGCAATACACAAATGCACCAATACTATACACAATAATTATTTCATTGTCTCTTTCTTACTTTTTTTTTTATTAACTTTTCTTTTTTGTTTTCGTAAACCGTGGGGTGGAGACCTGGTTACCTGAGACACAGGTTTCCCTAGTTCAGGCACCAGTCTCCACATAGAATTATAGTCCTTAGCTATACTTAACTCTAATATACAATAATGCTATAATGTGGAGAAAAATAAATAAATGATTGATTGAAATGATTGATTGATTCACAAAGCTGTCCTCTCAGGGAAAACGAGCAAGAAACTCAAGGGTTGCTCTTAAAAACCGGTTAATCCAGACAAACAGTGTACGCGTCGGAGTTGTTTGAAGTGTGTAGTGATAGAAACGACGTCGTCAATAACAGCGAAATGAAAACCACTGAAAAGCGCTTCATTAGTTAAAACCCAAATGGTTTCGCTCCTTATGGAAACCGGTTTATTTTAGGTTATCGATCTGTACATTCTATCTTATGGCTTTCGCATATTTGTCTTTTCGATTAAATGGCCCATCGGCTAAATGGCGTTTCGTTCATATGACACGTCGATTATCTGGCGTCGCACAAATGGCTTTTTATTTATTTATTTATTTTCGGGAAACTGACAGTCGTTACATTATAATGTTAAGTAGTACAAAATAGTTATATCATAGACAGGAATAGTCTCCACAGATAGTCATACACAGAAACACAGCGAAATATATGTTTAGGAAATAGTACATTTTATGATATTTTAATTAATGTAAGAAGCGTTACAGGATTTCGCTTATGTCTTTCGAAATCGGGTCCTAAACCCAATCTGATATTACATGAGTCATAAACGAAAAGTGGTCCGACACTGTGTACCTGATAAGAAAGCGCAAGGTCATAGTTCGAAGAACTGATCGCTGTTAGGGCAATCAAGTTCTAGAGTAGAGACTACGTATGGCAAACGCAGCTTGGGACAAGATTGACGGACGACTTAGATAAGATCGGTTCCAACTAGTTGCTCTGGTACTTAATTATAAGAATTATAAGAATTTAATCCCGATTCGTTTGAACCGATGTCCTGTCATCATCATCAGCTCGTAAACATCCCACTGCAGGGATATAGACACAACTTAAACAGACACAACTTCCGAGCTTTCAAGCGTTTTTGCCATTCGTATTACTGGCACTATTACTCGCGGTAGCCTTAACTGCTACCGCCACGCTCACTGCATCTAGGCGCAGTCCGTGGTGTATACGAAAGCAGGAGGCCGAGCTTCACTCGCCCTCCTTCCCCATAGGGATGGCCCTAGTGCCATGTTACATTTCATTGGCTACACTCCCATTTGCCAAGGGGGGAAGTGGGAAACCTTTTTCTTACTTACACACCCTATTTCTTTCTTTAATTAGTCTGGGGTCCAAGGTAACAATAGAGTCACGTAGGGCACCGTCTACCTTCAGTAGGCGCCGTGTCGAGTACCACTGTCGATCCTAGCTTATAGGAGTTACAGTGGGAGGAGTGTGGAGGTGGGATTGCAGGGATATAGGCCTTCCCTCGTATAATGAGGGAGTATGGGTCATAGCCCACCACGCTGGCCCCATGCGGGTTGGGGACCATAAAACCATAAAAAGGCTCCTTGAAATGACCTCATGATATAATTTTAACCGCCTGCGTGACCCAACGTAAACTATGGCTTGACTCCTCATTCAGACAATACAAATACTCTTAATTCACCATCATCATCAGCCCGTAAACATTCCACTGCAGGGATATAGGCCTTCCCTCGTATAATGAGGGAGTATGAGCCGTAGTCCACCACGCTCGCCCAATGCGGATTGGGGACTTCACATGCCTTTGAATTTTTATTTCTCAGGCATGCAGATTTCTTCGAGAAGTTTTCCTTCGCCGCTTAAGAGCAGTCGGATAAATGCACATAAGTAATTAAATTAAATTTAAAAACTCATTGGTCTGCGTGGGAATCGAACCCGGACCTCCTAAATTGGGAGACCTCATCTCTACTGCTGAGCCACCGACGCACCTTGTCCTTTACATATTACAAACTTTATATACTAACTTTATATATTTAAACTTTATCTTGAATTTTATACTGTAACTATCTATGAATGCTGTGTATACTTATAATAGGCTGATACACTTATAATGTGACCAATATGTGAACTACCAAAATAATGTTTTAGTGTATAAGCTGTTAGTGTACCTAAATAAATAAATAAAAAAATAAATAAATAAATACAAATACAAGAATTATTTATTCATTTATTTATTTTATTTATTTATTTATTTATTTTAGGGAGATTAACAGCAAAATCAACAAATGAATAATAAAACATAGAAAACCAATGCCAATAAGAAATCTCCACCTATAGATTTCAAATGAGTGTGCAACCACAGAACAAAAAGTACACCTCAAACTAAGTTTTAACTAATTTTAAACTAAATGAAATTATATTTTAAATTATGTTATATTATATTACAACAATAGTAAACTATTACTAACTGTATTAGTACCACGTACCGTTACTTTTTGGAATAAGCTCCCAACGGATGTCTTTCCGAACCGATACGATCTGGGAACCTTCAAGAAGCGAGCATATTCCTTCCTTAAAGGCCGGCAACGCCACTGCGGATCTTCCGTTTCCGTAGATGGTTATGGGCAGCGGTGACACTTACCATCAGGTGCGCCTCTAGCTCGTTTGCCCACCTCTTCAATTAAAAAAAAAAAAAATATTGTTGCGGAATATCCTCAATTTCTATTTTAATTTGTACACAAAGTTGAACGAACCACAGAGAAGTTCAACGAATTGGATCGAAATGCATTTCATTGCAACATTTATGTTGCACTTCATCTGATTTTATCCGCAACCGGTTATATTTATGGGATGTTTGACCTTACTGGTGCGAACCGTTCAAACGTCCGGTCGAGCCAGTTCCATGGATTAGTTTTGGACAAGGTTAAAGCTAACATTAGTTTTATATATATATAAATTTAAAGATACTATAAAACAAAAACTTATTAAGAAAGCATATTATAAAATATCAGATTATTTAGATGATAAACAATCATGGACACAACCAGCCCGTTCGCATAACCAGGCTATTTCACAATTAATAATGAAATATTATAATATAAAATAATAATTTTGTAATATAAAAACCTTTTTTTAAAAAGAGCGACCTCTCGAGTTTCTTGCTTGTTCTTCTCAGGGGAAAATTGCCTTTTGAACAAGCAGTAGCTTTAAAAATGTAAAATCTGACTATTTTAAGTGTACCCTGTGTACCTACAAAATAAAGCATTTTTTGATTTTGATTTTTTGATCTAAAATAGTTATGTTATCGACATAACATCTATAGGACATACATGTAGAACAGACAATTTGTTGCTAGTATGTCCATGTCGCAACCAGCTGTGATAGCACAACATGAGGTGATAGATGGCGATTCGACAACGTTAATCGTGTCTCAATCTTGTCTTCTCGTTAACAGATGGAGAAAATTACGTACACATAATTACGTATATGTCGTAGATAGCGATAAATTAGCGACAGAATTTATTATTTCAATAATGAAATGAGTATCATAATACGCGGTTAATGGCAAGTAAACCTGGTGGCGCTGGTATCGCCGGAAATGGCGCGGTGACGACGTTAACAGTTATATTAGGTCTTCACATCGAAAATGGGACACACTTTGCTACCAGCCGTCGAAGGAGTTGGACCACCACTGGACATCAACGACCATGAGGGACTCTGATTACCTACTACCATCAACGCTTGAAGAATCCCGTGAGTCGTTACTGATTGAGACTTTGATTATGGAATTTGAGCAAGGAGGAACTATAGACAAGGTACGGCTGAGTTCCGCAGAGTGCACGCGGGGGCCAAGTTGTATGGCACGAGGGGCGTGCACATGTTTTCTATTCAACAGAAAGCATCTCAGGTTCTATAATCATAATCGTTGTCGATTTGCCTATAGTAGTTTGCAATAATATCGCCTTTGCCCGAGCCACCCTTTACCACGCGACTGGCAACGTCCCGGACGCTAGCAACGCCCACCACCCCCGAACCCACCATCTCCGACATATATATACATAACATCACGACCTCTATCCCAAATAGAGAGGGCAGTGATATCCAACATGAACGTTTGGGTGTTCCAAACGTTAAGAGTTTAATGCTTGGAACAACACCCACCGTTGACCTTTAGATATATACAGAAATTAACACGTGAGGTCATCAAACTTCAAACTTGGAATGTCCCATAATAGTCGCCATTTACGACACGGGTTAGTTCTATTCTTTTTATAAGTTAAAATCACAAGCGTCACATAATTGGTCGAAGGTCACACATGGCTATCTCGACGGCTGTATACATGGGGCACACTAAAAGTTTTGCACTTCTAGCTAATCGCAACTATGAGAATTTCGAATGTTATATTTTTTGAAACCTAGCACCCTGTGATTTCCGTATTTTCCCCAAAATCAAAGATTTGATGAGAGGTTTCACTTTTACCAACTCCGAAGAGGCAGTGATAGCGTTCAATCAGCACATAGAAAACATGCCTTCAGATCTGTGGTCCTCCTGTTTTAAAAAATGGTTCGATCGCATGGAAAAATGTTTAAAATGTAAAGGAGAGTATTTTGAAAAGCAATAATCATAATATTTTGGTTATAACATGTTGTTTTTTTAAGTTACGCAAAATTAACTTTTAGTGTGACCTACGTATATGCATAATTTTTACATTATTTATATGTCACGCCCGCGACCCTTTTTCACTGGACCCGCAATAAGCTGTGTTAGACGTCATTATTAGCTCTTCAATAGAACAGCGGCAATTAATAATATACAGCGGTAGATAATAATAACCTCCCCACGTGGCCTCAGTGCAAATTAGTGGGCGTGGGTCAGATTAGTGGCCACCTGACAGTCAACGTTTTTAAGTCGCCCCTTTGATTAACCTCTGCGTTCAATTGACAACAACCGAGACTGACTAAGTACCTACTTTGCCATGGAAAATGTCATATTAAATGCTAGTAGTAGTCTCCAATCCTAGGATTGACCAGACATTGCTTAACTTCGCTAATCGCAAACGCGACTGCGCCACGAGTGCGATAAGTAATCAATATAATTATATCAATAAAAAATATTACAGAGGTCGCCAAAATTAAACACAATTTACATCGCAAATATTGCAATTGTTATATATTTGTGAGTTTCTGTAAGTTACTTTAAATTCAGTAGATCGATTTAAATTAAATATTAACGAAATATTTGGAACCAATACCATTATTATCTGTCTAGTTAGATCCGCGCGCAGCGATAACTCACGTTTAGATAAATGACTACATTTTACATAATATTGACGCTCTATCTTTTTTCTTGGTCAGATACTGTATTATGCTGATTATTATGCTGATGCAAATCCCTACAAATGATATAGTGTTGTACAATCAATACACGCACGATAACTTATATCGTGCCGATGCATTAAATAGTTGAAAATAACTGCATAGTGTAAAATTCTGCGGGTTTATGCAAATTTTATTGTGCGTGACTTCACATCATGCGCAGAGATAGCGGAATCACTTTTTTAACCATCACTTTCCTGCCCTTATCCCACTCTAGGTGTCACCCTCTTCCACTCTCCTCTATCAGCCGTCATCTCCGTACTCACCACTTTCACACACATATCATTCCTCACGCAGTCTACCCACACCTTCTTTGGTCTTCCTCTACCTCTGTATCCCTCCACATTCATACTTAACACTCGTCTTGTTACGTGCCTTTCATCCCTCCTCATAATGTGCCCAAACCATACTAACCTATTACTCCTCAACTTTTCTGTTATTGACGCCACTTTTAGACTTCCTCTGATATACTCATTCCTGATCTTATCCATTCTAGTCACACCACACCGCCATCTTAGCATTCTCATCTCTGCCACATGCATTCTACTTTCATCAGTCTCTTTCATTGCCCAACATTCAGATCCATACATGGTGACAGGTCTTATGACGGTTTTGTAAATTTTCCCCTTGAGTTTCAGGGGCATCCGTGGGTCACATGTAGTGAATGAATGAATGAATATTTATTATCACAAACATTCTGATATACATTCTGCTTATGAGTAATGACTTATGAGTTTAAAGAAGTACACTGTTCCCTAGAATATGTTTACAATAGGTAGGTAGGTACCTAGGTACTTAAAACTTAAGCAGCAGAAGTTGTGATAAAAGGTGCCAAGTTCAGCTGTGTGCTGTTGTGACATAAGCCATACCAGCGCTGATTTTCAACTTGGTCCTTTTTTGAAAACCGCCACCAAATTTAAACCATATCAGTGTCTCAGTCATTTCTTATTCACATAACAAGTACATATTAATTCTGTGACACAACAATTTACTGACCTTTGGCTGTTACGCATCATACTACTAATACAATTATGATATTTCTTACAAACTAGCATGTTCATACAAAACTTAAAAAGTTTGGATCATCCAACCCCGAAGAAAACAATGACACAAATAAATAAAAAACAATGCAAAACAAAAAATACTATGTCCGATGAATCGGCACGCTTCCCCCCTCCCTCGCAATAATTCCTGCCGCCGCTGCTTCCCCTTGAAGAGTATGCAAAATCTTTTCCCCATTTGTGAAAGAATTTAAAAAGAATTTATAAATGTGTAGTCCCAGAAACCGAAGTTCGTTCGTTCTGAAGTAATGAACCTAGGTACCGGAAATTTGAGCAATCATTTTTTTAACCAATTTACAAAAAAGAGGTTCTTAGTGAAACTCAAAAATATTTAACATAAAGGATAGGATAGTCAGATTTTTTAAGTTTTATACTGATTGTTCATAAGGCAATTTTCCCGTGAGAACAAACAAGAAACTCGAAGGGTTTCGTATAGTGAGATCTCATGCAAACTGTATATAAATACAGGAATCTAAACAACTCGTGAAAACATCACAAAAACTATACGTCAAAAAAATTGTTATTCGTCTATAAAAATATTTAATTGATTACCAATACAATTCAAGGACATGCCATGTAAAAAAAATTTAAAGTCCTTGCATACCCGCTGCTCAATTTAACCGATACACTTCTCGGAGAAAATTAAATTTCCATCCACATCACCTGGATGAGTGGAAGTCTACCACTGTACGTTTCTCAAGAAATTTCTTGCCACGTACGACCACCCTGTGGAACGGACTTCCGGCAGCGGTATTCCCGAACGAGTACGACATTGGAACCTTCAAGAAGCGAGCCTACACCTTCCTCAAAGGCCGGCAACGCATCTGTGACCCTTTTGGTGTTGCGGGTGTCCATGGGCGGCGGTGATTACTTTCCATCAGGTGACCCGCATGCTCGTTTGCCGCTCTCTCATATAAAAAAAAAAAAAAAAAAATGAGTGTGCACATTTCATACTGTTTATGATTTTTTGAATTGCAAATAATAACTTATTGAATTGAATTCAATATGCAGTACTTTCAGATGTATTTAACAATTAGGAAATTATTTGTGCTAGCCCACTTAATTACCCGTATTGAATTCCGTGATGATAGGTTTGCCTGGAAGAGAGCGATCTTTTCGAGCCTTATCGCTAACAGCGATGTTAGCGATAAGACCGCCTAATTTGTAGTTTCTATAAGATATTTAAATGTAACTTCCTTATTTAAACAATAAAGCGTATTTGATTTGATTATTATTTACAATATTATTGTCACCTTGTTGTCTCATCAATTGAAATAAAATCAATGTTAACAGGTCCTGTAACCTGCATACATTACTAACAAAAGATAGCAGTATCCTTAGTAGTTAATAACCACTACTGGTAGCTTGTATCTTTGCCCTAAGGGGTGCCTGGAAGAGATCGCTGTTAGCGATAAGGCTGCCTTTTGTGCGATTAATGATATACGCTGTAATCTTTGTGTAGTTTTTGTTAATTGTACAATAGAGAGTATTTTATTGATTAATAATGAATAAATATTTCGGGTGCTTCCACCAATCATCTAGTCCCAAACTAAGCAAAGCGTACTATGGATACTAGATAACGGATAAACATACATAAATATTTATATAAAAGCTGACTCAGGAATATATGTTCACATTCATCACACAAACATTTACCCGTCGCGGGATTCGAAACCTGTTTTATAATTTACGATTATTAGTTTTACATGTAGAATTACTCATCTGTCATCTATTCTGTCGCAACTGACAGCTGACAGAAACACGGTGATTCATCTTACAATCAGAGCTGAATCAAATCAGCTTGACCATAGACCTTATCAGCAATTTCCTCGACACGTCATGGGTGATTTGGTTTTATTCATGCGGTTAAAATTGAAATGTACACACGACATATTTTTAAACATGTCAATGTGATGTTCTGTTTGCATGTGAATCCTACAATCTTGGGATATTCAAGAGCAGGGTGAATAGGCATCTACTGAGATCGCGTGCTTCATCTTCGGCCGCATCGTTACTTCCCATCAGGTGAGATTGTGGTCAAATGCGTATCCACTTAATCTTAAAAAAAAAGTAGCGAAAAACGACTATGGGGCTTTACACCAAAAACATCTTTTTTTTTTATGCACAACAGGTTGGTACTTGACCTCAATCACACCTGATGTTAATTGAAGATGAGGTCGAAGGTGGAAGCGTACTGACCCGGAAACCCCAACACATTTGGGGGACTGGCTATCTTATCTCTGACAACCGGAACACAACAATGCTATTAACATTGCTGCTTGGCGGCAGATTTAGATAAGATGGTGGTAGCTAGCCAGGCGGACATTTAGAATGCCCTACCACCAACCAAACTGAGTACTAACATGTACCCCGCTGGGGATCGAAACCGCGACCTCCGAATCGTAAACCCAATGTTGTTTACATTGAGCCACGGAGGCGGTTAGAAATCTATTGATTTACACGTTTAAAGACAACGTTATATAATAAAAATAACTATGTAATGGCCATTAAAATTTATAATAGGCTAGATACCGATTAAAAAATTTTACCTTTGAAATTTTTTTAAACTAAATTAAAACTATGGTTAATTCAGAATTGCTTTTACTCGATGGATGAATATTATAAAAGTACTTCTATACAGTAATATGACATGTTTAATACGATTGACCAGAAAAATAAGAACTAGATATAACTAGTGTAGATGTAGTGGTAGAGCCACGCTGTAAGCTATTAGCTTGCAGCATGAATGGGCCGGCTCGACCGGGGAAGTACCACCCTCTCGCAGAAGACCGACGTCTGAGTAGTGGCATTTTGCCACTGCGCTTCGTCCGGTGAGCGAGGGCGCCGGAGGCCCTCCTTCCAGTCTCTCCCCAGAATGGTAGCGGTATTTAAAGAGTTAGTACCCCAGGAGGGTACCAGCACTGCTGGAGAATCCCTCATCGCTCAGGCTGCCCTACTTATTCTGGGGTGGACACCTTCCTCAAAGGCCGGCAACGCATCTGTGACCCTTTCGGTGTTGCGGGTGCCCATGGGCGGCGGTGATTGCTTTCCATCAGGTGACCCGCATGCTCGTTTGCCGTCCTCTCAAATAAAAAAAAAAAAAAAAAAAAACTAAATATTGAGATTATAGCGTGTGTCCCACTTCTGTGTCCGAAGTGTAAGTTTTGTCTCGTTTTTAACTTCACCATCGCGTTCGCGTTTACGAAAAAAGTCCGTATGTAAAAAATCGTTTCGCAAACTATCCGCTAGAGGCGCTGCACATTTCTCCATACAAATCGTCACGTAAACGTGAACGCGGTAGTAAAGTTAAGTCGTAACAAAACTCACACTCCGCCCTCTGCATCGTTTTTAACTTTACCATCACGTTTGCGTATACGTTAAAATGAAAAAAATTGTTTTGCATAGTATCCGCTGGAGGTGCTGCCCATTTCTTCATAAAAATCAGTGGCGTGCGCATAATTTCGTTATAGAATAGCCAGAATAATGAAATTTGCTATTAATTGAGAAAAAATATAATTTATCTCTTTAATAATAATAATAAATAAATATTTCGGACACTTACACCAATCATCTAGTCCCAAACTAAGCAAAGCTTGTGCTATGGATACTAGATAACGGATAAACATACATAAATATTTATATAAACATCCATGACTCGGGAATAAATGTTTGTATTCATCACACAAACATTTACCCGTCGCGGGATTCGAACCCGCAACCGTTGGTTTCGCTGACATAATGAATGGTTATGGTTAATAAATTGGATATACTGATATATATAATAATATTTATGTGTATTTTATTATTGTACTTATTTATATGGTTTGTTTATTATAGTAAGTGTTTATCTTTGTATGTATTCCACTATACCTATGTATTTTCTACGTATCGTCTATGTACCTGCTGATATTTACAGTTATTCATCTTTTACTTTGCACTATCCAACTATTTATTAAAAAGCTTCTTTAACTGAGGTTGTCTGGAAGAAATCGCTATCAGCGATAAGACCGCATTTATACACTTCATCATCTATGTTAAATGTTCTTTGTATTTTATTTTTGTGTGCAATAAGGAATTTAATAATAATAATATAACTACGAAATAACCTTACTCTTAGAGCAATCGTCGCAACTGTTTAGAATATTTCTCTATTCACATAGTAAGAATCAGTTGGCTTCACAATGCATTTAGAGGTAAGCTTATAATTGGCTAAGCTACGCACTGCCTTTCTGCCTGTACCTGCCTTTTTTTTTTCTTTTTTTCCTGTTTTTTTTTCTCACACATAAGTGTATGTGGGAACGCGCCTAAGTGAGAGAGGGGTTGCGCTGAAAACCAGCGCTGTCGATTGCCATACGACATATTGGCAGCAAATGCTGACGCCCAATCCCTTTGCCACAAATACATTTAATTATGCAAAATGTCCTTACGAAATTTTCTGTATTTATTGGCAATAAATACTTTCTTTCTTTCTTCTGTATGGAGGGCAAGCCACTGATACAAATCGTCACGTAAACGTGAACGCAGTAGTTAAGTTAAGAGGGTTTATCCCTCATATCATGCCATATAAACTTTCAAGTCCAAATTATCCGAAATGAATAAACGGATTCCAATTAAACTTTATAAGTATAAGCAGGATACGTGTATCTTAATAATTAGTAATGTTAAAAGTTAGTAAAAAGATTTGAAAGTTTGTATGCAATACCGTGCGGGATAATCCCTCTTAAGTCGAAACAACCGCCTCCGTGGCTCAATAATAAACAACATTAGGTTTACGTTTCGGAGGTCGCGGGATCGATCCCCAGCGGGGTACATATTTAGTACTCGGTTTGGTTGGTGGTAGAGCATATTAAATGTTCGCCTGGCTAGCTACCACCATCTTATCTAAAAATCTGCCGCCAAACAGCAATGTTAATAGCATTGTTGTCTTCCGGTTGTCAGATATAATATAGCCAGTCCCCCAAATAAGAAGGGGTTTCCGGGTCAGTACGCTACCACCTTCGGCCTCATCTTCACTTAACATCAGGTGTGATTGAGGTCAAGTGCTAACCCGTTGTGGATAAAAAAAAACAAAACTCGCACTCCGTCCTCTCATCGGTTTCAAAACTGACTTCCCACAGAAGACCGAGCTAGAAACTCAGGACAATTTGTGATTCGACAAACCAAGGAAAAGGAAAGTCTCCGTGGCTCAATGTAAACCACAGGGTTTAGAAATCATAAATCGTGGGTTCGATTCCTAGGGTATGTCGCGTGCATGAAAATCGTGAGTTTTGTACAGTAATTACATTCAAGCTGGGTGCGTGTTTAGTGCTCAGTTTGGTTGGAAGTTAGGCAATTTTATATGTCCGCCTGATCTAAATCTGCGCCAAGCAGCAATGTTGGTAGCGTTCCTGTATTCCGGTTGTTAAAGATAAGAAAAAGTTAGGGTTCCGGGGAACAAGCTTCCATCTTATAGCCTCAAGTGACCAATAAGGCACAATAACATGACCTATTGATAGATAGATAGATAAATAAAAAGTTTATTGCATAAACTGGCACACAAACAAACATTCATGAAAATGACTATCAAATATTGATCGGGTTAAAATGGAACCTTAGGTAGTGTTGAATAATGCCGTTTTTTTCTAAAAAAGAATAGATAGATAAAGCATTTATTTACGCCACTGCGTTCACACAACTACACAATTTTTAAATTACAAAGAAATATACATACAAATAAACGTATCTAGAGACTAGAAAATAGAAAACTTTAAATTTGTTTTTCCTTTTGAGGGTTTGCTGGAAGAAATGCCTTCAGAGATAAGCTCGCCTTTTGTGTATTGTAATTTCTGTCCTATGATTGTTCAATGTATGTTTGTATACTATATATTATGCAATGAAGTGTTAAATAAATAAATAAAAATACAAAGAGCGAGTGTGTGCCGCAGTAGCACAAATGGATTATAACTCAGTGTGGAATATTGTCTAGCTGTCAGTCAAAATAAAGATATTAACCTGGCTATCTAAAAGTTCCTTGTTTTTTATATTATGGCGACCGTGTGATAAATTATGGAGAGACTTAAGAAGAAGTGAGCCGTATTGCGACGCTTGTTTACAGTTGGGGGAAATAAACTCGCGTTGTCTTTAAAAAGCGATAATTTTGACATTGAAGATACGACGACGTTTTTCAAAAAATTCAGTGAGCTGTCAAATAAATTAATTAAGTTAGATGAAAGATAAAGATAAAGACTTAGGTGATGAATCATCCGCAAAATATTTCATCCTCAGATGAAACGCCGACCGTTTCAAACTGTAAGGTGGTGAATCATCCACATATGGTGTATTTATCGGATGAGTCGTCCGTCACATAGTTAATACGAATGTAGTCTTTCCGTCCAAAATAAAAATTGAAGAGAATCGAATTTCAATTGTTTTTTTTTACACTTTTACTTACATGTACCCCGCTGGGGATCGAACCCGCGACCTCCGTATCGTAAACCCAATGTTGTTTACATTGAGCCACGGAGGCGGTTATTGTAAATGGTTGCGAGGATTGCTGTACGAGTAAATTATTATTTTGTAGTTGTATTTTTCTCAAATTTTATCATTCTGCTTACCCTGTGACAAAACGCTGTGTACGCCACTAGCAAACACCGTGTATAATTTTAATTTGTATATATAGACTGTGTAATCCCCATTTCTCACATTTCATTATTCTAATTGCAATGTTTTTATTTTGAGACGACGGCTTTTATAGCAGTAATGACTTATTAAATGCATTAGATACCATATCACAGGCGATAGACTTTTATTACAGGGTACTAAATAATTTAAAAGTTTTCAATTAAAACAAAATGAAATCATATTTCATTGTAAATGACAACAGAAATGCGGGTTTTATCGACACGAAGATATGCGGGCTTATTGTGTTACCTTTAATTTGGACTACCACAGAATATATTACAACAAGAAGGCGTATCTATCAGTTTATCCGACTTTGGAAATAGTATAATACAAACACTACAATCATGACGTGGCATTAAATATAAACCTAACTATTTATATGATAAACTTGCAAGCAGTTCATCTGGGGGTTCATTTTTAACTTACATCTATCTACTCACATGCAGTAGTAGGTAGGTTTTTATAGATACAATCAAATATGCAAAATGACAAACTAGCTCTCTCACGCTAGGTGTCCGACTGAAGCTTTATAGCATACGACAAGCACTTATGTGTTCTCTATTGCTTTTGATTTCGTAAGTCATGGTGAGTCACAAAATTATGCCACTATGATATTAAGGGCCGTGATTTCGACCTTTTGGAATAGTACTTAGATAATCGAGTTTAGAGGGTTGATGTCAATGATAAGAGATCGTCTGGGTCTCCAGTTTGCATATGTGTTCCACAGGGCTCAATTCTCGGGCCATTCTTATTTCTTGTGTATATCAATGATCTACGTAGTTGTATAAACGGAAACCATGAGATAATAATATTTGCTGATGACACCTCCTTGCTCTTCAAAGTTAGGAGACGACAGAAAACTCTTGGCGACGTGAATAGTGCTATCTCTAAGGTGGTTGAATGGTTTACGTCAAATAACCTACTTCTTAATGAAAAACCGGGCGGGCGTTCCACAGAGCTCAATTCTCGGACCATTCCTATTTCCCCTCTATGTTAATGACCCTGTAATTTCCGATACCCATATCCTACATCTGATTGAACACTCTCCGAACTATAATCCTTGCCTATGTCTTGAGGCTTTGTGGGTCTCCTGTTTGCACAGGGCTCAATTCTCGGACCATTCCTATTTCTTGTCTATATAAATTATTTCCGATTACTCTATGTAGACGATTCCCTGATTTCAATATTCATATCTTACATCTGATCGAACATTCTTCGAACTGTAATCCTGGCCTATGTCTTGAGGCTTTGATGTCACTGCAGAATTGGGTAAAGATGCAAGAGCAACTTTATAATTATACTTTTTCTACGTTTATAAATCCCTCATCGAAACGATCAAGTTTAGTAGTGGTTTTATTACTATTTTAATTAAGGCTGCAGATCCCGCTAAAATTTTATATGAAACTGGTTATGTGTACAAAACTTACGTGATTCAGTAAATAGACATGAGTCATATGACTCATGATTAAACTCGATTATAGTCAGCTGACTTTCCCTATCAAAGTAGGTACAGATAATTTGCAAATGCATATATCTACTCGTAAATAGTTTAGAGTCTAAGTACTTTAACGATGTGGTAGTAACAGAAAACATTAATGTTGTGAGAGTTAAGTTTCACGATATCTGGCCAGCAAGTATCATATACTTTCTATCAGTAGCTAGAAAACCTGATTGCTAAATAAAGGTCGGTTTGAATCCCAACAGGGGCATATATGTTGGTATGATGAATACGAGCATATGTACACATGTGTGTTTTTATTCATAATACGTAACATATTTACAAATAAAATTGTATTTGTGAACGGATATCCGTAATACAAGCCTAGTTCCTAGTGTGGAACTAGATGGCGTTGTTCATGGACATTTTGTAGATTTATATACAAGATTATTCACTGAGCGTCATGAACCTTCTTCATAAAATGCGCGTGTAGTGACCCAAATATTAAACTTTAAAACTTGGAAATAACATCCACGTTTCGCCTTTGAATGCACATGTGAACCAATCGCCATTGAAACGTGCTAGCCAATAGCTACATGATTTCGTAGCCAATTACGACTTATCAGGAAGATTTGATTAGATTCTTTTAAAGTACCTGAAACTACCTTTGTACTATGTAATTACATAAAATTTCGAAAACTTTCGAAAGACGATGATATCATCCTAATAATTGAAAGCTAGATATCTTTGAAACGGCTTAACCAAACATCAAACTTGGCTAATAACCTGTCCCCTCGTTTAGCCTTTCGTTTATATGAACGTACTCAAAAATAGACCACGCATTACTAAGATATATCAGGACAAACACGGGACATACAACAAATTTTACTTTATTTACTTTACTAACAAGGACCATTAATAGACCGTAGTCACTCACTATCACTAAACTAGATTAGCTGGACTAAAGTTAGTGGGCAAGAATGCGACAACGATTTGGAAGCGCGCCATAGGGGTGGACATAGTTAAGATGGGTAGAATTCAGGGCGCGGTGATCTGGGGCGCAAATTTTAAGCGACTCTCCTCGATCACAATTCAGAATGAAATTTAATTCGTGTAATTCCTGTTTACTGATGACTACACTGCTGATTACGAACAATTTCCCCAAGGAACCATATCAGAATTCGATAAAAAAAATGTCAATTACCCATACAAAGTAAACTATTCTGAATTCAGTTAATGGGAATTACACGAATTCAAATTCACCCTGTATAGAATCAATACAACAAAATCTATCTCAGAATGATGCTAATGTAGAGTACATTATCGATGTGAAAACAGAAGTAGCTATAATACTGATTTTAAAAGGTATTTTTCGATGGTTTATTTTTCGATGGACTGTAGATAGCAGGGTTGAAACGTTGTACACGTTTAAGGCGATAATGCAACCTAATCTGCGACGCCTCAAAGAAAGAATAAGTCAAAAGTATCTTAAATAGCTGCATGCACAATTGTATTTGAGTGAAAGAGGCCTCTTTTCGGCAAACAAAGTTGGCTCTAAGCTATATTATTGAAATAATTTGTGGTTGTGTATATTTCGTACGGTGAACCGCGTGAATGTTTAAGACACCCAAAACACTAATGTTTGGGATATCTCTGACCAACCTATCTGGGATAATGGTTATGACGTATATATATGGATATACCTCCAAGAAACGAGCCTACACCTTCCTCAAAGGCCGGCAACGCATCTGTGACCCTTTTGGTGTTACCCATGGACACCCGGGCGGCGGCGATTGCTTTCCATCAGGTGACCCGCATGCTCGTTTGCCGCCCTCTTATATAAAAAAGAAAAATATATATATACATATAGTTTGACGACCTGTTTGGTGTAGTGATTAGAAACACTGACTGCTATACCAAAAGGTTCCGGGTTGGAATCCCGCTAGGGGCATATGTTTGTATGATGAATAAAGACGTGTGTTCCCGAGTTATGGATGTTTTTCATTTATATATGTATTTATTTACAAAAAAAATTGTGTAGTTGATCAACCACCTGGTATCCATAATACAAGCCTAGTTGCTTAGATGGCGCTGTGTGTATGTGCAATGATATTTATTTTATTTATATTTAGTCAACTACAAATTCTACAAATCATACCTAAACAATAGTATTTTAAGAGTGTTCCCCAATGTTTTAATAAATACGAATGTTTCCACCGCAGCGTTGTATTCTATTTTTGGGGGCGCTAATTTCACATTGGCTCTGAATGAGCTACTGAGTGGCACTGGGACATTAGGCAAATGAACCGACCACCTTAATGAGAAAATGCATTATTGAATTCTATTAATCTCACTGCAGCAGGTCAAAGTCTCAGTCTTTATAAAAGTCACTTCATCTTTATTGTCGACGACCACGTTACCACCTGTGATGCCTTCGATAAACACAGATAATATAACAGTACAATTTTTTTATGCAGATGCGGCCGAAGGTGGTGGTGGTGGTGGTGGTGCTACCCAGGCCTTCGCAACTTGTTGCTTAGCGGCAGACTTAGATAAGAAAGCTATAGTTGGCCAGGCAAATATTTCAGAAAAGTACTACCAAAGAAACTTACTATCGCCCTAAAAATATTCCCATTTGGACAACCGGTTAGTGTAGTGGATAGCGACCCTGTCAGCGAAACCAACAGTTGCGGGTTCGAATCCCGCGAGTGGTAAATGTTTGTGTGAAGGATACAAACATCATTAAACTGTTAATTCGGATTATTATTATTTATTCACACATTTCTGCACCTACACGTAATAATTTTAATATAATAAGACACCTTAATGTACCTAATTAATAAATGTAAAATATAATGACTTTTTTCGAATATGATAAAACTGACTATGAATAATTTTAAAGTGGATAATTTGTTTGTATAGTTTTCAGGTACACTGTGTACTTTTGCTGTGCGGCTACCGGGTCCATGTTTGTGACTGATTAAATTTTATTTCTTGTACAATGTGTAATGCAAAAAAGAATATATTTAGCTATTTTTTTATATTTATTGATCAAAATACTTATAACAAAAATTAACAAATCTTTGTATATCCATCTTACGGAATGTTTGATATCTTCGATAGCTAAGTTATGTGACAGAGAAATGCGGAATGCAGCACTCACCGGTAGCCGGTTCCTGGTCTTTCTGGGGGCCCCCGGGGGTGCATCCACGAGCGGTTCAGGAGAATCCTTCCCTATTGGCACTATCGGATGTTTGTTTGAAGCATTTGGTTATGGCGGATTTGAATTAATTTTTGATATTTAGAATTGGAGCACGGATCACAGACGCACAGTCAGCCCCATATTTTATTTCGAACTCATTTTGAATTACGCCGCAAAGTGGCGTGGTAAGTGCCGCGAGGCAATTCTCTGTTTCAAAATAATTAATTCAAATAAAAACGAATTTTGAATAGAAAAACACAGGATATCTTCTATATTGGTGCTTTCTACAATACCGAACACGGAAACCTCATCGGTTTATATGTAGATGAAGAGTTCACAAATATATTTGGCAATTGGTTAATGATTTTAGGTAATATATAGTGATAATTCCTTGTACCATACAGGTTGTTACATTTAGATACTGTCTTAGGTTTCCTGCACGTATAAATATTTATGTATGTTTATCCGTTATCTAGTATCCAAAGTGGTGTAAGTGTCCGAAACATTTATTATTTATTTCAAAACGTATGTAATTTTTATAGGACGCAGGGTAACAAAGCATTTCTATTTGGGGTCGAAATGGTGTCTGGGTGCTTGGTTACAAATTCCATAGGCTTTTGACAGGGTGAGCAGCTAGCTCGCTTGTCATACCCCACAAGCAAATGCTGATTATTAAAATATACAAATAATAAATGTCATTTCAACAATTATTTTTACAAGATGTATGTCCGTTCAAAATTTGCAAGTCAAATTAGATCCATTGCCTATTTCTCGTTCAATGCTGATGACAATATACATATTTGGATTTTTTTTATGCACAACGGGTTAGCACTTGACCTCAATCACTTCAATCAATCACGAGGCCGACGGTGGTAGCGTACTGACCCGGAGACCCCATCTTTTTATCTTATCTCTGACAACCGGAACACAACAATGCTATTAACATTTCTGTTTAGGGGCAGATTTAGATAAGATGGTGGTAGCTAGCCAGGCGAACATTTAACAAGCCCTACCACCAACCAAACCGAGTACTAAATATGTACCATGCTGGGGATCGAACCCGCGACCGCCGAATCATAAACCTTTTTCTTATAATTTGTGCATTCTTAGTTTTGAAGATTAATAATGGCAGAATATTGTGTAGCAAAAGTCAGTGATGGTGTACAAGTGAAGGGAAATTAATTAAAGTGCGTGACAAAGATTTCGGGTTACCTCAAAAAGCTGCCAAAATCTTTCGTAAAGCATTCCGACACTTTTCTGAAGAATGACTTGACCGTAACTAGACTCTGTATATGCCAAGAATACGACGAATGACTTGTTTTAACTGAAATTGACTTCACAAAACTGCAGAAATAAGACATGGCTGTAAGGGCTTAGATCCCTTTACCTTATCCGAGACGAGTGAATTGGAAATAATACTTTTCACTTACAAATGACAGCTGTCAAATTATACATTTTCTTGTTTCAATTCACTTTAAAAAAATTATTATTCTTAAAAAAAAACAAATTACCATCATAGCTTCTATGTTCACTTGGCAGTTTTTTTTTGAGAGGGTCTTAAGTAACAGCCTGTATAGCTACATAACACTCGAGCAGCCGTTCTACTCCAAATAGGCCTGGGGGCTTAGAGAAGTGACAAACGGCAACGATTCACATCTTTCCGCTAATTGGCTGGCAACGAAACACTAACAGTTGGCAACCAATCCGCTGAGAGAGGTGAATCGTGCGTTGTAAATATATCTCTTGAGTAAACCGCTCCATTTACAGCATTTCAGAGAAGCAAAATAGCTAGAAAACGTCATGGAGCATTTGTCATCTTGTATGTATATATTTTTTGCTTTCGGAGACGAAACCTTGGACGACCGGCGCTCTTCAATTTTCTTTTAATCCAATGTCACTGCGGACCCCAGAGCGGGTTCTTTCCTCGCTCAACGCTTAAGTGTCTACATCCAGCGAGGAAACGCTGACAGCGTTTTGGGTACCTTCCCCGCGGGCCCAATTTGTGTTTGTTTCTATTTAAATTCCATCTATTAATTTGTTACTGTATTTTAAATAGCGATAATACAATGAAATTTCAATCATATTTATTTTCAAATCGATTCAGTCGTTTTTGCTCTACAATGCCACAAACAGACACACAGATACACAGACATAAATTTCAAGCTTATAAAACTCTATCTTGCGTCAGGAATATTTAGATAATTATGTCACTTATGCACATACAATTGTGCTTTGAGTACACATACGACACAGGTATATGTACACAGTGAGGAATAAACTCACAGGCTTTAACATACACATATACAATTGAAAGAACAGTATCACCACTTAGCAGTGCTCTTGAGTTGACGAAGCAAATCAATTCTTTTTTTTATACATAACGGGTTAGCACTTCACCTCAATCACACCTGATGTTAAGTGAAGATGAAGCTGAAGGTGGAAGCGTACTGACCCGGAAACCCCATCGTATTTGAGGAACTGGCTATGTTATCTCTGACAACCGGAACACAACAATGCTATTAACATTGCTGTTTGGCGGCAGATTTAGATGGTGGTAGCTAGCCAGGCGGACATTTAAAATGTCCTACACCAACCAAACCGAGTACTAAACATGTACCCCTCTGGGGATTGAACCCGCGACCTCAACTCCGATTCGTAAATCCAATGTTGTTCACAATGAACCACGGAGGCGGTTAAAATATTCTATTGCTACCTCGGACCTAAACCCCTCCAGCAAATAGGAGTGTAACTAAATGTGATGTATAATAGTGAGGCTTCACGCTTCCAGACGTAGGGCCAGGGATGATGAGACGGCGTGGACTCTATTTCTTGCGCCATGAGTTTTTGGTAGCTACAATGAGTATTTAGCTTTTAACTGACCAAAGAGACCCATCATTTCAATTCTGCATCTATATTGCCTAACTTCAATGGGAAAGAACTATATCGCCCCATAAAATTTCTAAATCACAAGAAATTATTGAATTTCAAATTTGACCAATGGCGATGGAGTTGGCGATGTTCATTACCATTAACGTTTGTAATGTGACGTGTCTATGTTCCATCTTCGGACCACTAGGCGTGGGGTCCACCCGTATACAGGGCGTCCCAAAGTTATGGGACATGAAGGGGAAGTACCTTAAATATCGTAGATAGTGAATTTTGCTCAAAGAAGACTTTATGTTATTTTTAAAAGTTAGTAATTCTGCATTCATAGATTTTCTAAAAATTATTTGCTTCGGCTGGGAATCGAACCGACTCAAATGTGAAAAAAAAAACACCCTACTTTTATGATGCCAATCGAAAGAATAGCTAAAAAATAATAACTCTGCCTAAGTAACATAGTATTTTAAAAGAAAGGAACAACGTGAAATTAATCATTTTAATCAAATAAAAAACATACATGAAACTGCCGTAGTCAATTAAGTAGGTATTTTTTTGTAAATTAATTAATTAAATGCTCAAAATGTGATCCCTCTTGTCTTACGCAAATCGCCAATCTTTTAATGAGCCCGCTGCCTGTTGATTTTCTAATCATTTTATGGTGAACACTCGATGTGATATGGCACAATTCTGTTTGCAACTCGCCTACGTTCTCGTATCGCTTTTTGTATAGCATATCTTTCACGTATCCCCAAAAGAAGAAATCACTTTAGCAATAAATAACTTTCTTGAAATTTGACTCAATCATTTTATGTTGTTCCTTTCTTTTAAAATACTATGTTACTTAGGCAGAGTTATTATTTTTTAGCTATTCTTTCGATTGGCATCATAAAAGTAGGGTGTTTTTTTTTTCACATTTAAGTCGGTTCGATTCCCAGCCGAAGCAAGTAATTTTTAGAAAATCTATGAATGCAGAATTACTAACTTTTAAAAATAACATAAAGTCTTCTTTGAGCAAAATTCACTATCTACAATATTTAAGGTACTTCCCCTTCATGTCCCATAACTTTGGGACGCCCTGTATAGTATATAGTTAATATACCGAACATTCGCACTAAGAAGTTCGATTCTTCGTTCATCATCCGAACAGCCAAGGCATGGAACTCCCTTCCGGCGTCAGTCTTTCCAGAATTCTACAACCTTGGGATCTTCAAGAGCAGAGTGAATAGGCAATTACTGGGAGCGCGTGCTTCATCTTCGACCACATCGTCACTTTCCATCAGGTGAGATTGTGGTCAAAGGCGAATCCAGTCAATCATAAAATCTAGGGATTCAGATTGAGGCATGCCCGAAATATATTTGATGAATTATTTGTGATTGCGGTCTTGTTGCCTCTTTTGTCTTCAATCTGTAGGGTCACTGTGATATAGACCGTCATAACCTGATAAATGCCTATTCCAAATACGTTGTTGGTTGTCAAAAATATGCAATATTAATAGCAAAACTTATTTCGATAAGAACAGCCAACCATTCAATGAGTTATTTAATATGAGCCATTAAGTGAAGTGAAGTTGGTTGAAAGTAAAGCTGATCGTTCCCAGTATGAATCTCTAGACAACTTCATACGCAATAAATTTTGGGCTTAAACCAAGATACCGCCACTGCTGTATTAATTTTTCATCTGTGACAGATAATTTCATTGTTACTCTGTGGTAGTGTGGGCCTTAGAATCTGAGGTTCTGCTGTGTGCCTGACATAGTTGGCGGTTCAGCTGTAGTGTTGCCAGATTAGAGTTACATTTAGGTTTACATTAACAGCTCTAAAAATTTGCATTTACTCTATAGCTCTCTTTTTATGGAGTTTAGGTCTATTTCTAAGTATACGTTTCCCTGATAATAACAGACGGCTTTGTACTTAAGACATACATCAATCGAAAAGAAAACAGCACTCATTATTAATCTGTGATCTGTATTATTTCATCAATCATGAAAATATAAAGTTGAAATCGTTTGATTTACTAAGTAAATAGTTACGATTTAATACCCTACGAAATAATAATACGATTAAATTATTTCCCTGATATTAACAGACGGTGTTGTACTTAAGACATGCATCAAACGGAAAGAAAACAGCACTCATTATTAATCTGTGATCTGTATTATTTCATCAATCATGAAAATATAAAGTTGAAATCGTTACATTTACTAAGTAAATAGTTACGATTTAATTTCTTACGATTAAATAATTTCCCTGATAGTAACAGACGGTGTTGTACTTAAGACATGCATCAATCGAAAAGAAAACAGCACTCATTATTAATCTGTGGCTTATACAGGGCGTCCCAAAGTTATGGGACATGAAGGGGAAGTACCTTAAATATTGTAGATAGTGAATTTTGCTCAAAGAAGACTTTATGTTATTTTTAAAAGTTAGTAATTCTGCATTCATAGATTTTCTAAAAATTACTTGCTTCGGCTGGGAATCGAACCGACTTAAATGTGAAAAAAAAAACACCCTACTTTTATGATGCCAATCGAAAGAATAGCTAAAAAATAATAACTCTGCCTAAGTAACATAGTATTTTAAAAGAAAGGAACAACATAAAATGATTGAGTCAAATTTCAAGAAAGTTATTTATTGCCGACGACGTTCGAAAAGTAGCGATATTATCATTCCAAAGATAGCATTGATTATTCGTAAATAAGTACCCACTTCATAAAATAGGTACTAACATAGTTTTCCTTATTATAAGTGCACGTGTAGATGAAATGATAAAACTTGTATTTCAATACGTCCTCTGTAAGCTAGACAGAAGGCAAATTAAAAACAAAAATAAATAATTTATAATTTGAAAATGGAACAGTTTATGACAGCGTTTGTTTGAATGCATACTTTTTAAGATATTTTAAAAAGAAGTGATATTTTTAAATGTTGTTCTTAAATTTGAAAATGGAACAGTATGTGCGAGCGTTTGTTTTTCGGATATTGATCTGTTTAGTCTCAATTCACTTACACAAGTGTTATTGTGTTAATTTATTGCGAACATGGCATATCAAGTAAGTTTTGATCTAATGGAAGCATATTTTTTGAACGATAAAGATATCTCTAGAAGTTTGCGGTGGTATGGCGTAAAATATCCTGATAGACAAATACCGTCTCGTAAAGTTTTGAAAAGGCTTGTGAACAATTTGAAAACTCTGGGACGTTTCGATAAACGCCCAAGAGAACCACAGCAAGAAAACCATACGATCAACGACGAAGAACTTGGTATTTTAATTTACTTTTCGGCTTTTCCGAAAGCATCGGTGAGAGAAGGAGAACATGAAATTGGAGTTTCAAAAAGTAAAATACACCGTGTATTAAAAAAACACGGTTTTAAGAGTTATGTTGAAGGACGATTGGTTCAAAAATTACTTCCGGGCGATACAGAAAGGAGAAAAAATTTCTGTCTTGATATCCAGGCACGATTGCTCGAAGATCCAAATTTTTTGGATAATATTATTTGGACAGACGAATCTAACTTTAGCAATAACGGTATGTATAACCGCAACAATAATCGTATTTGGTCTAAAGAAAATCCCCTACGAGTGACTGAAACTAATAACCAAGTGCGTTTTTCACTCAACTGTTGGTGCGGACTTTTAAAAAACCGGGTTTTCTTAATCCATTTTTACCAAGGAACCTTGAACACAGAAAAGTATTTAGGAATACTTCAAATTTTAAGGGATAAGATAAGAAACCATTCCGCGGCGGAGCAAGAAAACTTAATTTTCCAACAAGATGGAGCTCCGGCTCATAATAGTCGGAGAGCAGCAGATTTTCTAAATGAATGTTTTCCTACATGGATTGGTACAAATGGACCGATTAGATGGCCGGCCAGATCCCCGGACCTCACACCATTAGATTTCTTCTTTTGGGGATACGTGAAAGATATGCTATACAAAAAGCGATACGAGAACGTAGGCGAGTTGCAAACAGAATTGTGCCATATCACATCGAGTGTTCACCATAAAATGATTAGAAAATCAACAGGCAGCGGGCTCATTAAAAGATTGGCGATTTGCGTAAGACAAGAGGGATCACATTTTGAGCATTTAATTAATTAATTTACAAAAAAATACCTACTTAATTGACTACGGCAGTTTCATGTATGTTTTTTATTTGATTAAAATGATTAATTTCACGTTGTTCCTTTCTTTTAAAATACTATGTTACTTAGGCAGAGTTATTATTTTTTAGCTATTCTTTCGATTGGCATCATAAAAGTAGGGTGTTTTTTTTTTCACATTTGAGTCGGTTCGATTCCCAGCCGAAGCAAATAATTTTTAGAAAATCTATGAATGCAGAATTACTAACTTTTAAAAATAACATAAAGTCTTCTTTGAGCAAAATTCACTATCTACGATATTTAAGGTACTTCCCCTTCATGTCCCATAACTTTGGGACGCCCTGTATATGTATCATTTCATCAATCATGAAAGGGCTTTTTGGCAGGATCTCGGTGAGTGAAGTTACACAACAGTTTAGTTGAAGGATCTAAGCCCATACAGCCATGTCTTATTTCTCTTCTTTCTTCAGTTTATAAATCAGTCTCAGTCAAAAAAAGTAACTCGTCGTATACTTGGCGTATACAGAGTCTAGTCATTCTTCAGTAAAGTGGTAGAATGCTTTACACAAGATTTTGGCGGCTTCTTGTGGGAACCCGAAAGGTCCGTTACGCCCTTTTACACATCCCTTCACTTGTACACCGTCACTAACTTTTGCTGTACAATACTCTGCCATTATTAAGCTTCAAAAGTCAGACTGCACAAATTATAAGAATTATAAAGAAAATTGCAACTTCACTCCCGAGATCCCGCCAACAAGCCCCTCTTCTGTATTATAAATGCTCTTGAATGAGTTGGCAACACTAGCTTTAGTTAAACGGCTCGCATGTGTGCGAACACAAACGTGTGTTTAGACTCTGTAAATTTGCATTACTGTACCATTGAATAGTATGCCTATGTGAATGCACGTCCGATTCATTGTAACTGAATACAACAATACCGGTTTGCTTGCATGCGTGCAGTAAACAATCGTCATGGTTCGTATATCTGTGATCATACAATAAAGGGGAAAGCTGCCAAGTTGGAAACAACGGCTATTGGGATGATTCTAAACTCTGGTACACACATTCATCTGTTACTAGTATTGTCTAATCGTAAGACAATTGAAAATAAACACTCGTGGCGCTGTGGTTTTCGTTTTCGGTGACCGCAAATAGGATCTATAACCTTTAATATATTGTGTATTTGACGGCTTTTTGTGTTTGTGGTCAAGTAATTGGCCGGGCGTATCTCACAAAGCGAAGGGACAGATTCTTATCGCATAATACGCATTATAATAATAATAAAAAATCTTTATTTGCCAAGAAACCAGTAAAAATTTAAATATAAAATGACTTTGTAATTATGACAAAAAGGTCTGTAAGCTCAGCGTACTCAAATTATTGTAAATTATTTTGTGCAACAATGAGTAAGAGAAGCGTCAATGGATCAGCAGATAAGTGGTGGTCTCCCAATTTGAGAGGTCCGGCTTCTATTCCCAGGCAGGCCATGTAACAATGAGTTTTTGAATTTGATTTAATTACTTATGTGCATTTATCCGACTACTCTTAAGCGGTGAAACCTGCAGGCCTGAGAAATAAAAATTCAAAGGCATGTGAAGTCCCCAACCCGCATTGGGCCAGCGTGGTGGACTACGGCTCATGCTCCCTCAATATACGAGGGAAGGCCTATATCCCTGCAGTGAGATGTTTACGGGTAGATGATGATGGTAAATAAAAAGTATTTGTATTGTATGAATGGGGAGTCGAACCATTGTTTACGTTGGGTCACGCAGGCGGTTAAAATTATATCATGAGGTCATTTTAAGGAGCCTTTTTATGGTTTGGCACCTCATTTTCGATACGATGCCCATAAAGGAACACTTATTGTCTGTCCGTGTCTGTTCTAGTGTAACGCAATAAAATGATAAGCGGTTATAAAGCGTATTTTCATTCTAAAACTCCCTCAAATCATCAATCATCAAAACCGACAATTTTGAAACTTAGTATAAACGGATAAAACGGTCATTACAAGACAAACACTATTTGTGGTTTATACAAGATTGTTTTAGTTGGTGGTAGGGCATTTTAAATGTCCGCCTGGCTAGCTACCACCATCTTATCTAAATCTGCCGCCAAGCAGCAATGTTAATGGCATTGTTGTGTTCCGGTTGTCAGAGATAAGATAGCCGGTCCCGCAAATGTGTTGGGGTTTCCGGGTCAGTACGCTTCCACCTTCGACCTCATCTTCACTTAACATCAGGTGTGATTGAGGTCAAGTACCAATCCGTTGTCCATAAAATAAAAAAAAACTATATTCAAATATATATTATTTACTTATATTTATATACTTTCCAAACTCTCTACACCTTTAGATGGCAAACATAATGTGTTACGTACGAGTACCTACCAAATTTACTTATTGTACAAAATATATGGGGAAGACATTGTTGTCTGTAACACAGTTTCTAACTACCACAGACAACAAAGCTTCAACAAGTTGTGTAATTTATTTCGGTTTCAATAAAATATCGTTTATTATTTAATTAATCACATTTTTTTTGTTTTTTAATTGTTAATAGTTATGAACGAGACTCTTAGTGTAAGAGTCCTACTCGTACTTGACCGTATTTTTTAAGTTGTCTCGCCATCCCCGTTCTTGCATCGAAATTCAAGACGTACCGCAGGATATCACCCGCACTTAGTTGACGTGCCATTTATAAGGACCAAGCGTTTTAGGTCTTCGTTTCTCATGCGCACGGCTAAGGAGTGGAACGCATTGCCTCCGTCTGTGTTTCCAATCGCATATAACCCGCAGCTCTTTAAAGTCAGTTTAAATAGGCATCTTCTGGGAAAGCTCGTTCCATCGTAGACCTTATCTCGACATTAGTCCAGATTAAGGTCAAGAGCGATCCCATTCTAATTAAAAAAAAAAAAAAAAAAAAGTTGTCGCAATTATAACAGTATTAATTAATAAGAAAAGGCTGTTATAAAATTTCTTCTTCTTACCATTACACCAACCTAAATGAGGATACTAATTCGGCATACAGTGCTGGGAGGCTTGGTGCTGTTAATTCAAATATTCTTACTTCAATCAGCAATGTATGCCAAAATTAGTCTCTGCAGTGTCGAATTACACATTGCAACCCAAAACCTACCTAAAAAGAGGAATCCTTAAGTTTCTTGCTCGTTCTTCTCTGGGGAGTCAACCATGTGAATCAGCAATAATTTATTAACGTTCTAAAGTGATAATTTTACCAATTAAATATATACTTAACTATAATTAAATATAATTAAATACACACACACAAACAATACATATTTATATTCTGGGCGATGATGAGACAACATTTTTTATGTCATTTATCTTTCTTCATGTGTTGAATGTAAATGGTATGTTCCTTTAGCTCTAAGTTGTGCTGGTGGAAACAGGCGTTTAGCCTTTCACAGACACCAGGCTCTCTTAAGAGATTGTATGTCAAAATCAAAATATGCTTTATTTTGTAGGTACACAGGGTACACTTAAAATAGTCAAATTTTACATTTTTTAAGCTACGGCTTGTTCAAAAGCTAATTTTCCCCTGAGACGAACAAGCAAGAAACTCAAGAGGTTGCTCTTTAAAAAAAAGGTTTTTATGTTACAAAATTATTAATTATTATTTTATATTATAATATTTCATTATTAATTGTGAAATAGCCTGGTTACGCGAACGGGCTGTTCATGTCCATGATTGTTTATCATCTAAATAATCTGATATTTTATAATATGCTTTCTTAATAAGTTTCTGTTTTATAGTATCTTTAAATTTATTGAATGGAAGATTTTGTATATCAACAGGAAACTTATTAAAAAAGCGTATACATAACCCTTTGAGCGAATTACTGACTTTGCTGAGGCGACTTATGTGACCTGCAAGTTTATCTTTATTTCTTGTATTGACATCATGTTTATCACTATTTTTCCTAGACGATGCTATTTTTTTTTGACATATATTAGATTATGATTGATTGATTGATTATATTTTCAAAAATGTACTATAACGAAAAGGTTAGAATATTACACTCTTTAAATCTGTCTCTAAGTGACACTGCAGGTCTCAATTGATAAATTGCGCGAACGGCTCGTTTTTGTGAAACAAAGATTGTATTTATATCCGGAGCATTTCCCCACAGCAAGATACCGTAAGACATCAGGCTATAGAAATAACTAAAATATACTAATCTAGCAGCCTATTTACGTCCGATATTTGTCTAATTTTTTTGACTGCATAGGCTGCACCCCATTGTAATTTGACGTCCAAATTAATGCACAAAAATACAGTGGAATCCATAAGGCTGTTTAACTATTACACTGTACACAAAGGCTTTTGTGAAGTGAATAAATGAATATTGTATTGAAAGGAAGATTTTGTTAATCAACTACCCAAAATTGGAGGTTAGCTTAAAGAGCACGTTTCTATAATCTTCATTGTAGAGCATGCGCAAGGCCATTGCTAATAAAAAAGGCTTCTTTAGTTTAGGAACTAAGGAACTAAAGAAGCAAAGGACATGACATCTCTTAATATTTTTTTCCGTACTGCTAAATCCGGCTCCTATTTTAAGCAGACGCTACGCCTGGTTATAAAAACGACTGCGTGACAAAAATTACAATCGAAAAGCCGGTTAACGCACGATTACACTTCCACCCATCTGCATCAAAACAATTTGGAATGTTTGATTAATCCACAAAAGTTTGATGGTTTCAATGAATTATTGCTAACCTATCACAAAACAACTTCACATGTAAACGATTTGGATAGTTTTTCAAAACGACGAGTGTTATGTTTGACGGCATTGTCTTCCAATCTTCGTCCGGATGTATCTCAGTAATGCGTGATGCGATTTGAGTGCGGATTTTTTTATATTAATGACTAGCTTTCCGCCCGTGGCTTCGCCTGCGTAGAATATCTTTACCGTGGATATATTTAATTTGTTTATCCCGCGGGAACTACTCACTTTATCGGGATTGAAAATATCCTATATCTTAATCCAGGATATGTTCTATTTCTGTAGCAAATTTCAACCAAATCAGTTTATCCGTTTTGCCATGATTGAGCAACAAACTAACAAACATCCAAACTTTTACATTTCTAATATTAGATTAGATTAGACGAAGGAAAAGGTTATTAGCTATGTAAATGGATTAAGCTGTTTCGATAATATTTAGCTTTTAACACAGTTGATTGGTATATTTGTATGTTCGTCTATCGGGGATTTTTTAAATATTTCTCGGAGCGACCCCAAAGGTATTTCAGATTGAAAATTAACGTTGTGATTTTCACTCTGCGTACTAAATCAAAGTTACGACTTCATAATTGTTTATAATATGCAAACAGCTCACCTGGTGAAAAATGATTGATTACTGCTAATACTTGTAACCTCCCAGAGGTAACGATAACACTTTGAACCTTAAATATAGCGGTCTTAGATGCGTTTTCCTGTACTTCTTAACCTGTTCACTAGGTGTCTTTATGTTTCATAAACACAATATACAGCGGCAGACATGATAACTGTTTTGTCCACAACTTGTTTGTACTTTGAAGTAAACGGAAAGAAGCCTACACTTAGTAAAGTAAATTTCAAAATAGGTTTTATGTTATGTTTCATCCGGAGCAAACAGGTATACGGCACGCCATTTTGTTTTATTACTCATTGTGTATATGTCTCGAGATGTATAGTAATATATCAAGCTATGCATATGTCCTGTTCTTTGTTCCATTGTAAATTCTAAACTATTTTTTATGACTCATTTGGGACTGCAAAGGTACAAGAGCAGTCCATTGTGTTAGAAGCCACACACGTCTCGAATCCAATCAGTATTCAAGCCATTTCTTACCATTAGATCTCTGCGACACGCATACCAACACGCAAAACAAAACACTTCAACTTTTACAAAAAAAATATTTATTAAAATATCGCTATAATACTTAAATACTTAAATTTATATCACTTCAAAGGGGAATTTCGTTTCCGTGGGGAATGCTGTTGTCCTTTTCTGTCATATCCTCGCGATCGGATGGCGTCGTCGGCTCTTTTCGGTCGTCATCACTCTCCGACAATCCAATGACGGATTGAGCTGTTGTCTTCTCAACCTTTGTGACGGCTGTTGTAGCTGCTTCCTCTTTCTGGTAGGGAGCGCCAGTTTCAACGATTGGAACATCTCTGTCAGAATCCTTTGCCCTGTCAACAGGTCCGTTCAATGGCGCGTTCACAATCAGGAAGCCATCACTGCTGAGATCGGCAGTAACATCGGAACCACTAGAGTTGGCAGGAAGGGTGTATGTATGGAAGAACTGGCTAGCGAACACGTCGTGGTCATCCTGCTTCGCTTCATGAGATCCTTGTACGAAGATGAAGTCTCCTTTCACCTTGACTTTCAGATCTTCCTTCTTGTAGTCTTTAACGTTGACAACCACTTTGAATTTGGTGTCGTCTGCGATAATCCTCGGGCCAATTTCGCCGAAGCTAGGCAGGAGTCGCCAGAGAGGTGCGAACAGGTTCCCGAACAGTGGAAAACTGAACCATGGGGTGTCATCGATGTCTTCTTCGGTGATGGTCGTGACCGGCCGGGGTAATGTCGGCCTATCAGTCGCTGGGACGGCAGCAACCGCCGCGAACAACGCGAATACCGCTAGCAAGCGCAGCGAGAACATTTTTTATACCACTGACGTGTGTTCTATGTGGTTGTATTATAATAACTGAGGCCGGCGCTGACCGCGGAGGCTATATAGCTGAGGTGGGGGCGCGGGGTGCGTGCGCGCATCGATCGCTGGTCGGGCTGACGGCATCGCTAGAGTCGCCGGTGTAGAGATGCCAATAGGTTCGAACCGTCGAATGTTATTTGTTTTGGTCTCTGGGAGGATGTTTGCCTTCATTTGTTTTGGAAAACCACCAATTTCCTTGGCCGCGTAACTTAGGACCTGTTCACACTATTAACATAGATTTTAACGGAAAATTGTGCATGAGAAATCATGTGATTTTTCACATATTGTCTAATTCCTTTTACTGGCCAATGAATCTTTCACTCATCACTGTTGTGAAAAAAATTTTTGACCCATAAACGTCACACAAATTAACATGATGAATAACATTTCAAATAATTTTAACAGACCCAAGTAAATAATTTTGAGGTAAATGAAAAAGAAACAATGGAATTTTTCCTTGGACATATTTTCTTCGGCGTCGCAAAATGGTGCCAAAAAGGTCTCTATCTCAGCATGCCGTTGCAATTACCTAATAACTACAACGCTAATTTTCAGAGGAGCCTCACATTAATTATTAACTCACAAATCCTCATCGACGCTCACGTTATCGATTAGCAAAGTTAAGCCATATCAGCAACGGTCAGCAGGGTCCCAGTTGTTTTTAATTGAACGCAGTCGGTAGTCTACAGGGGCTGCTTAAAAACACTGAATGTCAGGTGAATACTAGTCTAACATAAATCCACCAATCCCCACTGAGCCCGCGTGGTTGATTATTGCCCATACCCAAAGAAAAGGTTGTGCCCCAACAATGGGGATGTGTAAGGCATTATCACCGAACTTCATTATCACGATTTTACCTAGCTTCACGACAGTTATCCCAAAGGTGGTCAATGATATCCCAAACATACACGTTTGGGCGTTCCAAAAATTTGAAGTTTAATAGTTGAAATCAACAAAAGTGCTTCGTTCTTTGTTGAAACATGCAAGTCTGTAATTGTTGTTTTTGTTACTATAGAGTCTTAAAAATTTATTCCAATTACTATGTGCGGACGGTTATTGGTTGAGCAGTAATCTGGTTCATCTCACCTGATGGAAAGTGACGATGTGGTCGAAGATGAAGCACGCGAACTTATTAGATGCTTCACCCTGCTCCTGAAATTCCCAATATTGTAGGATCCAGGAAAGACTGACGCCGGAAGAGAGTTCGTAGCCTTGGCTGGTCGCATAATGTAAAAAGAGTCGATCTGCTAAGTGCAAATGTTCGGTATGTTAACTATACCTATACGCGTGGAATCACTCCCCACGCCTTTTTTTTTTTTTTTTCGCGGGGAAATGCATTACGCGTACCGCTCGCCTGGGGGACGGCGAGACGGTTATGTGGGACTCCCCTCCCTGACGGGAGGGATACCCACTAAAACCCCGCGGCGACCTTCTTCGGCAGTAGGGAGGACCTGGGAACGCATAAGCGGCTCCAGGCCCCCCCCCGCCCTGCCCCCCCTCACAAGGGGAGGCCCGTTCCCGGAGGGCGGCTAGCGCGCCCTCCACGGGGGGCGCTGTCGAGTCTCACACCGCATCTACTCGTACACTCCCCACGCCTAGTAGACCGGAAATGGAATGGAGTTGGTAGATTAAGATTAAGTAAGTACGCATCCTGTAAAAATCTGATAGATATAGGCGAGCTTGTGACGGAGTTCATCGAATAGAGTAATGTAGAGTAGAATAGTGTAAAATCTACACATATTCATAAAATTATTTATTTATTTATTTATTTATTTATTCAAGAAACCAACAGCTTTCTTAATAGTAGGTACAATGTAACAAGTAATTCATAAATATAGCCAATAACAGGTTTCGATATATTACTTCACATTAATACTCTTTTATTATTTGAGTAGTTCCATGATTTTAAAGTGACTTTATAGCAGAAGCATAACAACTTACAAGAAAATGTTAAACCAATTGTGCCCTTCAGTATTGTAATTGCCTGCGTGTGAGGTGTGTGCGTGTGTGTGTGTGTGTGTGTGTGTGTGTGTGTGTGTGTGTGTGCGTGTGCGTGTGCGTGTGCGTGTGCGTGTGCGTGTGCGTGTGCGTGTGCGTGTGCGTGTGCGTGTGCGTGTGCGTGTGCGTGTGCGAGATTGCGTGTGTGTGAGGGGGTGAGTGTGTATTGTGATGTGAGTGTGTGGCTGCGTATGCATGCGTAGAGAAATCGTAATTATTATAATTTATTAGTAAAATCTATATCATCTATATAATTTATTAAAAAAATAATTTATTAGCCCAATCACTAAAGTGGGCAGGTACCATTTGATTTTAAAGAGAATCCATGGTCTCATTAGCTCGTGCAACATTACTTAATGGAAGTTCCCACAATAATATCATTAAAAGTCCTATTTTGATAGTAATACGTTATAGATACTATATACTATATATTGTAGCATTTATAAATAACAATATAAGTTTTAAAACCAAAAAACCCGGCAGCATATTTTGCATTTCACGGGCGCCATATTGGATTTGTACCATAAAATGTATCCTATGACACTTCAGGGATCAAGACGAATATAGCAGCTCCTTGAACCTCAAAATTGGTTGAGCCGTTTAGACTGCAGGAGATAACATAGAAATCTATATATACATACATACACTCGAAAAACATTACCCTCTTGCCTTGGGGAGTCGGGTAATAACAGGGGTCGAGTTGATAATCTCAACAGCAATAGACTTCCTGTGGCTAATGATAATGATGGTGATAAAATACATATGCTTTATTTACAATGGGTTTATGTGGTACTTATTATATTGGGTCTTTACCTATGAAATTGGATTTTTTTTTCATTAATCATATGTACCTACCAATTCCTGCGATTTTGAATGCATCCAAGTTGTCTTTTATTTGGAAGATGGAATATTATTTCAAGGTTTCACATGAAATATTTTTTAATTTCTGGGCTAAATCACATAATAAAAAAAAATTGAACAGAGCTCTTTCAATTTGCTTCCCATAATCATTTCTTAGCTTCGCTGAAACTTTTATAAAGCGGTTACTTTTAAAAATTAACGCTGCCTATACTTAACTTAATGTTATCCGATAATACACACAAAGTTTAGCTAAATTTGGATTTGCCGTACCCAAAAAAAAATCAAAAATATTTGTATGGAGAAAACAGTCATAATGAAATTCTTCATACAAAACGCCAATTTCATAGGTAAGCACCTAATATATACCAAAGTTTAAATTTACGAAACAAGGCATAATTTTGCAATGATTCTCTAAGTATCCACCGTCATACTTCGCTTTATTACCTATAATAATAAAATAGTTATAAAGATAAAGTGTTTATGTAAAGCGATACTCAATTTTCGATTCAATTAACGCGTCTGCGACTAAATGTACAAATAAAATAATCTTTGACGTAACGACGACGACCTTGGGAAGGCCAAGTTCTAGAGTTCTCGCAACGAAATTAGCTCATTTTCTTCCTCACGATTGTGAACGAGTTGTTATGGTTACGTACGTGACGTATAGCAACTAAACTGAGTCAGCTGACGATCGCAATCACAATGTTCCGAGTAAACGGTTTTGTCTGACCGAATGGATACCAAAAACAATATGCAACCAGTAAGTCGACTAGCGAAGTACTAGTGGCGCAGACGGACTCGCTTTTCGTTTTCCTTAACGCAACGTCTGGTGCGGTTAGCTATTGAATGGATGGCCACTAGTGAAGCACTACTCCCAGGCTAATGCTGTAGAGGATGTCCAGGAGTAGGCCACAGTATGTAGAAAACGATTGATGAAGATGAGCCGGCGGAAATCTTTAGAAATCGTTGTCAGTGACAACTTATAATTAAAAGGTATCACATAAAGAAATAACTCGATGAAATATTTAAAATAACTTTTATACTGAATAAACAGAATTTACTGTTTATGTGAAAAGCAACCATATTGTAAAGCAACAAATGCGAGTATTAATTCATTGTTGATTAAATTTTATTATTGATATTTTTGAGCCTATCCATGTACCTCGAGTATGTGACCTCCGACTCTAACTCCAAAGTTTGAGTCGGGGGTCACACTCTTTCTAAAGATATTCACCTTTGCTTACCTATCCATGTACACCGCCAAAAGTCCCACGTGCTACTCATTATAATGCATATTTGACACGTTCATTAAGCCGTACCTACATACCTAGTAAATAAGACAATAATAATGCATATTTGCTTATCAAACTTGCGAGATTGGACCGGAGTTTATGATTAATTTTCTCTATAACAATTAGAAAGTTTGATCCCAGAGCTACGAAGTCCGGGATTCAAATCCATCCAAATAACAAACACGACAAACTTGCAATACACAACTCTGGAACAGGGCCGGTTGAAGGGAGAGATTTTGCGTCCCCTTTATCAAGTCACTTTTTCAAACACTCAAACCCACAAACAAATTCTTATCATTTTAATGTAAGTTTAGGAGTCCATTGAGGAGTTGCTGATGCTCATAACATAACTATTTTTAATGCTTAGCATGGACATCAGCTGGGAACATAGTGTTTTAGAAATCCTAATTACAAAATTTACCGGTTGTAAAAATAAATTATTCGTATTGTAATAATTATTTGCAATTCATATTAAATTAATGAAGTCAATTGAAACTGCCTAAGAAACGTTATGTTATTTTTACACAGGAGTTATTGGGTCTTTACCTATGAAATTGGAGTTTTTTTTCTTCGTTAATCACAATGTACCAATTCCTGCGATTTTCAAAGCTATATCCAAATTTGTTTTTTATTTGGATAATGGAATATTATTTCAAGGTTTCACATGAAATATTTTTTAATTTCCGGGCTAAATCACATAATAAAAAAAAATAGACCTCTTTTCATGTGCTTCACATAATCATATCTTAGATTCGCGGAAACTTTTATAAAGCGGTTACTTTTAAAAATTAACGCTGCCTATACTTAACTTAATGTTATCCGATAATACACACAAAGTTTAGCTAAAGGACAACAGCACAGATCCATACATCTTTGGGCCAGTTTGTTGTCACTTCAATTAATAAATATCTTAGTATCAGACGTGCTATAAACCTAACACATATATTTTTATAAGGACTTTAGAAAAGAACAAAAGAGGTTTGAAATATGGTTTGGGGAACTTTGAAATTATATACTGGCAACATTAACCACATGCATTCTCACGCATGGAAACAAGATGCTAGGCCAAAGAAAAATTGTTTTTTCTTTTCAGAGTCGTCCGTCGCTCGCTCGCTGTTGCTGGTATCCCCATGGACGTAACAGTTTGATTGTTACGTCCATGGTTATCCCTACTTAAATTATAACCTCACAGTCAAAAATGTCAGTTGTCAGTTGTCACTTGTCTATTTTTTTTTTTTTGGAAAGAATTTAGTTTTTGTATAGTTTGTGAGCCAAAATGTTTTCTGAGAGCGATATTTTCAAATATTTCTTATAACTATACTAAGGTTCCAAAAATTCTTTTGAATAGCTAAGTTGATAGTCTTTAGTACCGGCTTTTTTAGGTGTACCTTTTATTAGGTGACAAAACACTGGCCCAAAAATGCGGATGTCTTTTGGATTTGCCGTTTCCAAAAAAAAATTCAAAAATGTTTGTATGGAGAAAACAGTTTTAATGAAATTCTTCATACAAAACGCCAATTTCATAGGTAAGGTCCTAATATTTATTTGTACTATAACTATAAATAGAAAATTACGAACAACTTTCCACTAGGAACCATAGTTGAATTCAGCCGAAAATTGTTGGACTTCCATAATAAAAGTGGTTTCTGAACGGTTGACTGTGTATGAGTAATCAAGAATTCCAATACTACTAGGGGCTAGCGGATCCCAGTACGGCCCTGAGCCTTTCTGCGGCATCTCAAAAAGCCTAATTCGCTTTACCCTAAGGAACCGGTGCACCCAAGCAGCTCTTAAACTCTGGACGAACACGCCAGGTTTAACACACTCCAAATCACTAATCAAAGCCTTCAACAAGAAGGCGGCCGGCGAAGCGCTGGCACTCAGTAGGAACAATCTACGCATTCTCACAAGGGCACTAACGGGACACTGCTGTCTGAGCAAACACATGCTCAACATAGGGCTCCGAGAAACAGGAATGTGCAGACTTTGCCTCCTCGCAGAGGAAACACCTGCACATCTGCTGTGTGAATGTGGCCCGCTAATGCGTAAACGTAATATCCACCTGGGCAGCCACTTATTACACCCGGATGAGATAAAAACCATCGGTGCCAGGAAAATTATCCAATTCCTCAAAGAGGCAAACCTGAGCAACGAACTGTAGGTTAGTGGCGATCACAATAGATCGGCAACGGTCGCAGTGATACAGGTCTCCGATGACCTGCAACAGCCACACACACATACAATACAATACAATGGTTCTTTGGGGAAAGTTGTTCGTAATCGAGACATACCAGTTAGTAACATAAATTCAAATTGACCCTGTAGAGAATAATAATAATAATAAATAATAAATATCCTTAGACTTGCAAACAGCGCCATCTAGTTCCACAGTAAGCAACTATAAGCTTGTGTTGTGGATACCAGATGGTTGATTGATATATTACACAAATACATTTTTTTTTTTGTAAATAAATACTTATTATAAATGAAAACATCCATAACTCGGGTACACATGTCCGTATTCATCACACAAACAATATGCCCCTAGCGGGATTCGAACCCGCAACCTTTTGGTATAGTGGGCAGAGTTGCTGACCATTACACCAAACAGGTCGTCGTATTTAGTGAATGAAGGAATTGCTCATACATTCAATTTTATTTATTTATTTATTTAACACTTTATTGTACATACACGTAACATTACACATTAAAAAAGTAATACAAATGTACAAAGGGCGAACTTATCTCTATAAGTGATCCAGGAAACCCGCGATAGTTAATGTGGATAGATGATGCTTACTAGAACTTTTTGTGGCACTATTAATTTATAGGTCGTACAATTCTACCATAATTCGTCTCTGCCTGATATTCACAGTTCATGCCAAAGTTAAGACTAGTTTTGTTTATATTTACCTACGTTTTGTTATATTAAGCTATTTGTGTTCACTGTATAATTTTAGCAAATATATAATTTTCCAAAGTTCGTGTTGGCATTCAAAATTCAACTACTTTTACCCGACTATGACAAAGCCAGTGTATTCATCATGTATGTATGTATATATACCACCTACAGCCTAAACGGATCAACAAATAAAACTGCGAGATCGTCGAAAGTCGCACGATTTCACGTTCCTACACAGGATCATTAATGGATCCCTTAAATATGAACCGTTGCTCGAGCGACTCATGTTTTCAAATTTCGTATAACCTTCCAAGACATCCGATCACCAGGATATTTTACGCCCATTCAAATACAACTAACGCAGCATTAAAGCATTGTCGACATATCTCGCGTATTCATTTTATATAAAAAAAAAATTTAGTTATAATAAAAAAAAAAAAAAAATAGAAACTTATTAAGAAAGCATATCATAAAATATCAGACTATTTAGATGATAATCATCCCTGGACATAAACAGCTCGTTCGCATGCCAGGCTATTTCACAATTAATAATGAAACATTATAATGCCTTTTTGTAACACAAAAACCTGTTTATAAAAGAGCAACCCCTCAACTTTCTTGCATTTTGAACTAGCAGTAGCTCGGAAAATTAAAAAGTGTACCTACGAAATAGAGCATTTTTGGCTTTGACTTTGAAGGGCGCGTCCGCTGGATGACGGCCGCTTCCAACCAGTCGCTCTAGAAACCTATGCCGGGGGGGGGGGGGGGGGGCTGTTTCAAATTATGATGGCGGCTTTTGTTTTCATAAAGCTGCAAATTAAAATTTCACACATTTTCGTCACATTTTTCACTTCTTTCTAAATCTCGTATCTATTAACTAGAAGTGTTACGCTTCAGATGCAATCCACATACCGCACCATCACCAGCCTTACACGTCTTATGGTCCATAATCCACCAGGCGGCCCCAGTGCGGTTTTAGTGTTATTGTGTCAAACTATTGGCCACCTGACAGTTAGTGTTTTCAAGCCACCTCTATGCCACCGACATAACGACTGCCTTCAATTAAAAACAACGGGACCGACTGTTTAGACCACCTTCCCAAAGCACTGAAACATTCGTATTGAAATACCACTAATGGTCACCCATCCAAGAACTGACCGAGCAGACAATTTATCCTTAACTATTTACTTAGCATTTTTGTACTTTGCAGATGCCATATTGGAAATGTATCCTATGACACTGCGGGTACCAAGACGAATCGAACGACAGCATTCACTTCGAAATCGGTCAAGCTGTTTAGGCTATAGAATGCGCCAAAGGAGCGGACATATATACATACCTTATCCTTCCTTCCTTGGGCAGACGAGTAAAAACAGGTTCCCTTAGATTTCATACTTTTATGAGTTTAGGAGTCCATAGAGGAGTTAGCAGCTGATGCTCAAACACAAGTATTTTTAATGCTTTCATTTAATTCGACGACCAATTAGTGTAGTGGACAGTGACCCTGTCAGTGAAACCAACGGTTGCGGGTTCGAATATGAAGGGGTAAATGTTTGTGTGATGAATATAATCATTTTTTTTATTTTTATTTTTTTTTTTAAAGTTTTTATTCTCTCTCACAAAAGTATACAGGTATAAACAATAGGTCCTTAATCTACGAGATATGCTACATGTAAGTACAAAATTTTGTGAGAGACTGGTGTCCGTACTAGGAAACCTGTGTGACAGATCACCAGCCTCTCACCCTCTGGAATGGAAAGGCCTTATGTTGCGAGATAGGATGTATGCGTGTGAGCGTGAGTGTGTGTGTGATTACATGTGTGTGTGATTGTGTATGTGCGTGTGTGTGTGTGGGCGTATGAAGAAAGTGTGTTATTAGCGCAAATTAAGAAGTTGTATGAATAACGTAAGATATGCTCAGATATTCAGCCACAGACAACAAATACTATTAAGCTATTATAATTTTATAATTTATATATTATTATTGGGATGAGTATTGAATTTTGTATATAATTGGTAAATGAATAAAAATAAAATAATAGATGCCCTTATGAGGTTACGGTAAGTAGTTTCTCCGTTTCTTCATATTTATTCCCGGTTTATATGTAACATACTCCGCCTCCGTTTAACCGCCTCGGTGGCTCAATTTAAATAACTTGGGTTTAGGATTCGGAGGTCGCGGGTTCGATCCCCAGCGGGGTACATGTTTAAGTACTCGGTTTGGTTGGTGGTAGGGCATTTTAAAATGTACGGCTGGCTAGCTACCACAATCTTATCTAAATCTGCCGCCAAGCAGCAATGTTAATAGCATTGTTGTGTTCCGGTTGTCAGAGATAAGATAGCCAGTCCCCCAAATGTGTTGGGGTTTCCGGGTCAGTACGCTTCCACCTTCGACCTCATCTTCACTTAACATCAGGTGTGACTGAGGTCAAGTACGAACCCGTCGTGCATAAAAATAAAATACACTCGAAAAACATTACCCACCTTCCTTGGACAGTCGGGTAAAAACTAAAAGTGAATGCAATTGCGCCACAAGTACCTATACATATACATGTTATGTAGTTATCTCGATGATTAATCTGTGTCGTCAGCATCATTATTTGCATTCTACGTAGGTATTTGAGAATGCAAAATATAAATAACACCTAAGTCAGATATATAAATTTTATACATACCAAAAATGTAATGGTGTACAATGTTTGCAGTAGTCATTCGCCAGCACATATAATGGCTTGGGGAAAATCCCAGCATCTTTCGTCTTCTTTTTAATATAATAGACATCAATTTGCATAACCATTTTGTAGTCATACGTAACTGAATATAAATTCAAATATACTATGTACCTAAAGTTATGGTTACAACCGGTTAAGTACAGTCAACGGTATGACGACTATACCACAGATTACCAATAACTATACTACCAGTGTTAGCTGGCCGCGCGACGCTCCTAGCCCCCTTAGCGTGACATCGTTTGACATGCTTGACTACGTCAGGCAATGAGAGTGTGATAATAAATAAATATCCTTAGACATACACACAGCGCCATCTAGTTCCACAGTAAGCAACTATATGCTTGTGTTGTGGATATTTGGTGTAGTGGTTAGAAACTCTGCTGCTATACCAAAAGGTTGCGGGTTCGAATCTCGCTAGGGGCATATGTTTGTATGATGAATACAGACATGTGTTCCCGAGTTATGGATGTTTTTCATTTATATATGTATTTATTTACAAAAAAAAAATATTTATGTAGTATATAAACCACCTGGTATACACAACACAAGCCTATAGTTGCTTAAAGTGGAACTAGATGGCGATGTGTGTATGTCCAAAGATATTTATTATTATTATTATTTATTATTATATGCTTGTGTTGTGGATATGATATTATAAATAAATAAATAATAAATAAATATCCTTAGACATACACACAGCACCATCTAGTTCCACAGTAAGCAACTATATGCTTGTGTTGTGGATATATTATAAATAAATAAAAACTTCAATCACACCTAATGTAAGTGAAGGTGACGTCGAAGGTGTTCTCGAGGCGTAAGATCAGCTTTGCATTTGTGTGAGTGCACACAGATAGAGATACGGCTTGTGGCGCAGCGCGTCCCGCGCATTGTTTAAACGTGGCCTGAGGCGCGGCGTGTCCGCTGCGCGTCGCTTCCCTGCCGCGCACATGCCGCACTTCACCTCTTGTACCGCTAGCAGCTTGACGTCACTCACACAAATGCAAAGCTGAGCTTACGCCTCGAGAACTGTAACGTACTGACCCGCCATCTTATTTAGGGAAATATCTTATTATACATTTGCTGTAATATGCATTTCATAACCTCGTTCTTTTTGTAGTCAGTTAAAAATCGTACCCCTGCTTACACTGGTAAGTTACGTCATCGTTGCGCCACATTTTATACCTATTTGACCTCCTTTAATATGACAGCTTTGTTTACTCAAAGACCCGGGTTTTAGGAACACTGTCTAATATCTATGAATTTATTTACACTTGTGCAAATATTAGGTATGCATAATTATGTACACTGTGCCATAATTCTATATTACTCATTTAATGGCGTAATATATATATTTCTTTATGCACAACGGGTTAGCACTTGACCTCAATCACACCTCGCGTAATATAGCTATACTTGGCGTATACAGAATCTAGTCACTGTCAAGTCATTCTTCCGAAATGCATCCTGCAAACGACTGAGAGACAAGTGACTTTACAACGGTGTTGGAGGCTCTGCAATTTAGCATGAATCGAATGATCGCAACGGCCATAGTTACAACCGGTTAAGTACAGTCAGCGGTATGACGACTATACTACCAGTGTAAGCTGGCCGCGCGACGCTCCTAGCCCCCTTAGCGTGACATCGTTTGACATGCTTGACTACGTCAGGCAATGAGAGTGTGATAATAAATAAATATCCTTAGACATACACACAGCGCCATCTAGTTCCACAGTAAGCAACTATATGCTTGTGTTGTGGATATTTGGTGTAGTGGTTAGAAACTCTGCTGCTATACCAAAAGGTTGCGGGTTCGAATCTCGCTAGGGGCATATGTTTGTATGATGAATACAGACATGTGTTCCCGAGTTATGGATGTTTTTCATTTATATATGTATTTATTTACAAAAAAAAATATTTATGTAGTATATAAACCACCTGGTATCCACAACACAAGCCTATAGTTGCTTAAAGTGGAACTAGATGGCGCTGTGTGTATGTCCAAAGATATTTATTATTATTATTATTTATTATTATATGCTTGTGTTGTGGATATGATATTATAAATAAATAAATAATAAATAAATATCCTTAGACATACACACAGCGCCATCTAGTTCCACAGTAAGCAACTATATGCTTGTGTTGTGGATATATTATAAATAAATAAATAAATAAAAACTTCAATCACACCTAATGTAAGTGAAGGTGACGTCGAAGGTTAACGTACTGACCCGCCATCTTATTTAGGGAAATATCTTATTATACATTTGCTGTAATATGCATTTCATAACCTCGTTCTTTTTGTAGTCAGTTAAAAATCGTACCCCTGCTTACACTGGTAAGTTACGTCATCGTTGCACCACATTTTATACCTATTTGACCTCCTTTAATATGACAGCTTTGTTTACTCAAAGACCCGGGTTTTAGGAACACTGTCTAATATCTATGAATTTATTTACACTTGTGCAAATATTAGGTATGCATAATTATGCACACTGTGCCATAATTCTATATTACTCATTTAATGGCGTAATATATAGTATATATTTCTTTATGCACAACGGGTTAGCACTTGACCTCAATCACACCTCGCGTAATATAGCTGCTCCATTAAAAAAGTAGATGTACCTACAATGTATTTTGGCCGACGACGGTTGAGGTTGGTGTAATGGTTATCAATTCTGAACGCCATGGGCATATGTTTGTGTGATGAATACGGACATGTGTGCCTGAGTTATGGATGTTTTCATTTATAATAAGTAATTATTTACAAAATAAAAAATTATTTATGCAGTATATCAACCATCTAGTATCCACAACACAAAGCTATAGCTGCTTACTGTGGAACTAGATGGTGATGTGTGTTTAAAAAAAAAATGTATTTTGGCCGACGAAGGTTGACGACCTGTTTGGTGTAGTGGTTAGCAACTCTGACCGCTATACCAAAAGGTTGCGGATTCGAATCCCGCTGTGGGCATATGTTTGTGTGATGAATACGGACATGTGTACCCGAGTTATGTATGTTTTTCATTTATAATAAGTATTTATTTACAAAAAAAAATGTATTTATGTAGTATATCAACCATCTAGATTCAGAACACAAACCTATAGTTGCTTACTGTGGAACTAGATGGCGCTGTGTGTATGTCTAAGGATATTTATTTATTTTATTATGAATTGTGTGTCCAGTATAGTGCGTGTGTGTCCAGTATGGTCCGGGTGTATCTCAATAATACATAGTCCAACTTGAATGCCGTTTTTTATATTAATGATTAAACGAGGGCACAGGTTCTTAGCCATGAAATCAGTTAAGCGGCTTTTTACATTGTTTTTTTTGTGCGTTTCGATGATATCATCGTGTTTCAAAGGTTTTCTAAATTGTCATTTTTTTTTAGATTAAATCCGGAGATATGTTCCTAGCCATATTTGATTAAGCCGTTTCGAAGATATTTATCTTTCAACACTGATTTATCTGGATGATCATAATCACTTGTATTCTCGGGGGTTTTCTAAATTCTTAAGTTCTATACTTCCAATTCAAATAATTATATTTCATTCAGCAATAATAATATAATAAATAAATATTTCGGACACTTACACCAATCATCTAGTCCCAAACTAAGCAAAGCTTGTACTATGGACACTAGATAACGGATAAACATATATAAATATTTATATAAACATCCATGACTCAGGAATAAATGTTCATATTCATCACACAAACATTTACCGGGATTCGAACCCGCAACCGTTGGTTTCGCTAACAGGGTCACTATCCACTACACCAATCGGTCGTCAAATATACTTCATAATTCTTTTATACAAAAAGTGTTACCGTCGTCTTGTGGCTGAGTGTACCAAATGAAATAGGTAAGTAGGAAGCCAAAACGCTTTCAAGCAGGCGAGACAACCTCCATCAATCAGTAGATTTTCACGGTTTGGATAATGCGGGTAGAATAATTAATATCCACTTTTGCCTCGGTAATGAGACGGTGGTTAGGAAGTTAACTCTTTCGTGTAATCACTCATTAATTTCTGTTCATGGCGTGAATGCCTAAAAAATTACCGGTCCTCTTAGGCAATAAACAAAGTACATCACGATATAAGTGCGTTATGGTGTCTATAACACACGAGGCGGATTTCAGCACGAGCCGAAGGAATAAACATACCTGCGAGAAAACAGAATAAAACTGCCTGGCGCAGCGAGGTGGGCAAATTCGACATTTGAAAAAAAAAAACAATTTAATTTAGTATAATTTATTACTGATCTCCATAACACATGATCAGTGATATTTAAACACCGGGCTGATGGTGTTATAACTTGGCTGTATGAGACGTATGTTCTTTGTCATAGCAAATAGTGTAGTTACAGAATATAACTTCACTATTTGCGTTGGTAACACACGCGTGTTTTATCAGTATATTCGCCGACGCAATGAAATTCATAGTGGTATTTTTTTTTTTTTTTTTTATGCACGACGGGTTCGTACTTGATCTCAATCACACCTGATGTTAAGTGAAGATGAGGTCGAAGGTGGATGCGTACTGACCCGGAAACCCCAACACATTTGGCTATCTTATCTCTGACAACCGGAACACAACAATGCTATTAACATTGCTGCTTGGCGGCAGATTTAGATAAGATGGTGGTAGCTAGCCAGGCGGACATTTTAAAATGCCCTACCACCAACCAAACCGAGTACTTAAACATGTACCCCGCTGGGGATCGAATCCGCGACCTCCGAGTCGTAAACCTAATGTTGTTTACATTGTTATTAATAAATATCAATATTATATCTAAAGTGAGCCGCTCATTTGTTAGATTTTTTTATTCTATCAATGACATGTTTTCTAAACATTTGCAAAAAATCACGGCCTTTAAAATTATAGGAATTTAAAAGTGTATCCTTGCTGGACCATGTGGGAAGTTGAGAGCTGTGAGAAGTGTACCAGGGTCGTGGTTCTCCCGTTTCGGTGCGCTATAAAACAGGAACACCGGGGGGTTTTTAGTGGGTAGGACCGCTCCCGTCTGGTCAGCGGCGGGTCGAACGCGTAAATGCGATTTCCCCCCGTCAAAAAAAAAAAAAAAGGGTCGTGGTTCTCACGCCTATCGGTTCAGCAGAAGTCGACGAATAAACAACCCCGAAATAAACTGAAGTCCTGTGTTTTAATTAGCAGTCACACGTTTACACTCAACACTTACATCATATGGCTACAAAAAATGATTAATTGACGAATTAGAAAATTTTAATATTTGAACTACTCTTAATAGTACCTACATACTAGGAGTGGTTCAAATGTTAAAATCTGTACGTAAGTAAAATTTGTGGGTATACACACCTGTATATAGAGTTAATATAGTATTTGCCTGTATACATACTTACCTGAAATTCTAGTTATAAAAACAGTTTTTTTGTTTTTCTACTACTGTAAATGTTTTTGGTTTCTCTGTGAACATTATGATGCTACTTTGGGGACAATGGTGCTGGTTGTACAATTAGGTAAAATTATTGTTATTCCTTAAAATTAAGCTACTGTACAATTGTTTATTGTCCTAAATAAATAAAATAAAATAAAATAAAATACACTTTTCGAATATAATAATTACACATACAATATAATTATTTGAAAAATTACTATAAGTTCAATTTTATGTGGCTTAATAAAAATAAAGGTAGGTAACCATGATCTATTCGTTGCAGTTTTCGAAAAACGACCGACTCCTGTTTCAGAAAACAATTTAGAATCCGCAAAATAAGTCAATTGTCGTATATACTTGGCGTATACAGAATCTAGTCACTGTCAAGTCATTCTTCCGAAATGCATCCTGCAAACGACTGAGAGACAAGTGACTTTACAACGGTGTTGGAGGCTCTGCAATTTAGCATGAATCGAATGATCGCACCAATAAATATTTATATATTTTCATGTTTCAACGGCCATAGTTTTACCTGTTACGGGTACATTTCTGTACATTTCAAAAGAGAAACATGAATGTTGTCTATCTATCTATCCTCTTTTCGTTTCATACTCACATTAATTACTGTGTGCTTAGTTACGCACTATTATATTTAATTAGTATAAATTCAAATTTTTTTTTTTTTTTTAAATACTTACACCAATCATCTAGTCCCAAACTAAGCAAAGCTTGTGCTATGGATACTAGATAACGGATAAACATACATAAATATTTATATAAACATCCATGACTCGGGAATAAATGTTCGTATTCATCACACAAACATTTACCCCTCGCGGTATTCGAACCAGCAACCGTTGGTTTCGCTGATAGGGTCACTATCCACTACACCAATCGGTCGTCATATGGGTATATATTTATTATTATTTTATTATTATTTTATTATTATTTTTTTATATATATATATTATGTATGTATGTTTGTATGTATTCAATTAACGTATTAAATTATCTAGGTGATTTATTTATTTTATTAAAATTAGTTTACCGTGCACGCTACCTACATGTCATGTGCGTAATGTTTCTCAACCCAAAAGGTGCCTGGAAGAGATCGCTTTTAGTGATAAGGCCGCCAAATTGTACTATCTCCTTTTTTCTTATTTTTTTGTATGCTTCGTATTGTTGTACAATATTTAATATTTTGTTTGTTTGTTGTTTGTTTGTTGTTTCAAGCATAAACTTTTAATAATTGGGATATCTCGGACCCCCACATTTGGAATAGAGGTCGTGAAGTTTTTCCAACCCCTTAAGTTTCAGCGGGAAACAATTACGCTCCCAATTAATTTTCATATTTTCCTAGTCACCCGACAAAATATTACTGTAATAAAACATCAATTTTCTTGTTAGTAAAGCTAATCAGGGTAATAAAAAGTAATTGCCGCCATTACCTATGCATGCATGAATACAAGTTTATGAGTCATTTCATAAAGTCTACGTGTTAATAATCACTAGTGGTTTGCCCCGGAAATGGTCGCTTTAAGTGCTCGGGAAAAATTTGGATTTAACTATACCGTAAGGGAAAAATGGAGCGTATTAGTTAAGTGAAATTGGCATAGGTCATCATCAGCTCGTTTCCCACAGCAAGGATATAGGCCTTCCCTCGTATAATGAGGGAGTCTGTAACGAAGTGTACAACCTCTTCTAAATTCCGTCTTCTTTTCGGTAATCTCTTTAGCGTTTTCTTTTTTGGAACATTATTCAAAATTCGGAATTCTAAATTATTTTCAAAAAAGAATTTCAAAAAACAATTTAGAATTCCGAATTTTGAATAATGTTCCAAAAAAGAAAACGCCAAAGAGATTACCGAAAAGAAGACGGAATTTAGAAGAGGTTGTACACCTCGTTACAAGTCCACCACGCTGGTCCAATGCGGGTTGGAGACTTCACATGCCTTAGAATTTTTATTTCTCAGACAAGCCGGTTTCCTCGCGATGTTTTTCATCACCGTTTTAAAAGCAGTCGGATAAATGCACATAATATTAAATTAAATTTAAAAACTCCTTCGTACATGGGAGACCGCGTCTTAACCGCTGAGTCACCGATGCTCAATTTGGCATAGGTACTTTAAATTTTTTTTTTTTCAAAACCATCATCGAATAAAGCGTTGTGTCATTTGAAGTTCGTAATCGTGGCCTATTTATTCCACATAATTATATCATTAAGATAAATAAATTAAAAGAACTTGGAGAAAATATGTGTTGCTAGTCTCGTTACCCCGCTAGTCCCATATCAATCTCCAGCCGGCGCGTGCGTCGACAATGGTTTTGAAAAAAAAACTACCTATGCCAATAATTTATATAATAGATCGAAGTCTATTTCACCTAATATGCCCCATTTTTTCCTTACGGTAAACAACTCATCCGGTATAATTACCTAAATTTGAGTTTCACAGTTTGCCCCTTTACTCGCTTCTCTTCTTTTCTACCAAGAGTAACTTACAATATTATTTTATTTTAAGAGGCCAACGAAGCTTTCGAGTTTCCACGAAGAAGCCGCCCAAATCTTTTGTAAAGAATTCTGCCACTTTATTGAAAAATGACTTGACCGTGACTAGACTGTTTAACAGTATGGGGCGGTACTGGCAAGAGCAGACTATTGAAAATTGAAAGGGCTCAAAGAGCTGTTCTAAAAGTCAGTCTCTCTCTACCATTCCGTTACCCCTCCAAGGATCTTTATCCGCTTCTTGATGTTCTATCTGTTCGGAAATTATTTGTCCTTCAGACTATTTTAAGACAGCATTCACAACTAAAATATGACCCCAACACTAATGCAAACAAGCGACTCAAACATGGAGTATGTCCCGATACACAATTTTTAAAAGCGTTTACCAATAAATTCTTTATTTTCCTGGGAGGTTTCCTTTATAATAAGATGAACAAAGTCCTAAAAATCTACCATTTGTCAAAATTTTCGTGTAAAAAAACCGTTACTTCCTGGCTTAAATCTCTAAGCTTCGATGATACTGAAGCACTCCTTCATATAATATCCTAATCTAATATCTGTATATCTTTCTATAATAATATTTTAAATATATATATAACAATATAATAATATTATACCGGTATATCTTTATATAATGACATTTTTATAGCTTAATCTACATAGATAATGTTTTACTTTTACTATTATATAGCTATTCTTACCTTTTGTAATAAATATATCTACACTCATCCATACACACATTCACACACACGCACACACACACACACGCGCACACACACACACACTCACACAATCACTCACTCTCTCACACACACACACACACACACACACACACACACACACAAACGTGGTCATGTCTGCATACCACACCAATCCTTTCGCACTACCTAACTCACACTTTTGTTTAATCTTATAAGTTCTTAATGGTTCCTACCTTTTATTCCAATGGTCCGGTGTTGGAGAGGCTGGTAATCTGTCATACAGGCTGTCCTAGTGCAGATACCAGTCTCTCACATAAATTTAAATTATTTAATTGTTTTAAGAAATATTATACTATACTTGTATCCAATTTGTGTGAGAGAACAAATAAAGATTTATTATTATTATTATTATTATTATTACTGTATACGCCAAGTATACGACGAATGACTTGTTTTGACTGAGACTGACTAATAAACTGAAGAAATAAGAGACATAAGACATGGCTCTATGGGCTTAGTTCCCTTTGCCTTCTCCGAGAGGAGTGAATTAAACAAAAAGAAATTGACAGCTGTCAGTTGAAAACAATTGTCAATAGGGCTGAAAAGTATTACTTTCAACCCGTTCTTTAGGCAACTTCAGACCTACTTTCCGAGTATGAGTAATGAAAAATCTATTATTTCAAACTAACTTCGTCCATTTCGAGTTGGTATACTACTCTGTGTAAAAAGTATCGGGAATATGTCAATAAAAAGACCCGCGTAAAAGAGGTCGTTCTAATTTTTTTACTGCATGTTGGTAGCACTGTACTGATTTAGCGCGCAAAATTTGAGCGGGATCTGTCATTTAATTTGTTTTAAACTACACTTTTTGTTGGTCATAGTTTTGAGTCCTCGGCGATTTTTACAATGGAAAATATTGTTGAACAAAGAGTGTGCCTTAAATTTTGTGTTTCAAATGATATTTCATGTGGTGAATCACTAAAAATGTTGCGAAATACCTACGGCGAATCGTGTATATCGAAAACAAGGGCTTATGAATGGTATAAGGCTTTTAAAGAAGGCCGAGAAGTAGTAGTAGACTTGCCTCGTTCTGGTAGACCTTCAACCGCTACGACCAAAGAAAACATCGACAGAATCAAGAAGCTAGTGCTCGAAAATCGACGTATGAGTCTGAGAGAGTTGGCTAGTGAGGTGAACATATCTTTTAAGTCCGTCCACAACATTCTCATTGACATTTTAGGCATGAAACGCGTCGCCGCTCGACTAGTTCCAAAAGAGCTCAATTTTGTTCAAAAAGCGCAGCGAAAGCATGTCGCTGAAGACATGGTTTCCCGAGCTTCTACGGATCCGACCTTTATGAAACGTATAATAACTGGCGACGAGACATGGGTTTATGAGTACGACATGCAAACAAGCCAACAGTCTTCAGAATGGCGTCTCGAAAACGAGCCGAAACCCAAAAAACCGCGGCAAAGTCGCTCCAAAATCAAGGTGATGCTGACAGTTTTTTTGACTACCGTGGTGTGGTTCACTCCGAATTCCTTCCAGAGGGAGAAACAGTGAATAAAGAATATTATTTAGGCGTCATGAAGCGTTTGCGTGAGAGTATCCGCCGAAAACGTCCAGATTTGTGGCAACACAACTCATGGATGCTGCACCATGATAATGCACCATCACACACAGCCATTATAGTGAAAGAGTTTTTAGCGAAAAATTCAACAAAAGTTCTCGACCAAGCACCGTATTCACCTGATGTGGCTCCGTCTGACTTTTTTTTATTTCCCAAGTTAAAATTACCACTTCGAGGAAAACGTTTTGAGTCGATAGAAGCCATAAAAGAAAATTCGCTGAATGAGCTAAAGGCCATACCGCAAATAGCCTATGAAAAATGTATGGAAGACTGGGTGAAGCGGTGGAGATGTTGTATTGCAAGCGATGGGGCCTACTTTGAAGGCGATAAAATAAATTTAGATGAATAATTTGTATTTTTTGTTTTATTGACAAATTCCCGATACTTAGTACACTGAATGTATAATTCATAAAACTATGTTAGTAAAAATAAAAATAGGAAAATACACAATAAGGTCAACAATCGGATTCATCGTATTACACGCGTAAATTCGATGAATCGACCGAAGACAGTTGAGGAATCATCTTCAGGATACTGTTGGCGTTCCCCTGCATTAACAGCATCACCGAGGCAGTCTTTTTTCGCATGATTATGTAAAAATCATCAACATCGGCGTCTGCAAACATGCCAGAGATGTCTGATGTAATACTGCTGCATGAAGTGTTCTATGTATGTGTGTAGGTGGAGAAAGAAATAAACGTTTATCTATCTATCATTTATAATTCATCCATTACTCACTCACGCGTGCACATAAATGAGAAATATTGCTTTTTTATCGTCCTTGTGTTTATACTTATAAAGGTTAAAGGAAATAGCTCTGCCTTCTACAACACTTAGCTGCTTTGCATATTTTTTTTAATGTTCTCATAAATCTAATTGAAAATAAAAAGTATGGGTACCACGAACGTATCTACTCGCACATAACAAAACAGAGTATGATAAAATATTGTAGAATTTTTTGTGACTCACGCAGAATGAGTGTTGTATACCTTTTAAGTTTTAAGAGGATATATTTCTAAATACAGAATAAATTTAAAAAATCGCTCTGACTTGCACTCGAGCGTTTCTTGTCGCTTCTTCGCCCTAACCATAACACCTTGTGAAGCGATGTAGTTTAAAAAAAAAATATTTCGAACACTTAAACCAATCATCTAGTCCCAAACTAAGCAAAGCTTGTACTATGGAAACTAGATAACGGATAAACATACACAAATATTTATATAAACATCCATGACTCGGGAATAAATGTTCGTATTCATCACACAAACATTTAGCCGTCGCGGGATTCGAACCCGCAACTGTTGGTTTGGCTGATAAGATCACTATCCACTACACCAACCGGTCGTCATGTTGACGAAAAATAACATGTTGACTTTCAATAAGTGATATTTTTGTAGCCTACATTTAATAAAATATTTTTGATTTTGATTTGATATTGATTTTTAAAATTGATTTTTATAAATAATACCAAATAGCTTTGATGGGGGTTATTTTCCAGAATTCATAATTATAAATATCTATAATTGTTCATTGTACTTTTTATCTATAATTGTAAATAATTAAAGCTATTTCGGTATTATTTATAATTGCTTTAAAGCTTTTCGAGTGCAGATCAGAGCAATATTTATGATTTATGCTGTATTAAAAAAATATATCCGATGAGGGCGCCACTGGACGAATGAAGACAGATTCATCACGCAAACATTTACCCCCTTACGAGATTCGAACCCGCAACCTTTCATATTGCTGACAGGGTCACTATCCACTGCACCAAACGATCGTTATAGGTCATAGGTACATTTAATCGTTCCTAACATCCGGGTTCTAACCCAAGTGAAGTTATAGTTAGATATAAATTCAGTGTTATCGTTAAAATTTCCTAATAAATTCAACTTTATCTCTAAAGTAGTTAAGATAAAACCATTAGGCTTATTTACTTAAGGGCCAACGTTTCTTGTAATTACCTGACGGGATTCAGCGTTAAAATTAATAGCCGATTACGTTCTGGGATCGTTTCGTTCCGCATCCGCTGTTAGAGGCATACAGGGACCCATCTTCACAGGGAGATGGCCCTTCAACAACCGATTAGTTGTTGATTGAAAAAATTCTAAGTAGTCCTAGGGAGCAGAGATTTTATGAAGAATCAAATGTAATCGTGTAATAAGGCCGGCAACGCATCTGTGACCCTTTTCGTGTTGCGGGTGTCCATGGGCGGCGGTGATTGCTTTCCATCAGGTGACCCGCATGTTCGTTTGCCGCCCTCTCATATAAAAAAAAAAAAATTGAACAGCCGAAAATTGGCAAAACAACCATTTTTTTTATGATTGACTGGATTCGCTTTTGACCAAAATCTCACCTGATGGAAAGTGACGATGTGGTCAAGGATGAAGCACGCGATCCCAGTAAATGCCTATTCACTCTGCTCTTGAAGATCCCAAGGTTGTAGGAATCAGGAAAGACTGACGCCGGAAGGGAGTTCCACGCCTTGGCTGTTCGGCTGATGAATGAAGAATCGAACTTCTTAGTGCGAATGTTCGGTATATTAACTATATACAGAATCCCTCCCTTATATAGTTCTCCGACTTCAGTAAGGTTCCACTTTCTGAATGTAAATAAAAAAGCATTGAATTCTTTATTGCACATAAAAAACATGTTGACAATCAGTCGGAAATATTGTACAAAGGTGAGCTTATCTCTAATAGAGATCTCTTCCAGCCAACCTCAGTGGTGGTTAGATAAAAATACATGCCATTTGTTTGCTCAGAAATAACTTAGAAATCATAATCATAATCATATTGACAACCACGGAGAAGATAAGAGGAGATTCATTGATTTTTTTTTTTCTTTTATTGAAGGAAGTGTGCTTTGACTTGCGTTATTAATTGCGTTATTGCGTTATAATAAATGTTATTTTTCTCTCTTCCATTGTGCGGGACGGTGAAGAAAAAGTGCAGTTACGGAACGACAAATATACTATACATATAGATATATAAGCATGTCCTATTAAATAAAAGAATTTTCTAAATCTGTTCATAAATGACGGAGTTCTGTGGTAACAAATTGTGTTGATAACCATCGCTGATCTTCTCCATCATATCCACTTCACCAAATTATACTTTCCGAATGCAAATTCTGGACTCGTTGGTGTAAATACCAAAATTTACTTTTGTTTATTTGCTTTTTTTTAGCTTTGTTTGTAAAAGCATATTTACACATATACACATACAACAGATAACAACTTAGTTATTCTCACAGTGAGAGGAGGCTGTTGATCCACTAACTAAATACACCATTGACTATTCTATTATTATGATCGATCGATGTTAATATAACAAAAAAAGGTAAGTACCTTAGTTCAGATCGATCGAGACTCCATCACTGCTAAATTGCAGAGCCTCGAACACCGTCGCAAGGTCGCCTGTCTCTCAGTATTTTACAGGATGCACTTCGTTGAGTGTGCGTTGGAATTACACAATCTTATTCCACCATCGCCATTCCATCTTCGGACTACTAGGCGCGGGGAGAGATTCCACCCGTATGTAGTTAACATACCGAACATTCGCACTAAGCGGTTCGATTCTTCATTCATAATGCAAACAACTAAGGCATGGAACCCCCTTCCGGCGTCAGTCTTTCCTGCATCCTACAACCTTGGAATCTTCAAGAGCAGGGTGAATAGGCATCTACTGAGATCGCGTGCTTCATCTTCGGCCACATCGTCACTTCCCATCAGGTGAGATTGTGGTCAAATACGTATCCAGTTAACCATAAAAAAAAGGTACATAAATCATGTAGATAATGAGTCATCTACTGTTGAACATAGGTCTCCCCCATAGAACGCCCGTGCGACCGGTTGGAAGTGGCCTGCATCCAGCTACTTCCCGCGACCATCATCAGATCGTCTGTCAATTTACGAGTGGAAATCCAACGGTGCGACGACGCGTGGTGTCCACTCGAGAACTTTAATGCACCACCGCCCACAGTTCATCGAGCTATGAGCCCTGCCCACTGGCAATTGATCTTGATAAATCACTGGGATATTTGGTGACTTTCATTCGAAGGATTTCTTAATTCCTGATCTGCGAACTGGCTAAATTGAAATTGTGTCTTTTCTACAAAGAACAACAACGCTAAATAACATTTATTATAACGCAATAACGCAATTAATAACGCAAGTCAAAGCACACTTCCTTCAATAAAAGAAAAAAAAAATCAATGAATCTCCTCTTATCTTCTCCGTGGTTGTCAATATGATTATGATTATGATTTCTAAGTTATTTCTGAGCAAACAAATGGCATGTATTTTTATTTATTTCATTTTTTTTCTTAATATTATATATTTAATATTATATATTTAATATATATATGTATATATATAAATTTGTGTGTGTTATGTAGTCAATAATATATTATATGTTTAAGTGCAGTTAAATTATCTAGTTATAGTTGGTAGGCTTAGTTTATGTATTTTTATCTTTACGTTATATTTTTTACCAACTATAAAATACACCCATATTGCTACTATTAGTGCAAACCTCACCTACTGGTTGCTTGTATCTTTACCCCAAGGTTTGCATGGAAGAGATCGCTGTTAGCGATAAGTCCGCCTTTTTGTGCGATTAATGATGTACGCTGTATTCTTCATGTATCTTTTGTTAATTGTGCAATAAAGAGTATTTGTATTGTATTGTATTGTATTTATATTTCTTATTCACTCTTGTATAGAGATGCTGTGATAAGCGCCTAAAATTTAGATTGGATTATGTTTACTTCACTGCGATGTTCTGCTACTCGAAATTTGACAGGCGTTTAGCAAGTTTAAGGCTTAAGCAATCTGTACAAGACAGGTTTTAGGTGTTATTTTAATGAAATTTTGTATTACAACTGCAGGATACACAGCCCAATTTTCAACTTGATACATCCAGTCGCTTCCAGCAGATCATCGCTCCATCAGCTGGACGGGGAGCACCACACACTATAAGTTTGCCTCAGCAGTATCTAAGTACTGAGAAAAGTGTTCGGCTCGGAGGCTCGGAGTTACTTCGTGAGACAGGATACAGAACGAGGTGATCCGCCGGAGAACCAAACACGGCGACATCAGGTGTGATTGAGGTCAAGTACCAACCCGTTGCGCATAAAAAAAAACATATTCCTGAAGATAATTTTAATGTTATGTTATGTATAAGAGGTCACTCGTCATGTACTCCACCCCATCCACATCACCTGGATGAGTGGAAGTCTACCACTGTACGTTTCTCAAGAAACTTCTTACCACGTACGACCACCCTGTGGAACGGACTTCCGGCAGCGGTATTCCCGAACGAGTACGACATTGGAACCTTCAAGAAACGAGCTTACACCTTCCTCAAAGGCCGGCAACGCATATGTGACCCTTTTGGTGTTGCGGGTATCCATGGGCGGCGGTGATTGCTTTCCATCAGGTGACCCGCATGCTCGTTTGCCGCCCTCTTATATCTAAAAAAGAAAAAAAAAAAAAAAAGTAACTTATCCAGAATCTCAAACTCAGGCAAAGAGCTGTAAGCGAACTTTTTAAGAATATAAGGAATTATTTAACGTAAAGCTTCTTTTAAACACTGCGGACTTCCAATAAAAAGAAATGAGTAAACCAGAAAAGCCGATCACGGCTTTTAGGTTGATTGAATACAAAAGGAAGAAATCAAGGCCGAATACATTTTATAAAAGAAAGACGGTACATAATATATGAATCGGGGGGAATAGGCCTTTTGTCAAATGTTCCCTTATATCGTACACACAGCTTCGTCTGCAGCAAACACGCTTTAGTCCAGTAAGAATACTCTTTTAACTTCCTACAATCTTAAATATAATGAATAGAGAGTACCTGTCAGTGATATAAAAACCTTTTTTTTAAAAAAAGCGACCTCTCGAATTTCTTGCTTGTTCTTCTCAGGGGAAAATTGCCTTTTGAACAAGCAGTAGCTTTAAATGTGTGTACCCTGTGTACCTACAAAATACAGCATAATGAATAGAGGGTACCTGTCAGTGATATAAAAACCTTTTTTTAAAAAAGAGCGACCTCTCGAGTTTCTTGCTTGTTCTTCTCAGGGGAAAATTGCCTTTTGAACAAGCAGTAGCTTTAAATGTGTGTACCCTGTGTACCTACAAAATAAAGCATTTTTTGATTTTGATTTTGATAGAATAAGAATTTTTTCTAACGAATTGGTAGCTTGCTTTAGATATAGTATAGGTGTTTTGTATTTTTTTTTTTATAAATAAATAAATATCTTTGCGTATACACACAGCGCCATCTAGTTCCACACTAAACAAATAGCCTTGTATTACGGATACCAGATGGTTGATAAATAAATACATAAATGATGAGTGGAAGTCTACCACTGTACGTTTCTCAAGAAATTTCTTGCCACGTACGACCACCCTGTGGAACGGACTTCCGGCAGCGGTATTCCCGAACGAGTACGACATTGGAACCTTCAAGAAGCGAGCCTACACCTTCCTCAAAGGCCGGCAACGCATCTGTGACCCTTTTGGTGTTGCGGGTGTCCATGGGCGGCGGTGATTACTTACCATCAGGTGACCCGCATGCTCGTTTGCCGATCTCTCATATAAAAAAAAAAAATAAAAAAAAATGAAAAACATCCATAACTCGGGAACACATGTCTGTATTCGTCATACAAACATATGCCCCTAGCGGGATTCGAACCCGCGACCTTTTCGTATAGCGGTCAGAATTTTTAACCACTACACCAAACAGGCCAAACAGTAATAAACCATAGACAATTAAAATTACCGTTGTGAATTTCGTTGCGTCGGAGAATATACTTAGAAGTCATGTAACTAACTGTTTTCAAAAAAATCGATCAATAACTTCTTTATAATTATTGTGAATTTCACCGAAGGCAAATATCAAGACTCAATTAACTATTTATGACGACCTATTTGCTGTAGTGGTTAGCAACTCTGACCACTATACCAAAAGGTCGCGAATTCGAATCCCGCTAGAAGCATAATGTTTGTGTGATGAATACGGACATGTGTACCCGAGTCATGGCTGTTTTCATTTATAATAAGTATTTATTTTCAAAAAAAAAAATGTGTTTATGTAGTATATCAATCATCTGGCATCCACAACACAAGCCTATAGTTGCTTACTGTGGAACTAGATGACGCTGTGTGTATGTCTAAGGATATTTATTTATTTATTTTTGGAAAATATGAAGTACCCACTGATTATTTTTTAGAAAATTGTTATAGGAGATCTTATAGCATCTACTACAACGCCATTGCGTTGTAGAAGTTCACAATAGTAACTTTAATTGCATATGGTAGGTTTAGGTATAACTAAATACCTACCTTTTTTTTTTTTTTTTTATATGAGAGGGCGGCAAACGAGCATGCGGGTCACCTGATGGAAAGCAATCACCGCCGCCCATGGACACCCGCAACACCAAAAGGGTCACAGATGCGTTGCCGGCCTTTGAGGAAGGTGTCCACCCCAGAATAAGTAGGGCAGCCTGAGCGATGAGGGATTCTCCAGCAGCAGCACCTATACTATACCTGTGTGATTGAGGTCAAGTACGAACCCGTCGTGCATAAAAAAAAAAAAAAAAACCTGTTAGCAAGCTGCAGAATGGTTAGTAATCATTTTTATTATATTACTGATGGGTACTCTATCCTTCTACAAAAAATCAATAACTTTAAGATTATAGGAAGATATACCACAAAAATTACGTATTTTACAGGTCTACTTGTGTAATCGTCAAATATATTACTAATAATATCGAAAATGGAAGTGAGCATATTCGAAACCTCGAAGTTATTTAAGGAGTGGCTGTCTTATCTCAAACAGCGGGAACACAACATGCTATCAACATCGCTGTTTGACGGCAGACTTAGATGGAAATAATAGACCTACGGGGCTAGCACGTTCCGCAGTCTCTCTACCTACAACTTCAAACTTCAAGCATTTATTTCAACGTTAGATACATTTGGAAATAAAAATAGGGCTTAAGCATTTTTCGGTCAGTTAGTAAGTCCAAGCTACCACCGCTTCGGAAAGGGAAATCATCTGTGGGAAAAGAAGCGGCGCAAGAAACCCAAAGGATAATTTTCTTTTATATTTTTATATATATAAAAGTATACAACTAATACAATTTTATAATTTTTGGGAGCTGGGCGAAGTATACCAAACGTTTTTGTCATTCAGGTAGTCACTAATTTTGTAATAACCTTTTTTTGTTAATGTTGTATCGACATGGTTTTTAAATTGTTTTTCATTTAGATTAATGATATTCTCAGGTATAAGGTTATAAAAGCGTATACAGTGTCCCATAAATGATGTATTAACTTTGCTCAGTCTGAACATAGGGGTGGCTAATTTGTCCTTATATCTCAAATTTAAGTTATGCTTATCACAATTTTTTGAAGTGCAGAAATATATTTCGTACGTACATAATATTCTTGTAAATAAACGACAACGACACGAGTTAGTAGCATGTTAGACACGGTCTTGCTTTATGCGAATAAGAAAGAACCAAAGCTTCCATCTCGTTTCTTTGTAGAGACTACGGATCAGCAGGGCGAAATTTTAAATGAAAAGTATGAATCCTGAATTTGGCCCATTTAGCGATATACACAGATACGTATAAGTGTAAAAATAGACAATGAGCCCAATGAAATTGGAACTGAAGATAAAGAAAAGAAGAGAAGATAATCGGTCGTACGACAAAGTCGTTAACAAGCAACAAGGAAGGAACGAAAAAACCAATATGGTTTTATACTTCAAACCTTAAAATGAAGGGTTTTCAGGGCGACAGCTTAACTCATTATTAATCTCGTGCTTAATTCTATATTCATCAATCAATCATAGACTAAACAGTTGAAATTTTTTGATTTACTGCGGCGCGGCCGCTGCGGGTGCTGAGTTAAAAAAATCACCAAGTACCAGGATCTACAGGAAGGTTACATGTTCGTACCGGTTGGGATCGAGACTATGAGACCCTGGGGCCCTGAGACAAAACGCCTGATCGAAGACCTGTCGGCGCGTCTCATCGAGGCTTCTGGTGACCGCAGAGCGGGCGGCTTCCTAGCTCAGAGAACAAGTGTCGCTATTCAGCGCGGGAACGCCGCTTGCCTGTTGGGCACTATGCCGCCTCGAGGAGATGCCCTAGACGCAATTTTTTATCTGTAGATGTTTTAAAAAAAATGTTAAATAAATAAATTATTTACTTAGTAAATAATATGTTTATACTCCTGTACCGGACGAGTTTTTATACCGCAAGGAAAAATATTAGTTGAAAATAACACAAAGCTTTTTTCTATAATGGTTTTGAAAAAAAATCCACCAGTGCAAATAACTTCTATTTCACTCACCTAATATGCCCTATTTTTTTACTTACGGTAAGAAAAGTCATCCGGTGTATATTTTTTTTAATTGCGATCCGGAAAAGCCTCCATCGGACATGAAATGGCAACCAAAAACGACAACACACAAAACGTTTCACATAACTTCTATTTCATGATACCTGTTCGGTGGTAAGACAACATTTTACAAAAATAAAGGAAATATTTCACTTAACCTCAATCACACCTGATGTTAAGTGAAGATGAGGCCGAAGGTGGAAAGCGTACTGACCCGGAAACCCAAATATTTGGGGAACTGGCTATTTTATCTCTGACAACCGGAACACAACAATGCTATTAACATTGCTGTTTGGCGGCAGATTTAGATAAGACGGTGGTAGCCAGGCGGACATTTAAAATGCTCTACCACCAACCAAACCGAGTACTATACATGTACCCCGCTGGGGATCGAACCCGCGATCTTCGATTCGTAAACCCTATGTTGTTAACATTGCGCTGAACTGAGCACTGAAAGACTAGAGTACTTCAAATTAATTTTCGCTGTCGCAAAGTGTCAAAGTAGGTCTCAGCATAATTTACAGTCCAGAAACTAAAACGCTGGTTTTCAGTGGAGCCTAATGCCCTACCACCAACCAAACCGAGTACTACGCATACACCCGGTATAGAATTCACGACCTCCACAGCCTTTATATAAGGTGGTATATACAGAAGACATTTCAAAACCATCATAAAACAAAATGGCTACTCGTATAAATCTCCGCCCGACAATATTCAGTTTACATTCTTTCCTTGTTTTATCGATTAACAAATTGTAACCCAAAACCTGGTTTGAAATTGCAACCCTTGTGTTTCTTACTTGTTCTTCTCTGGGGAGTCGGCTTTGTGAGCAGTAAGTTTAGAAAATGTAACGTTTTGAAGTAATAGTATTCTGGGGTAATTTCATCGTTATCGTTATGGATTACGTTCTCACGTATGATTGGTTGACTCGTTTTGATGACTCGGCGATTTGACAGTTTGTCATGGGTCAAAGTAATCGATGACGGTACCGATGAAATACATAATCTTTTTTTTTTTTTTTTTTTTTATATGAGAGAGCGGCAAACGAGCATGCGGGTCACCTGATGGAAAGTAATCACCGCCGCCCATGGACACCCGCAACACCAAAAGGGTCACAGATGCGTTGCCGGCCTTTGAGGAAGGTGTAGGCTCGCTTCTTGAAGGTTCCAATGTCGTACTCGTTCGGGAGCTAAGAGCTGCTCCTCAAGAATTTGATGTATTTACCGTCGACTCGCTAAGAAGATGATTTTAATTTGTAATATTAAAATGGTACTGTACTTACCTACATTATTTTATAAAGAATAATTTAGAAAGAATAAATTAATGTGACATTATATATTACATATTGACATTCGCCTGTAATCTATTATTATATTGTTATTTATTTGAAATATTGTATGGATTTATTATAAAATGACTATTACTTCAACGTTTTATTGTAAATTAATTGTATTATGCCAAGCAAATTATTAATTAATTAATTTCGTTTTGATGATCCATCATAGGTAAAAAGTTGAGTGTGGTGCATTTCCAGGCAAATTGTACTTGTTGTAAATTGTGTGACACCTAACCTAACAAAACTAACAATCCATGTATGTTATGACTTGTAATTGTTTATTTATGTTTTTTTTTGTATTCCATTTGGTAGATCACAGTGATCCAGCTATCTTTATATTCTTACCATCATTATTGTACCTGTGTATCACAAAGAAATAAATGAATATGAATATGAAAACAAGAAGAAATAATCGTTTTATCCTATGAAATTTGTATGACTATTTATGTTTACACTATTGTAATCGTCATATAGTCATACAGGTCAAATAAGGATCATATCCTTGCTAGCATAGCCATATATATAGAGCCATGAGCTATTCTTATATCTATATTATCAACACATGGACTCTGTAGTCGTTTTATTTACGCCACAATTCAGATGCAAGGATAGCAAATTCTGCGCGTGGCTGAAGTGCTTCCGTGGCCAATATCAAATTTCTCCTGATATTACCTTCCCCAGCTGACGCGTTTGGGATTCTTTAAATTTCTCTACTTACTATTTGATATTTGTGAATTATATGATATACAGAAAATAGATGATATTCGTTTTTTTTAAAACTATAAATAAATTCTAGATATTGAAGAATCTAACTAATGTTATAAACTAGCTTTCCCCCCGCGGCTTCGCCTGCGTGGAGAGTGTATCCCGCTACAAATAACAAGAGAGAACAATAGTAAATAAATGTCAAATTGTTGTTGTTTTGCGTAGGTGCCTTTGTAACCAGCGGTTGCTGGCTCGATTTCCGCTATGGGTAGAAATTTCTTCGATGAACACGAACATTTGTACAATACAATACAAATACTTTTTATTGTGCAAAATAATTTACAATAATTTTGTACTATATACTGTACTGTACTGCACTGTGCTGTGCTGTGCTGTGCTACGCTGTGCTGCGCTGTGCTGCACTGCACAGCACTGCACTGCAGTGCACGCACTGCACTGTATTGGTTTGTATTTAAAAAATATGTAAAATTTCTATCTAGATGATATATCTTTTTTCTTTGTCCAATCATAAATTGTAAAAATACTCATTACAAAGAGCAACCCCTGACTTTCTTGCTCGTTCTTCTCTGGGGAGTCTTCCTTATGAATGAGCGAAAACTGTCACATTCCATCAGGTAAAATTGTGGTGTTTAACCACGCATATCCAGTTATAGAAACTATTCATGGACTCGCTTTGAGCTGAGGCCAAAACTACTAAAGTTAAATATACAAAACAAACGCAACCAGTCCCATTTTCATTCATGATAAATTAATAAAAAATCACCGTCCGGTCATACGGAACATTCAATCGCGTCCGGAAAAGCACACGAATGCCCAATGCCCTTTGTTTTACATGTACAATCGAATTGGTGTAAAACAATATGTTTATGGCTTCATGCCATCGAGTTCGAGTGCTTACTCGTCGCGCTGTCGGATTCGCTATTCGTTTTCGATTAGCGAAATTAAGCAATGGCTGGCGCGGTCAGTCCTAAGATGGGTGAGCACTAGTGGCATTATAATACGAGTGTTACCGTGCTTCGGAGGGCACGTTCATTAATCGGAGACCAGGGGCTCTATTTTATTTTATTTTATTTTTTATTTTATTTACTTCTGGGAAACAAACAGCTAATACTAATACAATAGGTTTGTAACAAATATACAACACATAAGCCAAAACAGTTTCCACTAATTAGTGATGATATATATTATGGCACTTGCACACAACAGGATGCTTTGTATAACAAAATTATTTATGAGAAAGTTACAAATAGTTACATGGTTATATTATGTCTACATATAAATATCTGATTATGACAATTAATAAGAGTCCCTTTCTTTTTAGACAAACCAAATTTTGAACAGGAATACAACTCAGTGCCTGCGAGTCAGGCAACTCTTCACAATATTTCTTTTGAAAGAACCAATATTTTCAAAGAATATGTCAACGTTATTGAAATATTTATTAAAATGGCTACATGCACATGCTATTATATAATTTCATCTTATCGTCATCGGTTACGTTCTGGCATGTCATTGGTTGGCTAATCGGTCGCTCGGTAATTTGACGGTTTCTCATTGGTCAACGTAATCGATGATGATACCAATGAAGTTACATAATCTAAAGGCCGGTTGTTTTCAATTGAACGTCGTAGTCGTAGGGGGCCGTCCATAAATTACGTCATCGATTTTTTCAGATTTTAGACCCCCCCCCCCTATAATCATCCTATCGTCATTTCTTAATGACCCCCCCCCCCCTTCTCCCAAAATTGACGTCATTACTAGTTTGACAAAATAAAACATTGCAATGTTGTAGTTATTATTTAAGTATTGTGTTTATTATCAATACATAGTATAAAACAAAGTCGCTTTCGCTGTCTGTCCCTATGTATGCTTAGATCTTTAAAACTACGCAACGGATTTTGATGCGTTTTTTTTAAATAGATAGACTGATTCTTAAAGAAGGTTTATAAGTATTTAGAAATAATCTTTTTGTATGTGAAAAATAAACTATAAATAAATAAATAAGAATGACGTCAAAACACCCCCCCCCCCCCATCTATCATTTACCGTCATCCGCAGACCAACCCCCCCCCCCCCCCTAATTTAGAATGACGTAATATATGGACGGCCCCTAGGTAGCTGTTAAGCCTACTTTAAAAACATTTGACACAAAGATGGCTACAAGTCTAACACAAATCAACCGCACAGCTCTGGGCTCGCGTGGTGATTTATGGCCCATACCCTGTCCCAGGAGGAGACTGTGCCCCAAAAGTGGGGACGTGGAAGGCCGTGATGGTAAATGTGTCTACGTCAGTCAGTCTGTAGGTTTTAATGATCAATTCAATTCTTTAGTTTATTTTTTTTATTTATCATTGACTGGATTCGCATTTGAACACAATCTCACCTGATGGAAAGTGACGATGTGGTCGAAGATGAAGCACGCGATCCCAGTAAATGCCTATTCACTCTGCTCTTGAAGATCCCAAGGTTGTAGGATTCAGGAAAGACTGACGCCGGAAGGTAGTTCCACGCCTCGGCTGTTCGGATGATGAATGAAGAATCGAACTTCGTAGTGCGAATGTTCGGTATATTAACTATATATATATATTAGTTCTTGGCAACTCTTTGAGTTTTACCAGTGTCGAGTGAGTCATGAGGGTTACACGATATATTATTTTAATGATCATCAACACGAATGGCTACAAAAAAACTAAATGAACAACAAAAAAACTGGCTAGCTACCACCGTCTTATCTAAATCTGCCGCCAAGCAGTAATGTTAATAGCATTGTTGTGTTCCGTTTGTCAGAGATAAGATAGCCAGTCCTCCAAATGTGTTGGGGTTTCCGGGTCAGTACGCTTCCACCTTCGACCTTATCTTCACTTAACATCAGGTGTGATTGAGGTCAAGTACAAAAACCCGTTGTGCAAAAAAAAAATGCTTCATTAAATCTAGTATTAAATTGGATTTAAATCATCAACTATGAAGGTAGTGTAACTAAAGGAGATAGTTTTTTTTGTTTGAAGGTTTGGCTAGATATTGTACATCATGTTAGAATATTCTGCAACTCTAATGACACTAATTGAAAGGAATAAATAATCATTTATAACATCCAGTAAAAAGCAGAAGATTTTTTTGTAAATGTTATATTGTAACACCGATATACTTTACCTTGAGTGACATTGACATGTTAAAAAAAATAAATAGGGATGCAAATTAATTTCCAAAAAAATCGATCGATTGATTCGAATCGCAAAACGATTTCGTATATAAAAAATCACAACCCTTCCTCCGTAGTCTGGTAAAAAAGGAAGTCGAACGAAATCAATTTATACGGTCAGTGTCCTATAATGAACCCAATGAACATTATTATAATAAAAAAATCAATTTGTAAAATAAAAATGCAACGTGACTCGCTGACTTACCGCCAAAAAGCCTTTTTTTGTTTTGTTCAATGATTGATGAGTGTTTTTTTTTGACTTTGGATTCTTGTTTTTTAGAGATCTATCGTCAGTTGCCTATGTAGTGTTGCCAATTTCTAAAACATTTAAAACTCTTCTGCTTTTTAAATACAGAACCTCATTAGATATCAGTATTATTCTGTAATTCCTACTATTTTTCTCTATATATTCGCAAGTTGTACATATCCTAGCCAAGATTAATCCATCACCTTTACTTAGAACAACATTATCGGAAGTCAATGCGCCAATTAGCTGAACTCGTTTGGTTCTGAAAAAAGTGAATTATGCCCGATTATTTCGAACAATAGAGCCTGTTACGTAACGTCAATGAAAGCCTGTCAAAACAGGCGTGTTTATCAGATCCAGGTTTTATTTGTGAGCTCATCGCATATTCGAGGGCCAACGTCGCCGAATCAGTCACATCATGTGATGGAGCTACTACTTCATAGCCAGGTCGAGTTACCACCATAAGTCACTAGTTTGTCACCCGTAATCCAAAAGTAATCATTATACAACCTTAATTTGAAAATTTAGAAAACCCCGAAAAACTAAATAATAGAGGGAGATATTAGAAGATTAGGCATATGGCCGTGGACTAAAAGTTTATACTATCTATTAGCTACGGTGTATGGAAATAAAGAGTCAGTAAATTGAATAGGATATATTATTAGTTCAAACTTCAACAAAGTATTGGGTATACAAAAAGTGAGCCGGTCCGCGACGAAGTTTACTCGGTCAGAGTTCGGTTAAAGTAAGGGCAGTTCTTCTGCGCAGCTCGTATTTATGCAGGTTGCAGTGATGTGCTTTCCCTCCACTTTCATCTGTAGTACCACCAGCAACCTCCAGGTGGCAGCGGTAGCGACAACACAGGCTGTCACCCACCGGTGTTGCCGACACTAAGGTATCGTCTAAATACACTGCAGTGTTTTAAGCTTTGTCTTTGACAGATATTCCGACTTGCCAATTGGATACATTATTGCGATTTGAAGTTCAGGAATATTTCTCCAAATGTCAGTTGCAAAGGTATCGCGTTATGTGTTTATATAGCCGCCTTATTTTTAAGAATAGGAGATGAAAAAAACGCTACAAATTTAGGTTTTTGGATTGAAATTGATTTGAATTCTTATCAATATCAAACAATGGGGATTTCTTCTAAGAATCCACCATCTTATCTAAATCTGCCGCCAAACAGCAATGTTAATAGCATTGTTGTGTTCCGGTTGTCAGAGATAAGATAGCCAGACCCCCAAATAAGTTGGAGTTTCCGGGACTGTACGCTACCACCTTCGGCCTCATCTTCACTTAACATCCGGTGTGATTGAGGTCAAGTGCTAACCCGTCGTAGATAAAAAAAATACTTTTTTTTTTAATTTATTAAACGGAACATAACAATTTCGTATTTCATAATTCAGTGGTATGAATAATTCAATGCAACGCAGTGATCATTGGCTAACATACCATACGTGACACAAATAAATTATCGCGATAATCGTTCGAGATCATGTACAATGGTAACGGTTAGTTTTGAGGAAAAATAAAAAGATATTTCAGAGTAGTCGTTCTGCGGACGCGGGCAGAAAAAGGGTCGCCCCAATTTGTCGCTTCCGTCGTATCACTGAAACATATTAACAGGGTGCGTGAGATACCAACATATGTACGTATACTGAGCGGACGGAAATTGCACCCTTATGATCCTTCTTAAATTGTGAATGACGTAAGAAAACTATAAAACTGAAATTAAAGGTCATATAAGCTGACCAAGCCAGTTTTATTAATAGATGTGCAAAACTACTTTACAGTTCATATCTCAATTATTGGGAATATACACACACAGCGCCATCTAGTTCCACACTAAGCAACTAGGCTTGTACAATAGATACCAGAGGTGTGATGAAAAAAATAATAAGATAAAATATCCTTAGACATACACACAGCGCCCTCTAGTTCCACAGTAAGCAACTATACTTGTGTTGTGGATACCAAATAGTTAATATACTACATAAATACATTTTTTTTTGTAAAAAAACTTACTATAAATGAAAACATCCATAACTCGGGTACAAATGGCCGTATTCATCACACAAACATATGCCCCTATCGGGATTCGAACCCGCAACCTTTTGGTATAGTGGCCAGAGTTGCTAACCACTACACCAAACAGGTCGTCAATATACCTGACAAATTCATTTATCTTTTGCATATACATCTAGATGTTGCTAGATGTATATACATATGTATATTAACTCTGTGCCGCGAATTTCGCGTGAAACATTTCATCAAAATCGGTTTAGCAAAAAAATTTGCGTATATTTTAATTTGTCAACTAACCAAATTTCATCTAAATCCGTCTCGCCGTTTAGGCGTAAAGAGGTAACAAACATACATACATACACACAAACACAAAAGGGTTTTTGATAAGCTTTGTGACAATTACATCTAAATGACTTCGTTGTTTCTGAAGTACTATTTATTGGACGTGTATATTTCGGTATAGCTTTTTGAGATACAAATTATAATCATAGGTCTTAACCCATGCTTACCTTTAGCCTTACCGTTAACCTTTAGATTAACGTTTAGGTTAACGTATGAGAAATAACTTTTCCAGCAAAACGCGACGCCAGAATGCTCATTAGAAATATTGAACCTGAACTTCAGTGGCACTTTGTTTTCCATACATACATACATACACAATATTTCCCATAGGGATAGGTAGAGACCACAGACTTCCACTTGCTACAATCCTGACACACCTCTTCTGCTTCCTTCACTCTCATAATGTTGTTCATACATGCTCGTCGGTTTAGGGTACTCTTGACTTGGCCTTTCTTTAAGACGTCCCCGATTTGATCATGGTACATTCGCCGTGGTCTTCCCCTACCAACACTACCATCCATATTCGCTTTGTATATCTGTTTCGTAAGTCTTCTTTCATTCATCCTCTCCACATGTCCAAACCACCTCAGCATACCTTTTTCAATCTTTGTCACCTCGTCTTCATTCACACTGCTTAACTCCCTAATTACACTATTCCTGATTCTATCTTTCAAAGTCACCCCATTCATACTGTTAACATTAACCATTAACGTTTAATACTATGTTTTCCTTTTTTCAAAAAATACCAAATAGTGCCTACATTGGCACTAATTGTGCACATTATTTTGACATTATCAAAATAACTGCATGCCACTACGTGTATTCTAGCACACGGACGTAGCTCTTCACCTACACAAGACAACCTGTTTGGTGTAGTGGTTAGCAACTCTGACCACTATACCAAAAGGTTGCGGGTTCGAATCCCGCTAGGGGCATATGTTTGTGTGATGAATACGGACATGTGTACCCGAGTTATGGATGTTTTCATTTATAATAAGCATTTATTTACAAAAAAAAAAAAATTTTATGTAGTATATCAACAATCTGGTATCCACAACATTATATTTACGAAAACTTAATGTATGTAAGAAAAAATATAGAATCGTTTAAGAAAAATAGTGATATACATAATTTTAATACCAGATATAAAAATAAACTTGCTGTTCATGCCAGCCGTTTACACAAAGTCACTAAGTCATTTAAGGGGCAATGTATACGCTTTTATAATAAGGTTCCAGTGGACATTCAAAATTTACCTTTAAATAAATTCGAAACCATCATAAAACAGACATTATTTACCAAAGGCTATTATCTGACTATCTGGATGATAAGCAAGCATGGACATAGACCGCTCGGCGATATTCAGCCTAATTATACAATATAATATAATTGTAACCCAAACTTATTTAAAAGAGCAACCCTTGAGTTTCTTGCTCGTTCTCCTCTGGAGAGTCTGCTTTGCGAATGAGCAATAATGTCAATAATATTAATATTAAGATAAAAAATGTGACGTTTTCAAGTGATAATCTTTATCCTACGAAATAAATATTTTTTGACTTTGACTTGACTTTGACAACACAAGCCTATAGTTGCGTACTGTGGAACTAGATGGCGCTGTGTGTACGTCTATGCATATTTAGTTATTTTATTATTTTTAATGTCACAATAAGATCCGGGATCCTTAGCTACCATTTTAATTTTGACCCGTATTTACATAACAAAGGGGTTTTGTGCGCACTGCATCTCAAATAGGATTAAACTGAAGACAGTAGTGACAGGTGGAGATATGGGGATTATGTTCTGCCGCGTTGAGCTCTTGAGCCCGGCTAAGCCTCTACAACTAAGTCACAACAGAATTAGGCCTTGTGCATTGAACCATTGTGACAGATCAGGAAATGTTGCGTGCGTTTTTCCGTAAGCGGTACTGGCGGAATTATCAGCGCTGTGGTATGGACCTCTTGTACTGCAGCATTATGCTGAGTCAGAGCCCTTTCAGTGCACACTACTGTGTACCTACGTACAGCCATCCCTAAGAGCGTTATCACACTAGCGAGTTGCGAGCGTGTGGGAAGCGGGGCGAGTGCGCAGCCAGCACGCCGCGAGTTCGCGACGTGTGCGTGGCGAACACGCCGCCGGTGCGCAGCGAGCTCATGGCGAACAGCGCTGTTGACGCCAGTCGATAACTTGATAATGGGTCCTCCCATATTCGTCGTTTTATCTGCTTTTGTCTTCGTTTCCGTCTTCGGAGTAACAAAGCTAACAGCAGTGTTTCCTCGTCGTAATCCATTCTGGCACTGAATGTACAAAACGACAATCGCACGCCGCGAACTCGCTGCCCACCCGCGGCGAGCTTGGCGCATACGTCGCGAACTCGCGGCGTACTCGCTGCGCACTCGCCCCGCTTTCCACTCGCTCGCAACTCGCTAGTGTGATAAAGCCCTTAGTAAATCTTGCTTGGTGCACATCAGTGTTTTCATTTATTCATTGTGTTAATTTTTTCAATTCAATTCAATTTGTTTATTTCATTCTCACAGATAAAGTTACAATAATAAGAGTTAATTTCAATCATAGATCAGTTGAATATGTGTGAGAATCTGGTTGCTGAAAAAGGATATCCCTGTGTTACAGATCACCAGGTTCCACCTCTCGGACAGAGTTTATTTTAATAATGACTGATATATTCGTGTCCTAAGTGACATAAATCTGTAACAAAAATAAGAAACTATAAAAATTAACAAAAGTAAAGTTTAAATAATATACAATGTATAGGTGCGTGTGCGTGCGTGCGTGCTAGTGTGTGTGTATGTATATAATTGTGTGTTTGTGTGCGTGAGTATTTGCATGTATGGGTGTGTGTGTGTGTGTATGTATGCGTGGGTGTATGTGTGAGTGTGTTTTGATATGCTTGTTGTTTTGTATTACGTACTGTTTATTGTTTGTCTTCTTCTGTTTTGGTTGTATTTTGGTTGATATGCAGTGAATAAATGTTTTAACTATCGATCTACATCTAAGTCGGGGTTCGGATTATTCAAAATGTGTCCATAGCATTATTCGTGTTATATTAAACACAAAATCTTAAAAACATAAAACGAAGAACAGAACAATGATCCTGTCGGGTTTTTGCGCCGCGGGCGCAGTTCACGTTCCACACTTATGATATTCTAACTAATATAAATAAAATCTCAATAATACACCGTATTGCTAACTATTAGTGTAGACTTCCTCTACTGGTAGCTTGTATACCCTAAGGTTTGCCTGGAAGTGATCGCTGTTATCGATAAGGTCGCCGTTTTATACGATTAATGATATACGCCGTAATCTTTGTGTAGTTTTTGTTAGTTGTATAATAAAGGGTATTTGATTGATTGATTGATTAAAATTGTGCCAATCAGGAGAAGGCCCTGGTAACCAACAACAAAGGGTACCTATTCCAGTATAGGGTGTGCTGCATTCCACATAATAATAATAATAAATAATAAATAAATATTTCGGACACTTACCTACATCTAGTCCCAAACTAAACAAAGCTTGTACTATGGATACTAGATAACGGATAAACATACATAAATATTTATATAAACATCCATGACTCAGGAATAAATGTTCATATTCATCACACAAACTTTTGCCCGTCGCGGGATTCGAACCCGCAACCGTTGATTTCGCTGACAGGGTCACTATCCACTACACCAATCGGTCGTCAATCCTAATCCTAAAGATTTTTTTATGCACAACGGGTTGATACTTGACCTCAATCACACCTTTCTTTCTTTTTTTTTTTATTAAAACCCGGTTTCGCGTTTGACTACAATGTCACCTGATGGAAAGTGACGATGTAGCCGAAGATGTATCACGCGCACCCAGTAAATGCCTATTCACTCTAGACTTGAAGATCCCAAGGTTGTAAGTGTCCGGAAAAACCGACGCGGGCAGTTCTTTCATTTCATTCATTAAACCCGAACCAGTAACCGTTGGTTTCGCTGACAGGGTCACTACCCACTACACCAATCGGTCGTCATAATATACATTCATAAAGTCACGACCTTTATCCCAATTGGGATGGTCGGAGATATCCCAAACACTAGTATTATAGGTTTAATGATTGAAACAATGTCCATGGTTCACTTTTCCCAATATACAAAAATTCACCCTTGATGTGGGGTGAGTCCATCGCCATTGGAACTTCTGTAGATGTTTTTTTAATGGAAAGTCCCATAGTCGCCTTTTACGACATATCCCACTGCAGGAATATAGGGCTTCCCTCATATATGAGGGAGTATGGGCCATAGTTGTCGCGGTTCTGCGACACTCAGCTGCCGTGGGTAGATATAGGAATTGGGCGCCGTAGAGAGGATGAGGTCCAGGGTCGTAGGTTTCAGGCCCCTACCAGGACTGCAGCCACTGATGAACGGTGAAGAAGGTGGAGGACAGGAATAAGGTATAGGCACTTGTAAAACTGAATACTGTTATAATAATTTAAAGAAATAAAGGAAGAATGGAAATAATAGTCTAGCTCGCAAGCTGCGTCAAGACCGACTAGTTTTTGAAAATAATTTAGAATTCAGAATTTTGAATAATGTTCCAAAAAAGAAAACGCCAAAGAGATTACCGAAAAGAAGACGGAATTTAGAAGAGGTTGTACACCTCGTTACACCACGATTGGGCCACCACGCTGGCCCAATGCGGGTTGGGCATTTCACATGCCTTTGAATTTTTATTTCTCAGGCATGCAGGTTTCCTCACGATGTTTTCCTTTACCGTTTAAGAGCAATAACCCACCACCGTCCCATACCACCTCTCGGTATACGGGCCGAAGCTGCTTGTGGTGTGCGTAGTCCTCAGACTTTCCCCACGCACACTTTCTTGACACTCTACAAATTTTTTATATATATCCTGTCCCTTGTCTCTTGTCGTCATTCTCCCCTTTCTGGGGCTGACGTTACACCACAGCCCTCGTCGCCGGGCTGTTCCGTCTGTTTGCAGCCCAGGTTCTATTTGAGATGTCTGAGATAAAGTGCTACTGTGCGATCGCTGCCTCTCCTCGATTTCTTATATTCGATTGGTCCGGCTTCTTCGCAATCTAAATAAAATAAAAATAAAATATCCTTAGACATACACACAGCGCCATCTAGTTCCACACTAAGCAACTATAGGCTTGTGTTGTGGATACCTGATGGTTGATACACTTTTTTTTTTGTAAATAAATACTTATTATAAATGAAAACATCCATAACTCGGGTACACATGTCCGTATTCATCACACAAACATATGCCCACAGCGGGATTCGAACCCGCAACCTTATGGTATAGTGGCCAGAGTTGCTAACCACTCACCAAACAGGTCGTACACCGAAATGCCGACCTCTCGTCGTCCTAAAGCGGACACTGCCACAACACATGGTCCCTGTACTTGTCCACTGCCTACCTACTGTTTAAAAGCAGTCGGATAAGGAATTAAAGGTCTTAGCATACGTGACGGGTAATTTCTCGGACGGAACGGAGACGGGAAGGGTATAGTTCCTAACGTGAAAGTGGTTTTAAAACATACGTACAGTGACGGTGTTCAACGATAGTCGTGCTAGTGCTGCAACCATATTTCAGCACAAAATGTTCGATTTTACTTTTGAAGAACTAGCAATGGTTGCCGTAGTATTAGATGAAGAAGATGCCATAACGTTGTTTTTTCTATTCCGCCCGTGTTTCTCGCCACGTGTATTTTATTGCTATGTTTTCAAATGCAACGATGTCAAAAAATCGTCCCGTTCCGTCCGGCACGAGAATAAACACGTCACGTATCCTAAGACCTTAAGTCATTGATACATTGGTCTGCCTGGGAACCAAAGACTCATAATTCTTAAATTTGTATTCTCAAATAAAATTATTTGTTCTTCAAATCTGGGATAATCGAATCCAAAACTTACGTTATCTGTAGAGCCAAGGAGCCAATTGGACGAGTCATTTCACAATAATCTTCAATTGCATAGATATCAGATGCTATTTACATATAAGCCTCACTCATAATAATCCCTCGTCTACTCCGAGGGTAGTTGTAGAAATTTTACTGCGACGTCACTGACTTTATAGCTTTGAGAGCGTTCTTGTCAAACGCACGCGTCGGATCTATAGAATTTATTGCTTTTACCATTGAGGGCTTATGCTTGCCTGGTCTAACTGAACATATTTGTCATAATATGAATTTGAGTCGCTGATGATCTATTTCCACTTTATATTAGAGAAACTAGCAATTTTTTATTATATATATTATTACTTGCTTATTGCTTTATTTATTTATACCTAACAATTTTATTTGTTATATAAAGAAAAAACGGCGCAATTATGCCGGTCATTTGCGCCGTTTGGTGTAGAAACACTTGGGCCGTGGGGACCGGGTGCTCACACTCTTTTTAGGGAGTTATCTGAGCGTCTGGTTGATGCATCCCACGATCGGAGGGCTGGCCAATACTTTGGTCAGAGAATCAGCCTCGCTTTACAGCGAGGCAATGCGGCCAGCCTTCTGGGTACCATTCCACCAACCAGAGACTTGGGGCTAGTTTTTTATTTGTGATTTTTTTTTTTTTATAATAGATTGTATTATATTATAATAAGTTGTTTATAAATATTGTACAAATATTACAATAAATTAAAACTTTTCTTTATTTATTATTTGCTTACTGTAAAATATTACAAGAATTATTAACCTTATAGTCTCCTACAATACATAATTGAAGGTGCATTATATGTGTAGGATATTAAGCTTAGTTTTAAAGAATAGTTTTTAATTATAAATTTAGTAGGTTTATATAAATTAATTTAATAGGTTTTTTTCTAGAAGAAAGTGATATTTTTACAGTCCACTGCTCGTTCTAGCGAAGTAATATACAATATGTAAGAAATGAAAAGAAATGTAGAGAAAAACAATGAAATGCCAAAATCTTAATAGATGATAATAACTGGGTTCGAGAAAATAAGACAGTTCTTTTCTACACATGTTTTAAATAACAAAAAAGTTATGGTTGTATGTGTTTTCGTATTATCTAATGACTTAGATTTATATAATTAATATTATTGACATTTGTATGCCCAAGGGCAACATACAGATTAATATAAAATTATATTATTCCATCCCTTGTATCTAAAATCCATTTACAAATAAATGTATTTGTACTTGTGACTTATTATTTACCCTCAATGCAGAAACCTATATCTATTTGTATGTGTCTATGTGGCTTTGTAGAGTAATAACCAAGCCGATTTGGAACCGTATTTTTTTAAATTATAAACTTGTCACAGTAAAGAATGCTTTATTGTGTAGGTACACAGGGTACTAAATGGTCAATTTTATATTTTTTAAGCTACTACTACTACTTGTTCAAAATGCAATTTTCCCCTGAAAAGAACAAGCAAAAAACTCGAGGGAGGAAACAGGTTTTAATTACAAAAAGCTTTTTATATTTCATTATTAATTAATTGTCTTATTATTTATTAATTATTAAATAATCGTATGCAATTGCATACGACCTGTTTGGTGTAGTGGCTAATAACTCTGACCACTATACCAAAAGGTTGCGGGTTCGAATCCCGCCAGGGCCATATGTTTGTATGATGAATACGGACATGTGTACCCGAATTATGGATGTTTTCATTTATAATAAGTATTTATTTACAAAAAAAATATGTATTTATGTAGTATATCAACCATCTGGTATCCACAACACAAGCATATAGATATTTATAATTATTAATTGCGAACTTTGTGTATAAGATTGCCTGGAATGCGAACTAGCCGATTATGTAGGGATCATTATCATTTAAATAATCTGATATTTTATAATATGCTTTCTTAATAAGTTTCTGTTTTATAGTATCTTTAAATTTATTGAAAGGAAGATTTTGCATATGAACAGGATTTGGTGCTTTTAAAATGATTTATAACAGTTTTGTACTTAGCGCCATTTCCCTGAAGCTCAGCTGCTGAACAAAGAAGACGCCAGCTCGCACGTCTCTGGGGAAACTTAACAAATTAAGATCTTTTCATTGTTTTTTTTTTATAAATATTACTATATCGAACTAGAGTAACGTCTATCCGTTGAATTTCATATACTTATTATTGATTTATTTTAACAGTTAGTACCCCAGGAGGGTACCAGCACTATTAGTGCTGGAGAATCCCTCATCGCTCAGGCTGCCCTACTTATTCTGGGGTGGACACCTTCCTCTAAGGCCGGCAACGCATCTGTGACCCTTTTGGTGTTGCGGGTGTCCATGGGCGGCGGTGATTGCTTTCCATCAAGTGACCCGCATGCTCGTTTGCCTCCCTCTCATATTAAAAAAAAAAAAAAAAAACACGTTATTGCATATATAATTATACAAACATACATTGAACAAACATAGGACAGAAATTACAATACACAAAAGGCGAGCTTATCTCTGTAAGAGATTTCTTCCGGCAAACCCTCGGAAGGAAAAACGAAATTAATTTCTTTTAGGAATACTTCCATTATATAACAAAATCGAGCAAACCAGAGTTGGAAATAATGATTCTCATAGCCGTTTCTATATTTAGCAAAAGATTCGAGCTCTGACCTCGGCTAGTAATCGTATTTGCTCGTGTACCTAAACCAAACATCATTTCGTGCGAAACATGTTAGTTTGACAATATAAGGAATCAGGCACGTGATAAGAAGCTAATTGATTAAAAAATTGCTATGATATTGCCTAAATACAATAAATAAATATGTAAGGCACATATACACACAGCGCCATCTAGTTCCACACTAAGCAACTAGGCTTGTATTATGGATACCAGATGGTTGATAAACTACACAGACACATTTTTTGTAAATAAATACATATATAAATGAAAAACTTCCATAGCTAGTCTAGGTACTAGCTTTCCGACCGCGGCGTCGCCCGCGTTGAATAATGCGGAAGTTTGCTTATCCCGCGGGACCTACTCACTTTATCAGGATAAAAAATATGATAACAATAGTTGATAACATAAATTGAATATTTAGCAAACGCTCGAGGAACTACACTTAATAATATCATCGAACTGTAATCAGACTTCTGTCTGCTTGTGCTGTTTTTAACCCCCGACGAAAAACGACGGGTATTATGTGTTTAACCGGACGTATCTCAGTAATGCGTGGTCAGATTTAAAGACTAATCAAGGGGACACGTTCTTTGCTATGTCTGATGAAAATCGGTTAAGCCGTTCCGATGATAATTAAGTCTTAACACAGGCTTATGATGTATTTCGATGATATCATTGCTTTTTGATGATTTTTTTTTATATTTTAAATTAACTGATAGGTTAAGTTATTTGGACCATATTTAGCTTTTAACACAGTTGGATTGGTCTATCTAGAATATATAATCATTTGTTTACTCAGGGGTTTTCTGAATTTTCAATTTCATCATCATCATCATCATCAGCCCGTAAACATCCCACTGCAGGAGTACGCCTCCCCTCGTATAATGAGGGAGTATGGACCATAGTCCACCACGTTGGCCCAATGCGGATTGCCGACTTCACATACCCTTGAATTTATTTCTCAGGCATGCAGGTTTCCTTCACCGTTTAAGAGCAATAGGACAAATGCACATAAGTAATTAAATTCAATTTAGAAACTCATTGGTACATAGTCTGCGTGGAATCGCTGAGCCATCGACGCTCTTATTATCGAATTTTCAATTTATACAGGTTGACAGGTTCGTAGGGCTAACTCACACACACACACACACGCACGCACGCACGCACGCACGCATGCACGCACGCACGCACGCACGCACGCACGCACGCACGCACGCACGCACGCACGCACGCACGCACGCACGCACGCACACACACACACACACACACACACACACACACACACACACACACACACACACACACACACACACACACACACACACACACGCACACAAGCACAATCACCAACGCATAGAGAACTAGTGCGTGCAAGTTTAACTAGAAAACTTAAAATGAGTATTTTTCTTTTCTTTGTGTTTAAATTTTTGTTTTTTGCTAGAGTTTTATTTTTCTAAGCTCCGCCAATTATGTCCGGGGAACGAGCGAGTCAACCCCAACACGAGTATTATATTTTACTCTCTGGGGATGCCTCAATACTGTTATATACTATTACAGGAGAAATAAAAGTAAAAAAAAAATAATAGCGTGAATTTGAATTCGTGTAATTCTCATTAACTGGTGACGCCACACCTGAATACGAACAACTTCCCACTACGAACCGTAGCCGAATTCAGCCGAAAATCGTTGACTTCCATACTAAAGGTGGTTTTAGACTGGTTTACCTTGTAAGGGTAGTCGTTTGTGATTTTTTTTTATGCACGACGGGTTCGTACTTGACCTCAATCACACCTGATGTTAAGTGAAGATGAGGTCGAAGGTGGAAGCGTACTGACCCGGAAACCCCAACACACTTGGGGGACTGCAGATTTAGATAAGATGGTGGTAGTTAGCCAGGCAGACATTTAAAATGCCCTACCACCAACCAAACCGAGTACTTAAACATGTACCCCGCTGGGGATCGAACCCGCGACCTCCGAATCGTAAACCCAATGTTGTTTACATTGAGCCACGGAGGCGGTTGTAGATCGAATGAGACTATGGTTCCTTGGGGAGATATTCGTAATCAAGAGTAAAAACACGAATTCAAATTAACCCTGCATACTATTTAGTTATTTTGCTACGAACTGGCCTTTTAATCAATGATAACATTAACAAAACTATAAACATTTATACGGAAATTCATAGTGTCAGTTGTGGTCATTTAAATACCCGGATAAATATCATATAGTTTCAGTTGGTTTCAGATTCACCCGGGCATAGTGACGTCACGGGCGGTTCCGGCAGGCGAAATAAATTACCAACGTTATACACCTAGTTACTCCTGTCTAAGTTAATTAGGGTTGTCACACTGAACTTTGCCATTTTGATTTGGTTGGGGCTTTTTTCTGCCTTGCTTAATTGTTACTTAAATTGAGAAACTAACGAAAAAGATCGAATATTGAGATCATAGATATGTCCAGCCCTAAAAAGTTCATACGTCATCATAAAATAAATAAATAATAAATAAATATCGTTGGACATGGACACAATGCCGCAAAATTTTAACCGCCTCCGTGGCTCAATGTAAACAACATAGGGTTTACGATTCGGAGGTCGCGGGTTCGATCCCCAGCGGGGTACATGTTTAGTACTCGGTTTGGTTGGTGGTAGGCCATTTTAAATGTCCGCCTGGCTAGCTACCACCATCTTATCTAAATCTGCCGCCAAACAGCAATGTTAATAACATTGTTGTGTTCCGGTTGTCAGAGATAAGATAGCCAGTTCCCCAAATATTTGGGTTTCCGGGTCAGTACGCTTCCACCTTCGGCCTCATCTTCACTTAACATCAGGTGTGATTGAGGTCAAGTGCTAACCCGTTGAGAATAAAAAAAAAAAAAAAAAATGCCATCTAGTTCCACTTTAAGCAAGTATAAGCTTGTGTTGTGGATACCAGATGGTTGATATACATACATTTTTATAAAATACATTTTTTGTTTGGAAATAAATACTTATTATAATATGAAAAGATCCATAACTCGGGTACACATGTCCGTATTCATCATACAAACATATGCCCCTAGCGGGATTCGAACAGAGTCAGAGTTTCTAACCACTACACCAAACTGGTCGACAAACCTAATGTATTATGTTTATGGCCTATGGACGTTTTTAGATTTTAAAGTGGGCAATAAAGGCGTCTTGGCAACATACTTTTGGCATGAGATCCACAAGAATAGGCTTTCGCAATTAGTTTCTTCATCCAACAATGCAGTCAAAAATCAAATGGTTTTCATTAGATTGGTTCATTCTAGCTACTAGGCTTATTAGTTAGCTTTATTATTATTAGCTAATTAATAGGCTTACTCGCGATTTCGCCTGCATGAACTTGTAGTGTATAAACCACCTTTCCCCGAACATACGTAAGGTAGTCCATACCTATGTTTTAGTGAGTAAGTTAAAGAGAAAATAAAGAACTTGTGTCTAATTTGTGTCACTACAAGTTCCCACCCCTCAAGGCGATCCTGCCAGTGCTGCCTTTGGTGCTGTGCATTGAAAGAGAGAATAATAATAACCTCTTCACCTCACCTCTGGGATTTTTCAGCCAAGTACCAACTAGCTGCACTCAATTCTGTGGAACGACGTGCCATGAGACTCATAGATGATAAATCGATGACTGCTAAATTGCAGAGCCTTGAACACCGTCGCAAAGTCGTCTGTCTTTTTACAGGATGCATTTCGGAGAGTGTGGGTTGGAATTACATAATCTTATTCCACCGTCACCCTTCCATCTTCTGACCACTAGGCGTATATAGTTAATATACCAAACATTCGCACTATGAAGTTCGATTCTTCATTCATCATCCGAACAGCCAAGGCCTGGAGCTCCCGTCAGGCGTCAGTCTATCCTGAATCCTACAACCTTGGGATCTTAAAGTGCAGAGTGAATAGGCATTTACTGGGATCGCGTGCTTCATCTTCGACCACATCGTCACTTTCAATCAGGTGAGATTGTAGTCAAACGCGAATCCAGTCAATCATAAAAAAAACCATTTTGTAAAAAAAGAGACATATTGTTTGCACTATAAAATATGAACTTGAAAAAGACTGTGACGTTAAGTGTTACATAATTGCACGTGAACGGTGTCAGTTCAAGAAGAAGAAGAAGCATGTGTAAAGAAATAAAATAAAGGAAATGGATTGCAGAGAATTTTATAGATATCGAGAAGAATGTTGGTGAGCGTTCAATGAGAAGATGGTACCAGATGTGAAAGTAAGCTGGGCGCTGGGTGTTGAAGGTGTCGTACACGGATGGTTATAGCTGGGCGCCGGGAGAAGTTGGTGACCGGAGGAAACATCAGGATGGAGGAGGACTCACGGAGAGGCAGGTAGTGATATCCGGTTGGTAACAAATGAAAAAAAAGTGAAGGTAATAATGAGTGAACATGACAGAATTTTTTTTATTTTCCCTTATTTCTTATAAAATAATTTTTATAAGAAAATAAAATGTTTTTTTTTTTATTATTTACAAAATATAAGATGGTGTACCACATTAAAATTAATATGAATATATGGATTAAAAATTATAAATTGATTAATATTACAAAGTAAACCATTCTAAAATCACCTTTAGTATGGAAGTCAACGCTTTTCGACTGAATTCAGCTATGGTTCCTAGTGGAAAATTGTTCGTAATCAGGTGTGGGGTCACCAGCCGAAAATTGTTGGACTTCCATATACTAAAGGCGTATTTGTTTGTGTGTTTGTAAACGCTTTATTTTACTTCATATGAATAAATATACATCGATAAATTATATGTAACTTAAAATTAAGTACAATGGCGTAATGAGGAGTAGAAATAGATTGATTTATTTTTGGAAAATGTTTATGGTAGATTATTAAGAGTTATTTCTGTGTTTATGGTAGTGAACTGATTTTACATATACTTAAGTTTTTTTCTTTGTTTGAATTTTTTGTGTTGTCCTGCTACTAGTGCTGTAATGTTTATAGGTACACACGGATCTCCCTAAAAATATTATATGGACCGTATGGACCGAAGCACTCTAGCACCATCTATTAGAAAGTATTCATACAATATCAACACTCAAACCAAATCCATAATAATATGTCACATATAAATGAGTAAGAAAATTTCGTCAGCTCTGCTAATTGATAACGTGGTCTAGTGGCAAGCGACACGAGTGCTTAGGTAACGTCTTTCGAAAAGACACGGTTTTCGAATCCGGCTAAGACAATTTTTATTAGATTTTTTTTCTATTTGGATTTTTTTTTTCTTTTTATAAAGGAAAATAAACCGTAAACACTTCATTAAAATAATAAAAAGGTAAGGAAAATAAGAAAAGTAAAAATTTTTGGAGGTAACACTTTAGCCCATGTGATACTTTTAGGATGATTCGTCTGTACATGCAATCTTTTCAGTTTGTTGAGCTTCTTCTCAAAGAAAGACTAAACGACTGATAGCTTCAATAATTATTTACGTCAATGATTCAGGTGTAACCCTATTATTATAAGTAGTGTGTAAGCATAAGTGGCAACTGGAACCGCAATTACTCCACAAACTACCAAGTGAAATGGTTAGAATTAAGTTATAAATTATCACAAGCAATTAAGCACCGTATTCCCATGAATTGGAGTTGAAAATTCGACGCTCGACCATATGTTAATTTTCCTAGTGTTGAATGACTGCATTACATAAAATGAACTGCCGATTACATTTATAAAATATGTCAAGTGCGTGTCGGACACGTACAAACATATATTTATATGATATCATTTGTGTTTGTTATAGGTACTTAGGTTATACACAGCTGTTGATTTTCCGAAATTATTAAAATAAAATAAAATGTCATATTTCATCCGTCCGTGTGGAGAGCCAGCCCTATTTCACAATCGAAAAATGATCACACCGTCGACTAATGGAAAACCAATTTATGAAATGTAGTAAAAATTATTGAAACTTTATGAAAATTCCTTGCAAAGTGACATAAATCCACTACAAAAGACTTCGTAATTATTCTGACTGCGGAGCTATGGATACGCTATTGGCCGGTAAGTAATAGAATTTCAGATGTCTATAGAGATTCAATAACAAAAAAAAAACAAAAAAGAAGGTCCCGTTTTTTGGTTCGTACGAAATTTTGTTGTACTCAATCTTTGCCTAGCTATGAGCTTCGAAAAATGGTCGATTTTCAAAAATGTGTTCTACACTCTTACGTTTTCTGCCATAAACTGCTTAATGTAATATGCTGCTTAATGTTTTCTGTAATACAAGATTTCAAGATACATATCTAATTTAAAAAATGTTCCTCCTACCCATAATTATATATTTACTTTAACAATAAATATTAAAAATGAATTATTTAATCACTCGACGCCTCTAGTGACGGGCCTGGTTGTGGTCAGCGTTTGCCTCTTCTTCTTTCTTGTCACCTGTAGAATCGTTATCAGATGATGGAACGCAGGCTGCTACTTCGACTACATCATCCCCACAGTCGTCATCGTCGTTGTCCTCCAACATGAAAAAGCTATTTGTGCAACTTCCTTCGTAATTGTGGCAAATAATAAAGCACAGCATGTAGGCCCTCCTACACCCACATCTAGCACGACTACAATCAGTGGTGCACTGGCAATATACCAACTTCAGTATTGATAGATATTAGTTTTAGGTAGTTTAAAAGTAATCTGTTTCCGCCTTCATGCCTTGCCTTGCCTGGCCCCCCCGTTCAAAGAAGGAGTGTCTCTCCATGTGAAGCAACAATGTTCTAAGCCAAACTTTCTGCGTTTCCATCCACGAATTACGGTCGTTGTTTCTCCCAGTCGATCCTAGATAGACCATGACGTCATGTACTATCCTGGATTGTTATATTATACCAAACGTGTTAAACTACAGCCCAGTATCCACGATACTGCTGATCGCGTTTTAATGTGCCCTCCACGAGGTGTTAGAATTTATGACGTCGTTAGGCGATGCACATTCGTCTCTCTCTAATGCGAATTGTACAGTCCTTTGAATGGGCTGGTCGCAAATCTGCGATCACATGCAAATTGACTGCCAAAGAATTCACACACATCTGTATTCTGTAGCCTCCCAAAGGTGAGGACGAGAATTCGTTGAAAATACATTAGGGAATAATAATAATATATAATATTATAATAATAATATTTCGGACAATTACAGCAATCATCTAGTCCCAAACTAAGCAAAGCTTGTGCTATGGATACTAGATAACGGACAAACATACATAAATATTTATATAAACATCCAAGACTCGGGAATAAATGTTCGTGTTCATCACACAAACATTTACCCCTCACGGGATTCGAACCCGCAACCGTTGGTTTTGCGGATATCCACTATCCGCTACACCAATCGGTCATCATTCGAATGAAAGAAGGATTCAGACTCATCCCTATTAAACATTATAAATGGGAAATATTTGGACATTTGGACGCTAGGATGATAGGATGCACTTTCACGCTTATAGGACGTTAGGATGCCAAGACAATACAATGCAATACAAGGCAAGGCAAGGCATGGAAATCTACTAAAATTGACATAGTTGGTTTGTTTATTTAGGTGATAACTCCAGCGCCAAATCGATTAGGAGTCAAAGTGGTCACCATGGTCGTCTCGCCGTCCCCCAGGCGAGCGGTACGCGTAACGCATTTCCCCGCGAAAAAAAAAAAAAAAAAAAGGTGACAACTCCAGCGCCAAATCGATTAGGAGTCAAAGTGGTCGCCATGGTCGAAATCGGTGGGAAGCCTCGTCATCATCAATTCTCATTGTTGTATTTTTGAAGTAGTTGTATTTTTCATATGTAAAATTTGTTATGTGTGTGTACATGGATGCAAATAAAAGCTAATCACACAGTCTTTCGAGAGTTTTCTTAATTTTTCAATTTATGAATAGGTTTTTATCTGAAATGCACAATTTATTTCATTATTATGACACTATATTTTTTTTTAAGCAAAACGGGTTGGTATAGTGTTATTCCTCTATGGTATAAGTAAACAAATATTGGTAATTGGTGATTGAGGTTATGTAACCTCAATCACCAATTTATCAATATTTGTTTACCAATAGTAATCTTATAGCTGTAAATAAGTAAACGTGACGTCATTATCGTCGCGTAAAATATCTACTGCAGCTGCAAATTCTACTGATTCAGCAAATGTGTGCGCGACATTAAGCATGCATGCATTCTAGCGGTTTGCGGTTGTATTGCGAGTAGCGACACACGACGCGATTATCCGGAGCGTGATATATCGTTATCGCTGATATTGAGAGTTTATTCCGTCAAGTTGACGACCTGTTTGGTGTAGCGGTTAGCAACTCTGGCCACTATACCAAAAGGTTGCGGGTTCGAATCCCGCTAGGGGCATATGTTTGTGTAATGAATACGGACATTTGTACCCGAGTTAAGGATGTTTTCATTTATAATAAGTATTTATTTACAAAAAAAAATGTATTTATGTAGTATAACAACCATCTGGTATCCATAACACAAGCCTATAGTTGCTTACTGTGGAACTAGATGGCGCTGTGTGTATGTCTAAGGATATTTTATTTTATTTTTATTTATTTAAGTAACGAACACCTACACCAATAATTTAGTTCCATACATATAGATAAACAGATAAATGGTTATATAAACCTCCACGACTCGGGAATAAATGTTCATATTCATCACACAAACATTTACCCCTCGCGGGGTACGAACCCGCAAACATTGGTTTCATTGATAAGGTCACTACCCACTACACCATTCGGTTGTCTACGATTCTAGACGACGTCTAAGATTTCTTTTTAAATGCAGAATAAATCAAAAAAATCGCTCTGACCTGCACTCGAGAACCCTAAAAGCTAATTATAAATATTACCTAAATAGCTTTGATGGGTCCGCCGCCTCCGTGGCTCAATATAAACTACATTGGGTTTACGATTCGGAGGTCGCGGGTTCGATCCCCAGCGGGGTACATGTTTAAGTACTCGGTTTGTTTTGGTGGTAGGGCATTTTAAATGTCCGCCTAGCAAGCTACCATCATCTTATCTAAATCTGCCGCCAAGCAGCAATGTTAATAGCATTGTTGTGTTCCGGTTGTCAGAGATAAGATAGCCAGTCTCCCAAATGTGTTGGGGTTTCCGGGTCAGTACGCTTCCACCTTCGACCTCATCTCGCTTAACATCAGGTGTGATTGAGGTCAAGTACCAACCGGTTATGCATAAAAAAAAAAGAAAAAAATAATCTTTCATATAAAAAAATCGCACTCAAATCAGACATCGCATTACTGAGATACGTACGGACAAATATTGCACAGACCACAACTAGGAAGGTGGAGACTCTGTCTCCTCGAGGAATCGGCTGTACATCGATGTGTGAATGAGGCGCACTGATGGATAAACGCAATATCCACTTGGGTGGCCACTTATTGCACCAGGATGGGATAAAAATAGCTGCCAGGAAAGTGCTGCTGTTTCTCGAAGCGGAAAACCTGGGCACGAATAGGTTAGTGTAGATAGGTTAGTTTGAAACTGGATGATTGGTGTAAGTGTTTATCAAAGTTTAGATATTTTGTTTGTTGCTCAATTACGGCTAAACGGATGAACTGATTTGGATGAAATTTGGTATATAGGTAAAATATAACCTGGATTAGAGGTAGGATATTTTTATCCCGATACCAATAATTCGGGATACAAAATAAATATCTTTGCACATACACACAGCGCCATCTAGTTCCACACTGACCAACTACGCTTGTACTATGGATAACAGATGGTTGATATACTACACTGAAAAATAAACTATGAGACATCTTCCATGCTGCCCTCCGTGGCTCGACACTTGTACGCTACAAAGACCTCTACTCAAATCAATAAATCAAAAATGCTTTATTTTGTAGGTACACAGGGTACACTTAAAATAGTCAGATTTTACATTTTTAAAGCTACTGCTTGTTCAAACGGCAATTTTCCCCTGAGAAGAACAAGCAAGAAACTCGAGAGGTCGCTCTTTAAAAAAAAAAGGTTTTTATATTACAAAATTATAATATTGTGAAATAGCCTGGTTATGCGAACGGGCTGGTTATGTCCATGAATGTTTATCATCTAAATAATCTGATATTTTATAGTATGCTTTCTTAATAAGTTTCTGTAGTATAGTATGTTTAAATTTATCGAAAGGAAGGTTTTGTATATCAACAGGAACTTTATTAAAAAAGCGTATACATAACCCCTACGATGCCACAGACAATGCTGTATGCGTGGCCACATTCAGATCCTCAAGAATTTGTTATTTTTGCCATCGACTCGCTAAGAAGAAGACCATTTAACACTTTGGATCCTTCTAAATTTGAAATTGTTTCGCTTGTGACAAAAATCGTCTTTCCTCTCTTGTTGAAAAAATAACAGTTTTTATACACCTTATACAACAAGACTGATCACCGGGGATCGAACTGCAGCCCCCACGTCTCTACCGCGCCACCAACGCTCGTTTGAACACATACATGCACCATTAAATACATTATTCAAGCCAGGGGTCTTAATGGCCCAGCCCGACCCAATTTAGTGGAATCTAGACTTTATCGGTGTAGGTAATAAAATCGATTTTTCTATTCACCTGTTTAATAGGGTAGTAAAGATAGAGCCAAGATTATTTTTATGTAGCGAGATGAATGTGGGCTCAAAATTACCGTATCTTTACGAGCAACTCTGGGGAACGGAACTAGTTAATGTTAGTTATGTTATTCATTGGAAGCTTTGTAGTTTTAAATGAATTCCAAAAGGGGGGAGGTTCTTCTTTCCTTCCAATAAAATACTTTTCTTTTCCATGACCCATTTGTCCTGCTGCAGCACACATATGCTTTAGTTATAAGTTATATATAAGTTACTAAGAGATATATTCTGTAGTTATACCTATATTATAAGTTTTATAAAAATTTCTGCAAAACTTAATGTACCTATGTGTGACTGGAGTAACAAATGAACGCTTTATATATCTATCTATCTACCATACAATGTATAACTTGCTATTTACCGTTAAGGAGTTCCCCACGTCTGGAGACGATCCTGACTGCTGTAGCAGTTCATGTCTATCATATTTTTTTTATGCACAACGGGGTTACAACATCTCAATCACACCTGATGTTAAGTGAAGATGAGGCCGAAGGTGGAAGCGTACTGACCCGGAAACCCCATTTTATTAAATGTAATGTCATCAGAACTGAACGAGTGTGTAAAATTTTAGCTCCTAACTCAAATAATAAATGGTTCTAATATAACTTGCAAATTTTGAACGACCATAGTTACATATAATACGAAGCAAGTTAAAATAAAAGCTTGTAAAATACTACATTTGCACTATTTGAGCACATTTTTTGACATTATCGAAGTAGCTGAATTCGACTGTGTGTAGTCTTGTACACAGAAGTATTCTTTTTATGCACAAGAGGTTAGCCCTTGACCTCAATCACACCTGATGTTAAGTGAAGATGAGGCCGAAGGTGAAAGCGTACTCATCCGGAAACCCATTCATATTAGGAAAACGGCTATCTTATCACTGACAACCGGAACAGAACAATGCCATTAACATTACTATTTAGCGGCAGATTTGGATAAGATGGTGGTAGCTAGCCAGGCGGACATTCAAAATACCCTACCACCAACCAAGCCGAGTACTAAACATGTACCCCGATGGGGATCGAACCCGCGACCTCCGAAACGTAAACCCTATATGTGCCATGGAGGCGGTTAAAACTGTCACGCCGAAATTATGTGTTGCAAACTCTTTGCATCCTTATGTATTCATATATACATATTTGTTTTGCAAAGTCAGTTCCTCCCTGAGAATTTCGCCATGTCCACCTTCTGTCCGAGGTTTAGCTCAGAGGCTCTTATAGGCCCGTAATAATAAACCTATCTCAATACAAGTCTTGAGGCTGTATCACCCGAGATGCGTCTTAACAAGTTGACGTTATCTCATGCTCCGTGCTAATTTATAAACCAATCTTGAGGTCTACTCAGCTGAGATCTCAAGTATTCGCCTCAGCGGTGAATGAGCGAGTTTTTAGTTTAATTTATTAATACGTGAAACTCTCAAGTGATTACTGCTTGAGTAAGCACGCGCGTTTCAGGTCTCAAGTAAGGTTTATTAATCAACACGTTTACTTGAGGCCAGTCACAAGACTGTTCACAATCTTGACGACCGATTGGTGTAGTGGATAGTGACCCTGTCAGCGAAACCAACGGTTGCGGGTTCGAATCTCGCGACGGGTAAATGTTTGTGTGATGAATATGAACATTTATTCCTGAGTCATGGATGTTTATATAAATATTTATGTATGTTTATCCGTTATCTAGTATCCAAGGCACAAGCTTTGCTTCGTTTGGGACTAGATGATTGGTGTAAGTGTCCGAAATATTTATTATTATTATAGAATAGAATAGAATAATCTTTATTTGCTAAAAAAAAAAAATATTATCATTTATTATTGAGAATGGTGTATTAATACGGGGCTAAGTACCAGAAAGCTGTAATCACGCCGACAAAAACCACGGAGCTGGTTGAAATTAATTGGCATTTGAGTACCATAGTAGAAGTTTAATATAAACATACTTTTCAGGAATATTAGCCTCCTTTTGACTTCTTGTAATCCGATAAAAGTAATCTCCATTCGTTTCCGGGATATTTTAGCATCTCTTTCATAACATCTAAATTCGATCGAGACAGAACTCTGACAATCGTGTCTTTATCCAAACACTGAATAGACACTGATTCAATTTCCTAATAAAACGACGGGTTGAATAACTTGAATTAAGTCAGCCCAGCGGCACATTATATTCTAAAATGGCCAGCAAATTCAAATGCTTGATAAGTTTCTTACAGAATCGGCTTACAGGATAGGTTAGACGGGCGGACGATAAGCGCCTTATGCGGACAAGCCTTTAAGTTAAAGTGAATTTTATGGACTTTAATATTTTCAGGGATATTTATTAAGCCCTGACGAAAAACGACGGGTGTTTGACGGCGTAGTGTGTGTGTGTGTGTGTGCGTGTGTGTGTGTGTGTAATTACTATTATGTTCTTCATTAATAATGTGGTATCTACTTTTTCGGGCTATGATTTTTTGATCAGTCAATACCATCGTTATATGTTTGTCCAAACATTGGATCAAAACTTTGCACTAATCTTAAACTTTCTAGTACTAAGAGCCGCTGAGCTAAACCGCGGACAGACAGACGGACATGGCGAAACTCTTATGGAGGAACTGACTACGGAACTATGAAAAGGAAAACAAATGAAAATAAAAAAATGTTTATTTCTTTCTTTAGGAATCACACGCAACGTATTGTTAAGATTTGCTTTTAGGTATAAGGATACCTGTGCCAGAAAATCTTGCTCTTCCTTAACTAAGCATAATAAACATTGTAATTATTAATAGATTAGATACTACCACTTAATTTTAAAGAACTCTTAATATATTGTGTGTGTGTGTGTGTGTGTGTGTGTGTGTTTGTGTGTGTGTGTGTGTGTGTGTGTGTGTGTGTGTGTGTGTGTGTAGTGTGTGTGTGTCCAGCAGTTTAACACACTTTTATTAGCTTCACTTGTAAGTCAATTTTAACCTACTTCTAAATAACGTATCGAAATAAAAACAACATGGAAGATATATTGGGAGACTCGTTTTCATAAGTCTCGAGCATTTACGGTATATATTCGAGCTTCGGCCTTTGCAAATTCTACTAAATCTACAAAACCTGAACTGCTTATTTGGCGGCTTTAGAAAATACACAAAAAAAACTAACTACCCCTGTGTCGTCCATACAAATTGCTCTGGCCCGGTATATTCCCTGTGCAAATTTTGTCGATAAACTAAATGGCTAGCTACCACCATCTTAACTATATCTGCCGCCAAACATGTTAATTGCACTATTGTGTTCCGGTTGTCAGAGATAAGATAGCCAGTCCCCCAAATAAGATGGAGTTTCCGGGTCAGTACGCTACCACCTTCGGCCTTATCTTCACTTAACATCAGGTGTGATTGAGGTCATGTGATAACACTTTGTGCATAAAAAAAACAAAGTAAAGTACTTTGAAACCACCTTTAGTATGGAAGTCCAACAATTTTCGTCTGGTGACTCCATTCCTGATTACGTACAACTTTTCACTAGGAACCAACTAAAACTAAAATTGGTAGGGGAAGTTTGATTTTTTCTTAAATTCAATAATCTTAAATAAGTATTTATAAACCTGACAACAGTTTTGGAGTTTGCAGGCGCCGCCATTGTGGTTAATACAAAATATATCCTACGACACTCTGGTGATCAAATTGAATCTAAAGGCACATTACACTTCAAAATCGGTCAAGCCGTTAGTTAGGCTACAGAAGGTAACATAGAAATGTACATACATAAACTTGAAAACATTACTCTTCTTCCTGGGGCAGCCGGGTAATGTTAGATGACTTCGAAATGTGTACTCACTCAGACTCAGACTCAGACTTCTACTGAAGCTTGTAGAAATGCAATAAAGTAAGTACCCAAGTCTGTACCACCGTCGATATCAACCTCATTACAGTTAGAACTTTTTGCTCTAACCTTAAATTATAAACTTGAACAAATATTTTTAATTTGACAGCGATCAATTTCGTAGATACTCCCACTATTTATTAATGACAGTTTAGAAAAAAAATTAACAGCAAAAATTGGCTCAAACATCGAAAATTCTTCTTCAAAACAGAGAGAAATTATTAAATCAGAATGGACGAAAATAGCACTACGCATTTGGACATTGAATTCAAAAGGTACTTACAAATAATGCGACCTTATTTAGGTCAACTGGTTGATCAGCACGTCATTGAAATATGCAAAGCCTGGATACAGAGACTCTCCAATTGTAAAGAAAATGAAAAATGTACACGCAATAAATACGTATTTCAACTTTGTTATCAACTTGCCAAGGGTGTTCTCGATGAACCCTTTGTGAAAAGTCCTCCAGAACACGAGCTAGCACCAATTCGCGATTGTTTTGAGAGTGAATGCTCTACTGAAGTTGAGTATGTTGTCATTGATGCCGAAGAACCGCATACTAAAGTCCTGTTTAATTGTAAAAAACCAATTGTGTCTGAAACGGAATATCTCTCACAAGATATTGAATTCGATGATGAGAGAAGAGATGACAACATCGACTTTGATATACCACGAGAGGACCAACTAAGTCAAGCTACACATAAGCAAACGATACTTTGCTACACATGCCCAGAAATTATGAGAAGCACGCCTAAAGATGCTTCTGGAGAAATATACGAGTTTAGAGCTAACAACCTCATTATGAAACTAAGAGAAATAAAGAATCAAAATATGATTTTGCATAACGAATTACTAGCTTTGAGAGAAGAATCTAGAATGAGACACGAGGAAAATGAGGCAGATTTGATTAAAGTTGATAATGCAACCAGCGCTTTTATGCAAAATGAAAGCAGTACTACTCTAAAATCTTTGAAATCCAAATTGCAGGAAGTACAAGGTATAAGAAACACGCTTATTGCATCAATAACAAATCTACAAGAGCAGTTATTCAATTTTAATGATATGAAAAAGCATGAGATTGAAGAAATTGAAGCTAAACACAAATTAGAAATACTAAAAATAAAATCAACAGTACGCGACGAAGCAAATCAAATATTGGAAGACAAAATGAAAGAAGTGAAACAGCAATATGAATCAAAAATTGAAGAAATTAAGCTCAAAACTGAAACTGAAATTCAAAATGTACACCAAACTAAAGATGAAATTATTATAAATAAAGACAAAATCATACAAGAGAAAGAGGCTGAAATCGATGTTTTGAAGATTCAATTTGAAGAACAAAAGGCTCACTTGAATTCCATTCTAAATAAATTCATAGAGAAACCAGAACAGGAGCCCTCAACTGAGAACATAAAAATGAAAGCTCAAGAATTAGAGAAACGATTAAATAGAGTAGAGAAATCCAAGGCTAAATGTGCTAAGAATTTCGAGACTAAGCTTGCTTATTTGCAACGAGAAAAGCATTTAGCCGAATGTTCCTTGCAATTACAACTTGTTAGACAAAGAGCTCAAATTGTTAACGAAATTGCAGATGAAAGCCAAGTCGAACTCAATAGTGCTCTTGACAAATTGGAAACTAAATACAAAGATATTGTAGCTAATGTTCAAGCAACAGCTATCCAAAGGAGGATGCAGGATCAGCTTGCTTTGGAAGCTATTTTACAAGCAGCATGTGGCACTCAAAACGAATCTATGTACTGTTCAACAAACCTTAGCCAATTTTCCACAATGCGAAAGGATCAAAGCTATGATAATGAAGTTTCAGGTTTGTTTTTATTAATATTTATTTATTAATCCATTGTGATTGATATACAGATCTTTCTTTAATAAGTTCAGTGTTTTATCTAGTGGTACAGACATACTGTGTATGTTCGATAAATAAGTAGGACTGTAGGTTTGAGGCCCCCAAATAGTAAAGTAAAATACCCAATACGATATGTAGTAGTAGCCCATACCTGATGGCTTGATGATAACTTACCAGCCGGTATGAGGGAAGTCAGCAACTTCTGATTTACATCTAACTATATTTATATTATCAAGAGCACTACACGTACTTATCATGTTACTACAGCAGTCCCTCAAAGGTTAATTATTAGTTTAATATTACATAGCACTCAAAAGTTTCCGCCCAAAATTGAATCGTACTAACCACCAGTGCAAGTGAAAAACTGCAGGGGCATGCGAGAATATCCCGGGCATTGGAGACAGACCCATGCTTCACCTAGGATCTCCACCTGGGTGAAGCACGGGGTAGAACCAGGTCCTCGTGCTCCAACTGATAATAATGGACATTCATTATGGTTTATTAATATACGAAAAAATACCAGGTATACATGGCTTGTTAGGAGGTTTGTGCAAACCAATTTTTTTCGTCAAATTTAAAGCATAATAATAATGAGCTGTTCTTATCTTATGCACTCCTAGTACTTGTTTAAAAAAGTACCAGGTGTACGTACGTAGCTTGTTAGCTGTTACGAACTGATTATGTGAAACGTACATAAATTAAACGTCAGTGAATGTTTCTATCAATCAGCTAATGATTATTCAATTGCCGATATGAGCTTTGGTCTCCAGGCTGTTTGAACGTGACGTTTTCAAGTGATAATTTTATCCTATGAAATATTTTTCTTTTTAATTTGAATGTGAATTTCATGCAAATCCAGAGATGCTTGGACACTGCGACTATAAATACGTCATCTCGTTAGTGAACGAAACCGTGGTAGAAGCTTGTAGTTCTGTAATTTCCTCTCCGCGTTTCCAAATTACAATTTGACGCACCGTACTTAAGTGACCGATCTTAAATTGCAGGTTTGCTGCGACACAAAGCGGTCAACAAGACAAAGTCTTTTGGTGAGGACAGTGTTACACCAGGATACTGTCTGGATAGCGAGAGACTTGGCGAACTATTTGAGAAGGTGTACATTCCACAAAGGGATACTGGAGATGGTTCCCTGAAGAAGTGAACAGGAGAGTGCTTTGAAAATAAACCTAGTGAAGTTTGTTGAAGTGTTGAAGTACAATTAAAGCAATTGAAAATGTTAATTTGTGTCTTCTTACAAGAAATTGAGATTCTTATTGGAAAGTGAAGTGTTGTGAAATCGATTTGAGCGTCTTTAGAGGGTATAAAGAGAAACTTCTTTGTAAGTCAGATTCCACAGGTACGATCCAAAGATAAATGAGCTTTATTAGAATATTACTTAAAGGTTATTTTTAGTGTTCCATAGCAAAGGTGATAAAATACAACACTCATGAATTCACCTCGGATATGCACTTTGGGGAGCGTCGGTAGCTCAGCGGTTAACACGCGGTCTCCCAATTTGGAAGGTCCGGGTTCGATTCCCAGGCAGGCTATGTACCAATGAGTTTTTAAATTTAATTTAATTACTTATGTGCATTTATGCCGTTTAAGAAACGGCAAAGGAATACATCGTGAGGAAACCTGCATACCTGAGAAATAAAAATTCGAAGGCATGTGAAGTTCCCAACCCGCATTGGGTCAGCGTGGTGGACTATGGCCCATACGCCCTCGTTGTACTAGGAAATGCCTATATCCCTGCAGTGGGATGTTTATGAGATGATGATGATGATATATTTTGGACACTTACACCAATCAACTAAGTCCCATAAATATATAAATATTTATATAAACATCCAAGACTCTGGAATAAATTCGTATTCATCACACAAACACTTAACCCCTAGTCGGATTCGAATCCGTCACCGAAGGTTTCGCAGGCAGTGTTACTATCCACTACACCAACCCGTCTTCATTCTGAAATTTTAAAAGCAATTGAAATTATAAAGTTTATATTATTCACTCGTATCCCTAGGCATGCATGCGCTCGTACACAATACAGTTCTCAAATGCAAATAGCACATGATATTCATGCATACCAGGTAACTCCGTCCACTGTGCTGTAAACAATTTAGAATGAAAATTAATCATTTTTTTTATACATAGAATAAGTTACATTTTTTTTATGCACAACGGGTTTGTACTTGACCTCAATCACACCTGATGTTAAGTGAAGATGAGATCGAAGGTGGAAGCGTATTGACCCGGAAAACCCCAACACATTTGGGGGACTGGCTGTCCTATTTTTGACAACCGGAACACAACAATGCTATTAAACATTGCTGCTTTGCGGCAGATTTAGATAAGATGGTGGTAGCTAGCCAGGCGGACATTTAAAATGCCCTACCACCAACCAAACTGTAAGTAAAGAAGTGTTTAAGTAAACATCTACCCGGCTGGGGATCGAACCCGCGACCTCCGAATCGTAAACCCAATGTTGTTTACATTGAGCCACGGAGGCGGTTAGACGTGTTACAAAACAGTGACGTACACAAATCATAGCAAAAACTAGCTCTTACTGCGGCTCCGCCCGCAAAAAATTACACATTTCAACGCCTTTATCTTACCTCATCTCAAACCAATGGTAGCATTATATTCCCCTTCAGATTTCCTGCTTACAGCATTAAATAGTGAAAATGTCACTTTCAACACAGGGTAATGGTGAATTCAGCCTTTATCGCAAGTATATGGCGTTCTTAATCAGCTATTTGTAAGCGCGTGTGTCACCAATCACGGTTCTCGTGACCCAAAAAAGTGACGGGTCTCGTCTCGACCATATCCCTTACCCATGTTAAGGACGCATCCATTTTGGTTATGCTATTGCTATTATAAACTTTTCTAATCTTCGACGAAAAAAAAGATAGATAAATCGTTTATTTGTATCTCCAGTCACACACATACCATAAGTTCCAAAGCAATTGGATAAACATATTTTATAACAATCCATAAAAGTAACATCAGGATACAATAGAGTGTGTGTGTGCTACAGCCGTACAAATGGGTCATAGCTCAGTGTGTATAATTGCTCAGAGAGCAAAACACTGATTTTCAGCTATTACCCACGAGGAGACACTGGTACTGGTACAAAAGAGAACAACCAGACAAGCATATTTTACTGAGCGCGTCAGTGAATAATGTCACGTAGGTATATGTGTATTCAAATGTAGTATAGGTACTCAAATAGATACAGATACACTGTCGGTTACTGCAGATTGGAATAAATAAGTAAAAAAATAAGTGAATTAGCTTACAAAATATTGAGACAACGACATACATTCATAATTAAGATTCAATAATAAAATAAAACAGATCATTAGGTGATCAACATAATTTAGTGTGAATTCATAAAGCCACGGGTTCTCAAATTAATATTTTAAGGCAACAGCAACCGCCTCACGAACCCTCCTTGACACATTTAACTTTTGGAAATCTGGAAATGAAGATTTTAGCCTTTTCTTGAAATTGAATTTCGACATCGAAGTTCTTGTGGGGGGAGGTGAGGGGAGGAGAAAGATACGTCTTAAGATGGTTTATACCACACGGCATTCCATTCAAAACATACAAGTCCAAATTTTTCTATAATAATAGACCCATTCTAATAAAACTTTGTATAAGCAGGATATATAGATCTAAAAGTTAGTAGGAAACATGTTCGAAATATCGAATTTAAAACCCTCTTAAATGGCAATGCCAAGATGGTTGAACCGCTTAGAAAACGATTCTTTATTTTCAAAGGCTGGTATTTGAGGAATGGCTCTTAGCCATGTTTGGTGGAAATCGGTTATATACCGGATGAGGTTTTTTAACGTAAGGAAAAAAATAGGGCATATTAGGTAAGTGAAATAGAAGTTATTGGCATCGGTAGTATAAGGGCAAAGGGTTTTCCGCCTTTGTCCTACGGAACGCTAACTCGTGACCGCGACGCGAAGACCGTGTCACGAGCCCCCTTCTTGGTTGGGCAAAATGTAAGAAATTAATAGTTTGTTAAAATGTAAAATATAATGTTTAATAAACTTGTAAATTCAATATAATAATGTTGTATAAAATAATGTTAAACATTAATTTGCGATTGCGAGAAATTGGCAACCGATTGGTGTAGTGGATAGTGACCCTGTCAGCGAAACCAACGGTTGCGGGTTCGAATCCCCCGACGGGTAAATGTTTGTGTGATGAATATGAACATTTAGTCCTGAGTCATGGATGTTTATATAAATATTTATGTATGTTTATCCGTTATCTAGTATCCATAGTACAAGCTTTGCTTAGTTTGGGACTAGATGATTGGTGTAAGTGTCCGAGATATTTAATTTTTTTTTTTATTATTTTTTTAAATTAATTAAATAATGTTGTTCTTGTTCGAGTTGGTTGAGACAACTGAGTTTTAGGCTGTTTCTAACCGAGCCGAGGCGCCGCGGCGTCAGCGCGTTTACCTTATTTGGGTTACACGCGCGTTGCCGGCCCGGCCAAAGTGCGTTGACCGTACAATAGTTTTTTTTTTTTCAAAAACGCACGCGGCGGCCATATCTATCTATTCTATCGTGCGAAATTTATTTGGAATTCATATTTTCCCTCTATTCCCACTAGTTCAGTTGACCAGTACAGTTAACTGGACTAGTGACACTTTTTTTCACGTTTGTTCAGTTAACTGAACTAGTGAGATTTTTTTTATCGTTTATTCAGTTCATAAATAGAAATTATGACTCAAACAAACATTTTTACTATTTATTATATTAGGTCCGTACCTATGAAATTGGCGTTTTGTATCAAGAATTTCATTGAGGCTGTTTTCTCTATACGAACATTTTTGTTTTTTTTTTTGGGAACGGCGCATCCAAATTTAGCTAAACTTTGTGTGTATTATCGGATAATCGGTGTGTAATTTAAAAGTGACCGCTTTATAAAAGTTTCAGCGAATTTAAGAAATGAGCTCTGTTCATTTTTTTTTTTATTATGTGATTTAGCCCAGATTATTATTTAAAAAATATTTCATGTGAAACCTTGAAATAATATTCCATTTTCCAAATAAAAAACAAATTTGGATATAGCTTTGAAAATCGCAGGAATTGGTACATATATGATTAACGAAGAAAAAAACTCCAATTTCATAGGTAAGGACCCAACATATACTGGTCATTCTTTACACCTCTGAGGTGAACCAAGGGTCAGAACAAGTGCCCCTAGTCCACCCAGGTGAACTTGTCAGGTGGAATTCATAATCTATTTATTTAATGTGATTGGAATTGTGATATGGAAAAGGCTACAAACGAGACCGTCAAATGAGACAATTAACGCTTTATTCGATAATGGTTTTGAAAAAAAAAATAGCTAACTTATGCCAATATCTTCAGTTTCTATTTTACTTACCTTATATGTCCTTTTTTTATGCACAACGGCTTAGCACTTCACCTCAATCACACACGATGTTAAGTGAAGATGAGGCCGAAGGTGGTAGCGTACTGACCCGGAACCCCATTCTTATTTGGAGGACTGGCTATCTTGTCTCTGCAAACCGGAACACAACAATCTCCTCTCTACGTTTCGTTCGGAATCCGTTAATTGGTTTCGATTATTTAAAACTTGAAAGACACGCAAAAGCTTTCGTTTGAAATAAAAAAATTGTTACCAAAAACGTTGCCATTCTTCCCTGGCAACCCTAAACTCTGGAATAAATAATCTAAAACGTTTAAATCCCGCGTCCTCGTTTCTAATCTGTGGTAAATATCGTGATTTGCATCCAAATGGGATGTGGGATGGATCCTCAATGGCAGCCGTGTAACCCTTGCTATTTTGTCGGAAATTGGGACATTCCCTGATAAATAGGAGTTTTGGTAATGGACGTACATTTAACTAATTGTACTATTTCGGCATGTTGTTTCGAACACAGATAGTAGAATTCCGTCAATGAACTTAAATGCTGAATGGAGAAAATAATGTGTTACGGTTGTCAGAAATAAGACAGCCAGTGCCCCAATAAGATGAGGTTTCCGAGTCGGTACGAAGGTGGAGGACCTTCGGCCTCCTCTTCACTTAATATCAGGTGTGATTGAGGTCAAGTGCTAACCCGTTGTGCATAAAAAATACTTCTTCTCAATAATTAAATAATTCCTTCTTGCATATTCAAAATTGTTACTCGAAAATAGGCAGTTTTTAAAGCTATCAGGCGTTCAGTATTTGCAGCCTTCCTTCGAGAAGAAGCCAACCAAATTACAGTATTGTCATCAGAATTACATATGCATACAAAGTTTCATTTCGATACAATAATCAGAAGTAAGTTTAATTCCAATTCCAATTTAGTGTTATGGCTGCATCGTTGTGCACGATGATTCTGCCAATGTCAGGGTTGAAGTTCACAATGCTAAAGTTGACGATTGTGCGGTGATTTAAGCTTCTCTAGTTTGTGTAGCTGGAGAAAGGACAAACAGAACAACACATATAACCACCACCTCAACACATAATTAAGATAATAGACGATAAGCTCAAAAAAGTAGACATGATAGATAAATTATAATATAACGTTGTTAACTTTTATAAATTTAGCTAGCACATATGCAAGACCAGAGTGGACTTGACTTAATAAGTAGTTAACATTTATGGGCGGGGTATATTTTTGGGGAGAAGGGAAGTAAGTTTAAATTAATTTTCAAGATTTGATGACATTGTTTTTTTTATTTTGTATGAGAGGGCGGCAAACGAGCATGCGGGTCACCTGATGGAAAGCAATCACCGCCGCCCATGGACACCCCGCAACACCAAAAGGGTCACAGATGCGTTGCCGGCCTTTGAGGAAGGTGTAGTTACAAATGGAGCTAATAAAGGCGTGTTAATTAAAATAGTCACCATCGGAAGGAATTTTTACGGAGACCATTTGCCACCACTAACTATGCCACTGGCAACATATGGGATTTCTTTTCGCGCTTGCCACCGGTGGGAACGAAGCCCTGACGACTGGGAATAAGGATTTTCAATGGATCCTGATGATGCACGAAAACATGTATGTTAGTCCGTAAGTCCGGGTCAGTGCGGTTGGTGGTAGGGCATTTTAAATGTCCGCCTGGCTAGCTACCACCATCTTATCTAAATCTGCCGCCAAGCAGCAATGTTAATAGCATTGTCGTGTTCCGGTTGTCAGAGATAAGATAGCCAGTCCCCCAAATGTGTTGGGGTTTCCGGGTCAGTACGCTTCCATCTTCGACCTCATCTTCACTTAACATCAGGTGTGATTGAGGTCAAGTGCTAAATGCATAAAAAAGAAAAACTCAACAACTATGTACTAACCTACATGTAATCTCCCATACATAAATTTAAGTGATTTCAAGATCGTAATTATCCCTATTTAGCTAAGCTCTATCCAAATTAATGGACTTGAGATTACCCATTCAAATTTCATGTCCATCATCAAAATCATTGCCAGGTAACGCCGAAAACTCGACACCGTCGTGTAAAATTGACATTTCCAATTTGAGTCACAAAGCGTTTCGATAAAGAGGCAAGTGGCATTCAATTACGCAAACACTTTCCGAAGGCTTAAAGGCCCTGGATGATGGAAATTGGAATAGGATTTCCTAAAAAAAAACTGCTATGACGGATAGAGAAAGGTTAGAAGCATTTGAAATGTGGTATTGGCGAAGAATGGACAGAATAAGCTGGACGGAACGAAAGAACAATGAGGTCCTGCAGATGGTTAATGAGACTGTTTTTGAATACCCTTGAAAACAGAAGGGGGAAGATGTCATTTGATACGACACGACAACTTTATCGAGGACATCATTGAAGGAAAAGTGGAGGAGAACATGAAGAGAGGAACATACATGGTACAAGTAAAGGAAAAGCTAATGGAGGAAGAGAGGAACATACATGGTACAAGTAAAGGAAAAGCTAATGCCGTGTCGCAATGAGGTCCTGCAGATGTGTTTTTGAAGATCATTGAAAACAGAAGGGGAAAGATGTTCGGTCATTTGATACGACACGACAACTTTATCAAGGACATCATTGAAGGAAAAGTGGAGGGGAAGAGGAAGAGAAAGGAAGGCCTAGAAGAAGATACATGGTACAAGTAAAGGAAAAGCTAATGCCGTGTCGTATCAGGAAGTCAAAGAAAAGACGGAATTCTGAGAAGCGTGGAAAGGACTCCACCGACAAGAGCATAGCTCTTAAATAGAAGAGAGAGGTTAGAATTTGTGTTGTTGCCGTGAGTATACACTCTTTATTTTCAAGGAGCTGGTAATAAACGAACTATTTAATCAGGAAATCGCAACGAGCTATTAAGGGCGGTGATGAATCAATGAACTAATTCGTGGAAGATGGAAGGTCAGCCACACCTTAACGGATTAGTAAGTTGCAGTGGTAGTGTACACACAGCTCGAAGAATAAGCTCATGAGTAAAGACCACCAGGTCCGGATTTACCCACTGGCTAATTAGGCTAGAGCCTTGGGCGCAAGGACAGATGGCGCTGAGCTTGGCTTTGCAAGCATCACTCGTTTATTTGATTTACTAAATTTAAAACATTTCCCGCGGTCCACAATCGCGCGACGCATGTACCCAAAGACAAGAAAATTCTCACTAAGAAGTTCGATTCTTCATTCATCATCCGAACAGCCAAGGCATCCCTTCCGGCGTCAGTCTTTCCTGAATCCTACAACCTTGGGATCTTTAAGAGCAGAGTCAATAGGCATTTACTGGGATCGCGTGCTTCATCTTCGACCACATCGTCGCTTTCCATCAGGTGAGATTGTGGTCAAACGCGAATCCAGTCAATCATAAAAAAAAAGACAAAAGACTCACGAGGACTTTCCCCTGTTTAAATATGAATTATAAACGCAAGAAAAAATTTATGACCGAGTGTATGTATATATATTTGTCTTTGTGGGCAAGGTAGGCGCACAGGCTGACCAGGTCGGGGGAGCTCTAAACCAGACAGTGAAGATCACATACTGGCAAGCGCAGCGTTGAACATCTACGAACAATCCAAAATTGAAAATCGCGGAAGTCGCTAGATGCAGGTACAAAATTGACACTTACTTAGCCAACGCATCAGTAGGGCCATTCAACGAGGTAATGCTGCCAGCATTCTGGGTATGATAGCGATCTTGAACGCGTTGTCTACTTTGATTTCGGAGCTGATTACGTATTTTGGAGTCGTGGATTGATTCGTCATGTTCAATTATTTCAAAAATAATAACTGAAAATCCCCATTCAACCTTGAGAGAGATAGGCTCCGAACTTTCTGTATCTCACGAGTCGAAAAAGACCAGATTGAAAGAAAATTCTTGGATTTTGCACCACGATAATGCGCCTTCGCACAAGGCCATCATTGTGAACGAATTTTTGACCAAAAACTCGACAAATACCATCGAGCAACCACCTTATTCACCAGATATGGCTCAAGTCTTCTGCTTTCTTTTTCGTAAACTCAAATTACCACTTCGTGGGACCCGTTTTCATTCGGTAGAAGACAAAGGAGAATTCACGGCGACAACTGAACTTAATTTCGGAAAAAGCGTTTAAAAAATGTTTTGATGAGTGGATTATTCGTTAGCGTAAGTCTATCGTATCTGAAGGAGCATAGTTTGAAGGTGATAAAATTAATTTGAATGAGTATTTTGTGTATTATTGATCTTTTCCCTGTACCTTCTTGACAGAGTAATAATACATTTAAAATATTCTTTGTAACTTTAAGAGCAACAACATATATTTATACGTTTGAACGAGCATCAAATAAATAAATAAATATATTATAAATATCCTTGGACATGCACACAATGCCATCTAGTTCCACTTCAAGCAACTATAGGCTTGTATTGTGGATACCAGATGGTTGATATACTACATAAATTTATTTATTTTTATTTATTTATTGCATATCACATGGTTCAAGGTGTTAAATATAAAAGTGTACAAGTATATGACACCCTGTAAGGGCACCGCAAAAGTATGAGAGAGAGCTTCTTATAATTAATTATTTCTCTTAACTTAAAGAAACTTAACTTAAAGAAACCTAACTTAAAGAAACCTAGCTTAAATGCATTTTTTTTTTGTAAATAAAAACTTATTATATATTGTTTGTTTGTTTGTAAACGCTTTATTGTACAAAAAGGCAATACATTAATTTTGCATTGATACATAAATTGAGTACAACGGCGGACTTATCCCAAAGAGGGATTTCTTCCAGTCAACCATAGGGTTAGTTAGAAAACAGCAGATTGGGCGTATACAAATTTATATATATATTCATCATACAAACATGTGTCCCTAGCGGGATTCGAACCCGCGACCTTTTGGTATAGTGGTCAGAGTTTATAACCACTACACCAAACAGGTCGTCTAGCTTGCTTTACACTCATGGAGTAATTTGCCTAAATCGCCACAGTGGGCGAATCGACAAATTGACTTCGATCAGAATCCTAAAGCGACCTCTCATTAGTTCTTTATTACCTCCAAAGCCACCCTTTTCACGGGCAGTGATCGACAACCATTGACTTTTGTAATAATTGACTTTAGTGCTTCGATTGTTCGGTCGTCGCCGGTTGGACCCTAATCGATTTGGAATTTTAAATTTTGTACCTACGCTTGTAGATATATCGATTAGAGATATACAAACGTATACACCGTGTAACGGTTAAGTGTAGTCATATTTTAAGGGCTTGTTCTACCCATCAATACGAACAACTTTTACTATGGGGGCAACTTCGAAATCGCGAAAAAAAAATGAGCTGTTCCATAGAAAATTTCAATAACCTCCCGATGCAATGTATGAAACAGCTGATTTTTTTTTCGCGATTTCGAAGTTGCCCCCATAGTAAAAGTTGTTCGTATTGATGGGTAGAACAAGCCCTTAAAATATGACTACACTTAACCGTTACACCCTGTATAATATGTATACTACGAGATTTTTATTGCGTGTAGTTTCTTTGTTTACTATATTTACGTTTGTATTTTGTTGCTATATTTGTAGATGTTATGTTTAAGTAGGTATATTTGTCGATTAATCTATGTATGTATGTGTATGTAAATATATGAAATTTCTTCACGTAGTGTGTATCTGCATCCCTATTTAATACCGTACAGCCTACCTATTTCAAATGTACTGTCCTTATACCCAAAGGTTGCCTGGAAGAGATTGCTTTTAGTGATAAGGTCGCCAAATTGTACATTCATTCTTACCACTTTTCTGAAACTGTATTTTCATTTCTGTTGTGCAATAAAGTGTATTTGTATTTGTTTCTTGTTTTAACTAGATATCATACACATTTTTTGGAATGAAATAGATTATGTAATTTTTGAAAACAGACCTGGGGGCCTACAACGATCATTTTAAAAACCATCATGTTTCAGGAACGTTTTGTTTCAATGTTAAAGTAATATTACTCAAATTCGTACCGCCATCATCTAGCGATAATACAAAACAATATTGTTTTACTCCTGCTTAGAGACGGGAAAGAACGAATGATTTGTCTATTCCTTGCCGTCAGAAGAACGAGACAACGTTATACCTTTGTATAGCGTTATCACTTTCACACCTCGAATAATAATAGCGTTCCGGTATACGCAATTATTTAAATATTGTGCATGATTTTTGTCGTTTATGTTCCTATTTTTATTGTTGAAATGCATAATTAGAAATAAAAGTTTTTTATATTTATGCATATATAAATTTAAATATACATTTTCATTGAAGTAATGCAAGAAAGCGTAAATTAAATGTGAAGTGTTGTTCCGTAAAATGAAACATTGTGTCAAAGTAATAAGCGCGGCGCTTTCTTCCATAATCTTGGTATAAAATTTTTATTTGTTTGAAATTATTTTTTTACTGGTTTTATAGAATTTATATTATGGCGACTAGAGAGTAAGTATATACAAACTAATGTTTTAGTGATTTTTGTGCATTTATAGAATAAGCAAGCATCCTAGACAAAGAACTCGTCGAACAAATTCAGCTTCGTCAATATCGAAGGGAATACATTCTTCACGTAATCGCCTTCGACGTTGCATCTTCTCCGACAAATCCTCTGCGGCATCATCTTCCAGAAACTCGAATAATTCATAATCATTGGCCATCTAAAACCACATCACATTTAATGTATTTCTTATAGGTTTACGCAATGAACACAATGTATTTATAAAGAGTTATTGTGAAAAACACGTCCACTTACTTTTTTAAGCGAAAATAACGGTTTATTATCCTTATACCACTAAAACAATGATAAAACCATCACAAGAGACTAACTTTTTTAAGATTGTAAAATTTGACGTTTGAGCAATATTACTAGCTGTCAAACGACCGTTAAACAACGATGATGGTACGAATTGAGCGAATGATTCAGCGGTGACGTCACAAAACTGCTTAACAAAACAATATTATAATAAGCTTGTTTTAAGGCGGTCGGGGTACGAATTTCCAAAGTAATATTACTGTAATATTGCTATAAGAGGTGATTGTAGGGTAGCTGATCTTATTTCGAGACTCTTTTACTCAAAAACTCTCATAATAACATATTTATGTAAAAAAATCAAGTTTTTAGCATCATACTAAAAAGATATGGTCTTCCAAAAATAGATAGATAAAACGTTTATTTCTTATTCCAGTCACACACATACATAAAGTTTTGACAGAATAAAACTCAGAAGGTAAGTACTAGCTATGGAATATGCAAAGTATATATGTGCTGCAGCAGCACAAATGGGTCACAGCTTAGTGTATGAGATTGTTCAAAGTGTTGCTGGCAACATTCAATTTAAAATATTTTATATGGCAACGTCGTTTTTCGTCGGAAGTTAAAAACCCACATACATAACAAGATATCAGTCAAATATAGCAACCAACTATGTTATAGAAGGTTAAGAGCGTCGGTGGCTCAGCGGTTAAGACACGGTTTCCCAATAAGGTAGGTCCGGGTTCGAATTCGTTAGTCTTCTTTCATTCATCCTCTCCACATGTCCAAACCGTCTCAGCATACCTTTTTCAATCTTTGTCACTACATCTTCTTTCACACTGCTTAACTCCCTAATTACACTATAATATATGCGAGCACATAAAAATGGGCATCAATCAGTGTCAGGTTTGGAGATGGGGACGTGCTGGCAGTTTCATATTATACAAGCTCCGAACCGTGGCGTTGGTAAATCCCATAGCTACGAAGAATTTCAATAAGATATTTCAGGGAAAATGGCATAGTTGTTGACAGGAAGGGTCTCTAAATGCAATATACGTGAAAAGTTTTTGAGGGTAGCTATAAATATCATAACTAGGAACTTTAAAAAAGTGACAAAAAAGTAACCTATAAATAACAATATAAGTATTGAAAATGCTGTAAACTCCCTACAACAGTGATGGAAGAAATGATTATGTCTTCCAGGTATACATGTACCAAATGATTTCCGTAAGGGCTTAACCGATTCCCATTAACCATGGCTAAGAAGATATCTCCGATTTTAATCTAATCTAACTATATTATAAACTAGTTTTGCGTCCGCAGCTTCGCCTGCGAACAATAACTTTATCGCTGAAGTTTGCTTATCCCGCGGGAACTACTCACTTTATCGGGATAAAAAATATCCTATGTCTGATCCAGAATATATTCTACTTATATACCAAATTTCATCCAAATCCGTCCATCCGTTTCGCCGTTATTGAGCAACAAACAAATAAACAATCAAACATTCAACTTTCGCATTTATAAAATTGGTTACATTTAAAAAGAAATCTTAATTTATCCAATGAGTGCGCCACTGGACGGGATAAACCCTCTTAACATACATCGAAATTTCATACTTCGAAATTGAGTATGGGAGTCGTTAAATTAAGTCGATTGTGTTGTCGATTTTTGACGGGTCAATTAAAACGTTTAGATTACGTTTGTACGTGCTCGTATCAATGTAACCGTTTCTCCAAGCCCTATTTGGAGGCTATCTTAGAAAATAAATCACCTGTTTCTTAACCCCTGGGATCTTGCGGTAAAGGTCAAGTAATTCAAAGGTCGACCTCCGGTCAGGTTGGAACCACAATTTAAACGTTGCCTATTGTAGATTACATCTTACGTCTTCCAGACCACAAGATGGATTCCATCCTAACGTCGTTAAGCCATTTAGCGAGTAACTTAACATTTATAGAAGAACTACGAATAGAATGGATGTTAGTATATATGTATTTGGTATATGGTACAGAATGTACTCTGGATTAAGATATGGGATATATTTTATCCCGATAAAATGAGTAGTTCCCGCGGGTTAAAGAAATTAAACATATCCGCGATATAGCTATCCCACGCAGGCGAAAACTATAACAGAATAAATAAAAAAAATCGCTCTGACCTGCACTCGAGAGGCCTAAAAGTTAATTAAAAATAATACATAAATAGCTTTAATTACGGTAATTTTCGACAATTTCAAATTATTGATAAAAATATCCACTTTTTTTAATCGTAACATCTGGAAAATAATCCCCATCAAAGCTTTTTTTTTTTTAAAAAAAACACTTCCAAAATCACCTAGTCCCAAACTAAGCAAAGCTTGTACTATGGATACTAGATAACGGATAAACATACATAAATATTTATATAAACATCCATGACTCTGGAACAAATGTTCGTATTCATCATACAAATATTTACCCCTCGCGGGATTCGAACCCGCAACCGTATTTTTTTTTTTTTATTAAATAATTAGCTTTTTTGCGATTTTCTTTTGATATATTCTGTATTTACAAAGAAATCTTAGTTTACCCAACGATAGTGCCACTGGACGGAATATGAGAATATACTGGTAGGTACGATGTACAAGCGATGATTGAACCAAAGCGGTTCGCAGGGCTCACTCGTTAGTGCGCGTAAATATAAGGTCTAACAAAATTAACCCGACAAACGTTGCAGAGTGTATGTATAGGATCTACCTATTACGGAAAAAATCAAACATTAAAATTTAGAAATGTAAATTTTGTGAGTTGAACATTAATGGCCGCGCGCTCTAAGTACTTTGCCACAACACACAAACACGTGCTGCGGTATCTTTGAAGACGCCGAAAGGCGACCACTCGTCGCTTTTCGTCGGCGCTTGCCTCGGCGCCGCCGCCCGCCGCGACTTGCTGTGATTGGTTGCGCCCTGCGCCCCGCCACCCGCCAGCCTTTTGACGTCTTCCATATCAATGGAACGTTGCCTGTTTTTTCTCATTGATAAAACAAGGTACAATCGTAGTGAAGTAAGTCTGTTCATGTGTATTATCTTTTGCACTTACATTAATTTTTTTTTACTCGGAAACCAAATTTTTAAGGCTAGTTTTTTTAATGAATATTTTATTGTCATGTACGTGCAATTGCCAAAGTTTGTCGGGTTAATTTTGTTAGACCCTATATTTTACTCCATCACATCTGTGTGTATCGCCGATCCAATGGCTAACCAATCACACACGTTCACTTCCATTACTCACCGCACATTGCCTATGCAGTTCCACTAAAGCGCTGATAGTAAGGCAATATTTTAGGCTGGTTCTATCGTTACGCGTTTCGGCAGCGCTGTTGGAGCGCGCGCGTTCGGATGTGTACTGGGGTAGTAGTTGCGTTCCAAAGTCGCAGCGCTGTTCGGAAAACGCACCTTGTTCGCCGGCGCTGCCGAAACGCGCGCCGTTCGGGCGCTTCTACATACATTATGCGTTTTAGTGTGACGCCGCCGTTGAGACGCGCCGGTAGGTACTGTGGTGTACAAAATGAATTACATCGATACAGGACGAGTCATTGAGGAAGTGCGATTTAGAAGATGTTTATGGGACACGGCCGATGATTTATACAAGAATAAGGACGCGAAAAAACAGCCAATACTCTAACCGCATTAACGTTCATTTTGTACGCGACTATCTCACGGCAGCGGAACGCGTGGTACTAATCTCGTTTTATAGTGCATCGCTGTTCAAGCGCACGCTGTTAACAGCACGCTGCCCAGCGGCGCGTCTAGCAGCGTGACGATAAAACCACCCTTATACATTTGCTAACGATGACGGTAGCAAATTTTATACAGAGTGTAATTACAGCATCTGAGTCCCCGTTCAAATCTCGCGACTTCTGGGAATATCAATTATTTATGGAATGCGTGTTTTTTTTTTATATGCACAACGGGTTGGTACTTGACGTCAATCACACCTGATGTAAAATGAAGATAAGGTTGAAGGTGGAATAATAATAATAAGAAAATAGATGTAGTAAATAGTATTGTTTGCAGATGACACCTCTGTGGTATTTAAAGTTAAGAGATATCAATCATCTTGTGACGATGTAAACACTACTATTTTTGAACTTGTTAACTGGTTTATAGTAAATAGTCTTCTTTTGAATGAGAAAAAATAATAAATGCATAAAATTTACAACTGCCTACTGACATATTTGAACGAGGCGATAAATTGGACCTTGTAGACACTACTGTCTTTTTAGGACTAACATTGGATGCTAAGCTTCAGTGGGGGCCTCATATTGAGAAACATGCGAAAAAGCTTGCTTCTGCAGCGTATGCAGTGAAACAAATCAGAAATTTTACAGACGTTCATACCGCAAGACTGGTTTACTTTAGCATGCCACAGCTTGATGTCATATGGCATATTGTTGTGGGGAGACGCTGCTGACATACATATCATTTTTGTTCTGCAGAAGCGTGCTATTCGTGCCATTTATAAATTAGGATCTAGAGTGTCGCTTAGAGATAAGTTTAAGGAAATTAATATCTTAACAATGGCATCTCAATACATTTATGAGAATTTGTTATAATGCAAAAGAAAATATAACCTTATTCGCTAAAAATAGTGATAGGCACAATGTTAATACAAGGAATAAGAACCAGTTATCTGTTTATGTTAGCCGACTTCACAAAGTTAGTAAATCCTTCAAAGGGCCAATGTATACGCTTTTATAATAAGTTTCCAATAGACATTCAAAAATTGCCTTTAAATAAATTTAAAGCAATCATGAAACAGATATTATGAGCAAAAGGCTATTATAAACTCACTGACTGTTTGAATGATAAGCAAGCATGGACATAACTGTCTTATTATTCATATAATTACGAAATCACAAATTGTAACCCATAATCTGTTTAAAAGAGCAACCCTTGAATTTCTTGCTCGTTCTTGTCTGGGGAGTCAGCTTTGTGAATGAGCAGTGAAAAATGTAATATTCGTCTTAATAGTGACGTTTTTAAGTGATAATTTTATCCTATGAAATAAAATATTTTGGTTTGATTTGATTTGATCTATGATTTTTAGTTCACATTTAGTTTTGGTAATGTTAATAAATGTTTGCCAAAAACACTGAACGATAATAACGAAAGCCTGAATATTGGTCTCTATTTTATGATAAAGTAATAATATGAGGGACAAGTAGTACTAATGTGAATATTCTCGAGGTCACAAAATTATAGTGCGAATCACAATAGTACATGCCCACGTTGAATGGTTATGCAGACGAGACTGCTGTTCAATAAATTTAAAGATTCAATAAAACGGAAACTTATTAAGAAAGTATATATTATAAAATATCAGACTATTTCGATGATAATCACCCATGGACATAACCAGCTCGTTCGCCAGTCAGCCTATTTCACAATTAATAATGAAATACTATTTTTTATAATCAAAACTTGTTTTTAAAAAGAGCAACCCCTCGAGTTTCTTGCTTGTTCTTTTCAGGGGAAAATTGCCTACAACTAGTAGCTTAAAAATGTAGAATCTGGCTATTTTAAGTGTACCCTGTGCACGTACAAAACACACACAACAACACAACCTACAAAATAAAGCATTTTTGACTTTGACTTTGACATAGAACCTTCTGCTTTTTTAATGAAATCGAAAACCGAACCACCTACAATTTTAGTGCTGCGGTGATATTTGCGCCGAAAGGTTCGGTGTTTTTTATTATTTTTTTTTAAATAAAATTTTTATTTGGAATACTTTGGATTGTGTGGATTATTTTAATGCACTTTAATTCCCATCATCCAAATAACTTTTAGTTCCTTTTTGCGCAAGTAAATTTTTCTTTCGAACCCCAGTAGCTCTATCTGACGATAAAACCAATATTCTCTCAAAAAAAAATTAATTAAAGTAGCTTTCCCTTTCACAAAAAGAGACCCTGGTCGGCGATAATTGGAACCATTTGCTAATTTTACTTTTTGGTTGAAAGATTTTTTATTCGGCACATGTGATAAGCGGTAGAGGGTAGAGTCGTCCGGTTCTTGGTTAAATAATAAAGCAGCTATAACCGAATAAGGGTAATTGCCTAAGCGCGAATAACCAATGACACATAATCCCAACAAAATATCATACTTTCTTATCATTATCTGACATATTATACTCCCCCTCCCCTCAGGTTCCTATCCCTACCCTTATACCCCATTATCTCCACTTGTATAAACATCATGTGGAACTCCTTAGCACTTGTGATCCTAATTTTCATTAATGTCTGGTTTATCCTCATTGATTTGTTTCAGTAATAGTTAGTATTGGAATCAGTTTGCTACCGGATCACACATACAGACAGTATTGAAATCTTATTATCTGGCATGTAAGATTAAAGATATTGATTGTTAAATATGTATTTAAATGCTGTTAAGATTTCGTGTGAATAAATAAATAAATAAATAAAATATAAATGTATTGTATTGTCAGAACTGAACGTGCAAAATTTCAACTCCTTAAGTAAACAAGAACTAGTTCTGATTTGGCTTGCAAATTTTAAACGGACATACATACTTTCGAAGCAAGTTAAATAAAAGCTTGTAGAAATGAAAACGAGACAGAGAAGTTTACCTCTAGCCCTCTAGCTCCTCCATCTATCCTCTTTTCGTTTCATATGTAGTGGTAGAGCCACGCTGTATGTAGTGGTAGAGCCACGCTGTAAGCTATTAGCTTGCAGCATGAATGGGCCGGCTCGACCGGGGAAGTACCACCCTCTCGCAGAAGACCGACGTCTGAGTAGTGGCATTTTGCCACTGCGCTTCGTCCGGTGAGCGAGGGCGCCGGAGGCCCACCTACCAGTCTCTCTCCAAAATGGTAGCGGTATTTAAAGAGTTAGTACCCCAGGAGGGTACCAGCACTATTAGTGCTGGAGAATCCCTCATCGCTCAGGCTGCCCTACTTATTCTGGGGTGGACACCTTCCTCAAAGGCCGGCAACGCATCTGTGACCCTTTCGGTGTTGCGGGTGTCCATGGGCGGCGGTGATTGCTTTCCATCAGGTGACCCGCATGCTCGTTTGCCGCCCTCTCATATAAAAAAAAAAAAAATACTCGCATTAATTACTTTGTGCTTAGTTATGTACTATTCTATTTAATTAGTTTAAATTCAAATATGGGTATTGTATATTATATGTATTATTTTTTATATATATATCATGTATGCATGTTTGTATGTATTCAATTAGCGTATGTATTTATAAGGGTGATTTATTTATTTTATTAAAAATTAGTTTACCGCGCCCGCTACCCACATATCATGTGCATAATGCTTCCTAACCCAAAGGTTGCGTGGAAAAGATCGCTTTTAGTGATAATGCCGCCAAATTGTACTATCCCCTTTTTCTTATGTTTCTTATTGTTGTACAATAAAGATATTTTGTTTGTTTGTTTAAATCATCAGGAATTTTAATTAACATTATAAACTTTATTACTGTGTGTGTAGTATCGGCACATAAAACGTATAGAACTAACCCGTCTCTTCCCGTGGATGTAGTAAAAGGCGGCTAAGGCGAAAAGGCGATGAAAATCAGTGCTTGCTCGTTCATTGAGCATTTTTAATGCACTGAGCTATGAGCTTGTTGCATGACTGTTGCACACATACCCACATAATAATGAATGAAGTCTTGAATACATTGAGAAAATGCTCATTTAATTGTTATGATATATTTGTTTACATCTGTTTGTATTCGTTAAAAATTGTATGTCTCTTGTTGTTTTCATGTATGTTTGTTTTTTATTTGTTAGTGTAGTATTTTTGCAATAAACTTTTTATCTATCTATTTAGGGGGTTTTCCACCAAAAAACATCATGGATTTGCACGTTTTAACGACGATGAGCTCACCCCCCGTGAAATCTGTATTTCTGTGTGTTTTGTCAGGTGAACCTTGAATGTTGTTTCAATCATTAAATTCTTAATGTTTGGGTCACCCAAACACTATAGTATGGGATATCTCTAACCAATCCAATTGGGATAAAAGTCTACATGATATATATATAATTGATCGCTGCCCTCTTTGTCTTGGACCACACGCGCCCCGAGAAGGGTTTGATTGATATTTGCGGGTAGGGCCCCAACTGATAACATTTCGGACGGCATTCACCATCTGCACTGGTTCGCGTGTCAACCCCACTTTTTCAATAAACGCGATCATTCTTGACCCGCCCCCGCTCAGGATTGTGGATTTAATTTGGTTTTATTAAAGAATTTCCGAATGGTTGGACGTCGTGTGTGACATTGTTTGCAGTACAGTTTAGGGTATTAAAATAATATCATTAACACCAGAAAACAAAAGAAATCGAGTACGGAACAAGTGCAGTAACTGTGCGTCGCATGACACGGGCCTTCCGCCACTCGTTCAAGGTCACGGCTAATGTACAGTTCGCGTCCGTCATACAATTAAGGTAGCTTGCGTCGCCTGAGCTTCTCGAATTCAGGTCGGAGCGTTTTTTTTTATTTATTCTGTATTTAAAAAGAAATCTTAATTTATCCAATGACACCCACTGGACAGAATAAACCCTCCCAGCCTACATTTCCACCAGAGATGTGCGAGGTAGCTGAGCGGTGCGGTGATGCGTACCGAAGCCGTAAAACGAAGTGAGTGTTTCCACCAGAGATGTGCGAGGTATCTAACCGGTGCGAGAATGCGTAGTGACGCGACGCTGTGAAACTCTGTGCAGATGAGCGGTGCGATATCTCGCTCGCACACATCCCTTGCACACATCCCTCGCACACATCCCTTGCACACATCCCTCGCACGCATTCCTCGCACACACCCTCGCACACATTCCTCGCACGCATTCCTCATACACATCCCTCGCGCACATCCCTCAATTGTTTTGTACATACAAAAACCTCGCTCCGCTTAGTCGTTTCCAAAGGAGCTGCGCTAAGCGAGGCTAGGTTTCTATTGGTTCTTAATAAACACATCCCTCGTTACGCTTCCTCGCACATCTCTGGTGGAAACGCAGCCATACGGTAAATAGCAGAATAGCTTGACAAATTTAGACGTTTGTCCAGTTTTTGCACTTCGCAGGCAGACTATATAATATACAGTTTGGGTTTGTACGGAAAAGTGTAGAGAAGATCGGGTTATCAAGAAATATGACAAATCGAAGATCATCCGGTAAAGCTGGTCTACGCCGACTGCCCATCTAAACTGTAGGAACTAGAAGGGTCACCATCGCACAAAAATTATATAGCCACAATTTACTAATACGCTTGGCTATGTCGGCGACTTCCGTTTTTCTTCGGTTTTCCTCGTTCCTGATTCAATCATGTAGTGAAACGTCGAGCATCACCCTCTCTACAACTCGTTACGTGACCTTGAGCTTTTTTATGAGGCCCATAGTGAGAGAACACATTTCAGTGCTATAATTTACACACACACAAAACACTTTCGACTTTAAACGCTGAGGTATTTAGGACGAGAAGTCGTTGCGCAGTTTCCCGAACGCTGCCATCCGAGTTGGAATCAATGATTGGCCGCTTTCTCGAAGTGGGTTGGAAACAAAAAAGTTTTAATATCTTTATAATGAGGGACACATCTGTCACCATCAAAAATGACTCAGCACTTTAATTTTTAACTACTATAAAATGTAAGTGACATTTTTCAACACCCAGACTTTGGCGCGAGGAAATTAAATTTCTCACATAAATTTGACTGAATAACTTTGAAATGTTCATTAATTTGTATAATTATCTTTGACACTCTGATAATGATGCTACACACCTTATTATTAACAAATTACTATTATGTTCTTCATTAATAATGTGGTATCTACTTTTTTGGGCTATGATTTTTTGATCAGTCAACACCATCGCAATATGTTTGTCCAAACTTTGGATCAAAACTTTGCACTAATCTTAACTTTTACATACTTCTTCAAGATTTTATTTTACCTTTTTGTCGGCATAATTACAACTTTCTAGTACTAAGAGCCTCTGAGCTAAACCGCGGACAGACAGACGGACATGGCGTAACTCTTATGAAGGAACTGACTACGGAACTATGAAAAGGAAAACAAATGAAAATGAAGAAATGTTTATTTCTTTCTTTAGAAATCACATGCAACTTATTCGGTCAGTACGCTTCCACCTTCGACCTCATCTTCACTCTTCATCAGGTGTGATTGAGGTCAAGTACCAACCTGTTGTGCATGAAGGCCAGAAAATCTTGCTCTTCCTTAACTAAGCATAGTAAACATTGTAATTATTGAATATATTATTTTATTGTCATGTACGTGCAATTGCCAAAGTTCGTCGGGTTAATTTTGTTAGACCCTATATATATGTGTGTGTGTGTGTGTGTGTTTGTGTGTGTGTGTGTGTGTTTGTGTGTGTGTGTGTGTGTGTGTGTGTGTGTGTGTGTGTGTGTGTGTGTGTGTGTGTGTGTGTGTGTGTGTGTGTGTGTGTGTGTGTGTGTGTGTGTGTGTGTGTGTGTGTGTGTGAGTGAGGTTTTGTGTGTGGTTTGTTTATTAGCTATGTCCAACAAATAGATACATATACAATAGGATGTAAAGAGTTTGCAACACATAATTTCGGCGTGACAGTTTCCTGCCTTTAACATTCACTTCAAATAAATTGATAATGGTGTATCGTTGTCATTTATCAGTTAAAGTGACAGTATCATGCCCACCCTCGGTAGATATATCTCCTAATCGAGTACTCTTAAATCTCTTCAACTGTTTCTGTTACGTGGGTTTTGATTTATCAACTTTCTAGCATTCCGTCCGCGGCTTAACCTGCGTGGAATAATTTTATCGCGGATATGTTTAGTTTGTTTATCCCGCAGGAACTACTCATTTTATCGGGATAAAAATACCCTATGTCTTAATCCAGAGTATATTCTCCCTATATACCAAATTTTATCCAAATTCGTTCATCCGTTTCGCCGTTAATGAGCAACAAACAAACATCCAAACTTTCACATTTATAACATTAGTTAGAGTTAAGTAAGTCCTACCATCTACATCCACTCAGATAGCCAGGCGGCTCTTTTGGCCCTAGACTCAGACAAAATTGTCTCAAGGCTGGTTGAAAACTGCAGGCTTACTTTAAATACCCTGTGCAAAACAAACAGGGTCTTTCTTCGTTGGGTCCCGGGGCACGCAGGCATCGAAGGCAACGAAAAAGCCGACGAACTAGCGAAATTGGGGGCTAGCGGATCCCAGTACGGCCCTGAGCCTTTCTGCGTTATCTCAAAAAGCCTAATTCGCTTTACCCTAAGGAACCGGTGCACCCAAGCAGCTCTTAAACTCTGGACGAACACGCCAGGTTTAACACACTCCAAATCACTAATCAAAGCCTTCTACAAGAAGGCGGCCGGCGAAGCGCTGGCACTCAGTAGGAACAATTTACGCATTCTCACAAGGGCACTAACGGGACACTGCTGTCTGAGCAAACACATGCTCAACATAGGGCTCCGAGAAACAGGGATGTGCAGATTTTGCCTCCTCGCAGAGGAAACACCTGCACATCTGCTGTGTGAATGTGGCCCGCTAATGCGTAAACGCAATATCCACCTGGGCAGCCACTTATTACACCCGGATGAGATAAAAACCATCGGTGCCAGGAAAATTATCCAATTCCTCAAAGAGGCAAACCTGAGCAACGAACTGTAGGTTAGTGGCGATCACAATAGATCGGCAACGGTCGCAGTGATACAGGTCTCCGTTGACCTGCAACAGCCACATACACATGCAATACAATAAGTAAGTCCTACTTTAAGATGTATAGAAATTTAAAAAAACCGGTCATGTTTGTGTCTGACTGACACACCTAGGGTTCCGTATAAACGGGTAAGTAGATAGTTCGTCCATCACAGGAATCGAGTCTGGTAATGTAAGTCGTAATCGCTAAAAAATGTTTATTTTATGTGATACACAAATTAACGATTTCTGAATTGCTTTGACTTAAAGTTGATTTTTTACAACTCCAAGAGACCGTAGACCTCAGTATTTCATATTAATTTCAACTTGACACGTCCACGCGTGCTTGAGAAAAACTGCTGTCTCTCTTCCTGTCTTATAAGGATTCCTTATTTCCTTTTCAGATACGGAACCTTAAAAAAATTATGCCGGCTGTACAAACATTTCACGTTTACCTGAAGTGTGAATACCGAATCAATCTATCATTATCATTAAATATTCATATCGTTACACTGACATTAGTTATTAAATTACTCTGTATTTAAACCACAGACGTATAAATAGGAGCAAATATTACAAGCAAAAGTTGACGCGTACCTCATGCAGTTCACACAGCTACATGCTCTTTTTAAATCGAAAATATTGCTTACTTTCAACCAAAATACTTGCGGGGTATTTGATTCATTATAACCTACAGTCAGTAGTCAAAAATTCTTTATTTTGTACGCACTTCAAATAGATAAATTTTTTTATCTATATTTATATCGGACGAGTTGTTTTACCATAAGGAAAAGAATAGTGCATATTACTCGTAGGTAAGTGATATAGAAGTCGTTGGCATATCTAGTTAATTTTTATTTCAAAAACGCACGCCCCTGTCTGTCGATTGATAATGCGACTGGCGGGATTCGTAGGGATATTGTTGTGGGGAAACGCTGCAGACATACATATGATTTTTGTTCTGCAGAAGCGTGCTATTCGTGCCATTTATAAATTCGGGCCTAGAGTGTCTCTTAGAGATAAGTTTAAGGAAATTAATATCTTAACAATGGCATCTCAATACATTTATGAGAATTTGTTATATGCAAAAAAGAAAATATAACCTTATTCGCTAAAAATAGTGATAGGCACAATGTTAATACAAGGAATAAGAACCAGTTATTTATTTATGTTAGCCGACTTCACAAAGTTAGTAAATCCTTCAAAGGGCAATGTATACGCTTTTATAATAAGGTTCCAGTAGACATTCAAAATATGCCTTTAAATAAATTTAAAGCAATCATAAAACAGAAATTATTAACAAAAGGCTATTATAAAATCACTGACTATTTGAATGATAAGCAAGCATGGACATAGCTGTCTTATTATTCATATAATTATCAAATCGCAACCTATAATCTGTTTAAAAGAGCAACCCTAGAGTTTCTTGCTCGTTCTTCTCTGGGGAGTCAGCTTTGTGAATGAGCAGTTTTAAACTATAATGTAATATTAATAGTGACGTTTTCAAGTGATAATTTTATCCTATGAAATAAAATATTTTGATTGATCTATCGTGCGAAATTTATTTGGAACACATATTTTCTCTAAGTTTTCTGTATTTATATAATTCAATAATGTAGTTATGTGGAATAGTCTACAAACGCGACCGTCAAATGACACAATTAACGCTGATGGCTTCCCTCCTACGCTTTCCTACCACTCCGACTACGGAACTTTACAATTACTCCTTCTCCATGCATGCAGTCGGATTATGGAATGCACTTCCCACTGATATACGCGATAGCCAATCCCTATTCATTTTTAAAACTCGACCAAAGGAACTCTATCTCAAGGTATCTCAGTTTTTATTAATATGTATTTTAAATTGTGTATGTATTGTCTTTTGTCAATTGTGTCAAAAAAAAAAAAAAAAAAAAAAATTGTGTTCCTTTAACAGTGATGTTGTTCTATATTTTAAGTATCGCTCTTTGTCTGCAATAAAAAACTTTAAATTTGTTTTTCCTTCCGAGGGTTTGCTGGAAGAAATCTCTTACAGAGATAAGCTCGCCTTTTGTGTATTGTAATTTCTGTCCTATGTTTGTTCAATGTATGCTTGTATACTTATGTTCGCGCGCCCTCTATCGGCAGGCTACGAAAACCTTTTTTTTTACCGCCGTGAATCTGCGACGGAAAAAAACGCGGTAGTTTCACTTCTCGATTCGAATTTTACCTCGACAATTCATCCACCTATATTTTTTATAATTTATTTTTAACATAGTTATAAATATACGTATTTCGTTGGAGATTTTAGACGACTTTCTATACACTTGCCTGGCGTTTATTTGCTAAACAAAATCCAAAAAGAAAGGGACAAGGACCAGATCTCCCACAACTTATATGCAATATAGTGTTAAAATAAATTAATTAATGGCTTTGAAAAAAAAAAAAACTAACTATGCACAATACCTTCTATTTTACTTAGGTACCTAATATGCCCTATTTATTACGGTGTAAAAACTCATCCGGTATACAATTAACAATAAATTATTCCATTTCATATTTAAGTAACTATTGCTGGATCAGGCAACCAAGTAGGGTCTTTTATTCCACATAGAAAACCAAGTTTAATAACCAATGGTCTAGCTGAATAACATTTCCAGACAGATATCTAGTTATGTAGGTGGATTTTTTATTGCCTATAGAAAACAAATTTCACAACCGGTGATGCTGGAAGAAACTTATAGATAGATAGATAAATAGATAGATAGATAGATAGATAGATAGATAGATAGATAGATAGATAGATAGATAGATAGATAGATAGATAGATAGATAGATAGATAGATAGATAGATAGATAGATAGATAAAGCGTTTATTTGCATATTACAGATACACATACAAAAATATTCGACGCAACAATCATTCTGATTGGTGTTATTCTTACAAAATGTAGCCTTATTTCACAGTAATAAAAATAAAAACAAAAATGAAGTACAACTGTTACAACTTATAATAGAGTTGTATGAGTATCTGTACCACAAATGGGCCATCGCTCAATGTGGATCCTCACCTATAGCGGTAAGACACTGATTTTCAGCTAGTGCCCTGCGAGAGAAAGCGAGGGTAGGGTACTAGTGCAAAAATTTTCAATAACAACCATAAGTGTGTATTCTATAAAGATCATGTTGTACGGTGGTGTATGGCAATTGTATGGATCATAATGATACTCGTTTAAAATAATAATTGTCAAAAGTGGGCTTAACATAATTAACTAAATACCCATAGATTTCTAGAAAGACCGGTTGCTAGCTGCCTGCATCCAGCTACTTCCCGCGCCCATGTGTGATACTTGAGTAGTAACTGTAAATAATGTGATACCTCATTCCTTCCTTATTTCCTTTAATGCAAGATTTTACTTAATTCGGCATGCTTTGAAGTGTCTATTTTCTGATCACGAACAAATTCGAAATTGGCATGTTAACATTTCACTGGTAATTTGGTATTTTCAGTGTATACAAAAATGAACTTATTAAAACCTTTAAGAGGTGCCCATAATTTCCTAAAAGATAAGTTTCAAGGCAACGAATTCGACAATGTGCATTGGTTGGTGAGCGGACTTCCAACACTTGGTCGAGTTTCTATGACATGGGGCGGGAAATTAAAAGGTAATTGAGTCAAATAGTTTACTTACCCATTTAAATTCTGCAGCACTGTTATTGCAAGTTTTATAGATTTAGTTTCCTGTTATTTTGTATTTTCAATGACGCCTTTCTTGTCGGTGTTGCCTTGTGCAGCTCTTGAATATCACTTCTTTATATTTTTTTCTCTATTTGTTTTTCATTTCTGACTTTCTTTTGTCAACCACTACTAATGCAGTCCTCATATTTTCGCTTACGTCCTTAATAAGTATGATTAGCTTATCTGCCATAGTTTGACCGGCATCATTAACAAATCTAACAATTATCTTTTGTCTTCGCAAAATCTCACTCCAAAATGAAACGCATTGGAACTGCAGTAGAAAGAAGGTGGCAGTTATATCTCCATATGACTTTGTTATATATATCCCTTCCTTTACTAAGAACTACTCTTTTTTTCAGCTATCTTTTGGATTATCCACGAGTCCCTTTTCTTTTACTTCTATGGAATTGGAAATCTGGTGTACCAAATCTCGTATGCTGAGGGCGCTGGAGACTTCATCAAGAGTTATGTCAATATCTCCATTTTGGTATTCGCTTCCAATAACGGTTATTGGTTTGTTACCAAAAGGTATGACTATCTTAATAATGAAACAGGCCAAGCGTCTCCGGGGTAATGTCTTAAAGTTTTTGGTCATTTTTTTCTATCCAGCTTGATCTGTGGGTTGGAATCAACTTCATATCAGATGTTTGATCATTCACAGTGATATCGTATTCGTGTAATTCCTCGAAGCCATATTTATCTCACCAACCGACCTACAGTTTCAATTAACCCATGTGGCATTAATCATGACGCCCCTAACGTAGATGTAGATGGCAAAAATCTTTACCAATTCGTTAAAATAATTTTTACAGGAGTATTCTGAAATCAGTCATGGAGATGGCAAAAACAAACGATGACATTTGTAAAAGCTACAAGCATCGAACAAGACAGGTGAAGTACCTGACGATGATCAAGCGAATGATAATCACACTGTATGTCATGAACACCTTCAATGCATTCACCATGTATTTACCTAATCGACTTAAACTGGACACCGAGTTTGCTATGGTGCCTTGTGTTGGTAAGTTTTCTTTCTTAGTATTCTGTACTGTCTTCATTGCACCGAAGTATATCGGATTTGAATGTGGGTATATTCATGCAGCTTAGAATTTTACAACATAACTATAAACTGAAAATTTAGTAAACCCCCGAGACAATCAAATGATATAGGTAAACAAACCAACTGTGTTAAAAGCTAAATATATTCTAATCAGATCTGTCGTAATATATGAAGGGTAATGTTGGGCCATGAAGCAGACGAATGGAAGAAAGTTGCATACAGTGAAGATTAGAATGTTGGGATGAATGACAGTAATAACGAAGATGAATAAAATAAGAAATGAGTGTGTAAGAGGGAGTTTAAAAGTAGCACCCGTGGCAGAAAAGTTGTATGGAAATTATTAGGCTTGTATGGACATGTTATAAGGAAGGATAAAACGCATATTACTAAGAGAGTGATGAATTTAAATGCCAATGATGGAGATGAAGAAGTAGACCACGGAAAGTGGTGTGAAAGATGATATGAAAGAAAATTGTGTAAATGTTGAGGTAACAGGAGCATGGAGGAATTGGAACCAGGGCAGGCAGATAATGATGGTACGAGCTTATGAAGAGAGAAAACCTCTTTCAAATCAGGCCGTTTTGGCGGTACAATGTCACAGGGAAACACACAAATTGACAAAACTTGTATTTCTCCTCTTTACGTCAGAGGTTAAAAATTCCAGAATAAGTACTGAAATCACAGAGTGTAAGAATAAGCGGCACATAAAAGGGGACCTGTATAATGTCCATTAAAAATTAGATGATTATTTGGGGCTTACGCCAAGGGTCAATAATATTTTAAAAGCTATATAATTCGGGAGCTTACTGTCATTCCTTAAATCAGTATTATTTTAACTTTACTAAAAGTTTAGTTTAATATTATTTCCGCTGAAATTTCGTTAGATCTAAAACTCTATTGAAACACAAATGTTTTTATATGATGGTAGTAAGTTGGTCGTAGTCATATTTCACTCCTAGTCAATTCTATATTATATCTGGCATTATTAAAAAAATACTTTTAATGTATTGTTAAGGTTTATATTATTACTTCTTTTCCCTAACAATAAAACCTTGTGAAAAGCTTGTAAATTTTTTAAATTATTCCGTTCTACACTTAATTATAATAACAATATGTATAATGTTACCTACTTCTTTTTCACAACCTTTTGAGAATTTCATAATTTAACTTCACATATTTGTTTTAGGAATGGATCTAACATCGAGCCCGAATCGTATAATTTGTCGTACACTGACTGTTCTCCAAGAACTTGCAATCATGACCCTCGTACTCAACTACCAGGCTGTACTATTCTTCGTTATTGCTCATACAGCTGTCACCTACTACGTTTTGGCTGATGAAATCATGACCATTCAAACTGGAGATGTTAACGTTAGCGAGAAACTTCAGAATGTCATCAAACATCATGTTTTGATACTCCGTATCATTGGTGGTCTAAAAGACTTATACAGCATGCCTATTGGTCTGAATTTTGCCACCAACGCAGTCTGTATTGCCTTATTCTTCTACATACCTTTGGCAGAGTGGGTGAAATTTATACCAATAATAGTTTATAGTATACTTATCTTCTTCTTGTACTGTTTCTTGGGACAGAGGATCATAAATGGCGCGGAGGTCTTTGAAAGGGCAGTATACAGTTGCGGATGGGAGAACTTTGATTTGAAGGAAAAGAAGATGGTGTATGTGATGCTGATGATTGCTCAGCAGAAGGTGGAGTTGCTGGCAGCGGATATAGTGCCGATTAATATATACACTTTCGCCACCAGCTGCCAGGCGATGTTCAAATTTGTCACCGTAGTGAAATTGTAGATTTAGATTGTTTAAACACTTATGCTTTTGGAAAAGTGCTCCCTAGTCTATCATAACAAAATATTAATGAAATTATTAGATAAAACCTATACTTTCGACAAAAACCGAAGTAAGTCTTTCTATTCTTTTATATCCCAATGCTATATTTTAAATGTAACCATTAATGAATATTTCACATTTTTAACTAAAATTGAAAGGAAGATTTTGTATATCCAATCAATTATATGACTTGCAAGTTTATCTTTATTTCTTTCTTTTCATTTGATACTTTATTTCAGTAGAGTTTAACCATGACACAAGCCACCCGATGAATAATAAAGCGCTATATAATATACATCTATTAGAGCAATATTTCTATGATATTAAGGAACGTCTAAATAATAATAATCTATTACTTCAACCATTCCTCCAGACCAGAGTCCTCTGTGTTCTTTTCTTTAACCATTCCTCCAGACCAGAGTCCTCTGTGTTCTTTTCTTACAATAATAACCTACCACCTTCAGCTCCATAGTAAAAATCGTCCTTTTAGAATAATCTTTACTATAATTACTTTATATTTACATTTTAACATTAATTATAGCATTTTATCTGTAATTATTATTGTAACTGCCTTAAATACATTATTTAGTGGCAGCAACTACTCTGCTGAACTGAACATCAGCAGATTTGCGGAGACCCTCCCCTTTTATCTCAACTTTGACCTAGTTCTAATATACTCTTAGTTTGTTAATTAATTTTGTTAATTTTGGGATGAATAAATATCTTTTTATTTATTTCTTTTATTTATTGACTCATGACATTGTAATTTAAATTATATATGATCTGACCCACTAAGCTAATTTGGTGACTATTATTGCAAAATTAAATTTATGATTTTCACTCTAATAATTTAGTCTTGAAAATTAATTATAAGCATGCAATAGTGAATAATTCAAATTTATAGATGATTAAATTAAAACTACTGAAACCATTATTAGTACTATATTAATTCTGTGCCATTATTTAAATATTTGCAGACTACATAGTCAAAGGATTTGAGGACCCATTACTCTTAAGATCATTACGTACCTCATCATTTTCCTGCCCTTATCCCACTCTAGGTGGGGTCGGCACAACATGTCATCCTCTTCCACTCTCCTCTATCAGCCGTCATCTCCGTACTCACCCCTTTCATACACATATCATTCCTCACGCAGTCTACCCACACCTTCTTTGGTCTTCCTCTACCTCTGTATCCCTCCACATTCATACTTAACACTCGTCTTGTTACGTGCCTTTCATCTCTCCTCATAATGTGCCCAAACCATGCTAACCTATTACTCCTCAGCTTTTCTGTTATTGGCGCCACTTTTAGACTTCCTCTGATATACTCATTCCTGATCTTATCCATTCTAGTCACACCACACATCCATCTTAGCATTCTCATCTCTGCCACATGCATTCTACTTTCATCAGTTTCTTTTCATTACGTACCTATGGCAAATAAATCGTTCATTCAGTCAAGATATTAATAAGAATAATAATAATTTATTTTTAACCATAGGTAAATATAGTAGTTTACAACCGGTAAAATTTTGTAATATTCATTAGATTCTCTAAAAGTATATTCCCAGCTGATGCCCATGCTAAGCATTAAAAATACTTGTGTTATAAGCATCAGCTGCTAACTCCTCAATGGACTCCTAAATTTACATTAATAGAAATATTAATAGAAACATATTATAAAAAGTAAAAAAAAAGAAGGAAACTGGACGTCATAGGGTAGAACATTCGAGTATGTTAGTATGTTACTTTTTGAGGCAGGGTGCCCACAAAGTTAGCAGCGTTGCCACGCTGTATGGCCAGATTATAACTTGAATTATGCCAATGTTCAGAATTTGACAGTATGTATTAATACTAGACATAGGCCTATATTTATTTGACCACTCAATAACAGCAAATTTTGAAATCCGCCGAGCAACTAAATAATATTGACGACTTGTGTGGTTAGAAACTCTGATGCTATACCAAAAGGGCGCGGGTTCGAATCCCGCTTGGAGCATATATGTTTGTATGATATTATGGCTGTTTTTAACTTATACATGTATTTATTTACAACAAAAAATGAATTTGTGTAGTTTATCAACCATCTGGTATCTATAATACAAGCCTTTTTTTTTCTTTTTTTTTTTTTTACAAGGGGAAACGCTCATGCGTCCCCGCCCCCCACATGGGATGAAGGACGGGGTATGTCGGACTCCGGCATCACGCCGACCTACCGACTAAAACCCCTTGACGTCCCTCTCGCCGCCGTGGCGACAGAGCCCAGGAGCGAAAACCTCATCTGCAGCTCTGCCAGCGGTTGTCCGGGTTCGGACCCATCCGAGGAAGGCGAGGTAGCCTTCTGGCCAACTTTTGGAGGCGCGCCGGGACATTTGGCGCGCCGTCACACATGGGGACCGTGAAGTTGGGCGACGGACGTCCCAGCGTCCGTCGCCTCGGTCCTCCGAAGGGAGGGGAGGCTGCGGCCTTGAAGGCCGGCCGCCTGCACCCAGGTGCTCGTGTGGCGTATCAGAAAGGGAGGAGGGGTGAACCACTCTCTCCACCGTTTCGTCCGCTGCCTCTGGAGGGCCGCCTAGGCGGCAGTGTCCATAGGGGCCTCCTCAACTCCAGGCCGGGCTGCGGCACTGGTGGACGGGCGGATCGGCTGCGAGGAGGCCCTAGGGCCGTCGCTGCGTCTCCTCCCGCTCTTATTCCGCCTTGGGGCGGCACAAGTCTCGCCACCCAACCTGTGGTCGGCTGGTTTCCCCGCCGCCTCGCACACGGTGCAGTGCGGTGTGGCGCTGCACTCACCGGCCTTATGTCCAGGCCGACCGCAGCGGAAGCACTGGTCGCTACGGTCGACCTCGGCAGAGCACTGGTCCCTGGCATGGCCAACCTCCAGGCACCGGAAACACCTGAAGGGCCTCGGCTCTAACACCCTCACTTGAGCGGACACCCACCCGATGAGCAGGCGGCCGCCAGCCTTTACCTTCTTTGCCGCCGCAATCGGGCAGCGAACCATCACTGAGCCGAGGCCCATGAAGCCTCGGCGGATTTCGCCGGCTCGGACGGATTCGACCGGGCAGTCGCCAGCACCAGCCACGGCAGCCACCACATCATCAGCCGTGGCCGCGTCGTCCAGGCCCGAGATACGCATGTCCGCGCATCTAACAGGCCTGGTGATAAGGACGCAGGCCGCGCTGAGCGCCTCGTTCAGTTTGGAGGCTAGAGCATCCGCTTTTTCTCCACTGGCGGCCCCTGGCACCTCCAGGATCCGGGCACCAGTGGCAGTCCGCCGCGTGCTGACCGCCGAGATTCCGAGGCTGGCCAAGTTGACCTTCCTCTGGGCCTCCCTTAGGACGTCAGCGTAGGTCGCACCCCTCTCCTCCGCTTCCGGCTGCAGGGTCAGGACCACAGCGGACGAGCGTGGGGTCCTGAGCCTGACCGGGCGCGGCCTCTTCTTTCGCGCGGCGCTTGGCGGCGCAGCAGCCTTCCTGCCACCCTTGGCCACCGTAGCCCAAGCTTGGTCCATGGACCGTGGGGCCGGCGGCAGTGGGCGAGCTTCTCGAGGGGCAACTTCGGCGGACGCGTTCGCCGTTGCTCGGGCCTTCCTCTTGCCTCGTTTGCGGGCCCTCTTGCCCTTTTTCGGGGTAGAGCTCGCGTCCGGCATAGCGGCGGCGGCCTTGACCGGCGTTTTCCTCGGCATGCTGATGGCCGGCGACGATGGTACAGAACCGCCAGCACTCTCCCTCCTCGAGTCCGCCGCCAGTGGTGGGCGGAGGCGCCTCTCTGGCAGGAGCCGCTCCTCCAAAGCCTCGAACCGGGCGCTGACCATGGAGCCGACTTGGACCATGACGGACCGCATCAGCTCCTCCGGGTCGACCTGGGCAGGCCCAGGTGGCGCTCTGTCAGGCACCGGGGCCACGGTCTCCCTTAATTGGGTCTGGGCCTGTTGGAGGCCAGCCCGCATCTCCTGCAACTCCTTACGGAGCTCCGCCACCTCGGCCCGCAGCCGCGCGTTATCCGCGTGGAGACGGGCTGTCTCGTCGGAGACGCTGCGCTCCGAAAGAGCGCTTACGGCATCGGCCTTTTGAAAAGTGCCCTTGAGGTTACGAGACCTCGTTGCGACAGCGGTAATGACGGCCAGCCCTGCCTCAACCGTCTTGCCCAGCTCGTGTGCGGAGCATTTCTCCTCCGTGCCCATCGCCTTCGCGGCTGGTTGAGCGCCTCTTTTGGGGAGGACTCTACGGGCCAAGCCGGCCACCTCCTCCTCCGCTTGGAGAAGCAGCTCCTGGCGCCTGGCCTCATTGAGGGCCTCCTTCGCCTTCGCTAGGCCCACGTACTGGCCGGTGGTCGGCGGGCGACCACGGCCTCTCGGCACCGAGGGGTTGGGTTTCCCCTTCCCCACGTTGTTCTCCCTCTCACTGCCGCTAGAAAGCGACGCAGCACTAGTCTCAATGAGACGGCGCTTCTTCCCTTTTCTTTTCTTTCCCTTTTCGGAAGGGAGGTGGGACGCGACGGTCATCAGACTACTGTCTGACTCGTCCGCAGTACCCATCTCCACAAACACCACCACGTCAGAGGAATCGTCGGAGTCCATTTTTTTCGCCAGGGTCGTTGTTTTTTTAAATTCGAGTTCGAGTAAGGATTTGTCCCCCCCAGAATACATGGGACGGCCTGCACATGTAAGTGCAGGAGGGGATTCTCCCTTTCGGGTACCCCCCTGGGGTAGTTTCTTTGGATCTTTACTCATCTTCCATGTTCGTTATGGGGCCGGGGCTGCCGGCGCGCAGTTTAGGCCGAATAACCCGTCGACAACTCCCCCTAGCGCTGCGAGGCCACTAGAAGGAACGGGGTGATTTTTTCTCGAGGTTTTCTTCCTCTCAAAACTGCAAGGCCGCCAAGCCTGCCACAAGACCGCAGCAGACTGGGACCGAGACCAACACCACCCCAGGGACCGAACGTCCCGGGCCACACCACTGTCATCCGCAGTGCCCTCTGCAAACAGAGGGACACGCGGAGAAACCCCCACTTGCCCGGCCATATCGGCCGGGGTGTGTCGCTCTTTGTCTGGCCTCTCGCCTCAGGCCTGTCCGGTATGGGAAGCCCTATCCGGCATAGCCCTGAGGGTCGTTGAGACACGCAAGCCCCTCCACCACGGCAAGGTGGCGACACGTCGGAGGGGATCTATAATACAAGCCTAGTTGCTTAGCGTGGAACTAGATGGCACTGTGTGTATGTGCAAAGGTATTTATTTATTTATATTGAATATAGTTTAGTTTAATATTAAATAATGTAGAGCAACTGTGTTAAAAGTGAAATATTTTCGAAACGACTTAACCGATTTTCCTCAAACATGCCTAAGAACCATTCCCTAAGTTTAATCTTACCTATAAAATAAAACTACCCTCAAAGCGGATATTGAAATCGGACACACTGGACAAACACAAGGCCGTCAACCACATAACTCTCATTGAGTAGGCTGACAGGTAGACGGGCAACAAAATTGGCGGATTTGTATCCGACGTTCTTTATTTAACTTTTGGAAGGGGAGTTCCTCACGTTCCAGAATATCGATTATTTTAACTAGCTCCCAATCTACCTCATCTCGTCCTTTACTAGTCCAGTAAAGATACTCTTTTAACCTTCTATAATCTTGAAGGCTTTTCTACAATCTTTGTTGGTGGTAGGGCATTTTAAATGTCCGTCTGGCTAGCTACCACCATCTTATCTAAATCTGCCGCCAAGCAGTAATGTTAATAGCATTGTTGTGTTCCGGTTGTCAGAGATAAGATAGCCAGTCCCCCAAATGTGTTGGGGTTTCCGGGTCAAAACGCTTCCACCTTCGACCTCATCTTCACTTAATATCAGGTGAGGTCAAGTACCAACCCTTTATGCATAAAAAAAGGCTGTGATTTTTTGCACATGGATTGAGTATACCTGTCAGTGATAGAATTTGCTTTAGATATAGTATAAGTATTTAGCAATAAAACATAGACTATTAGATTAAAATTACCATTGTGAATTTGAGTCGGAGAATATACTTAGAACTCATGTTAACTATTCTCAAAAAACCATCGATAACTTCTTTATATTCATGTAAATTTTCACCGAGTGTAAATATCACGACTCGATAAACTATTTTTAGAAAATATAAAGTATCCATAGTTAACTTTTTTAGAAAATTGTTTTAGGAGATCTTAGCATCTTCTACAACGCAATGAAGTTCACAGTGGTAACTTTAATTTAATATTGTAGGTTTTATAACTAAATACCTATACTATATACCTAAACCAATCTACACAATGGTAAGAAAACATTTTTATTCTAATACGTACTCTATCCTTCTACAAAAAATCAGAAACTTTAAGACGTATTCTTAGTAGACATAAGTGGATGTAATTAAGGAATTATTAAAAGAAGACTTGTCAGCATTGTCTATAATTTTAAATGAGATAGTGAATTATAATTAAAGCTAGACTCGACTCGAATGTCATTGGTTCCCACACTATCTCATCTCATTTTATTAGATAGAAAGATAAGTAGGAATGATTAAAAACGACTTGTCAGCGCTGTCTGTTTGATTTTAGATTAGATAGTGAATTAAAACAGATGCTAGACTGGACGCAGAATGTCGTCTGTTTCATTGGCTCCCGAACTACCTCATGTAGTCCTCGATCTAATAAGTAGAGATAATTAAAAGAAGTGTCTGTTTCTAATTTAGCTAACACAATTTACTTTATCTCATCTATTTTAGGAACCAAGTATTGGCAGATACGGTGAAGACATATGTTTTCTTCTGCGATTAAAAAAGCCATTATAATGTCATTTAAGCCATTCGGTTTACTAAGGGCCGCACGCCAACCTATGTCGGTGTCGAGCTCTTACACCATATTTTTGAGGCTTGGGAATCTTCCCAAGCGCATCTGCGCGGGATGCAATAGAGAAGTATTCTGGGACTTGACCAAGACCTTTGATTGTGGTCATCATGACATTTTAATCAGAAAATTACGTCATTATGGTGTAACCGGCCGTGTTCTCGATCTTCTGAATTCTTATTTGAGTAACCGAGTTCAGAGAGTTGATATCAGTGACAATACATCGTCAGGGTCGACAGTTTGTATGGGCGTAAGTTTGCCAAACCTTGTAAAGGATAAACATGAAATAGTATTGTTTGCTGACAATACATCCATATTATTTAAAATAATACGGAGGATAATATAGAAAATAGACTAAAATTAGGCAATGACGACGTGAACACCACTATTAGTTAGTTGAATGGTTTACGGCAATTTATTTGTTACTTTATGAGAAAAAAACTAAATGTGTTAAATTTCTAGCGCATAATTTCAGGGACATTTCCCACAATTATAAAGATAAAAAATGTCACTCTAGACCTTGCCAATTCTACTGTATTTTTGTGCATTACTTTGGACGTCAAATTACTCTAGGGGTAAAATGTATGTAAAACAGTCTCATCCATAGACATTGACTACGTTTTTTGCCTGCCCTATGTTCAGTAATGCATGATGATCAGCTGATGGCCATCACTTTGAAAAACTGTGTCACTACCATGTCTAACAGTCAGTAACCCAACAGCACCCCAAGAGGTTCGTTCACAAGCATGCCAACGAGAGCTGTAAAACGTTGCCGAGTAACACAATTACTCAGTTATCCTTATATGTGTGGCCATAGCTACAGCGGAGCCCCTCAAAACTACAGAGTCAAAGTCAATAATGCTTTATTTTGCAATACACACAGGGTACACTTAAAATAGTCAGATTTTACATTTTTAAAGCTGCTGCTCGTTCAAAAAGCATTTTCGCCTTGAGAAGAACAAGCAAGCAAGGCTCTTTTTTTAAAAACATGTTTTTATATTACAAATTGGCGCAATAATATTTCATTATTCATTGTGAAATAGCCTGGTTATGCGAACGAGCTGGTTATGTCCATGGATGTTTATCATCTAAATAAGCTGATATTTTATAATATGCTTTGTTAATAAGTTTCTGTTTTGTAGTATCTTTAAATTTATTGAGAGTAAGATTTTGTATATCAACTAAGCTTTGTTGAAAAAACCCTTTGAATGAATTGACTTTGCGAAGGCGACTTATGTGACCAGCAAGTTTATCTTTATTTCTTGTATTGACATCATGTTAATATGCTTTCATCCATTTGAACATAGAAGTCACCAGAAGTAACTATTTATAGTGATAGAACTATTAAATTAGAAATGAGACCAATGTATTTCTTAACGGGTCACAGATTAGGCCAGCACCACTAAAACGTAGTTCGCTTGCTGTTGAGCTTGGCGTATACGACAGACATTCATAATCACCTCACCACTATGGTTCGACCTCCGATTTAAAAGTATCGGAACCCAAGTCGTAATCGGAGTTGTATAATATATGACTCCAAGCTGGTGACTCCAACCAGCCGAAAATTGTTGGACTTACATACTAAAGGCGGTTTCAGAATGTTTTCGTTTGTATGGATAATAGATTTTTTTTTTGTATGAATCCAAAATTTTTTGATCGAATTCGACTATGGTTCCTTGGGGAAATTTGTTCGTAATCACCAGTTAATGGGAATTACATGAATAGCTATAATAAAAAATTATAAATTAAATAAAAAATAAAAATTATTGTAAATTATTTTGCGCAATAACGAGTATTTGTATTGTATTGTAATTTGGGATAAACGTCGTGACTTTATACATTATATGTATGTTATTTAATAGAGTATAGGTAGTTTGAAACTTATCTCCAAGTAAACCTTCTACTTTGTGGCCTCAAAATAATCGAAGACTCACCCGTGGGGCAATTAAGTGTACCACTGTAATAACGAGGGCTTCCTCGCTAATGTACATATTTATACCACAATATAGAGTCAAAGTCAAAGTCAAAGTCAAAAATGCTTTATTTTGTAGGTACACAGAGTACACTTAAAATAGTCAATTTTACATAGTAAATTTTAAATTTTTTAAGCTACTGCTTGTTCAAAATGCAATTTTCCCCTGAGAAGAACAAGCAAGAAACTCGAAGGGTTGCTCTTTTAAAATCAGGCTTTGATTTTACAAGGTTTTTAAATTTCATTATTAATTGTGAAATAGCCTGGCATGCGAACGATCTGATTATGTCCAGGGATGATTATCATCTAAATAGTCTGATATTTTATAATATGCTTTCTCAATAAGTTTCTGTTTTACAGTATCATTAAATTTATTGAGAGGAAGATTTTGTATATCAACTGGAACCTTATTGAAAAAGCGTATACATAACCCTTTGAATGAATTACTGACTTTTCGGAGGCGACTTATGTGACCTGCAAGTTTATCTTTATTTCTTGTATTGACATCATGTTTATCACAATTTTTCCTAAATGATGTTATATTTTTTTTGACATACATTAGATTTTCAAAAATGTACTGTGACGAAAAGGTTAGAATGTTATACACTTTAAACCTATCTCTAAGTGACACTGCAGGTCTCAATTGATAAATTGCGCGAACGGCTCGTTTTTGTAAAACAAAGATTGTATTTATATCCGCGGCGTTTCCCCACAGCAAGATACCGTAAGACATAGATATAAACGAATCCTAGTAGGTACTCCGTATAGATTCTATACGGAGTACCTACTAGGATTCGTTTATATCTATGTCTTACGGTATTCTATACTATAGAATATTACAATGAAATGTCTTTAGTTGCACTTCACTCGAAGCTCACACTTAAATCAATCGTAGCGCAGTCGCATTCGCTATTTATTTTCGATTAGCGAAGTTAAGCAATGTCTGTCGCGGTCAGTCCTTAGATGGGTGAACACTGGTGACATTTTAATACGAGTGTTTCCGTGTTTCAGAGGGCATGCTAAATAGTCGATCCTGGGGCTCTACCGAACTCAAAGCTGTAGCGATATCAATGCGCTGTTTGTCCTTGTCATTGCGTTACGATATGACAAGGACGGATAGTGCATTGACGTCATGAACGATAACAATTCCCAAAGCAATTTGAGTTAGGCAGTCTGACTGCCGGTTGTTTTAAGCTTTAAGTCGGTAACCCAAGTCGATGGTCTACAGAGGCAGTTTAAAAACACTGACTGTCAGGTGGCCACTAATTTGACCACCAATCCGCATTGACCCTGCGTGGTGGACTACGGCCTATACCCTCTCTCAGTGAGAGGAGGCTGTGCCCCAATAATAGGGACGGGTAAGGATGTTGATGATGATGTTAATTAATCTTACAATTATTCCATCAATGTGAGATCCCAGTGATGGATGTTATGGGGAAATGCCGCGGACATAAATTGTATTTTTGTTCTATCTACAAGGTAGGCTCCCGAGTATCTCTGAGGAATAAATTTCAGGAAATCAATATATTAACATTGGCATCGCAATATATTTACGAAAACTTAATGTGCGTAACAAAGAATTTACATTTGTTTAGGAAAAATTGTGAAATACACAATGTTAATATACAAGATATAAAAATAAACTTGCTGTCCATAGCAGTCGCTTACACAAAGTCACTAAGTCATTCAAGGGACCATGTATACGCTTTTATAATAAGGTTCCGGTAGATATTCAAAATTTGCCTTTAAATAAATTTAAAACAACCATTAAACGGAAACTATGTGCCAAAGGCTATTACAAAATTTCTGACTATCTGCGGATGATTAGAATGCGTGGACATGAACCGCTCGGCAATATCCAGTATATTTTATTATTATTTTTCTTTGTCGAATCATAAATTCAACAATTATTCCAAATTGTATTTGTATTGACTTATTTAAATAGATCAACCCCTGAGTTTCTTGCTCGTTCATCTCTGGGGAGACTGCCTAGTGAATGAGCGATAACTGTATGTCATGACGATTTCAAATGTTATTCTTATAACTTACGAAATAAAACATTTTTGATTTTGATGACGGTACTGAAACGTGGTCTTTCACTAGCCCCTCAACAAAGTTCAAGGTTACGTAACGAGCAATGGAGAGGGCGATGCTCGGCGTTTCACTGCAGGATCGAATCAGGAATTAACAAATACATAGAAGAATACATAGCCCAGCAGATTAGTAAGTAGAAGTGGCAGTGGACAGGGCACATAGCTCGAAGAGCTGATGGCCGGTGGGGCATTAAAGTTCTGGAGACCACGCACCAGCAAGCGCAGCGTAAAACGTCCACTCACCGAAAGAAGACCTCATTGCGGGAAATCACTGGATGCTTGAAGATAGGTTTAAAGTGTATAACATTCTAACCTTTTCATCACAGTACATTTTTGAAAATCTAATGTATGTCAAAAAAAATATAGCATCATTTAGAAAAAAATGTGATAAACATGATGTCATTACAAGAAATAAAGATAAACTTTCACATAAGCCAGTAATTCATTCAAAGGGTTTATGTGTACGCTTTTTTAATAAGGTTCCACTTGATATACAAAATCTTCCTCTCAATAAATTTAAAGATACTATAAAACAGAAACTTATTAACAAAGCATATTATAAAATATCAGACTATTTATATGATAATCATCCCTGGACATAATCAGATCGTTCACATGGCCGGCTATTTCACAATTAATAATGAAATATAAAAACCTTTTTGTAATATAAAAACCTTTTTGTAATATAAAAACCTTTATGTAAAATCAAAGCCTGATTTTAAAGAGCAACTTTTCGAGTTTCTTGCTTGTTCTTCTCAGGGGAAAATTGCATTTTGAACAAGTATTACCTTAAAAAATGTAAAATTTTAAGTATACTATGTGTATCTACAAAATTTGAATTTGACTTTGCTGTCCACTTCCAACCGGTCACTCTGTAAGACTATGGGGGAGGCCTATGTTCAGCACTGGACATCATACGTAAACGTTACCTCCTGTAGCCTAGATATGGCTTGATCAATTTTGAAATGCCAGGTATCGTTGATTCGTCTTGATCCCTAGAGTGTTAAACCGCCTCCGTGGCTCAAAGTAAACAACATAGGGTTTACGATTCGGAGGTCGCGGGTTCGATCCCCAGCGGGGTACATGTTTAGTACTCGGTTTGGTTGGTGGTAGGACATTTTAAATGTCCGCCTGGCTAGCTACCACCATCTTATCTAAATCTGCCGCCAAACAGCAATGTTAATAGCATTGTTGTGTTCCGATTGTCAGAGATAAGATAGCCAGTTTCCCAAATATTTGGGTTTCCGGGTCAGTACGTTTCCACCGTCGGCCTCATCTTCACTTAACATCAAGTGTGATTGAGGTCAAGTGCCAACCCGTCGTGCATAAAAAAAAGGGTCATAGGATACATGTAAAGAATTCCAAAATGGCGCCCGACAAATTGGTTTATGTTTTCTTTCGAAAATAACCGCAATACAAACTACTTAAGTACTATTTATAATTAGCTTTTACGGATCTCGAGTGCGGGTCAGAGCGATTTATTTATGCTTTATTTAAAATGAAATCTTAATTTTATCCAATGAGTGCGCCATTGGAGGGAATAAACCCTCGTAATACAGGAAACGGGCGAGAAGTAGGTAATTTCACTTTCAGATGACTTACTATTATTTTCTAGTAATAACCAATTGTCACCCAACCGTAACGATATCGCTGTGAACATCATTTCGACCGACAATTGTCAACAGAGGTATTATTTTTTATGTTTCCTTTTTATATCAAGCCGGAGATCGCTGACTGAGTGCCTTTTGGCATTCCGCGACCCCTAACAATCATCTCTCGCCGTAATGGTCACCCGGGAGGTGCTAAGTGGAATGGAGTCGACACTTCAACAATAGTAACAAAATGTATATTCTGCAAATTATTCTAGGAATACAGAAAAATAAGCTCAAAACCACAGATTACTAATATGTCAAAACTCAAAACTCAAACTCAAAGCATTTTATATCAACGTAAGATACATGATATCATTTGTTGAATGTCAATTTAAATCTATTGGAAATAAAAATAGGGCTAAGCATTTTTCGGTCAGTCAGTATGTCCAAGCTACCACCGCTTCGGAAAGGGAAATCATCTGTGGGAAAAGAAGCGGCGCAAGAAACCCACAGGATCATAAGGACTATGAAGTCGTTACTTATTAAGAAATTGGTCATGGAATTTGAGAAGGAGGGATTATATACTACTCCGGCTGAGTCACATAGATTGAGTGCAAGGGCCAAGATGGATGGTATGAGGGCCATGCAAATGTTTACCCTTCACCGGTAAATATTTCAGGTTCTATGATCATAATTGAATGTCATAGTTTGTGTGTTTGTAAGTAATTGCCGCTTTAAAGATTTAAGGCAATCGGGCATGAGCTCCATCAGTGGCACACCATTGCCTTTTCTTAACAGTTTCATACAGTTCTATTAAATTCTATTGTCATACTGATATATGCTATTCGCCTTTAGTAGCTTGTTATATCGCAGTTTTCCGAGCTACCCTATACCACCAGACCATGCTGGCTCCGTCCCAGTCGCTAGCAACGCTCGCGTTTCCCCGACGTATAAATATATAAATGAAAACGTATTAGAACGTACCAGGGTATCCAGGGATTAAGACAAGGATTAAGAGTAAAGGATTTTTGACCCTAACATGTATATTTATAATGGAGTTATGTTTATTCCTGAGGCAAAATATGTCATATTTGATATGGTCTCTGATGTCGTAGGTAGTCGAAACTTGAGGGATATGGATCGTTTGGTCTTGCCCAGAATAGTATGCATGATAATGGACGAAAGTACATATGTGACAGCCATTAGCCATTATAATAGGATCCCGTATGAAATTAAAGGTTTAAAGGAGCCTCAATTTAAAAAAAACTTTAAAGATTTGGCTGGTGAATAACGTATTTTATAGTCTTAAGGAATTTTATTCTAAAAGAGCACTATTGACATAATTATTATCAATACTTTGACATTTTTATATTTTTATAGCAATGCAAATGTTAGATTTTATAATATTATAATTAATTTTAATTCTTAATTTAAATTTTACATGCATGAAAATTAATATCCCACCAAAAACATTCTGTAAAAAACTAGCCAAGTCTCGATGGAGCTGCTTGATTATCTCTAAAAAGTAATGAAATCTATACAAAGTCGTGCCAAGTGTAAGGTTCCTTACTGCGATTTCTTTATTATTATAGTTAATGTTGTGTGACTTGGCCGTTGAAGGGTACACAGGGGTACAAAACCAGGTGATCCATGACACCATTGCACCAATCTGTCGCCAGAACCGCTATTAATGTTATTAAGAATGTTCAACGGCAAACTATTAGCGAATAATCTGTGTGGCGTTTACATAACATTCTTTATACGTTAGTGGCTTTATCAAGCCTACAATTGACTGGTTATTGAATCAACGTTTTCCAAGTGGCAATTTTCCATCGTCAATGCGTAGTGTCATAAATGCGAAACTTTGCTTTCGCATAACTTCGGAACTAAATGACCTACAGACTTGAAATTTTGGATTTTAAGTATGTGATTATAGCTTACTGAATGACGAAAATTTCTGCGTTCTAGTCTTATCCAGAGGTTCTAAAATAGGGGCCTGAAAATGCGGCGAAATGATTCCAGTAAAGGATGGTACGGCAGTGTTTGCTTCGCGCTCGACTTGGCGGGGGCACTGCCGTGCCCCCAGATTGTACGCCTGTTAGAGGTAAGGACTGTCGAACCAATGCAACAATATTGTAATATCACCTACGTACCACAGTTCTACAATAAATTGATTCTGATTCTGATTCTGGATATTTTTTATTCCGGTAAAATGAGTAGTTCCCGCGGGATAAATAAATTTCCGCGATAAAGATATTCCACGCGGGCAAAGCAGCGGGCGGAAACCTAGTAGACTGTTATTTTTTTTTATATGAGAGGGCGGCAAACGAGCATGCGGGTCACCTGATGGAAAGCAATCACCGCCGCCCATGGACACCCGCAACACCAAAAGGGTCACAGATGCGTTGCCGGCCTTTGAGGAAGGTGTAGGCTCGTTTCTAGAAAGTTCCAATGTCGTACTCGTTCGGGAATATTTTATGATAACAGGCTGAAAGTAAGTTTAAAGTGTGTTCTATAGTTCATTACTTGTGTCACATTCTATATTTGAAGTAAAAAAAATACAGTTAATTTAGCTATAGTAAAAATGTGAAGGTATTCCCTGACGTGTCTGCAGCCATCGTAGCGCCTGGTCCGAGCATTCGTCCACAGTAACGCAGTTACCGGGGGCTGGGTGACCTTCGTGCGACATTACCGGCTAAATCTGGAGCGGACCTGATTGCCTGCGAGGGAGCCGAGATCAGGCCCCTCCTAACCTTGTAAGCCAAGCTTGTGGATTGTTTTTACTCATTTAATTCAATCGCTTGGATAGCTACAACCATATATCTAGTTTTAGGCAAAGATGCCTTGAAATAATGTTAAAAAAATACGTCATTGTCAAAAGTGCGAGAAAATACAAACTTTGTACAATAAAGCGTTAAACAAACAGAATTAAAATCCGCATAATAGTAGCACTTTTTAAACTACTCTCTGTCAATGAATTATAATAATAATAAATATTTTGCACATATACACAGCGCCATCTAGTTCCACACTAAGCAACTAGGCTTGTATTATGAATACCAGATGGTTGATAAACTACACGAATACATTTTTTTTAATAATACAACCACGTATGGTGCGATGGCTAGTAGGATTCGAACCCACGACCTTTTAGTATATAGCAGTCAGGATTTCTATCCACTAAACCAAACAGATCGTCAACTAAATACGGATTGATCATTTTTTTTTTCACAAAATAGTCATAATAGTCGTAAATTTAATTCGTAGATTTTATGCCTAAACTAGTTTTCCGGTTGGTTTATTTTGGCCTTAAAAAGTAAAAAAAACAAAAGGAAATAAAAAAAAAATATTAAATTGTGAAGAGGGCTTTTTGGCGGGAACTCGGCGAGTGAAGTTGCATTTTTCTTTATAAATCTTATAATTTGTGCATTCTGACTTTTGAAGCTTAATAATGGCAGAATATTGTGCAGCAAACGTTAGTGATGGTGTACAAGTGAAGGGAAGTGTAAATTGAAGTGCGTAACGGAGCTTTCGGGTTCCCACAAGAAGCCGCCCACAAGAAATCTTTTGTAAAGCATTCTGCCACTTTACTGAAGAATGACTTGACCGTGACTAGACTCTGTATACGCCAAGTATACGACGAATTACTTGTTGTGACTGAGACTGACTTACAAACTGAAGAAATAAGAGAAATAAGACATGACTGTTATGGGCTAGATCCCTTTGCCTTCTCCTAAAGGAGAGAATGAAACCAAAAAAAAAAAAAATTAATTGTGAAAAAAAATGTTTGTCATTTTTGTCATTTTTGACACCTTGGTCATCTTTGACATTTGACGTTTCTGACATACGAAATTTTCGACGATATTCCTATTTTCACATTTCTGAATTTTATTCATACTGATTACAGGAACTCTTTCCAGGTGCCAAAAATTAGGAACTTTAAAACATTTTTAAAAACTTTAAAACTTTATTGCACAACAGAAAAGAAAACACATTAAAATGATACGAAATTAGACCTCAAAAAAATTTGGGTCCACCCACCCATTCATCATTATAGTCGACTTTGTTCTCAATCGTTTTCTCGAGGACTTATTAATTTTTTTTTACACAACGGATTAACACTTGACCCCAATCACACCTGATAAGTGGAAGCGTACCTGGAAACTCCACCTTATTTGGGGAACTGGCTATCTTATCCATAAATAAATAAATATTTCGGACGTTTACACCAATCATCTAGTCTCAAACTGACCAAAACTTTGAACGGCAAGTTTTGTACTGCTAAGATTGAGCTATTATTCAAACTAATATTCCGAGTGGTTTCTCGGGTAGCGAACTGCCTACAGCAGGATTTCTTCCAGTCAACCATAAAGTTAGATAAATAAATAAATAATAAATATTTTTTTTTATATTTCGCACACTTACACCAATCATCTAGTCCCAAACTAAGCAAAGCTTGTGCTATGGATACTAGATAACGGATAAACATACATAGATATTTATATAAACATCCATGACTCGGGAATAAATGTTCGTATTCATCACGGAAACATTTACCTGATTCAAATCCGCAACCGTTGGTTCGCTGACAGGGACACTAACCACTACACCAAGCGGTGGTCAATGATTTTTGCGTTGCGGCTAGGATTACCTCTCCAAGTGGTATCTCCTCAAAGATTAATAGCATGAATAAATAAGCCACGCGTTATTGAGACACATCCGGACAAAGACACACACCGCCTCCGTGGCTCAATATAAACAACATTGGGTTTACGATTCGGAGGTCGCGGGTTCGATCCCCAGCGGGGTACAAGTTTAAGTACTCGGTTTGGTTGGTGGTTGGGCATTTTAAATGTCCGCCTGGCTAGCTACCATCATCTTATCTAAATCTGCCGCCAAGCAGCAATGTTAATAGCATTGTTGTATTCCGGTTGTCAGAGATAAGATAGCCAGTCACCCAAATGTGTTGGGGTTTACGGGTCAGTACGCTACCTTCACCTTCGACCTCATCTTCACTTAACATCAAAAAAAAAACCATACAACACCGTCAAAAACATAACACCCTCCGTTTTTAGCCTGAGTTAAAATTTGCACCGTAACTTCTGGTTTATACTTACTACAGCCACCCGTGTTAGTACATATATGAATATTCATATGTTTGCTAACTCTAGTTGCGGTAATTTCACCGTTTGTTTACCTCTTTGTTGTGGTAACAATGTATTATTATGCGCCATTGTGAACAATATTAAGTAATACAATGTAAACTATGGTAGATAAGTACACACGCTTTATAATAGGTAGGTAGGAAATCAAGAAGTATCAGGAAAATGTAAAATTTACGTAATTTAGCTGATCAACCGTCTCCTTGGCTCAATGTAAACATTGGGTTTACGATTTGGAGGCCGCGGGTTCGATCCCCAGCGGGGTACATGTTTAAGTACCTCGGCTCGCCTGGCTAGCTACCACCATCTTATCTAAATCTGCCGCCAAGCAGCAATGTAAATAGCATTGTTGTGTTCCAGTTGTCAGAGATAAGATAGCCAGTCCCCCAAATGTGTTAGGGTTTCCGGGTCAGTCAGTTCCACCGTCGACCTCATCTTCACTTAACATCAAGTACCAATCCGATGTGCATAAAAAAAAATCAAAATCAAAGTCACGCAACAAGCTTAGCGTGCAGAGTGATCTCACCACACCGTAGATAAACTCAGTCGTTTGGACGGGTGGTAAATTTGTAGCCATTTTGTAGAAAAATAAAATTAAAAAAAAGCAATTAGTCCAGTAAGGAGACACTTTTAACTTCCTATAATCTTAAAGGACGTAATTTTTTGTACATGGATAGAGTGCCTGTCAGTGATAGAATAAAAATGTTTGCTAACAAATCGGTAGCTCGCTTTAGATATAGTACATCTATTTAGTAATAAAACATAGATTATTAGATTAAAATTACCGCTGTGAATTTCATTGCGTCGGAAAATATACTTAGACCTCCTGTAACTATTTTCAATACAATCGAGGAATAACTTCTTTACATTTATGAAAAATTTCACCGAGGGCAAATTATAATAATAATAATAATAATAATAATAATAATAATAATAATAAAGCTTTATTTCAGATTGTAAAAATCCATATTAGATATAATAAAATTGTATGTAATAAAATTGCTAAAAAACAAGCTGACAGAAAATACAATAAAAATAAAAGAAATATAACCTAACTTACATTTTACCTAGTAAAATGGGTCAATAAAAAAAAAAAAAAAAAGATAAACATCTCACGTGACTACCCCCATCCAGTACCAATACATGTTCGACGTAATTAACCTTCTATTGAGCTCCCTAATAATAACGTTGTTACACCCGTGAACTCTGTCCATAAAAGACGCTATCCTTAGTCTCACGATGGCATCAAACGTGTTCACCCTGGCCTCGAAGAACATCCCCGAGGCGCTGCAGTACCGGTCTAATTATCACGACTCGATAAACTATTTTTGGAAATGTTGTTGGAGATCTTAGCATCTTCTATAACAACGCAATGCAATCCACAGTGGTAACTTTAATTTAATATTCTAGGTTTATATAACTAAATACTTGTACTTGTATTATAAAAACCTTTATATAAAATCAAAGCCTGATTTTAAAAGAGCAACCCTTCTAGTTTCTTGCTTGTTCTTCTCAGGGGAAAATTGCATTTTGAACAAGCATTATTAAATGTAAAATTGACTATTTTAAGTGTACTCTGATACCTACAAAATAAAGCACTTTTGACTTTGACTTTGTATACCTTAAAGTGTATATAGTTGAAAAATACTATCATAGCTAAGTAGGCCTTACAAGTAATAGTCGAAAAACTTATGAAATGTACTTTCCGTTGAAAGTTATTTAGCAAACAACAAAAACCCCTTTCTAAGTTGTGACAAGCAACATGCCCTATACTGCGCGTGGTCCGACACGCACTTGGCCGGTTTTTTTATGAATAACAGTGCAAAGTTTTATATAAAAATGTCTAGGTAAAAACTTAAGAGTGGCCTTTGTGAGGCGAAAATAGAAGAAAGTTATTCGCAGCGGAACACAATTTCCGTTGTCATAGATTTCATATTAAAATTGAAGGAAATTGGAAAATGTTTTTTACTCTAATTTTTGTACGTTTAATGAAGTCTCCTTGGATGATAATATTTTTTTACTGTGATTGGACTGTATGGAAAGTTCAGTGCTTTAGATTGTGTTGTGTAAAAAGAATTAGATATTTATTTGAAACACTCACAATCGAAATTGTATTGACGATCTTTCGTATCGTAATCGATTTACATATCGTATTAGCGAAGATATTCACTGCCTCTACTCGACTCACACGGCTGCAGCCACCTTCGCGTTCATCACACGATTAGACATTACATGAACTCTGCAAGTGATTTATACTTTTGATCCAGATCTTTAATCATGCTACATATAAACATATAGGTAGCTGTATAGTTACCTATATATTATTTATTGCACAGGAACTATAAGACGTACACATACACCAATCATCTAGTCACAAACTAAGCAAAGCTTGTGGATTACATACATAAATATTTATACTTACACCTATGACTCGGAAATAAATGTTCATATTTATCACACTGACATTTATCCCTCGCGGGATTCGAACCCTGAGAATACTGAGATTGATGAGAATACTGAGACCTATAAGAATACTGAGATCTAAACCATAAATAAAGATGTTGTTTGATGGAAAAGCAGATGATTGGTGTTCCAGACCGCTACCTTTCACGTCTTCCTATCATGAGAAGATAATATATGAAGCAGTAGGGGGCTGTGGATTGAATCCATAGCTTGGGCATCACAAATTGAAATAGTTAATTATAATTATAACGTGTATAGAATATGAAATCGAAAATTGCAATAATTTCTTAATTTTTTATTAATTATCAATTTATTCTATGATAATAAAAATAATAATTGGTTCAATAACTTAATTAGGTATATTTTATTAATTGAATCCAATATGTTATGGGAATATTCATTTACCAATAAGGTTAATTTTAATTTGATAAAACCAAACACATGTCAAAATTCCATTTGTCCCAGACCTACCCTCAGGTTTCAGCAGAATACCAGTGTTTTGCCCGCCTCGGGCAAATCCATACACTGAGCTGTATCCTTTTTGTATACTGCAGCACACACATAATATTTGTTGTTTCTGTACTTGTGTTTTATTGTTTTAGTTGTATTTTTCATATGTAAAATTTGTAATGTATGTGTACATGGATGCAAATAAATGCTTATCTATCTATCTATCTAACCCGCAACTGTTGGTTTCGCTCACTGGGTTACTATCCATACACCAAACGGTCGTCAAACGATTTACCCTCTTGGTACGACACGACATTCACCTTTTCTTTCACTTGGTCAAAATAATTGCGCCTAGGTTTTCCCCTTCCTCATTTCGGAGAAGAGATGCCTGTTGGCCACAGTTGAGAACCGAAGAGGAAAGATGATTGCTATGACACGACAATTTTTTGAATAACGTAACTCAGGGAAAGATATTCACTTAAATTTAATAAAGTAGGATCGACCATTGTCGATCTCTTTTAAACGTATCGTATTACGATCGATACTATTACGTTGCTTCGTAACCTCAAATATTTTTTATGCCATTCAAGTCAGGAATCCTATTACGATCTAGATCTTGCTACGTGACGGCCTTGATGTCACATCCCCTTCCCAGGGCTTACGACCTGTCCTTTGAGACAAAGCTACTTATTTACTTAGAAATTCGCTACCTTAATATAAACAACATAGGGTTTACGAATTGGCCTACTCCTGGACATCCTCTACAGCATCAGCCCGGGAGTAGTGCTTCAGGTTTAATCTAGATAGTGCAGTGTCGGAGCCGTTTGAAGTTTATAGTGATATAAGACAGCGCCATCGGTACGAGCGAAATAAAAACCACTGAAAAGCGCTTAATTGATTCAAAACCCATTTGGTTTAGCTCTTTAAGAAAAACCCGTTTTTTTAAGGTTCAGGTAGAGCCAAAATTAACATACATAACATACATAAATTCACTCCTGTTTCCCGTAAGATCGCGACACACCTCTTCTGCATCATTCACTCTCATAAGATTGTTCTCGGTACTTCTCAATTGGTACTCTTGACTTGGCCTTTCTTTGAGACGTCCGCGATTTGATCATGGTACGTCCGCCTAAACCTAAACAAAACTATCTTAATGTACTTGACGCTGATTTTGGTTTAAAAAAAAAGCGGTAAACAAGCTATGCTTCGACGCGCAAGTTTTTTTTGTTTTACAAAATAATCAATGAATAAATATTTCGGACACTTACACCAATCATCTAGTCACCAAACAAAACTAGATAATGGATAAACATACATAAATATTTACATAAACATCCATGACTCGGGAATAAATGTTTGTATTCATCACACAAACATTTACCCCGTAACCCCGATTCGAACCCGTAACCGTTGGTTTCGCTGACAGGTCACTATCCACTACACCAGTCGGTCGTCGATTGACTTGCACTTGCCCGTTTTTTTTTAATATTAAACCTGTTTTCATGTATCTCCCTTCCAAAATGCTAGTTCACCTAACAAAACACTGTTTCTCAAATAATACAGCTTCTGAAAATCCATAGATGCAATCTCCCCGTCTCCAACATGTACGTAAATTCAGTCCCCCAGACTGAAGTGTACCTACACCTGTTGCCTCTGCGTTTGTTTACAATTTTATCAGCTTTCACCAAGTATAGTTGCACATAGTACAGTATATTTATGTATTTATCATTTATTGTTTATATAAATATTTATGTATGTTTATCCGTTATCTAGTATCCATAGCACAAGCTTTGCTTAGTTTGGGACTAGATGATTGGTGTAAGTGTCCGAAATATTTATTTATTTATTGCACACAAGAAAAAAAAAACATAGAGATACAACATAATAGCGACGACACAACAGGTTCTACTTATTTCTACAATGAAATTTCTTCCAGCAGAGCTACGGAAGAGAGATATGAGTGGAAGAGGCAGATAAGACGTGCACAATGGAAATCTAAAGAAATGAATAAATATGATAGATAAAAAACGATTTTTCAAAGAGCTCTCTCATAAAGGAGACGGTGCAAAAAAGACTCCAAGACTTGGCGATGCGCTAGTCCAATTCTATTTATATTATACAACCTGTTTGGTCTAGTGGTTAGAAACTCTGACCACTATACCAAAAGGTCGCGGGTTCGAATCCCGCTAGGGGCATATGTTATTTATAATATGTATTTATTTACAAAAAGAAATATTTATTTATGTAGTATATCAACCATCTGGTATCCACAGCACAAGTATATAGTTGCTTAATGTGGAACTAGATGGCATTGTGTGTACCTACGTCCAAGGGTATTTATTTATTATTATTATTATAAAGCATAATATAAATTGAAAAAGAGAACCCACGAGGTATAAAACGTAATAAAATCGTTCTGATATGCAACGCAACTATGTTAAAAGGTAAACTCGTTTCGATCTTCGAATCCTTTCCCTCAGTTAAACAAATTTTAAATTATTATTTATATATTCTGTATTTAAAAAGAAATCTTAATTTATCCAATGAGGGCGACATTGGACGGAATAAACCCTCTTAAAATTTTATATACAGTTGAGGAAATATTAACAATATAATACAGTATAAATATTCTTTATTGTATACGTGTATGTGTGCCAGTTTATGCAATAACTTTTTATCTATCTATCTATCTATCTATCTATCTATCTATCTATCTGTCTATCTGTCTGTCTATCTATCTATCTATCTATCTATCTATCTATCTATCTATCTATCTATCTATCTATCTATCTATACCAACTAACCATAATTACAGTATAAACGACATATTCAGGATGAAAGACATACGACCGTTATGAGGACACGCTCTGCGAATAAACCGCACTGACGCTGACATCAATGTCGCCCATAACTTTCTGAGCAACCGTGTTGTTCAGGCCTGGAATAAGCTGCCGGAAGAGGTTGTCTCCGCACAATCAGTGAATTCGTTCAAGAATACATTGGATACATTTTTTAAAAGCTAGTGGTGACTTAAATATTGACTGAATAAAACATAATGAACAATGTGAACTCTTTCAACACTGTGACATAGACATACCAGCAGTGATGCTACTCGTCTTTAATAATATAATATATAATAAACATATTTACTCCTTATTTGTTAAAGTGTCTCTACTGTGCTCGCATTAAATTGTATTTTCCGCGCGAACACGACGGAACCTTCTAGAAAATTAAAATAACTTCCGTCAACACGTCAATGGAATTCAACTCTATTCGCCTTTGCTTTACAATCCTAATTCGTTTGACAACAGTTTGGATATACAGTCTTCAGCATAACAGAAACCGATTAATTGGAAAATTACCTCTATAGTTAGACTGTCGATTGTAAAAGGAAATTTAACTTTTAGTCCGCTTGTTATAAGGGTCATAATGCTTTGTGGAAATAAAAGGATGTGACAGGATGTGAAAATTTAACTTGGCGCATTGGGTTACCAACACTAATAGGTAAGCACTACACATATTGGACTGTGTGTACGGTATGTTATAAAAAAATAAAAAGAAGAACAAAAGTATTTATTTGGATTTCTGTTATAAGAGTATTTTATACAAAAGTTAACAATATACAAAATCCAAAAGGGTGTCCACTCAGTATGTGTCGGGTTGGAGCAACCACGACGCTGGTTTTCTGTGGAGCCGGAAGGCAGAGTGGTGCCAATATTATACACTTATTTAAACTTTTTTTTTAATTATCGTGGTACTAAATAATATTATCCAGGTATAAAAAGCCACAAGTTGTTTTTCCATTGATAGCACTTACATTAAATTACAGTAGCATTGTTATTGTTTGTCGTTGTTATTTAGAATAGTTAATTAGTAGTTCACTTTGATCACTCGCAAATCGTCATAGACAATTATTGATTTCTAAACACATCTGTAGGAGGTTTAAACCTAGTCAGCTTCTAAATGAAAGAGACAGTGAGTGACCCAGTCTCGCCAGGCGGCGTTAAGCTAACGGTTTATACACACATTCATAGCAAGCAGTGAAGCGCGTGCGCGTGTGTGGGAGCTGAAATTCCGACGCAGAGGTCACCAACCTCAAATATTATTGTTTATTTGAGTTGTCATGTATGACCTTCTCTTTTTTTAATCTTGTAACCAATTGTATGATGAATGTATTAAATTATTCTATTGTATGAGAAATTAGAACAAGTTTTTATGTAATGTTTAATAAATAAGAATAAATATAATAAGTTTCTTATTTTTGCATAAATACATGCTCGTTTAGGGTACTCTTGACTTGGCATTTCTTTAAGACGTCCCCGATTTGATCATGGTACGTTCGCCTAAACCTAAGTAAAGTATCTTAATGTGGTTGACGCTGATTTCGGTTTAAAAAAGCGGTAAACACGCTATGCTTTGACGCGCAAGTTTTTTTTTGCTTTACAAAATAATCAATAAATAAATATTTATATAAACATCCATGACTCAGGGTTAAATTTTCGTATTCATCACACAAACAATAACCCCCCGCGAGATTAGAACCCACAACTATGTAATCAAGTATGGATATGAACCACTTTGCGATGTTTTTTCATCGTTTTACCGGGTAGTGTTATTCCTCTATGGTTTTACTAAAGAATAATAACAGCAACCCTTGATTTTATTATGCTTTATCCTCTCTCCAGAGAAGGACAAATTAATTTTAGTCTAAAATGTAATTAGTGAAATGATAACCTAATGTCAGTTCAACCCTATTTATTTGTTGATCTTTTTTGATTTTTTTTCCTTTTATTTAATAATAAATAAATAAATATCTTTGCACATACACACAGCGCATAATTAGATATTATAGATACCAGATGGTTGATAAACTACACATATTTTTTTTTGTAAATAAATACACATTTAAATTAAAAACATCCATAACTCGGGAACACATTCGGGTATTCATCATACAAACATATGCCCCGAGCGGGATTCGAACCCGCGACCACTACACCAAACAGGTCGTAATTTAATATTTCCATGTATTTTACAACACCCTTTCTAAATGTAAGTCAAAGTAAATGTGAAGTTGCCTTCACCACAAAACCACTGACAAAGAAAAAAACCAAAACAAACTTTCGCTTCTATTGTTATAAGTAGGTGCCTAATAGCAATCATTGACTCATCAAAAAAACAAACAGTGACATACATCTCATTTTCACCAACACTGACTCATAGAAACAGCTGTCCAAACTTTCTAACCAACTGTTGACGACTCCTGCCGGCCGGTTAGTTATCAATGGAACCGGAGTGTTCTCGAACACGGGCCCCACGTTCACCGACGCTATATAAACGTTCGCGCAACTCACCACACAAGTCATTTCGAAAGCGAACCGAGCATGCTTAAATACATTCTCGTCTTCATCGCGGTTATTGCCGCCTGCACCTGCAAAAAAAACCAACATGACGACCCATTCAACGTTCTGGACCAGCACTTCACGCATTCGCTAGCCTATCATTACCTATGGCCGTTCAGCCAGCTAGTCAAAGCCGCGGCCGCCTTGGACGCCGAAACAAACTTGGAGGAGGCCCAAATTGTGTCAGACTCCGAAAAGTTAGTGGTGAATTTGAACGTGAAGAATTTCAAGCCGGACGAATTGAAGGTTAAAGTGAAAATGCAGAATATAATTATCGAAGGGAAACATAAGGAGAGGAATGGGAATAAACAACAGTACACAGCGAATCATTTCGTCCAGCGGTACGCATTGCCAGCTGGAAGTAAACAGGACGAAGTGACGGCTGTGCTGAAAGAAAACGGTGTACTGACCGTTTTGGTACCGAAACATGACCTGCCACCTCCACCGCCAGAAAGAGATGTACCTATCAAAGTTTTGACACCAGAAAATAAGCCCGAAACTGTCGTGAAGGAGACAACTACAGAAAAAATTGTTGAAAACGATGAGAAAGAAACAACTACTGAGAAAAAAGTCATCGAATCTTCATCATCGACTGTAGATGAACTAGATTTAGTAGAAGCTACCACCCATGGTAAAATAAGAAAGAAGGAATTAAAAGATAGCAGAAAGAAATCCAAGGATAATGAAGTGACCGAGTGGGCTAAAAACGAAGGGATCGATTACTACTTACTGTAATTGGAGTGAATGTTCGAAATATTTGAGAAACTGTGCCAAAAGACTGATAAATTAAAAGCTTTAAGAGGATCCTTGCCGGTGAATTGCCAGGATGTTTCTTGTTGTACAAGTGTGTTGTGAGTTATTACTGTTATTTGTTGTTGCAAATAAAAATGTTATTTAGTGTGAGACAAATAATTTGTTTCATTTCCCACGAGGAGTTAACTATTGAGCTGTAAAACTAAGAAGAATAAGATATGTACGAGTATTAACTATCATTCTTCAGTGGCAACCTCTAATTGGCTTTCAGTTTTTTAGTTTAAGTGATAATTTGTAAAACAGCTGTTGGTTTTCCCAAGAAAATAAAATTACTAGCTTTCCGCCCGCGGCTTCGCCTGCGTGGAATAACTTTATAAAAATAAATAAATATATTTGCACATACACACAGCGCCGTCTAGTTCCACACTAAGCAACTAGGCTTGTATTATAGATACCAGATGGTTGATAAACTACACAAATACATTTTTTTTTTGTAAATAAATACATATATAAATGAAAAACATCCATAACTCGGGAACACATGTCTGTATTCATCATGCAAACATATGCCCCTAGCGGGATTCGAACCCGCGACCTTTTGGTATAGCAGTCAGAATTTTTAACCACTACACCAAACAGGTCGTCAAAATCGTTTATCGTGGAAATTTGTTTATCCCGCGGGAACTACACACGTTATCGGGATAAAACTATCCTATGTTTTAATCCAGGGTATTTTCTACATATACACGAAATTTCATCCAAATCCGTTCATCCGTTTCGCCGTGATTGAGGAACAAACAAACAAATAAACAAACATCTAAACTTTCGCATATAATATTAGTTAGATATAGTAAATAGGTACTTTTCACCCGACTACCCAAGAAAGAAAGATAATGTTTCATATGTATGTAAGCGTGTCTGTTCCTTTGGCGCATTCTACAGCCTACGGCTTGACTAATCTCGAATTGCATGGTGTCAGCAACTCGTTAAATCGGAACTAAGGCATTAAAATATAATATAATTGGAATACGATGGTAAAAACCTGGATGAGTGGAAGTCTACCACTGTACGTTTCTCAAGAAACTTCTTACCACGTACAACCACCCTGTGGAACGGACTTCCGGCAGCGGTATTCCCGAACGAGTACGACATTGGAACCATCAAGAAACGAGCCTACACCTTCCTCAAAGGCCGGCAACGCATCTGTGACCCTTTTGGTGTTGCGGGTGTCCATGGGCGGCGGTGATTGCTTTCCATCAGGTGACCCGCATGCTCGTTTGCCGCCCTCTCAAATAAAAAAAAAAAAAAACATATGTTAATGCAATAGGTCAAATGTCTAGCTGGTAAATAATGTGAATAATGAATTAAGAATAGGTAATTACCTCATAAGTAATTATTTAAATTAGTGCAAGCTACTTTCTCATATTCGCTGCACCTTTATTGGGTCCTTATTGATACAGTACACCATAATACCATCAAAACAAAACATGAATGCAATAAATTATTATTTTTTTTAAATAATTTCTTAATTTTTCATTAATTATTAATTTATTCTATAATAATAATTGGTTCAATAACTTAATTAGGTATATTTTATTAATTGAACCCAATAAGTTACGAGAATGATCTTACACAATATTTATGTATATTGTGTAAGATTAATATCCCTGCAGTGGGATGTTTACGGACTGGTGATGATGATAACAAGCAAAGTCGGGGGATAAAGCCAGTTAAATAATATATGTACCTATCTTGGTTTCTTATATAGCTGAAATAAACTAATGGCACTTTTCCATTCAAGCTTGTTTGAACGCAAGGCTTTTTAAGAAATTATATATAGTAGCTACTTTCCTTTGAAGGTACGAGCATTTCAATTTAATTAAGATAATTCATTACGAATCCTTACATATTTTATAATTGAAGTGGATACTAATTGAATTTAATCGCAAAAATTAAGAGAGATGACAAAATGTTCACAAAATAATAACATATACAGTCAGCTGCAGTATTGTACATTATGTGAATAGGGGTCTGGTTTCTCTGCAGCTGACTATACATACCCAGTGAAACGTGGGATAGATCGTTGAAATTTTAGGGCATAAACTGGCACTAAGAGAAAATAAAGAAAAGTGTCATAATCGTGTCAGCCAGAGAAAAGAAAGAAAGAAAGAAACTGTTTATTCTTCTAGGTTAATGTAAAGAAATTTTGTATTAAATATGAAAAATGTTAAATCTCTTTAAGCTAGGTTTCTTTAAGTTAAGAGAAATAATTAATTATAAGAAGCTCTCTCTCATACTTTTGCGGTGCCCTTACAGGGTGTCACATGCTTGTACACTTTTATATTTAACACCTATGTGAACCATGTGATATGCAATAAATAAATAAATAAATAAATAAATACGCCACTTCGACACATGTACAACAATTGTTAGGCAAATAAAGTAACAGAATACTCAGATAAGTGTTGCAGCAGCGAAAGGGAAACGACTCAGCTATATGCTGGGCTTATAAGAGCTCAGCGCTGGTTTACTGTCGCACCCAGATAACGTCCAATGCTGATAATTTTTGGGGAACTGGCTATCTTATCTCTGACAACCGGAACACAACAATGCTATTAACATTGTTGTTTGGCGGCAGATTTAGATAAGATGGTTGTAGCTAGCCAGGCGGACATTTAAAATGCCCTACCACCAACCAAACCGAGCACTAAACATGTACCCCGCTGTGGATCGAACCCGCGACCTCCGAATCGTAAACCCTATGTTGTTATTGTGCTACGGAGGCGGCCGATTTTCAGAAATAAATAAATAAATATTGCATATTAGGTAAGATAGTTATTGGCATAGGTAGTTTATATTTTTTTTTCTAAGCCATCATCGCTACCAGACCAGCCGGGCATTGATATGCGACAGACGGGAATCGAAATCCGTTTGCGGTCCGGTTCACGCCCCGCCGAGTCACGAGCTAATCTCTTCACTATGAGCGCGCTCATCGTCGGTGCAATTGTGCCACGTGTGCTTACGATTTTATTAATAATTATAGTATGTCTAAAGTACACCTGTCATTACACATAATGTGTATGAATTATGCAGGTACTTAGGTACTCATTATTTCTGTGTGTCCCATGAGCGTCCGTGATCTCACCTTAGGCTCCACTGAAAACCAGCGTTGTAGTCGTTCTTCTTCTCTCGATTACAACAAATGCTGAGTTGGGGACTTGATGCCACTTTGCGACACCGAAACAATGCATACCTACTTAGGTAATATTAAGTTCCACATTTTTAAATTGTGTTATAATAGTATAGGTAACAATTAAATGTATTTTATAAGTGTCGCTAAATGGATCAAATAAAGTTTTCTAAGTTTTCTAAATCATGCGAAATTTATTTGGAACTCATATTTTTTGAAGTTTTTATTTTTTTTAATTTAATGATGGTAATTATGCGGAATAGGCTACAAACGCGACCGTCAATGACACACGCTTTGATGGATCACTGATGGTGTTGAAAAAAAAATATCTATCTATGCCGAAACTTACCTAATATGCCCATTTTTTTTCCTTACGATAAAAACCTCCTCAAAATATTTTTATAAATAAATGTTAAGGCATAAATTGGCACATGAACTAGAAAACAAAGTAAAAATAGCATACGACAGTTTTTTTTTATATGAGAGGGCGGCAAACGAGCATGCGGGTCACCTGATGGAAAGCAATCACCGCCGCCCATGGACACCCGCAACACCAAAAGGGTCACAGATGCGTTGCCGGCCTTTGAGGAAGGTGTAGGCTCGTTTCTTGAAGGTTCCAATGTCGTACTCGTTCGGGAATACCGCTGCCGGAAGTCCGTTCCACAGGGTGGTCGTACGTGGTAAGAAGCTTCTTGAGAAACGTACAGTGGTAGACTTCCACTCATCCAGGTGATGTGGATGGACAGGAGGCAGGCTTGAGTAATTTGTCGAATTTGGACCCCAAAATTTCACATAATGATCTGTATTGTCTCACTGATAAATAAATATATTCCCTAATAAGACTCTTTACAAACTCGTGGATATCAAAATGTTGTCTCAGTAGGCTTCACTGTACAACAAAGTGTTGAAAATTCCAGCAATATTCTTAAATGCAGACGCTATCTGAAACGGTTTAAATTTACTTTGTTGGGAGCTACAGAAATTTTAATCAAAATCTTCACTTTTCCCGTTTAGGGTTCCCTACGAGTAGATAGTAATAAGGAAGGAAATGTTCTTTTTTTTTTTTATGATTGACTGGATACGCCTTTGACCACAATCTCACCTGATGGAAAGTGACGATGTGGTCGAAGATGAAGCACGCGCTCCCAGTAATTGCCTATTCACTCTGCTCTTGAAGATCCCAAGGTTGTAGAATTCTGGAAAGACTGACGCCGGAAGGGAGTTCCATGCCTTGGCTGTTCGGATGATGAATGAAGAATCGAACTTCTTAGTGCGAATGTTCGGTATATTAACTATTGTATTTTAACCTTTGTATAGGTGTGTATGAAAAAGAGGAAAAAATCTTTATTGTACACAACATAAACGAATTATCATCACGAATAGCCTGTTAGGGCGCAGCTTCCTCTCGTTTGCAGAAGGTATGGGCCATAATCCATCAGGCGGGCCCAGTGCAGCATAAATCAAAAATATCAGATTTAACAGAGCAGAAATTTAAACGCCACATTAAAGAAACTCTGTGTAAGAAAGGTTATTACAGGATAGATGATTATTTAGGCGATAAGGAGGTCTGGTGTTAGCTGGTCGTTATGTTAATTGCTATTGCAAATTTATTTTGTTTTGTTTTATTTCATTTTGATTATTCTAAAATGGTATGACGTTGACGTAACAATGGTTACATACTTATACTTTCTTAATTAATTTTGACATACATATAACAATATGTTTTACTATTGTATACAGGAATTTGTTTTTTATGTTATTATTTTTTGTTTTATGTTTGACAATCACTTTTATTTTAAATTTCATAAATTTACGAAACTGTATGTATGACATGCTATTGTAAAAGTGAACTAAATAAATCTAATCTAATCTAATCTATTGTTTTATAATATGTAATATAATATGTAATATAAAATGTAATATTATTGTAAAGATGGCAACTAATTGAAAAGATGTGTTGTTGCAGAGTTTCTTGTCGCTTCTTCTCCCTAACCATAAAACATTGTGAAGCGATGTAGTTTAAAAAAAAATAACATGTTGACTTTCAATAAGTTATATTTTTGTATCCTACATTGAATAAAATATTTTTGATTTTGATTTTGATTTTGATTTTATCGTTCTGACCAAAAAGCCTAAATAATCTAACTGTGTTGGAGTTTCCTGGTCAGTACGCTTCCACCTTCGACCTCATCTTCATTTAATATCAGGTGTGATTGAGGTCAAGTAACAACCCGTTGTGCATAAAAAAATAACTAACATTATAAATGCAAAAATTTGAAAGTCAATCACGGTGAAACGGATGAACAGATTTAGATAAAATTTGGTATATCGGTAGAATATACCCTGAATTAAGATATAGGATATTTTTTATCTCGATAAAGTGAGTAGTCCCCGCAGGATAAAATTATTCCACGCAGGCGCAGCCTTACTATATAATAATTTCGTTAATCAATTATATACTAATTCCTGCGATTTACAAAGCTATATCCAAATTTGTTTATATGGAAAAGGGAATATTATTTCAAGGTTTCACATTAAATATCTTTTAATTTCTGGGCTAAATCACATAATTGAACAGAGCTCTTTTCATGTGCTTCCCGTAATCATTTCTTAGATTCGCTGAAACTTTTATAAAGCGGTCACTTTTAAAAATTAACGCTGCCTATACTTAACTTAATGTTATCCGATAATACACACAAAGTTTAGCTAAATATGGATTTGCCGTTCCCAAAAAATAAACAAAAATGTTTGTATGGAGAAAACAGTCTTAATGAAATTTTTCATACAAAACGCCAATTTCATAGGTAAGGACCTAATATAATACCTTTAATTACGGTTATTTCGGAGAATTTGAGATTATTGACAAAAATGCCACTTTTTTTTTATAATAGTTAGGTAAACATGGAAAATAACCGTTATCAAAGATATTTAGATATTGCTTATAATTAGTTTTTAGGCTTCTCGAGTCCAGGTCAGAGCGAGATTTTTTTGATTTATTCTGTATTTAAAAAAAATAATAATTTATACAATGAGGGCACCACTAGATTTATTTATTGTTTATAGTATGTGTGACTCGGGAACAAATGTTAGTATTGATCAAACAAACATTTACCCCAAGCAGGATTTGAACCCATAATCGTTGATTTCGAAATTACTGTGCATGCATAATGTTACGACCTTTAGCCCAAACGGGGTGGTCATAGATATCCCAAATAATAGTGTTTGGGCGTTCCAAATATTAAAAGCTTAATGACTGAAACAATATCCACGGTTCACCTTGTGAAATATAGAGAAATGCACACGAGACAGGGGGTGAGCCCATCGCCGTTGAAACGTCCAAATCTATAGATGTTTATAGCAGAAAATCCCTTAGTCGCCTTTTAGGACAAGGACGACCTGTTTGGTGCAGTGGTTAGAACCTCTGCTGCTATACCAAAATGTCGCGGGTTCGAATCCCGCTAGGGGCATATGTTTGTATGATGAATACGGACATGTGTACCCGAGTTATGGATGTTTTTCATTTATATATGTATTTATTTACAAAAAAAAAATGTATTTGTGTAGTGTATCAACCATCTGGTATCCACAAGACAAGCCTAGCTCCTTAATGCGGAACTAGATGGCGTTGTCTGTATATGTCCAAGGATATATATATATATATAGGACACCCACGGGAAGAGACGGCTTGTTTCTATTCTATTTGACTGCCGAAAGTACTATCCAACTAATTATTAACAACAACATTAATTTATACTGAACCCAGCAACCGCAACTGTGAAACGCGACGCTACTTACTAACGTTCGCAATATAGTTGAACACTTGATGTCTGGCAACACCGTCAAGTGGAGACCGCATAACAGCAATCATAAGGCACAAAGTACCGCCGAGTAAGTCCGTAAACTGCCAGTGTTTACACTAGAAATGTACAATAGTGGAATTGCTTTCAGTGGGGAGAATTCATAGTATAGTCGCTACATTTTATGATTTGTTATTTTGACGATAGAAATTAATATATTAACATTAGCATCGCAATATGTTTACGAAAGCTTGATGTATGTAAGAAAAAATCTTTTTTTTTTTTTTTTATAAAAGCTGGTATCGCGTTTCACTACAATCTCACCTGATGGAAAGTGACGATGTAGTCGAAGATATATCACGCGCACCCAGTAAATGCCTATTCACTCTAGACTTCAACATCCCAAGGTTGTAAGTGTCGGGAAAAACCGACGCGGGCAGTGAGTTCCATACCTTAGCAGTTCGCATTATAAATCGTATAAGAAAAATAGTGATATACGTAATGTTAATACCAGATATAAAAATAAACTTGCTGTTCATGTCAGCCGTTTACACAAAATCACTTAGTCATTTAATTTAATAAGGTTCCAGTTCACATTCAAAATTTACCTTTAAATAAATTCAAACCCGTCATAAAACAGATATTATTTACCAAAGGGTATTATAAAATTTCTGATTATCTGGATGATAAGGAAGCATGGACATAGGCCGCTCGGCGATGTTCAGTGTAATTATACAATATAATATAATACAATTGTAACCCAAACTTATTTAAAACTTAAAATATTTAAAAAAAACCCTTCAGTTTCTTGCTCGTTCTTGTCTGGGGAATCAGCTTTGTGAATGAGCAATAATGTCAAAAACTTTAATAATAACATAAAAAATGTGACGTTTTCAAGTGATAATTTTTATCCTACGAAATACTAGCGAGGAGTATATTATAAATGAAACTTTCTTGGTTTGTGTACTAAATACATTATCACTATTACATAAGTATTAAGTTAACTGTTCACCCAACTCGGCTGGGCAGCGTTTGGGAAGCTACGTAACATCTTCTCTTCCCAAATACTGTAATGTCTCAAGACGAAAGTCTTTGATCAGTGTGTATTGCCAGTGATGACATATGGAACTGAAACCTATGGGCCTCATAACAAGACTCAAGGTCACCCAAAGAGTAATTAAGAGAGCTATTCTCGGTTTCTCCCTGCGGGATCGAATCAGAAATGAGGAGATCCGCAGGAGAACCAAGGTGACCGATATAGCCCGACGAATTGCCAGTGGGCGGGGCATATTGCCCGTAGAACCGACGGCCGTGGGCCGGAAAGGTTCTCAAGTGACGACCAAGCACCCCACGAGGTAGAGATGATTTATAAAAATGGCGGGAAGATCGCGGACCGATCTTTATGTGGATCATTGATGGAGGTCTTTGTCCAGCAGTGGACAAAGGACTTCATTCCTACTTCCCACCTTTAACTATTGTTTAATTAGTCTGGGACGCAAGGTATCAATAGAGACACGTACGGCAACGTCTACCTTCAATAGACGCCGTGCGGAGTACCACCGTTGATCCTGGCTTACAGGAGTTGCAGTGGGAGGAGTGATGTAGAGGAGAACTGTATGAGTGATTAAATGATATATCATCGTGTTGTAGAAAAGGATTGTTATAATATTTTATAAAGGCTATACTTATCTCGCTTTCTTTTCTACTCTTATATTTATAATATTGGTAAAAAAACCTTATTGTATTGAACAATAATTTTTCTATTCAAATCATTTATAAATAAGAATGGCTTGCGTTCAATTTGAATTTGCATTGCAAAAGAAAGATTTATTCTCCTCATGGTCTGGACTATAGATTGCGATCGCCATTGTTCGCGCCGTATCGTTTAAAATCACGCTTCCGCCATAAAAATACATTGTCTGCGCCCGGCGCCGCCTGCAGCGGCCTTTATTCCTTTTACATCCCTTATATCTTTGGCAGAAACGATCACTTGTTCGCAATTTATTTTACAACCCAATTTGAAGTGAAAATGTTGTTTACGAGAGCTTAGAACTTAACATTTGTGATAGTGGTAATAACATTGAGCGGTGGCCCATTTGTGGTACAGATCACAGACTTATAATATACTAGTTGATGCCCGCGAAACCGCCCGTGTGAACAGCTGAACATGAACAAGGAATACTGTCAAAATCACACAAATAGAATAAATTGTGATACCAGCATGAAAAAAAAAATTTAAACGAGCGCATTTTATTGCAAAATTTTCCATATTTCCCGTCCCCGTGGCAAATTTCCATAATCTTAGCGAGTGCATTCCCGTGCATCTGTATTTTTAAGTTCCCGTGAACAGGTAGTTCCGGTGTTTCGCATGCCCGTAGGAATTTTGCAAAATCCGCTGTCAGCAAATGTGTCCTACGTACCTTCTTAGCTAAATGACAAACACGCTTGACAAAAATTATAAAATTGTATTAATTGTATACCTTTTATTTTATACAAAAAGGACAACAATGATCCTGTTAGTTTCTTGCTCCGTTTCTTTTACCACAGATGATGAATGATACGGATTGAGAGATAAATACAATAAGTGGAAGCGTACTGACCCAGAAACCCCAACACATTTGGGGGACTGGCTATCTTATCTCCGTATGATGAAAAAAAAAAAACTATGATATCAACTGCACCACACTGTATACACTCAGACATTATAAATGTAAAGATATAAGAATCAAGATTCCTTTTTATTAATATTGTTAAATTTCTTACTAAATTTACACTGTCTGTTCTATTTAGTAAAATAATATGACATAGCTATTGAAGAGTGAGGTCCTCTGATACAGGTATTGCTATACTAACAAGGAGACCTTAACAACTCATTTATTAAAACTGATATTTTACTGAAAAAAAAATTTGAATAATTTTTTTTGAAATATAAAATAATTTTGATAAATAATTTTGAAATTTTTGAATAATGTCGAAAATAAAATACAATTTTTTTATTTATTTTTAAGCCAGATTTGAATGTTAATAGCTAAATACATTAAACATAACACTCCAGCCTCTTTCATTGACTAACCTATAAATAAACAATTATTTACACTTATATTAAATGTAATTCTATAGGTACTTCATTCATTATCATCGTATCAGCCACAGGACGTCCACAGCTAAACATAGGCCTCCCCTATATATTTCCAGCTGTCGTCGTAACGTCGTCGTTGACGTCTATTGATTTAGAAATCTTTGTCACTTGTCGAATGGGTGGTTGAGAGAAATGTAGAGTTAGCGTCTGTCAATATAGTAATGATTGTCATTTGTCAAAAGGGTAGCTGAGAGAAATGTAGAGTTAGCGTCTGTTGATATAGTAATATGTTTGTCACTTGTCGAAACGTTAGCTGAGAGAAATGTAGCGTTAGCGTCTGTCGATATAACGTTTGTCACTTGTCGAAAGGGTAGTTAAAAGAAATGTAGAGTTAGCATCTGTTTATATAGTAATGTTCGTCACTTGTCGAAAGGTTAGCCGCGAAAAATCTAAAGTTAGCGTCTGTCGATATAGTAATGTTTGTCACTTTTCGAAAAGGTAGCTGAGAGAAATGTAAAGTTAGCGTCTGTCGATATAATGTTTGTCACTTGTCGAAAGGTTAGCTGAGAAAAATGTAGAGTTAGCGTCTGTTGATATAGTAATGTTTGTCACTTGTCGAAAGGTTAGCTGAGAGAAATGTATCATTACGGTCTGTAGATATATTGTTTGTCACTTGTCGAAAGGGTAGCTGAGAGAAATGTAAAGTTAGCGTCTGTCGACATAGTAGGCATTACTGCCGTTTGCATTTCATTGGCTACACTCCCATTCGCCGAGGGGGGAAGTGCGGTAAACTTCTTTTCCTACTTACACACCCTATTCCATTCTAACCGTATTTTCTTTTCTGTTATGGAATAAAGTGTATTTGTATTGTATAGTATTGTATTAATGTTTGTCATTTGTCAAAAGGGTAGCTGAAAGAAATGTAGCATTAGCGTCTATGTAGAAACTTTTGGCACTGATCACTTTTGTACGCTTAATAAATATGCAGAGGTTCTAAAAGAGTAAACATAATATTTATGTTATATCTTATAAAATAAATATGAGCATTCCCACATACAGTAGGTAACCTTATCTTAGACTAGAAAATCTACTAACTTACACAGTATACTACTTATACATTACTATGGTTCGCATTCCACTATTTTTTAAGGAAAACTGGTAAATGTGGGCGGACTAACTGATTAACGTATATATCCAATCGTGAAATTGATTAAGGCCTTTATTTATAAAAATATTTAAGCAATGAATAAGCTATTGTTTTTTCATTGTTTCAACGAAAAATTTGATGGAAAGTGACAGGAACACTAATTGGCTTAATAAATTATTACAAATTTATTTTTATGTGTTCACTTTGTCCGCCATTTTGATTGCGTTAAAAATTACAGACATCTCTTAGGGAGCCTTACAAATATAGAGATTTGGGTATAATTGAAATTTCTTTCGTTACAATGTGTGATAATTTGCATGATTTTTAAGCATGGAACTATACTTAAAAATCATGCAAATTATTGCATCATCAGATCTTCACAAAATTAATATGCACTAGCGATATACCCTTTCAAACAAAAAAAAATTACTGTGGTGCCTTTGCTATTACAGCAATTAAGAGCATTTGTACTGAAATCACGGAATGTAATCAAAAAAAATTAAAGAAGTGATTTAGTGGAATTAATAACTTCTTCCTTTTTGGAAATCGGTTAAAACAACGATGAATCACTTCTAGTTGGATCCCTGTTTACTACGAATACATTATTAGGTATGCGTGAAATACGTATTTGCTTTGTGTGCTTCACTTTTGGTTTACGCAATAATCGGAAGTCTATCTTTAATCACACCCCGCTTCAGAATCCACGGTGAATTTCCAGTGGCAATGGACGGTCTCACCGCGGATTCAGATGCGAGTTATATCTGTGGACTTACGGAATAACATATCAAGTCCAACTTAGAAAACTAGCTTTTCATAATCGAATAGGATCCATCTGAATCGTATACAGGTCTCTTATATGAGTAGGAAGCTGAACTATCAAAAGAGTCAAGATCGTTGCCGTAAGGGCTATGATGGTAAGATCCGTGGTGGTCATGGTCATAATGACCATGGTACGGCATGTGGTCGTACACCGGCTCGTGGTCATGTTCGACGTACTCGTAATGCTCGTGGTGCTTCTTCTCTTTCAGATAATGGAGAAACCACAGGCCGAAGTGCCATGCCTTTGTGGCTATTATGTAGAATATAATCCCGTAGATAACTTTTAAGACGAACAGCTTCGTTGCCGCCACGTAGAAGAAATGCACTGCGAACAACGAAACGTATTTTTTTTTAAATAGACATACACACAGCGCCATCTAGTTCCACAGTAAGCAACTATAGGCTTGTATTGTCGATACCAGATGGTTGATATACTACATAAATACATATTTTTTTTGTAAATAAATACTAATTATAAATGAAAACATCCATAACTCGGGTACAAATGTCCGTATTCATCACACAAACATTATGCCCCTAGCGGGATTCGAACCCGCAACCTTTTGGTAAAGTGGCCAGAGTTGCTAACCACTACACCAAACAGGTCGTAATTGAATTCCAATTGCGATACATTAGTTAAAGTTACTGTAAAACTTGAACACATAGCGTAGACTTCGAATAGTAGTAGGTAGACCAAGCATTATAATAATAATAAATATTTCGGACACTTACACCAATCATCTACTCCCAAACTAAGCAAAGCATGTGCTATGGGTACTTGATAACGGATAAACATACATAAATATTTATATAAACATCCAAGACTCGGGAATAAATGTTGGTTTCATCACACAAACATTTACTCTTCGCGGGATTCGAACCCGCAACCGTTGGTTTCGCTGATAGGGTCACTATCCACTACACCAATCGGTCGTCAAAAAAAAAAACTAAAAAAAGCATTCATTTGCTTGTGTAAAAAAGGGCCAAGTGCATGTTAGGCTTCGCGCAGTGTAGGCTTCTGTTTAATTGCCCGACACAATATGCGGACTTAGCAGGGGGCTTTGTGTTATTTAATAAATACTTTGCAACGGAAACTACATTTTATATTATAAGTTTTTCAACTATTTCTCATTGACATGTTAAACCTACTTAGCTGTGGTAGATTTCCTTTAAGCTTCGTTATTAATTATACTGCCATAAATTTGTGAACGACGTATCGAACGACATCTAAAATAATGAGGTACAAAAATTAAACAATCACTTTAAATGTAGCGAGGTACTCTTAATTTTCTTTTTCTAAACTATTCAAATAACGGGCAAAAGACAGAGAGTCCTCTGATGATGCATCCTACAAGAGCACCCTAAAATATTGCAAACTTGATGACGCACGCTTACCACAATAGTGAACAGAACCATAATGAAGTCAGCTTTTTTTTGTTTATTGATTTTGCTCATTCAAATGATACTAAAGTAAATATTTCAAACAAACATCATTGGTACCATTTATATCTATAATCTGTTCCTGCATAATGTACTTATTTCGCATGTTAACAAAACAAAGTATCGAAAAATAGGTGGCAAAAGGAGTAAATAGGTAAGTTAACTTGGAGGAATCCTTACTAAGTCCTTATCTCGCGCCTACGGGGGAGGAATGCTAAGTTAATCCCATCCAGGGTTACCATCCGTCAGGACGTGTCCTGACAGGTACGGCTTTTTTGTCTTTCGACCGGACTTTGTCAGGACTTTTTATAACAAATTAGGTATTAAAATATAGATTTTTTTAATGTTCAATTTATGTAATAAAACATAAAAGCTGTGATATTTTTTTTCTCATGATATGACTAACCAACAAACACCTACTAATAAGTGACTACTGCGGTCCCTGACATCTGTCACCTCTCAAGGATCGTTCTTATGTCCATCCATCGGCTACACCTTAAGTAAATTAGCCCCAATAAAATTGCCTCATTTATTATTTCAAATTGATAAAATGAATATGAAAAATGTTAAAGAAAACCATATCATTCTATAATGTTTGGTAGGGAAGTTTCATACTGTTTTGGTAAATATTGCAGCAGATTTAGATTTTTCCCGTCAGTTCCGTAAATTAAAATGGAATTTAAAAACCAAATCACTGCTGATGTATAATTATAGTGTATTACATATTTTCTGCAGTCAAGAAAATGCCATAATTAACATCAAAACTAAGGGGCAATAATTTTGTTACTAAAAATGTCCGGAATTTATTTTAACGCTACACGCCTAATTCGTAGTTCCCATAAGATATAACCATCTATTTTCTTGTTTAAACAATAGAGCGTTATGATTGATTAATTTAATTTGAAAAGTCCTGACAGTATGCCGGACACGGCTTTTCTGTCCGGACCTTTCAAGTTTCGAAATGGTAACCCTGATCCCATACGATGTGGAAATGTGTTGAACTGGAATCAAGGTTGCGATCGTCGGAGATAAACACGTCAATTACACCGACTTGCTTCGGGGTAATATTGTCGAAAAATATTTGCTTATAAACTAACCTTACTAGTAATCTTTACCACTTATCTAAGTCTGCCAGGCAACAATATCTTAATATTTGGTACACAAAATTGTTACAGAAATATGCATTGTATATAAAATGTACAAAGGCGAGCTTAACTCCGATAGAGTTTTCTACCAGCAAACATTAGAGATACATAGTGTTTATTAGATTGGGCGGAAAATAGGGTACGCAACATTTGAAAATTATTTTATAAAAAATATATAAATACCAAAAAAAACCGAATAAATAACATTAATATACCACATTATATATAGTACGAAGTATAAATAAGTATATACATTATCAATACACATGGTAAATAATTAACAATTACCTACTGAGGAGAAATCATATAGACAAATAAAGCAACAATGTTGACAGCACATTTGTATTCTGGCTGTTTGAGAAGACATTTAACAAGTTTATGGTAACAAATTTCTTTAGGACTCATATCAGATGATATATAAATAATACAAGCTTAGTTGAACTAGATGGCGCTGTATGAGCAAAAATATTTATTATTTTTAATTATCTGCATCTGGAGCACGTATTATAATGTCAAATATTCTCAAGGCTTTTTGGCGGGATCTCGGCGAGTGAAGTAGCATTTTTCTTTATAATTCTTATAATTTGTGCATTCCAACTTTTGAAACTTAATAATGGCAGAATATTGTGCAGCAAACGTTAGTATTGGTGTACAAGTGAAAGGAAGTGTAAATTAAAGCGCGTAACGGAGCTTTCGGGTTCCCACAAGAAGCCGCCAAAATCTTTTGTAAAACATTCTGCCACTTTACTGAAGAATGACTTGACCGCGACTAGACTCTGTATACGCCAAGTATACGACGAATTACTTGTTTTGACTGAGACTGACCTATAAACTGAAGAAATAAGAGAAATAAAATTTTCACGCGAAACTGGCAGTTAATGTCCCTCGACAGTGAGGTTGACTGGTTGCCATCCTCAAAAATAAGAAGAAGAAGTATTCTCAATTTAAAGTAAGCTATTAAAAGCCCAAGGGAGCCAAAGTTGTATGAAAATTCCTTTGGGTAATAATGACCTTTAAATATGGAACGCCAAAATGTCTACAAAAGCTTCAATCATGGTTTCGAATTAAAACAAGGCTGTTCAAAATTAAACTTCCTTGGTCCAAGGAGTTTTTAACTACAAAATTTGACACAACAAAAAGACTTTACTCCTATGAAAAATATTTAACAAAAAACTTGGCTGTATGACTTAGCTATTGCCTTTCCTCTGCCTACGGCACGAAATAGCTAAATCGGTGATTTTTGTTAAGTGATTTTTACCGCGTATACGGTTTACGTACAAGTTACCTTTATTTGTGCTGCGCTTGCGCCCTACTTTCGGCATATAAACAAAAGGACAGTCGACGCAATTACGCCGTCTCGATCGGTCACAATTAGCTATCCAAACACTGTAATTTATGTACGCAATAAACCTTTTGCTCATAATTCGGGTGTCAACTTAACTACTCTTTAACTTATAACTAAACTCCTTTTAACTTAACTTTAACTATACCTAACTACTCCGATGACATCCAAAACCATACACCGCGAATTGTTAAATTGTTGTCATTTATTAAAATAAAACCGAAACTATAGAGAACGAGATATAGTTTCTGTTTTATTAGAGAGAACATAGAGATAGAGACGAGAGAGAAACATTGATATAGAAACGGAAGCTCAAAACAAGATAATCTGATAAGAAAATCACAACTAATATTAAATGCAACTGTTTGTATGTATATGTGCATGTATGTATGTTCGTTACCTCTTCACGCCTGAACGGCTGGACGAAAATTTGGTTGGTAGGTAGATTAAGACCTGGATTAACAAATAGGCTACTTTTTTTTGCTGAACCGATTTTGACGAAATGTTCCACGTGATCGTAGGTTACCCACTATTATGGCTGAAAGTGAAACTTATACGCACGTCAATTCCACGTCCTCAACTGCAATAGACAAATTAAATAAAATCATCACATTCAGTTTCCGGACTAATGTTATTAATTAATTAATTAATTAAACTTAACATTTAATTATTAATTTAATAAAGTTGTACATTGAATTGAATTTATAATTTCCATTTGTAAGTGTATGTGTCCCAATTTGTTAGGCCCCGGTTCGATTCCCAGGCAGGCCATGTACCAATGAGTTCTTAAATTTAATTTAATTACTTATGTGCATTTATCCGGCTGCTCTTAAAACCTGCATGCCCGAGAAATAAAAATTCAAAGGCATGTGAAGTCCCCGACCCGCATTGGGCCAGCGTGCGGTGGACTATGGCCCATACTCCCACATATACGAGGCCTATATCCCTGCAGTAGGACGTTTACGGGCTGATGATGATGAGCGATTTTCAAAAACGCTTTTTAAAAATAGATAGTTCCAAATAGTTCCATAGTGGCACTGACAACCCATAGCTGTCAAAATATAGCATGGAATTTGACTTCTCAGTTGTCAGAGACTAAGGCCCGTATTAATAAACCATTCTCAAGACTGAGAACAGTCTTGTGACCGGTCTCAAGTAAACGTGTTGATTAATAAACCTAACTTGAGACCTGAAAAGCAAGTGCATACTCAAGCAGTACTCACTTGAGAGGTGCGCGTTTTTATAAACGAAACTCAAGACTATCATTCATTCGCCGCTAAGGCGAATACTTGAGAAGTGATCTCAGCTGAGTAGACCTCAAGATTGGTTTATAAATTAGCACGGAACTTGAGATAGCGTCAACTGCTTAAGACACACAAGCTGCTTAAGAGGCACAGCTCGGTTGATCCAGCCTCAAGTTCGAAGATACATTGCTTCTCCGATACACCATACAAGGACAGAATACTTCTTCGACGAACGCTAGTGCTACACTATACTATAGAAATAGGTAGAGGTTTGCATCTAATACACACCTAATTTTAATTGGGTAGCTTTAAATAGTTCAATATCCTGTCCATCCGACCATGAGCATGTTCGTAACCATGGTAGTACTGATATTTAAATTCAGAACTCTTGTATGCGGGCCAGAAGTCCGGGGTGTATTTGAAAATGGCCAGTATCCAGGCCATTAACACCATCACTTTGACAGTCGCAATTACAGCACCAATAGCTAACAATAGCTTGTAAAGACCGACTGTAGCAGCAGCCACTATTCCGAAGTGGGCTGGAACAAAGAGAAATACTTGTTGTACTAACCCTTCGTATTCATGAGCGTGCTGAACTGGCTATTGTTGGTATAAAAATATCTCTCATTATTGTTTCTGGTCGTAAATACTACTAGATTAGTATATTTTAGTTAATTCCACAGCTTGATGTCTTACGGTATCTTGCTGTGGGGAAATGCCGCGGATATAAATACAATCTTTGTTTTACAAAAACGAGCCGTTCGCACAATTTTTCAATTGAGACCTGCATTGTCACTTAGAGATAGGTTTAAAGTGTATAACATTCTAACCTTTTCGTCACAGTACATTTTTGAAAATCTAATGTATGTCAAAAAAAATATAGCATCATTTAGGAAAAATAGTGATAAACATGATGTCAATACAAGAAATAAAGATAAACTTGCAGGTCACAAAACTCACCTCCGTAAAGTTAGTAATTCATTCAATTTTAATAAGATTCCAGTTGAATTACAAAATCTTCCTCTCAATAAATTTAAAGAGCTATAAAACAAAGTTATTAACAAAGCATATTGTAAAATATCAGACTATTTAGATAATGATCATCCCTGGATATAATCAGATCGTTCGCATGCCAGGCTATTTCATAATTAATAATGAAATATAAAAACCTTTATGTAAAACAAAGCCTGATTGTAAAAGTGAAACCCTTCGAGTTTCTTGCTTGTTCTTCTCAGGGGAAAATTACATTTTGAACAAGCAGTAGCTTAAAAAATGTAAAATTGGCTATTTTAAGTGGACTACTCTGTGTACCTACAAAATAAAGCATTTTTGACTTTGACTTTGTCGGACAGATGATTATATTAATCCCACCAAAAACATTAATGTGAAAAGAGACCAACTTCTCATTCAGCTATCATTTCGACATTCCAAGAGTTATAATCTAGATCTAATGCCAAGTTTCTAGACTTCCGTGTTTAACACATACACTATTGAAAATTCATTGTTTGCGCGAACACCCAGGTGACCGCGTTAGCGTTCAAAGCTTTAAAACCAAACTACATTGTCTCCCTTTAAATCTTTTCACAAGAGTTTCGTATGAATAACTTTAGTGAGATCTACATTATTTAACAATAAACATATAAATTGGTATGACGCAGAATATCTTAAGGCGCTGTGTGGTTACGGCACTCATATAGAATAGAACCGACCCGTCTCTTCCCGTGGATGTCGTAAAAGGCACTAAATTTTTCACGTTTCAACGGCGATGGGCTCACCCCCTGTCACGTGTGCATTTCTGTATATTTCATGAGGTGAACTGAGGATGTTATAGAATAGAATAGTTTATTTGCAAGAACATAGTTTATAAGGTCACAAATTAGTTTGAGGATCTTATGTTCTACCAGTGATGCGGCATGCAAAAATTTTATTAGTTAACCTATTTTCTAATTAAGCATTATTCAGTTGTCAAATTTGATATTCTAAATTACAGATTCATACATTTATACAATACAATACAGATATTCTTTATAACCTAAAATTTATATTTTTGAATTTGTATGTTTAGAAGATATTATATTGAAACATTTCTTTGACTAGGAGTCAAATAGTCAAGAAGATTTACTACATATCACAAAATTATCACATTCATAGACATAGGTACCTCTATATATTTAAAAGTAAGTGATGGTACTTATTAATATTTGTGTTTGGTATCTAGAAATTCTTTGATTGAGTAGAAACTCTAGTAGCCAATTTGAAATTTTTGTTTTGAACTGCTTGGGATGACACTTTTTTAAATCTGGAGGTAAATTATTAAAAATTCTAATTGCCATGCAGAAAGCATTATCTATTCTGGCTGTAGGTAAATAGAGTCTGTCACCATGACGAGTAGTTCGCAATAATACGTCGCTGTGTTTATTGAAATATTCAGGGTGTTCTTTAACAAACATGACCATTTGTTTGATGTACATGCATGGAAGCGGTAGGACGTTGGTTATTTTAAATAGTGGCCTACATGGCTCCATAAAATAAACATTGCATACGGCTCTTAAACACTTTTTTTGTAGAATAAATGCCCTTTGGGCGTCAACAGAATTACCCCATATTATAAGTCCGTAATTGAAGATGGATGACACGTGTCCATGATTGTTGTTTCTTTCATTAAACTTAAAACTATGCCGCTTAAAAGGAAGCGAACATAAATATCATTGAGACTAACTTGACTGAACTAAATAAGACATGGCTGTTTGCTTCTCTATTCTATCCTTTCCAATATTTATCTTATTTATCTTATTTATCTTTAGGAAAAAACCTCTCCTAACCTCTTCCCTCTTCCAAATTTGCGTTTAAATTTTGTATTATATTGTTTTTAATTTGTAAATACGTTTCCTTGTTTTTCATAAAAATTGTCGTTTGCTAAGTACTATAGAGTAAAAGCCAAAACAAAAAGACGTGGCTGTATGCGCCCTTTCCGTTCTCCGACAGGAGTAAGTTGAACCAAAAAAATGACATGTCGTCCTTTTTCTATGCTCGTAGCCAAAAAAGGATAGACTATCGACGCCATTGCCTAGTCTTTATGCTTGTTACGTCAGCAACGGGAAGTAGGTTGTTGATCTAAGAATAACAAAAAGCCATCAACTCCGCCAAATTGAAGATTGAAATATCAACTTTTAGATGGATAACAATGCCTTCATTGTTATCATAGTAAACTTCACTGAAAGCCATTACATTTTCATAGTTATGATATTTTAGACTTCTACTTTCAGGGGAACTACGGTTTTGGAATCGTTTAAAAGGATCTCAGTCAGCTATTATTTCAGCGATTTTAACGTCAGCAATTTTTTAACCGACTTCAAACAGGAGGAGGTTCACAATTCAGAGGTATGTTTTTATATTATAGTGTCAGGAACACATAATAGTATCGATTCGGATCTACACCAACTAAACTAAACTAAAACCAGTTTTAGAGTGCTACCGTCGCATCGTATTGTTCCAGGGAGAAAGAGACAGTACTACTTTAAAACAGGTTTTAGTTTAGTTTGGCTTGGTTTCGGTTCGGTTCGGTTCAGTTTAGTTTAGTTGGTGTACATCCGAATCGACACCAATGTCACGATTTTCATCCCAAATGGGGTGGTTTTAGATATTCCAAACATTAATGTTTGGGTATTCCAATTAATCCTTGTAACAAAAGTGCGTGACCGAGCTTTCGAGTTCCCTTAGTGGTGGTCGTTATTATAACAGACAGATAATTTAATGCATTATTTTGTCGCAATGAACAACACATTGTTAAAACTATCAATTATCCTGTTATCGTTATAAAATGTTGTCTATTAAAACGGAATTATTCATCATCGCACTGTTGCAGTGTTGTCGCCTTGTCATGCACGTGTCGCCTCGATTACGACATTAATCTATCATAGAACGAATGAAAATATATTTTCTATATCCTTAGACTTATCCATAACAATAACACAACTCAAATTGTCTCTTGACATTTTTGTTGTTAGTGGTAGAGCATTGTTTTATGTCCGCCTGACCAGCTACCACCATGTTATGTAAGCCGCCAAGCAGCAATTTTCATAGATTTGTTGTGATTCGGCTGTTTAAGATAAGATAGGCAGTCCCCCAAATAAGTTGAAGGTGATCGCGCATACACTATCGACTCGCTTAGCATCAAGTGTGACTGAAGACTAGCGCCAACCTGTCGTGCATAAGACAAAACATTAGTTAAGAGAAAAAAAACTTACATAGAAAAGCATATTGGCCTTTTCCTCTCGCCTCAATCAAATCCTTCACTTCCTTCATCCCGTGGCTTTCAGTGAAACATGCCAAAAACACAGGCAATGCTATTACGAGGATATAATTCATTTTTCAATATCACAACCTCTCAGGCTGTATGGAATCCTTCGCTCTTCGAAGCCCTTTTTTGCGATTTCTGCTATTCTGCGAATATTTCACACGGTTCTTCTATGACTTCTTTTTATTGTTAAAGCAATGGAAACGCCATGCAATAAAGTTCAACTATTTCTAACACCAACACAGCACAAGATCCGAATGTGTAATGTCGCTTTTTGCGTTTTCAGCAGCGAGTTTGTCTAAAGGTGCTAATTGATGGATACAGGTGATAAATATTGCGACGTGAAAGTGTTTAGAGGGTGCTTAGTGATGTGTTGCGTGAAAATTTTCACGGTTTAGAGAGTTTGTTTACAAAGATCTTTTGTGGTTTTTGTAAAACGTGAGTTTGTGAAGTGACAATGTGACGCAACTGTTAAGATATTCCTCGAATTTCTTCTGCGGTACATAGTCCAGTAATAATGCGTAAATTTTGGGGTGTAACTTCCTATAATCTTTTCGTAATTTTTTGCTGTCAGGTGGAACTATTTGAGTTGTTTTTTTTTTTTTTTTTGATTGACTGGATTCTCGTTTGACCACAATCTCACCTGATGGAAAGTGACGATGTGGTTGAAGATGAAGCACGCGATCCCAGTAAATGCCTATGCAATCTGCCCTTGGAGATCCCAAGGTTGTAGGATTCAGGAAACTCAACACTCCATTTCCTTTGTATTATTTAATTGCAGGTGATTAAATCTATCTAGAGAGATAAGCAGTGTGAATGAAGACGTAGTTTACGTTAGTAATCTGTGACGTAGTGACAAAGATTGAAAAAGATATGCTGAGATGGTTTGGACATGTGGAGAGGATGAATGAAAGAAGACTTACGAAAGAGATATATAAAGCGAATGTGGATGGTAGTGTTGGTAGGGGAAGACCACGACGAACGTACCATGATCAAATCGGGGACGTCTTAAAGAAAGGCCAAGTCAAAAGTACCCTAAACGGACGAGCATGTATGAACAACCTTATGAGAGTGAAGGAAGCAGAAGAGGTGTGTCAGGATCGTAGCAAGTGGAGTCTGTGGTCTGTGCCTGTGTATGTATTTAAGTACAAAGGGTTTGTACTTGACATCAATCACACCTGATGGAAGCGTACTGACCCGGAAACCCCATCTTATTAGGGGGACTGGCTATCTTGTCGCTGACAACCGGAATGGATGTTGTTCACTCTTTAGTTCACACTTTAAGGAAGCAGAAGAGGTGTGTCAGGATCGTAGCAAGTGGAAGTCTGTGATATCTGCTTACCCCTACGGGAAACAGGCGTGACATTATGTATGTATGTGTGTATTAAATCCACATGCTGTATTTCCCCTCGGGGAAGGTTTTCAGAAAATATAAAGAAGATATTAATATACATATATATTTTTAAATAATACATATTAACCGCCTCCGTGGCTCAATGTGAACAACATTGGGCCTACGATTCGGAGGTCGCGGGTTCGATCCCCAGCGAGGTACATATTTAGTACTCGGTTTGGTTGGTGGTAGGGCATTTTAAATGTCCGTCTGGCTAGCTATCACCATCTTATCTAAATCTGCCGCCAAGCAGCAATGTTAATAGCATTGTTGTGTTCCGGTTGTCAGATATAAGATAGCCAGTCCCTCAAATAAGATGGGGTTTCCGGGGAGTACCACCTTCGGCCTCATCTTCACTTAACATCAGGTGTGATTGAGGTCAAGTACCAACCCGTTGTGCATAAAAAAAAAAACGTTTCAATGCTATAATTGATTAGTGCTTTATCCATTATGCAAAATATTAGATACTTTAGGATAATCGGAAGTAAAAATCGTTTACTGAACTAAGATTCGGTGGACGACAGCCGCTAGTTCCAGTATAAGCAGGTCTCGCGGCGTTCACTTTCCGGTAGCGACTACGGCCAGCTTACACTGGTAGTATCGTAATATCGTTCATACGTATGTGATAACGTTTTCCTTTTCCTGATGGTAAATTTAAACACCTCATCGTGGCTATAGTTCTATCTCGCTCTCCCACCAAATTGCTCATTCTAACGAATATAATCGGATTATTTAAAATGGCTGCTGCTTGAGTACGTACTTTGATCGTTCTTTATGCGATTTCATTGAGGTTTGAGATTGCCCAAAAAGACTGAGCTATTTTCCTTGTAAATAATACTTGTTTTTATTTTTCATGATTGACTGGAGACGTGTCTGATCACAATGTATAGATATTTGGTTGGTGGTAGGGCATATTAAATGTCCGCCTGGCTAGCTACCACCATCTTTTCTGCCGCCAAACAGCAATGTTAATAGCATTGTTGTGTTCCGGTTGTTAGAGATAAGATAGCCAGTCCCCCAAATAAGATGGGGTTTCCGGGTCAGTACGCTACCACCTTCGGCCTCATCTTCACTTAACATCAGGTGTGATTGAGGTCAAGTGCTAACCCGTTGTGTATAAAAAAAAAAGAGACGATAAAGATGGAGCCACATCAATTCAGTACATGATTTTTCCCTCTAGATTTAACGATGCAATGTCCCATTCACTGGATATAGGCCGCTTCCACCTTCGGCCTCATCTTCACGTAACATCAGGTGTGATTGAAGTCAAGTACTGATCCGTTTCAATAAAAAAATCTTAAAGAAGAACAAAAAAAAATCTACAGTACCGTCCTAAAATCGTTCATTGTTCTTTATAAAGGGGTATTTGTTACTCCTCCCTGTAACCACACGAGTGGAACCGCGTGTAAGAACTAGTTAGTTTTTGATGAATTGAAAAATGAAAAATGTTTATTTCAGTACCTTAATATTGAGTCTTGAACTATGAAATTGGAGTTCTTTTTTCTTCGTTAATCACATGTACCAATTCCTGCGATTTTCAAAGCTATATCCAAATTTGTTTTTTATTTGGATAATGGAATATTATTTCAAGGTTTCACATGAAATATTTTTTAATTTTCGGGCTAAATCACATAATAAAATAACATTTGAACAGAGCTCTTTTCATGTGCTTCCCATAATCATTTCTTAGATTCGCTGAAACTTTTATAAAGCGGTTACTTTTAAAAATTAACGCAGCCTTCACTTAACTTAATGTTATCCGATAATACACACAAAGTTAATGAAATTCTTCATACAAAACGCCAATTTCATAGGTAAGGACAAAATATAACAATCAATGAGGTATCGGGGGTCTCCTTTTAAGTATAAAATACCTGTGTTAGTTGGCTGCGATTTTCAATAACTAAATGTCAAAGATTTGTCCAATTAAGGTGAAGGTGAAATAGGTTAATATTATGTTAAGAGCTTATTAGACTTCCTATCAGGTATAGAATTAGGTATTATCATCATTGTACCAGCCACAGGCCGTCCACTGTTAAACATAAGGCTACCTCAAAGATATCCAGAGGTTTCCCGCGATCTTTACCAAATCGTCGGTCCACCTCGTGGGGGCCTGCCCACGCTGCGTCTTCCGGTGCGTTTTCATCCACTACTAGTACCTAATTATTTATTACAAGCTTTTATTTAATTCTTATAAAATTACGTCCCTCTCCGGCACTTTTAGCGAAAACAAAAGAGTTTCTCGAAACGAAAATTTCATCAAAACAAATGAAGTAAAAAATTTCAAAATTCTCGAAACGTCTTAATAAAATCGATTCCCATCAAACATAATAATAATAATATTCGGAAGGAAAAGAGATGAAGAAGAATTTTAAAATAATACTAATAATAATAAATATTTATTATCTCATCACAAAGAAATAGGTAGGTACATTGAAGAACTAGTATTTATGAGAGACTGGAGTCTGAAATAGGTTCGAAACCTGTGCTACAGTTAGTTAAATATTATAAACATAGCAATTGACCAAAATCAAAATCAAAATCAAAAATATTTTATTCAATGTAGGATACAAAAATATCACTTATTGAAAGTCAACATGCTATTTTTCTTTTTTTAAACTACATCGCTTCACAAGGTGTTATGGTTAGGGAGAAGAAGCGACAAGAAACTCCGCAACAACACATCTTTTCAACTAGTCTCCATCCTTACAACAATACTACATCTTATATTACATATTACAAAACAATAGCAATTAACATAACTACCAGCTATGTTCCAATGTACCAATGAGTTTTTAAATTTAATTTAATTATGTGCATTTATCCGACTACTCTTAAACGGTGAAGGAATACATCGCGAGGAAACCTGCATGCCTGAGAAATAAAAATTCTGAGGCATGTGAAGTCCCCAACCCGCATTCCATATACGAGGGAAAGCCGTGCAGTGGGATGTTTACGTGCTATCGCTGTCAAGCTCGGTAGCGACACAGAGTCGGTTGGCAATATCGCTGTCGCCCTCGGCAGGCGATATCGCCTGACAGCGCGGCGGGGTGGGGTGGTGGGAAGCTAATTGCCTTCTTAGTAGACATTCTAAATGCATTGTAAAGCGTATCTCCATCTCGCCTTAAACGTGAGTTTAATTAAAATTCATGAATTTAGTTTTCTAGGTTTATGTCTGATGATAGTCTGATGGTTCCTCTTCATCAATTATAAATTCCAGAAATCACGCACGTAGTGTACTCGTGTTTAATAATGGACGGCATAAAGTGGTATTTCGCGATATCACATACCGATTCGGTATCGTTACCGAACGCGACAGCGATATCGCTTATGTTGAATAGACGTTAAACAAAAATTGGATTAACGCTCTCCCTGTCTGGCAGATGACATGCGAACATCATCAACAATTCGGATAATATGTACTGTATTTAAATGTCCGCCTGGCTAGCCTACCACTATCTTATCTAAATCTGCCGCCAAGCAGCAATGTTAATAGCATTGTTGTATTCCGGTTGTCAGAGATAAGATAGCCAGTCCCCCAAATGTGTTGGGGTTTCCGGGTCAGTACGCTTCCACCTTCGACCTCATCTTCACTTAACATCAGGTGTGATTGAGGTCAAGTACGAACCTGTCGTGCATAAAAAATAAAGTATATAGGTATACTATGTCATTAAAAAAAGTTATCTTTTTCTGGCAGTCGGTCACTTTTCGCTCAATTGTTTGCCTGTAGATCGCCGGTAATATCAGTCTGATCATCCCTGGGTTAGATCCAGTATGACCGTGAACCACGAGGAAATTCGTTCTAACCGCAGAGTTTCATTATTAAATTTTATGAGCTCAGGCTTAGAGAGCTTTTAAGGAAAAACTAATATGATGTAATTACGAAGGTACGTGTGTCGCAATCATCGTTAAATTTGGTAATAATGAACGTTGGATTAGTGATGGGACATACCAGCCTTTGCCTATTTGCAATAATTAAAAAATATTTTTTTTTTATTAATTTTTATTTTTTTTCAAAAAATATTTACAAGTAACGGTCTAATTACTAAAGTACTTAAAAATTCTAATTTTTGGACTCTGATCCTCAAACTAGGTCAAACCTGTATCTTGAAGATCAGTTCCTTCCTTATGCACATAGGTAGTAGTTGTACTACTGTAATACTTGTATAATATACATAGACTGTGTCGGTTTTACCATTTATCGAGTCACAATCTATGGAATATAATTGTATACAGAAGTACAATTACCGCATTGATTTTGATTCCATTTACGCGAATAACTAACACCAATTACACGTACCGAAACCACAAGGCAATGTGGTATTTAACCCCCGACACAAAAGAGGGATGTTACATATTTGAAGACTATGTCTGTCTGTGGTTTTATTTTTATTTTTTTATGCACAACAGGTTGATACTTGACCTCAATCACACATGATGTTAAGTGAAGATGAGGTCGAAGGTGGAAGCGTACTGACCCGGAAACCCCAACACATTTGGGGGACTGGCTGTCTCACCTCTGACAACTGGAACACAACAATGCTATTAACATTGCTGCTTAGCGGCAGATTTAAATAAGATGGTGGTAGCTAGCCAGACTAGACATTTAAAATGCCTTAACACCAGCCAAACCGAGTACTTAAACATATACCCCGCTGGGGATCGAACCCGCGACCTCCGAATCGTAAATCCAATGTTGTTTACATTGAGCCACGGAGGCAGTTAAAGTTATTGAGTCAAAACGGCTGAACCAATTTGAAAGATGGCTTGAGATTTGCGAGATGGTTCTTATTATGTTTATTTATTTTATTTTATTGTGTTTTGGCATCTAACCATCATTAATTACAAATAATACAAAAACATTAAGCCCTAAAAGACGAGTGCTCAATAGTTTTGAAAATATTTAGCTATTAATACAGTGTTTAATTTATCTGGATGATAATAATCTATTTTCAGAGTTGCTTTAAGTCCCGGAAAATAACCAAAGCTAAAGCAATTTCATTATTCCATCAAATTCCAAATCAACAACATTTAAAAATTTATCGACTGATTTATACGATCAGCTTGTCCCATCACTACTTAGCCCATGGAAGTTCACAAGAGCAATAACGTCTGCTCGTTTTGATGGCCGATGAAATTTAATGGTGCCATATAATTAACGGAATTTATCATTTCTAATTTAATAAAGAATATGAAACATACAATCTATCTAATGTCACATAAATTCACTTATTATTTTTTTTATCCTTGACTTTTCGGTGAAAACACGCCAACGAACACGTTAACTCATGACACAAACAATCAGGTACAGGCACAAACATTACACAGTCGAGACACATACAAAAAGTAAACATTGTGTTTGCCATCTAATTGTCGGTGTCGCAAGGTGGAGTCAAAAAGGTCTCCAACTCACCATGGGTTGCAGCCGTTCACTACAACGCTGGTTTTCAGTGGAGCCTCCAAATGACGCCCAATTTAACAGGTTGAGGTCAAAAGAATGATAATCTGATATTTGGCCACCGCCTGAAATTCAATAGGCGGCAAGAAATTTTAATGACATCGCCGAAAACAAAAGACAAATAAAATTTTTAAACCGAAAAATTTTCTTCGGTTGAATGATTAAAGGAAATCGAAATATGTATGTAAAAGAGTAAAATATTTAAAATTTATACAACAACTAAAAACCTTATTAATGGATAGGCCCTATTATAATTTAAATGAGTTCCTACATAATAAGAATTCATAACTTGACAAAATCTCATTACATGTAATACATACATACATACATAATGTCACGCCTGTTTCCCGTAGGGGTAGGCAGAGACCACAGACTTCCACTTGCTACGATCCTGACACACCTCTTCTGCTTCCTTCACTCTCATAATGTTGTTCATACATGCTCGTCGGTTTAGGGTACTCTTGACTTGGCCTTTCTTTAAGACGTCCCCGTCTTCCCCTACCAACACTACCATCCACATTCGCTTTGTATATCTCTTTCGTAAGTCTTCTTTCATTCATCCTATCCACATGTCCAAACCATCTCAGCATACTTCTTCTCTAGTCACTACATCTTCATTCACACTGCTTAACATGTAATATATTGTAAAAAATAGATAAACAGACATAATTAAATAGATAATAATAATAATTTTGCACGTAACAATGATGCCTCGGCTTCTTTATTAGTAAAAGTTATTACTTTTACTAATAAAGAGGCCGAGGCATCATTGTACTAACCCAGGCGACTTGGCTTCGGCTCAAATTATCACGTTCGTTCATCAATTACCTGATTTTTCGACTGCTGCAGCAATATGATGTACTTTATAGGATCCTGTATATCATTTTGAAATTCTTCTGTTTGTAAGTTGGTTCGTTTTCTCAGAAACGGCTGGAGGCATGAAGTTAAAATGAATACAATGCAATGCAATACAATAACATACAATGTAATACAAATACTCTTTATTGAACTAGCGTTTTGGAAAGGAGAGACATGAAGACAGGTTTAATATTAAAAAAAAAACGGGCAAGTGCCAGTCAATGGACGACCGATTGGTGTAGTGGATAGTGACCCTGTCAGCGAAACCAACGGTTGCGGGTTCGAATCCCGCGAGGGGTAAATGTTTGTATGATGAATACGAACATTTATTCCCGAGTCATGGATGTTTTTATAAATATTTATGTATGTTTATCCGTTATCTAGTATCCATATTACAAGCTTTGCTTAGTTTGGGACTAGATGATTGGTGTAAGTGCCCCAAATATTTATTTATTATTTATTTATATTTATTGCACAAAATAATTTACAATAATTTTTGATGATAACAGTAGAACACAATTAGGCAGTATTATCACTAGAAGCGATCTCTTATACCTAATATAATTTATATCAAATACTAAGGTCGGCGGCTTTATATTGCTGAAAGACAACGTGTAACGCAATAAAAAGATAGTGCCTTTTAAACTGTTCACACAAAAGTCCCACACACAGAAAGATCATCAAAACCTATGCTCTACAATCTTGAAACGGCCCGAAAGAGATCTTGTGTCACAAGTGAAGGAATACATGCGAAAATCATTAATTTTAAATCCCTTGCGGAATTATTATTAGACAAACATTATTTTCCGGTTCGTCTATGTAAACGCATTCTTGTAGTTTTAAAATTTGTTAATGGTGATGTTATGTTCCATCAGGACATCAATCCTAATCACACTTTGCTTGGAAACTCTTTTTTTTATGAATAACTGGATATACGTTGACCACAATCTCACCTGACGTCAGTGACGATGTGGCCGACTCTCAATCAATCAATCAAATATGCTTTATTGTTTAAATAAGGAAGGTACATTTAAATATCTTATAGAAACTACAAATAGCTAGCAGCGATCTCTTCCACGCAAACCTATCATCGCGGAATTCAATACGAGTAAGTGGGTTAGCACAAATAATTTCGTAATTGTTAAGTACATCTGAAAGTTCTGCATATTGTATTCAAAAAGTGTTATATCTTTGTTCTTTTCCAGTAATTTTTTTTTTTTTAATATTAAAAACTGGTTTCGCGTTTGACTACAATCTCACCTGATGGAAAGTGACGATGTAGCCGAAGATGTATCACGCGCACCCAATAAATGCCTATTCACTCTAGACCTGAAGATCCCAAGGTTGTAAGTGTCGGGAAAAACCGACGCGGGCAGTGAGTTCCACGCCTTAGCAATCCGCATTATAAATGATGAAGCAAAGCGCTTAGTGCGCATGTTCGGTATGTTGACAACATATGGATGGAAACCCTCCCCGTGCCTGGTTGTCCGAAGATGGAAAGGGGACGGTGGAATAAGATCGTGCAATTCCATCGCACACTCACCGAAATGTATCCTGTAAAATTTTGATTAATTTAAAAAGTACATGTAATATTCATACTCAAACAGTTCATTAAACATTCAGTACCTGTGACCTGGTTCAGACATGCTCCTAATTAGCTCCACCTTACATCTCTTTGCTGTAGCAATCTTAACTTTACTAATTTTCCTCTCTACGCCCGATGTTAGTTGCTATCCAAGTAAAATACTGCGAGTATGTAGTTTCGGATCTGATGCACCATACCTAATATACAACAAGCAGTAAGCCAACAATCGCGATCCGGGTTTATATGAAAGAAAGAAAGAAAGAAAAATTTATTTAAACCCATCTCATGACACAAACAATCAGGTACTCTAAAAACAGGTCTAAAGGTCTCCAACTCAGCATGGGTTGTAGCCGTTCACTACAACGCTGGTTTTCAGTGGAGCCTCCAAATGACGCACGGACACTGGTCAACAAATGTGCATACAAATAACAATTACAATTAATAGGAGTGATCAGCAAGATGCGATGAGAGGATACATACGCGTATACATGTCTTTCTCTCAATAAAATGTTCTCCTTAACAATAATACACCCCATTATATAAACAAACCTATATCAATCCACGTCCTGTAACTGATAATGATGATGAGTCCATCCAGATAAAAATTGTTGTATTGATAAAGCTTGAAACTTGGCATACATTGACGACCGGTTGGTGTAGTGGATAGTGATGGCAGCGAAACCAACGGTTGCGGGTTCGAATACCGCGACGGGTAAATGCTTGTGTGATGAATACGAACATTTATTCCGGAGTCATGGATGTTTATATAAATATTTATGTATGTTTATCCGTTATCAAGTATCCATTGCTTTGCTTAGTTTGGAACTAGATGATTGGTGTAAGTGTCCGAAATATTTATTTGTTCATATTTATACATTATTTATTACGTTTTACCCATTTAATGTTTGTTGTTTGTTTGTTTGTTTGTAAACGCTTTATTGTACAAAAACTCAATACATTAATTTTGCATTGATACATAAATTGATTACAACGGCGGACTTATCCCAAAGAGGGATTTCTTCCAGTCAACCATAGGGTTAGTTAGAAAACAGCAGATTGGGCGTATACAAATTACAGCAAATTCAAACTAAAGCAAAGCAAATACCTACACTACACACTAACAAATATATATATAAGTATATAAAAGTAATAAGAATAATATATAATAATACATATACATACATTACAACTATACCTTAATAAAATATATACCTTTGTTTGTTGTATTTGTTTCTTTGTTAACGATTTTTGTACAAAATAACACATAATAGGTACATTTTTTATGAGTAATATTATATAACTTTCTCCTTTTCTGGTCGCAATTTTTATTTCTTAAGCAACGCAGCTCGACGACATTCTCAGCTCAAACACATGCATTCTAACTATAACATGCTTAGTTTTTTATCCAACAATAAGTTAACTGTGTTTAACAAAAGTCTACTTAATTAAATATCAATTAGTATTTATTGTTATTAAGATACAAATTAAAAATAGGGTTACCAAAAAAAAAACTAAACTAAGCGCTCGTTTTTTCTTAGGCTCAATTATTCAAAATTACATCTCTAATAGAAGATAGCAAGTCGGTTCTGAATTATGTCTAGCTAAGCTAATTTTTTACCGTTTTTCCCTGGGCTACAACTCTACTCCGACAAATCAATATTTCGCTTGCTCAAACGAGTTGTGTTACTTTTCATCCATTAGTGTACTAGTCTACAGCTGAAATTATTATACGAGAAGCGATGATTTAGTTTAGACGAGAATTTCGTGAGTGCCAAAGAGAAGTTGAGAAGTGAAGCAATTTTAGTTCAAATCTGCTAATTTGACAATGAAACTTGAAAGTAAACGTGGCTTGCAATCAAAAGTAAGTACAGAAAAGTGTATTGTTTGACGGCGTTATGTGTGTGTGTGTTGATATGGTGTGTCCGCTAGATGAAGTTTTTTAATCATTTCAGATGTAACCGCCTCCGTGGCTCATTGTAAATACATTGGGCTTACGAATCGGAGGTCGCGGGTTCGATCCCCAGCTGGGTACATGATTAAGTACTCGGTTTGGTTGGTGGTAGGGCATTTTAAATGTCCGCCTGGCTAGCTACCACCATCTTATCTAAATCTGCCGCCAAGCAACAATGTTAATATGTGTTGGGGTTTCCGGGTCAGTACGCTTCCACCTTCGACCTCATCTTCACTTAACATCAAGTGTGATTGAGGTCAAGTACCTACCAACCCGTGGTGCATAAAAAAAAAAGCTATAAATAAATAAATATCCTTAGACATACACACAGCGCCATCTAGTTCCACAGTAAGCAACTATAGGCTTGTGTTGTGGATACCCAATGGTTGATATACTACATAAATACATTTTTTTTTTGGAAATAAATACTTATTATAAATGAAAACATCCATAACTCGGGTACACATGTCCGTATTCATCACACAAACGTATCCTAGCGGGATTCGAACCACTACACCAAACAGAGGGCCGAGTGTAAGTTTTGTTACGACTTAACTTTACTACCGCGTTCACGTTTACGTGACGATTTGTATGGAGAAATGTGCAGCGCCTCTAGCGGATAGTTTGCAAAACGATTTTTTTCATAGGGACTTTTTTCGTAAACGCGAACGCGATGGTAAAGTTAAAAACTTCACTTACACTTCGCACACAGGTCGTTTATTACGGAGTTATTCCAATAATCTCCATTTGGACGACCGATTGGTATGGTGGATAGTGACCCTATCAGCGAAACCAACGGTTGCGGGTTCGAATCCCGCGAGGGGTCAATGTTTGTGTGATGAATATAAACATTTATTCCCGAGTCATGGATGTTTATATAATTATTTATGTATGTTTATCCGTTATCTAGTATTCATAGTACAAGCTTTGCTTAGTTTGGGACTAGATGATTGGTGTAAGTGTCCGAAATATTGTATTTATTTTAATTTATTTTCGGATTTTTCCACAAGAATCCCCATTGCATGTTGTATGAACTTAGTGAAGGATACGCTGCAGCCTGTGGATTGTCTTCATATACCGAAAGAGTTTCTTTACCGTAAGAAAGAAAATAGAACATTATTAGGTAAGTGAAACAGAAGGTATTGGCATAGTTTTTTTTTCAAAGCCATAATCGAAAAGCGTTGTTATTTTTAAATAAAAATAGGTACTTGCAGAAAATTTTGGATGGATTCATGTGAAATTTATTTTCTCCATTTTTTAAATTTAATTAATTTTAATATGTTTTTTTTTATGCATGACAGGTTCGTACTTGACCTCAGTTACACCTGATTTTAAGTGAAGTTGAGATCGAAGGTGGAGCGTACTGACCCGGAAACCCCAAAACATTTGGGGGACTGGCTATCTTATCTCTGACAACCGGAACACAACAATGCTATTAACATTGCTGCTTGGCGGCAGATTTGATGAGATGGTGGAGCTACCACCATCCGTTTCTTTTACCACAGATGATGAATGATACGGATTGAGAGATAAATGCAATAAGTGGAAGCGTACTGACCCAGAAACCCCAACACATTTGGGGGACTGGCTATCTTATCTCTGACAACCGGAACACAACAATGCTATTAAATTTGCTGCTTGGCGGCAGATTTAAATAAGATGGTGGTAGCTAGCCAGGCGGACATTTAAAATACCCTACCACCAACCAAACCGAGTACTTAAACATGTACCCCGCTGGGGATCGAACCCGCGACGTCCGAATCGTAAACCCAATGTTGTTTACATTGAGCCACGGAGGCGGGTGTAATTATGAGGCTAAAACGCGACCCTCAAACGACACAACGTTTTATTATATTTTGAGGTTTTGAAAAAAAAAAATTGAACTAACGTTGCCAAAAGCTTCCATTTCACTTACCTAATTATGCCCTATTTTTTTCCTTACGGTAAAAAAACTCATCCGGTATTATAGTACTAACTAAAAGTAAATGTGACAACCCTAGAGACACCCATTGACCGGAAGCAAAATATTATCCTGACTAGTGAAAAATACTTCAAAATTACGCTCTAGTATAACAAAACTGAGATCTCAACACAATAGTTTCCTATCCAATTAAACATTCATATTTTTCAAAAGATCTTTCTTTCTAACAGTACATAAAGTCACACCTGTTTACCGTAGCGGTAGGCAGAGACCATAGACTTCCACTTGCTACGATCCTGACATACCTCTTTTGCTTCATTCACTCTCAATAAGGTTCAGACGTAAATACTGCTAGATTAGTATATTTTAGTTATTTCCACAGCTTGATGTCTTACGGTATCTTGCTGTGGGGAAATGCCGCGGATATAAATACAATCTTTGTTTTACAAAAACGAGCTCAAACATACTTATATAAACATAATTTTGTAAGCTCTGTGAACTACTGTTTTACTTATTTCGCGAATAGTGTCGTGGACTGCGCATATAATTAATACCTACAGAAACTAAATAATGTAACGTATGTACACTGTTCTTAACTATCCCAAATATATAAAAGGATTTTTCAGCTTTCCACCTGGTAATCCCAAAACAGACAGACACGACAATTTTATTAACTAGCACCGTCTGAGTCTCCCAACAAAGAGTCAATGATGGATCCCGCCCACGACGCAGCGAAAGGAAACACACGGGAGAACTTTATGAATATAATCGTTACAAATCATGCGAATTTGTTCATATAACATACGTTTTGTACCTAACAACTGTATGTATATATGAACCACTGTGATATGCAATAAATACTTTGAGTTTGAGTTTGAGTTTGAGTTTTTTTTTCTTTTTTTTTTACATACCCACAGCACCATCTAGTTCCACACAAAACAACAGGCTTGTATTATGGATGCTATTGATAAACTACACAAATACATTTTTTTTTGTAAATAAATACTTTTATATAAATGAAAAACATCCATAACCTGGAGACACGTGTCTGTCATACAAACATATGCCCCTAGCGGGATTCGAACCCGCGACCTTTTGGTATAAATAGCGGTCAGAGTTTCTAACCACTACACCAAACAAGGTCGTCATTATACGGAGCATACGTGTAAATTCCACGTGGTCGGCTTGTGATCTGACGAGAGAAAAATATTCGCTCGTAAAAACAATAACGAAGTGGATATTTCACAAACGAAGTTATACGCAAAACGTGATACACAGCGAGAACCATAAAATTACATAACCCACCAGGAAATCTAGCATGACCGTTAGTATTTCTACAATGACACGATACACGTTCTCCGTCTTCCCTACTCACATTAAGCATGAACGAGATAGAAATTTTTATAGAGACTACTGATCATGATAGCGCTGCAGGTATGATTGAGGCCAAAACAAAAGTCACTGTGCATAAAACAGAAATACGGGGACGACTACAATACAATACAATACAAATACACTTTATTGCACAAAAGGAGAGTATATATTTTACAAAGCACAAAAAAAGTACCATTAGGCGGCCTTATCACTAAGAGCGATCTCTTCCAGGCAACCTTTGGGTGCAGGAGTATAACTTTATAGAACAGGTAGGTTGTGCAAAATACGGATGCAAATATGAAATAGCTATATCATTAATTACTTATTTAATAAACAAAATTAAAACCATACATATATATTATATACACACGTTTCTCAAGAAACTTCCTACCACGTACAACCACCCTGTGGAACGGACTTCCTGCAGTGGTATTCCCGAACGAGTACGACATTGGAACCTTCAAGAAACGAGCCTACACCTTCCTCAAAGGCCGGCAACGCATCTGTGACCCTTTTGGTGTTGCGGGTGGGTGTCCATGGACGGCGGTGATTGCTTTCCATCAGGTGACCCGTATGCTCGTTTGCCGCCCTCTCAAATAAAAAAAAACATAAATAGCTATATATATATACATATAGATGAATACTACATACATAACAAAATACTTGCCCAGTTGGATCACAAAAAAAAAACGCAAGTTGGATCATTCTCTTTCTCTCTCTTTAATTTAAGAGCTATAAATATAAATAAATAAATATTTCGGACACTTACACTAATCATCTAGTCCCAAACTAAGCAAAGCTTGTGCTAAGGAAACTAGATAACGGATAAACATACATAAATATTTATATAAACATCCATGACTCGGGAATAAATGTTCGTATTCATCACACAAACATTTACCCCTCGCGGGATTTGAACCCGCAACCGTTGGTTTCGCTGACAGGGTCACTATCCACTACACCAACCGGTCGTCATATACAGCTATAGCTAGAGCTACGACACGGCATATAATTTTCCTTTACTTGTACGATGTATGTTCTTCTAGGTCTTCCTCTGTTCCTCTTCCCCTCCACTTTTCCAGGACAGGAAAATGATTAAATGATAGATGAGATCATTCTTGCGAGCTAAATTTAAACATGAAATCTCTGTTACACGTTGCGTATAAATATGTTGTACAATACCGTGTATTTTCATTTGACATATGAGTTTTGTTGTAAACTCAATAAACAAGAGAAGTACGCGAACAACAAAAGTGTGTACACATTTGTTCACTCAGGTTTCAATTATTCGTCGTATTTTGACAAGATGAGGTATCATTAAGAAATCAAATTAAATAAGATACATAATGTCACGCCCTTTATCCCAAATGGGGTGGTCAGAGATATCCCAAACAATAGTGTTTGGGCGTTCCAAATATTAAGAGTTTAATACTTGAAACAACATCCACGGTTCACCTTCGAAATATAGCAATATGAACGTGACGTGGGTGGGTGAATCGCCATTAAAACGTGCTAGTTTCAAGATATTTTTGGTGGAACGTCCCTTACTCACCTTTTACGACCCACGGGAAGAGAAAGGTTGGTTTTATTTACACTATAATAGATTATTGGCCTTAAATAAATAAATAAATATCCTTAGACGTACACACAGCACCATCTAGTCCTACAGTAAGTAAGCAGGCTTGTGTTGTGAATACCAGATGGTTGATATACTACATAATTACATTGATTTTGTAAATAAATAGAAACTTGTGTGTTTTAACATTTGCACATGCTGTTGCTTTTTCATTTTGGCATTTGGGTTATTTTTACACTTATGTATTTAAACCTCTGTAAATTTTGACCGCTATTCATTTCGACACTCGCACTTTATGACCATTAAACAATTCGTCCACTGGACATTTTGTCACCTTGACGACTCAGTCCCAGAATGCTTATTATAAATGAAAACATCCATAACTCGGGTTACACATTTCCGTATTCATCACACAAACATATGCCCCTATCGGGATTCGAACCCGCAACCTTTTAGTATAGTGGTCAGAGTTGCTAACCACTACACCAAACAGATCGTCGTAAAGAACTTAAGAGTGTTCTGAAACAGTCAACAGCAATGCTACAAATAACAACAAATGCCAAAGTTTGTGTATGTGTTTGTTACATCTTCGTGTCTAAACGGTTACACGGATTTGGATGAAATTTGGTTAGTAGACAGATTAGGACCTGAATTAATATACAGGGTGTCCCTGGAAGTATGGATCAAATCGAACAGGGGCATGGGGAAGGTCATTCCCAAACTTTTTAACCCTATGAATGTCGGTGCCATTTTTGACGGTTCAAAAGTTATGATCAATTTTTTACATTTTCATATTATCGAATAGTGCTTATACAAAAAATTTTTTAAAAGAAAACTAGCAAAGCTATCAGCTTAATTTTTTAATTAAAAATAATTAATTAATTTTTTTTTCTTATTTTTTTTTTTTTTTTTTTTTTTTAATTTTTTTTTTTTCAGCTTAAGTTTGGGAATGACCTTCCCCATGCTCCTGTTCGATTTGATCCATACTTCCAGGGACACCCTGTATAGGAAAATTGATTTTTCTGAACTGCTTTTGATGAAATGCTCCACGCGGACGAAGTCGCGGGCAACAGCTAATTTCAAATATTTCAGAAAAACAAAATCTATATCAAATGAAATCAAAATATTTTATTTCATAGGATAAAATTATCACTTGAAAACTTGAAAAAAAAATTTATACTGCTCATTCATAAAGCTGACTCCCCCAGAGAAGAACGAGCAAGAAACTCTAGGGTTACTCTTTTAAACAGATTATGGGTTACAATTTGTGATTTGATAATTATATGAATAATAGTGTAGTTTTCCGGCCGGCTCGACCGGGGAAGTACCACCCTCTCGCAGAAGACCGACGTCTGAGTAGTGGCATTTTGCCACTGCGCTTCGTCCGGTGAGCGAGGGCGCCGGAGGCCCACCTTCCAGTCTCTCTCCAGAATGGTAGCGGTATTTAAAGAGTTAGTACCCCAGGAGGGTACCAGCACTATTAGTGCTGGAGAATCCCTCATCGCTCAGGCTGCCCTACTTATTCTGGGGTGGACACCTTCCTCAAAGGCCGGCAACGCATCTGTGACCCTTTTGGTGTTGCGGGTGTCCATGGGCGGCGGTGATTGCTTTCCATCAGGTGACCCGCATGCTCGTTTGCCGCCCTCTCATATAAAAAAAAAAAAAATGAATAATAAGACAGCTTGCTTATCATTAAAATATATAGATACAAATATCATACAAGGAGCTTGTATGATTTCACCTTTTGTGTATAACTTACCCGCTGTTATAATATAAACCTCCTTCGGGACCACAATAATTGGAAAAGATGGCAAAGGATCCGAGGCGCGAGGGCGATGAAAATGAAGAAACCTCTTGGATCCTAAATTATCTGGATAAGCTTTACCGCGGGAATTAGATGTATTAGGCAGAAATGATGTAAGACCCAAGAGGGGTTACCCTATCTCGCTTTATGGTTCCGTATCGTTTTTTCAAACCCCCTACGGAAAACGACGGGTGTCACGTGTTTGTCGGCGTTGTGTCTACAGGGTGAATTTTAATTCGTGTAATTCCTGTTGTTTGTGTGAAGCACTCGTGGCGGAGTAAATGTAAACGACGAGCGTTTGTAGGAGATAGATTTGTGGATTAAACAGTGAAAAAAGGGTATTTTTGGAAATAAAAGTATTTGACACTTCAGTTAACAGCTCAACAGCAAGAGATAATAAGGTAATAATATATAAAAAAGTAAAAAGATACAAAAGACATGTCTCCCATTCGTTATTCATTTGCTATTAGTAGCGTGGTCAGTCCTCGGATGGGTGACCAACAAACGGCATTTTAATACGATAAGAATAAGAATAAGAAAACTTTATTTGATCCATTTAGCGACACTTATAAAATACATTTAATTGTTACCAATGTACTGTACTATATAGCACAACATGGAAATGTGGAACTTAATATTTTTTACTGTCATGAGACATGAGATGACACAGAATTGTACGTTGGCACACACACACAACTGCACCTCTTACGCAAATGCAGACGAACACACACCACACCACACATAGGTACATCATACACACACACACACACACACACACACTAGAAAATAAGTTTTATTTTATTTTGTATCTTAGTTTCATTTCACTGATGATCATTAAATACTTACATTTTGTACAGATACATACGTAAAAAAAATTGTCATGAAGAGCGGAGTCTCCTAGCACAGGCAGTCTCCAGTTTACTACCTGTAAGCAAATTTTTAAAAAGAAATAAAAACTTTTTATTCATTTTTTATTATTATATAAGTAGGTATACATTGGCTAGTTTTCGATGTCGCAATGTGGCATCAAATCAGGTCCCCAACTCAGCCATTTGTTGTAGTCGAGAGAAGAAGAACGACGATAGTGTTTCCGTGATTCGGAGGTACGTTAAATTGTCGGCCCCGGTTGTTTACAATTGAAGGGAGTCGCTAAGCCAAGTCGGTGGCCTACTGGGGTGGCTTAAAAACACTGACAGTCAGATGGCCACTAGTCTGACATAAATCCACCAAACCGCTCTGGGTCCGCGTGGTGGATTCTGGCCCATACCGTCTCCAAATTTAACCGCCTCCGTAGCTCAGTATAAACAAAATTGGGTTTACGATTCGGAGGTCGCGGGTTTGATCCCCAGCGGGGTACATGTTTAAGTACTCGGTTTGGTTGGTGGTAGGGCGTTTTAAAAATGTCCGCCTGGCTAGCTACCATCTTATCTAAATCTGCCGCCAAGCAGCAATGTTAATAGCATTGTTGTGTTCCGGTTGTCGGAGATAAGATAGCCAGTCCCCCAAATAAATGTGTTGGGGTTTCCGGGTCAGTACGCTACCACCTTCGGCCTCATCTTCACTTAACATCAGGTGTGATTGAGGTCAAGTACCAACTCGTTGTGCAAAAAAAAAAATGTGTGGCTTCGGATGCTCGCTGCAGCCTGTGGCGGCAGAGGTACTCTCTTGCATCGTTCCTCCAGCTCGAGGAGTCTCTTTCTCCTGTACACGATTTGCCATGGCTAACATGGAAATCCTTAAATCGGCTTCGGACTCAGGTCGGCCGCAGCAAAGATAATCTGTGCAGGTGGGGCTTCTCAGATTGCGGGATTGATTGGTGCGAGTGGGGAGTCTCCCGCAGATAATGCACCTGCACTTTTGACGACCTCCTTAACGCCACAGAAAGTGCTGTTAGAATGGCTAAGTTTTCGTCCAATCAAATTTGAAACTTGCCTCGACTCGAAAAGAAGAAGACCTGGATGTTGTTACCATCTTGTTACCACCCATTTTGTTACCACCGCTGAACATAGGCGTCTGTTTTTCTTAAAATGGGATCTAAAGAGATCCCTAGAAATCTGTCTTCCACGGAACCCGCAACGAAGGTAATATTTTTCTCACGTTTTATTCTAAGTTATCGTTTGGAGAGCCCGTGAACACATGTAAGCTGGTAATTGGATTCATTTTGTGAAAAACGCAGGCGAACTCGCAGCCGCCGCTGGCGGGGTATAGGAAAAGGGGTTCCGTCGCACGTCGGGGAAAATGGGGACGTACCGCAAAATAGGACGTCACAGGTAATGATAATAATTTCTTTTTTATTATGAATAATAGGGGATAGGTTGGAACCATATAGCAATAAACTTTTCAGGGTGCAAAGGACAGATGAGCTGACCTTTTGAACTATAAGGTAAATGTAAACAACATTAGGTTTACGATTCGGAGGTCGCGGGTTCGATCCCCAGCGGGGTACATATTTAGTACTCGGTTTGGTTGGTGGTAGGGCATTTTAAATGTCCGCCTGGCTAGCTACCACCATCTTATCTAAATCTGCCGCCAAACAGCAATGTTAATAGCATTGATGTGTTCCGGTTGTCAGAGATAAGATAACCAGTCCCCCAAATAAGATGGGGTGTCCGGGTCAGTACGCTACCACCTTCGGCCTCATCTTCACTTAACATCAGGTGTGATTGAGGTCAAGTACTAACCCGTCGTGCATAAAAAAAAAGACAAATTTCACGAGGGTGAAGCCGTGCGCAATGGCCATTATAAAAGTGTTACACACTCCAGTTCCATCTCCTTACACAAACTGTATAAAAGATAACTGATGATGACCCTCATTTTACATTTATTGTTATTTATTGTATTCAACACACAAACATCTGCCCTTCGCAGGGTTCGAACCCGCAACCGTTGGTTTCGCTCACAGGGTCACTATCCACTACACCAACCGGTCATCACTACGCCAGGATCTTTCGTTCAAACTCAAACTAATCATACCCATAACAAAAAAAAATACGATACATTAACCATTTTGTAATCTGTGTAACCACTTAATTCTGCCGGAAACCACAAAGCTAGACTTTTGGCGACAAATTGAAAGAATTTTTATTTAATAGCTTAATGGCTTTTTATGGAAAATGTACTAAGTAAATTACCCTCTCAGGGCCTACGATAAAGAATAAAGTAGCCATGACGGTCTTGTAGAGATTACCATTATGTATGTGTAAAATAAATGCAATAGATGAGGAACGGTACCAACGCGTTTTGAGCGGTAGCTACTTTTGATGAATGACATCTCCGTTAAGTATTTCCTTATTTATATACATATTTATTTATATGTATATATTTAGATAGATAAAGCATTTATTTACGCCACTGCGTTCACACAACTACTTACACAATTATTAAATTACAAAGAAATATACATACAAATAAACGTAAAGACTAGAAAATACAAAGAGCGAGTGTGTGCCGCAGTAGCACAAATGGGTTATAACTCAGTGTGGCACATCACTCAAAGAGCGAAACACTGGTTTTCAGTTACAACCCCTACAAGTACGAGTGCATAAAAGTACGTGCATGCATGGCTGCGTGTATATTTGTGGTCAATCGTGAGTGAAAAGTGTCGGTTGTTGATACAGCTAGTGTTGAGTAGCAATTATGATAATTAGTTGAATGATAATGATGTGACAAAAGGAAAAAGAGAAGTGCATAGGCAGTTCCACTGCAGGTAACCCTTTGGAATTCCAATTTTTTGTTTTTCCGTTAAATGTGCCCTAAGGTGTTTTTTGAACTAGCTCAATGTTCATTTCATTAAGGTATAGTTATGTATATTATTCTTATTACTTTTATATATATATATATATATATATATATATATATATATATATATATATATATATATATATATATATATTTATTAGTGTGTAGTGTAGGTATTTGGTTTAGTTTGAATTTGCTGTAATTTGTATTCGCCCAATCTACTGTTTTCTAACTAACCCTATGGTTGCCTGGAAGAAATCCGTCTATGGGATAAGTCCGCCGATGTACTCAATTTATGTATCAATGCAAAATTAATGTATTGCCTTTTGCAGCCTGGTTCCTGAATTAGGAGAAGTACCCTGTATTCCGGGTTACCAGCGGCCTTATCATTTAACATATTTATGTTAGAGATAGCAACGTATTGACGTTGCCATCTCTTTCAACAATCGTCTAATTTAATATTTGAAGCCCAGATATTGGTAAAAATTGACAGTAGGTAGAGCAGACCATTCCAATTGAGACAAGGGGGAAGGTCTGCACCTCTGAAGGAATTGTAATTTATACCGAATGAGTTTTTATACCGTAACGAAAAAAATACGGAATATTAGGTAAGTCAGATAGAATTTATAGACATAGGTAATTTAATTGGTAATACAATACAACACGACACGACACGACACGACACGACACGACACGACACAATACAATACAATACAAATACTCTTTATTGCGCAAAATAATTTACAATAATTTTTGATATAAAGTATATATAAAGTAAAGTAAAGTATGTAAAAAAAAACAATAAAGTAATATGACTGTGTCTAAGGATATTTATTTAATTATTATTTCTAGCTGTATAGAGAGCATGCCACTGGTCCAAACCATTGCTAGTAACGAACATGATTATATGAGCATGATTACAAATCGAGCGACGACGTTCGATTTTTGAGCATGCTATACCTGAGACGGGGGTAGGTGCTTTTAGTACGTCGAGCATGCTAAATATCGACAGTTATTCGTGCATGCGTGCAAGTCAAAAATGTCTCGCTGGGGTGACCCAATTACGTACGCTAATTTCTTGTTGTTTCTTCTCTTATTCTTCCTTGATGACAGAACTTTTTGGATTTATTGCATTGCAAAATCAAAACCAAAAAATGCTTTATTTTGTAGGTACACAGGGTACACTTAAAATAGTCAGAATTTACATTTTTAAAGCTACCGCTTGTTCAAAAGGCAATTTTCCCCTGAGAAGAACAAGCAAGAAACTCGAGAGGTCACTCTTTAAAAAAAAAGGTAATTACAAGATTATTAATTATTATTTTATATTATATTATTAACTATGAAGCAGCAGCAAGCAAATGTATACTTTTATTCGTAGTCTCGTCACGTCAATGGTTATTCGCGTACGAAATAGCAAGTGTACGTATTTTTTCCCTAAAAGCATGCTCATTCAGGAGCAATTTTAAACTAACATGCTTTTTATTAACAATGTATCGGTTGCAGAGCTTGTTCATTTTAAGCATACTGTACGTACCTCAGCGTGCCTGAACTATGTCACGCTGATTCCTTTTAACAAAAAGGCTGACTCATTGCAAGAGGCGCACCGTAAACTTGTCATAGACTTGTAAATGAGAGAAGAGACGTGGGACGGAGTGCAGACTGACGCACGCATTTGAAAGTCTATGATTGCACAGTAAAGTGTGGACACTTACTGAAATTGCTGCACGTTTTATGTACCGACCTAAATACCAGAATAAAAATAAAAGAAGAAAGAAAGAAAGAAAGATTTATTTAAACCCATCTCATGACACAAACAATCAGGTACATTACACAGTCGAGACACATGCAAAAAATAACATTGTGTTTGCCATCTAATTGTCGGTGTAGCAAGGTGGAGTCAACAAGGTCTCAGCATGGGTTGTAGCCGTTCACTACAATTTTTACGTTCTATTTTAGTCAAGTTCTTGTACAAAATATTTTTCCATGTAAAGGATAATAAAAAAAATCGAATAGTAGGTAGGTAGATTTGATACCAATTGTGATTTGGTGGAAATTCAAAAATCGAAGCCCAAGACTGCTCATCGATATATATTCACCTATATAGAAATAAACATAGTAAAAATGAAACTACAAATTACAAATAAATACCTATTTTAATAATTTCATAAGACATCACGTGTTTTTATTGAACAACCAATTGCTAAAGGACCCCCCGACGTCAGTAAGGCTTGGCAATCCATAATCCGTTCCTGCAAAAATTTGTTCTGCCTCGGGGGGTCCGTAACTATATCCTACTGTGTTGTATTCAGGGGGCCCGTACATTGTCGGGGGTTTGTCGGCCCTCTGCTTCATGAGATAGTTAAGTAATATGCCGGCCAGGTAGAAGAGCTTCTGGAAGATGGCCATGAAGAACACTACTGAGGCCACTTTGAAGACTGCCACCTTTGCGAACACGAAGAGGAGAATCATGGCTGGAAATAAAATAGTTCGATAAGTTTTTTTTTCCATTGGAACGTTGTTCAATGGAACCAACATAGGGTTAAATTAGGTATAAATTGAAAATATAGAAAGCTGCCAAGGACTACATTACTATCATTGTAACATTTGTCAAGCGGCATGTGTCCCCGGAGATATCGGGCGACTTAGCCCGACATAATATAATAATATTAAAAGTCGTCCTGCAAAATAGTGATAAACATAACTTAAATTTGAGATATAAAGACAAATTGGCCACCCCTATGTTCAGACTGAGCAAAGTTAATACATCATTTATGGGACACTGTGCGATGGGTGGTAGGGTTTCACCCTGGGGTATCGACTGATGTAGTGGGAATGGAGTTGGACGCCGTAAGAGGTAAGGCAGGGCCGTGAGATCCGCGCCTATTGGTCCAGCAGACTTGTACTGGACAGCAGTTTTGTGCAGGGGATGTCGGTGAAAAAAACAGGCTGAAGTTCGGTGTTTTATTAGCACTCACCAAAATTATTTGAGAATTACTATAAATGTGGTGAAAAAGAATAAACATCTGAAAAAAGATCCTCGTCGTAGCAGTACCGAAAAACGACTGTCACCTGTTTCGGAAAATAATTTAGAATTTCGAATTTTGAATCCAATTCCAAAAAAATTAAAAAGCCAAAGAGTTTTCTTTTTTTTTTATATGAGAGGGCGGCAAACGAGCATGCGGGTCACCTGATGGAAAGTAATCACCGCCGCCCATGGACACCCGCAACACCAAAGTATCGAAAAGAAAGAGGTGGACGTTGAATACCTCGTCACAACTGTATGTGCTTTTATTTTATTTTATTTTAATCGTTTGGAAAACTTACAGCTTGTTATAACTAGATACATAGGAAAATTAATTACAGAAAGCCATTAACAAGTTTTCACATATAGAATTCTAAATGAAAGGAACACAAATTAAGAAAGAAAAAAACTCGTAATTGCACATGTGTAACTTAATCAAATGTAGTAATGTGGGTAAGGCTAACAGAAAAGAACAAATATTTAAGCTATTGTAACTGAATAACCAATATCTAAATTAAGTAATATTCATTTGGAAGCTTGTGAACCTAAGAAAAATTCTTAAAAAAAAATTCTTAAAAAAAAAACCTAAGAATAATCTTATATCTAAAAAAATCATTAATCTAAATGAGATACAAAGACCATGTCAAAACAACATTAATAAAAAAGGTTATTACAATATTAGTTACTACCTGAATGACAAAAACGCTTGGCATACTTCGCCCAGCTCCCAAAAATTATAAAACTCTATTATTTGTATACATTTATTTGAACAAAATGAAAAGATCAATGATCCTGTAGGTTTCGTTCGCCTCTTCTATTCCCCCAGATGATTTCCCTTTCCGAGGTGGTAGTAGCTTAGACATACTGACTGACAGAGAAAATTTCCGAAAGATTTAAATTGACATTCAACATCATTATATCATATATCTTAGATACGTTGAAATAAATGCTTGAAGTTTGAATGGTTTGTGTGATGAATGAATATTCATCACAAAAAACATAAGCATACATGTAAATCGGGAATTATAGTATTGTGACGAATGGGTAAGAACTCAGCAGTGTTGCTGAAGGGCCCCCCTGCAGAGTAGTTGCTGCCACCAAAGAAAGAATGGGCGACGGAATGCTAGATATGCTTAGGCGTGGCTTTGGACAATATAGAAAATATTTAAAATAAAATGTAAAACATATCTGATAGGTCCGCTAGGGGGCCGGTGGCGCTAAGTTTGAACGATAATACCAAAGCTAAACCATAACCAAAATCGTTACGTTGGCATATTTCGTATCGTGCTAATAATTTGAACGGAATTTAAACTAGTTTTTTTAATACTCGTGGTTAGCTCTAAACATTTTGGGTTTGGTTTTACTTTGGTAACGTAAACGATATAATCGTTCACAAAAAATAACTCGATACCATTTTTTACTTCAGCTAAACTAAAGCTAAACCAAAACCAAAAACGTTGTAAAACGAAAGGTAAAATCGTTGTAAAATAGCGCGATTGGTCCCTTGATGTGGACAGAGATAAGACGTCGGCCGATGTGGATCGATGTGTGGCGATGCCTCCGGAGACATGTCGCTTAGAGGGGACGCGGCTTACTTTAGTAACTTATTAGTAATCTGTGACTCGGCTTTAAAAACTAACCTCCTTATTTCAGAATGTTGCTTAAGCGTCGATCTGCGCTTGCGCATAAAGAGATACCGCTATACAAGTTACATAAAGCTATCCTTTCGTTAACTGTCCTCAAGGTGAGATCCGTGCTTGAGTAACATTCTGTAATATTGGGTCTTTACCTATGAAATTGGAGTTTTTTTTCTTCGTTAATCATATGTACCAATTCATGCGATTTTCAAAGCTATATCCAAATTAGTTTCTATTTGGAAATTTATTTCAAAGTTTCACATGAAATATTTTTTAATTTCTGGGCTAAATCACATAATAAAAAAAATTTGAAAAGAGCTCTTTTCATGTGCTTCACATAATCATATCTTAGATTCGCTGAAACTTTTATAAAGCGGTTACTTTTAAAAATTAACGCTGCCTATACTTAACTTAATGTTATCCGATAATACACACAAAGTTTAGCTAAATTTGGATTTGCCGTTCCCAAAAAAAAATCAAAAATGTTTGTATGGAGAAAACAGTCTTAATGAAATTCTTCATACAAAACGCCAATTTCATAGGTAAGGACCTAATACTTAACCTACCTATCAACTCTAAGTATCTTCGAAATAGTGATTCGAGACTCCGAATGATTCTCATATTCACTTGTTAGTATCTACTAATTTGGCCAATCGACTGGCAAATTAATAATAATAAGACCCAAATGTTATTTGTACAATTACAACGCCTAGTTGTACAATTGTATGTAAAGTTTGTTTAACAAATGTGAGCCGTATTTGGTAAGCAATAAAGTATACTTGATTGATTGAATTTACCTTTCTAACATTTACACCAATCATTTAGCCCAAAACAAAGCTTGTACTATGGATAAACATACATTAATATTTATATAACTTCCATGACTCAGCAATAAATGTTCGTATTCATCACACAAATATTTACACCTCAGGGTATTCGAACCCGCAACCGTTGGTTTCGTAACTATAGCCACTACATAATCGATTGCTCTTTCTTTATTAAGGTCTCTTGATAAAACAAATTACATAAATAAACCCTTACAAAAGCCTTAGAAATTTCAACGTTCACTTAATCATCGACGTTGGAACAATCAATCGGGCAACTTTCCAAGAAAATTCATTAGTCGGCTAATAAATAGTACTTACCCCAAAGTCGAACTGTATTTTTCTTCTTTTTAGCTCGAGAGTCTTCGACGAGCACTTCATTTTCCATACAATAACAACACAAAATCAAAGTAAAGAAAACTGTTATAACTTTAAGCATTATTCAATGCACAATTTTCGTAAACTTCGTGAAACGGAACGTGCTCGGTAATGGCGCGAAAGTTTTAAAAAGCGAAAAAAAATGGCGCACAAGATTTTCAGATTGCTAACTTTTTCTATGTTTAAATAGTATTTTTTTTTTAATTTTCTGCGTAGACTGCTTCGCTTGGATTCCTGTTGATATATAAGATTTGTTCTCAGTGTTTGTGGACTTTATGAAGAAAGTCACCTTTTGTTTTCAGCATTTAAACAAATTACCGGAGCCGTTTTCCATTTCTGTGACTAATGCACGTGTAAGGAAATCTATATTGGCCTCTTTTGTTACGGCCGCGTTTCGTACATTTCCTATGTACAAATTGTAGGCTTTTGAAAAATTTCACCTTGTTACAAATGAAAGTAATTTACATTCGTAATGCGGAGCGCCGTGCTTTCTTTCAAGTAACGCTAAATTGGTAAAATGTTGTCGGTTCGAATAAATAGGGTATATTTTTTAGAAAAAAAGAAAGGCAAAGGGCGCAATGGCAGCCTATTTAAACTGAGAAAATACACGATTTTTTTTATATTATTCGAATGATCGTTAACTTTGGAGGCTGCCATTTCATCTTTAGAAACGAAGTGTATAAGACGAGGATGTAAAGCTTCGAATGCCCTTTCGCTTCACGATTTGCTTCTCCAATCACGAAATGTGAATAAATTACGTGTGATTTTTCATTTGCTATCTATAGGTTTATCAGAACGTTTCACTGAAATCCCATCAAAAGGATCCAAGCTTAATGGATCACGTAAAAAAAATAGAAGGGAACATCTCAATTTCCAGGGTACCGTACGAAAACGGTAAATAAAAATAATCCTTACTTTACAAAAATGTAACGCAGGTTATGTAATGTTACATCGGCTGTAGGTTGATTCAATGAGTGTTCAAAATTAGAATGACATTATTCGGGTTTTCAAAATACAATGTGTATACAAAAAAAAATCACAACATGCAATCAGTATTATAGTAATTATTTAATTATTTATCATAATATGAGTTTTGATAATGTATATACTTGTTTATACTTCGTACTACATATATGTGTATTGGATAGGTTATGTGGTATATTTATTTATATATATTATTATTTATTTATTTTTTTATAAATTAATTTTCAATTGTTGTGTACACTATTTTCTGCCCAATCTAATAAACACTATGTATCTCTAAGGTTTGATGGTAGAAAACTCTATCGGAGTTAAGCTTGGCTTTGTACATTTTATATACAATGCATATTTCTGTAACAATTTTGTGTACAATAAAGATATTAAGATGTACACTAAAACCAGACAAAATAGTCAATTTTCCCTTGAGAAGAACAAGCAAGAAACTTTTATACGAGGGTTTTCCTAAATTTTCAATTTACAGGTTTCTTTAGCCACGTTCTGGGACACAACGTCGAGAGACGTGACCTCAAAACTCCACCAAATGGACTGAACAGGAATTTCCCATAGATTTTCACCGTACTATGATGTACAATGTGTGTCCGGAGACTGCTAATACTTTGTGAGACGGACGGCACTACGCGATTGTAAAACCTCGCAACACGACAGATACCTACGCCACTATTTCTAATTGCCTCTCACGACGACGATGTGGCAATTATTGAAGATCGAAGGCAATCGTAAACGGATGCTGTGTCCCATTACATTTCGAAGTCATGGGACACAACATTATGTCCAGGAACTTCTTAAAATATGTTCGATTTGTTTAGATTTATGTACGGAACCTCGCAGCCGCCGTGCGGATTCCCTTCGCACTTAAAGGAATTGTTAAAGTGTTTCAATCTTTGAGTCAGTGAATGAGAGAGATTCCTTTCAGATTCACTCGATCTGTATTGCGTATTCTTCGGAAATAGTTCGCGAGAACTAATTTAAAGAACGCTTATTTTTACAAGCTTTTATTTAGTTCGCGATGTTCCTATATAAGTTATCCGTTTCAAAATTGGTAAACCATTTTTCAACTACTTGCTGGTATCTGATTGAGCTGAAATTTGGCTTATTTATGTAAGTTAGGTGACAATGCAATATTATGGTGTCATTGAACTGATCTGATGATGGCGCCGGGGCTGGCACTCCCTGATGGTAAATGACAAGATATTCGAATTTGGGCTAGATTGTTTTGTTCCCATGAGCACGTTCCATTACACATGATGACGAGGGTCTGGAGCCAAAAGATTGCTACTGGAACTCCTTGATGTATTTTATGTTACTCGTCTTTGTACTAGAATAATATGTGATAATCTTGATGGAGTATTAAATGCTTGTTTTTAAAATTACTTTTAAACTTAGACCTTATTTATTCAGAATAACAAGATACAGACTCAATGCGAATGTAAGCGTGTACTACTATATTTGTGATACTGCAATAAACATACTGAATATTGAACTCTTCTAAATGAAAGCTAATATGCTGGTTGATATTCAGTCTGTTTTAAAATAGAAACGTTTACTCCTCACCGCACACTACAGATTTCAGACAGACAAAACAACAAACAAAATTTCCTATTACTAACGTCATACCATACCAACTTTCAAATTCAAATTTCTCTGAATTCAAATTTGGAACGCCTTCACTCCGTAAATATTTAAATAAAAGTAAACGAGGAGCGATGGAACAAAAATAGATATTTATGCAGTTTTTATTTACAAAAAACATATCTTTAAAATCTTTTCAATAGCAGTTACATCCTTACGAAATAATATTTGTAATAGGTTTACCAAAACCCCTTATAACTTTTTAATGGTGATTTAATTTTTACTCTTTTTTGGCTTAACTTTAAAAACTTTAAAAACAGTGATTCAAATATAGGTCCTTATTACCTATGAAATTGGCGTTTTGTATGAAGAATTTCATTAAGACTGTTTTCTCCATATAAACATTTTTGATTTTTTTTTTGGGAACACAAATCCAAATTTAGCTAAACTTTGTGTGTATTATCAGAAAACATTAAGTTAAGTATAGGCAGCGTGAATTTTTAAAAGTAACCGCTTTATAAAAGTTTCAGCGAATCTAAGAAATGATAATGGCAAGCAAATGAAAAGAGCTTTGTTCAATTTTTTTTTATTATGTGATTTAGCCCAGAAATTAAAAAATATTTCATGTGAAACCTTAATATTCCATTTTCCAAATAAAAAACAAATTTGGATATATAGGTTTGAAAATCGCAGGAATTGGTACATATGATTAACGAAGAAAAAAAACTCCAATTTCATAGGTAAAGACCCAATATGTCCGCGTTTACCACTTCCTTCCGCTAGAGGAACGGCGTAAAATCAATGACATCTCCTATCTGATGAATATTACTAATGGCAAAGTTGACTGTAATGACTGCTTTCTAATATAAGGCTGAAAACAAACCAGTTAGGTCTTCGGGAACGGCCACTGTTATATGTTTTTTTTTTTATATGAGAGGGCGCGGCAAACGAGCATGCGGGTCACCTGATGGAAAGCAATCACCGCCGCCCATGGGCACCCGCAACACCAAAAGGGTCACAGATGCGTTGCCGGCCTTTGAAGAAGGTGTCCACCCCAGAATAAGTAGGGCAGCCTGAGCGATGAGGGATTCTCCAGCAGTGCTGGTACCCTCCTGTTCCTTTATCGAGGACAAATTACAGGCAGAATTCATTTCTGATAGGCGCTAGCAACAGCTTCAACAGCATATGCAATGACCTTGACATTCACCTATTTTGCACGAGTACTTTAACAGTGAGACGTAAACTCACAAAAGATTTTTATGACTGTGGACTGTGGAGGTGACACGTAAGTGAACCGTTGTTATTGTGGCTGACTGTACCTACAATTGTTATTTATTTAATGTTTTTTTTTTTCTTCTTCAGAACTTTCCTAACTTACATGTGGGAACTTGTAATTGGCATTTTTATATACAATGTTCATATGATATCTTATGTATTAGCTGTAAGTTTTCCTAAAAGCAATTAAATAAAAATAAAAAATAAAAAGTTTGTTCCGTCGCTCCTCTCAAATGGTATCTCAGTGACACCATAGATAAAATCGCTTTATATAACAAAACATTAGATCTCTAATACTGTTTTATCCACATCGTCCATAAAGTGAAGATCTGTAGTTTCAAATTAAAACTAGTTTGAAAGTGTCGATCGGCCTCAACTTCCACGTCAAAAGTTTCAGTCCGCACCACTTCCGCAGTTGGCGAGAATTTCCCAGCGACTTTCAAGACTCTAAAAGTTTTGTAACATATTAGCGAGGACATAGCAACAGATATCTATTGTACTTATTGTCATTTACTGTACAGGCTATTTACAAATAGGATAAATTAAGATTTCCTTTTAATTCAGCATAAATCAAAAATATTGTTCTCATCTGCATTCGAGAAGCCATAAAGCTAATCTAACTAATATTATAATACAATACAATACAATACAATACAATACAATACAATACAATACAATACAATACAAATACACTTTATTGCACAACAGACAAGAGAATACAGTTTCAGAAAAGTGGTAAGAATAGAATGTACAATTTGGCGACCTTATCACTTAAAAGCGATCTCTTCCAGGCAACCTTTGGGTATAAGGACAGTAGATTTGAAATAGGTAGGTTGTGCGGTATTAAATAGGGATGCAGATACAAACTACGTGAATAAATTTCATATATTTACATACACATAGGTACATACATAGATCAATAGAAAAATATACCTACTTAAACATGCGTAGTTTGGATGTATGTTTGTTTGTTGTTCAATCACGGCGAAACGGATGAACGGCATTGGATGAAATATAGGTATATAGGTAGAAAATACCCTGGATTAAGACATATGATATTTTTATCCCGATAAAGTGAGTATAGGTCCCGCGGGATAAACAAATTTCCTAGATGAAGTTATACCACGCAGGCAAAGCCGCGGGCGGAAAGCTAGTTATAAATAAAATAAAACAAATAAAAATATTTTATATCAGACAAATGACAGTCCATAGGTGTTAGTACAAATTTTACTTACTGACTATGTTAATGTTATATCTAGTTTTAGAAAATTAATTAATTTAAAATAAATTATCTGAGGACTTGACTCATCTTCTGCCCGCAAGCTCATCGAGACCTCAGAACATGAAGTTCGACGAACCTGCCGACCAGAAGAGAGTCAAATCTGTCTCCCACCATCCCTAACACTCTATTAGAGCTCCCGCGCACTCTCCGTACCGTTGACGCACTCTTTTTCCCTAAACACGTTATTATATTAGATAAATAAATTATAAATAAATAATAATAACAAATATCTTTGCACATACACACACCGCCATCTAGTACCACACTAAGCGACTAGGCTTGTATTATGGATATCACATGGTTGATAACCTACACAAACACATTTTTTTTGTAAATAAATACATATATAAATGAAAAACATCCTTAACTCGGGAACACATGTCTGTATTCATCATACAAACATATGTCCACCTTCGACCTCATCTTCACTTAACATCAAGTGTGATTGAGGTCAAGTACCAACCCGTGGTGCATAAAAAAAAAAGCTATAAATAAATAAATAAATAAATAAATATCCTTAGACATACACACAGCGCCATCTAGTTCCACAGTAAGCAACTATAGGCTTGTGTTGTGGATACCCAATGGTTGATATACTACATAAATACATTTTTTTTTGTAAATAAATACTTATTATAAATGAAAACATCCATAACTCGGGAACACATGTCTGTATTCATCATACAAACATATGTCACTAGCGGGATTCGAACCCACGACCTTTTAGTATAGTAGCAGAGTTTCAAACCACTACACCAAACATGTCGTCAAGTTATAAATAATACCTTTATTACGGTTATTTTCGAGAATTTAAGTTATTGATAAAAATTGCCAGTTTTATTTTCGTGAATTCCGGAAAATTACCGAGGAGTATCAGGCTTATTAGGTAAATAAAGCTATTTAGATATTATTTATAATTAAGTTGCATTTTTTATTTAATTCTGTGCTGGCTTTCCGCCCGCGACTTCATCTGCGTGGAAAAACTATAACGCGGATATGTTTAATTTATCTATCCCGCGGGAACTACTTACTTTATCGCGATAAAAATTATCCTATGTCTTAACCCAAGGTATATTCTATCTATATGTACTATGTATATGTATATGTATATGTATATTTAATATTTTAATGAAGTGTTTACGTTTTATTTTCCTTTATAAAAAGAAAAAAAAAAATCCAAATAGAAAAAAATCGAATAAAAATTGTCTTAGCCGGATTCGAAAACCGTGTCTTTTCGAAAGACGTTACCTAAGCACTCGTATCGCTTGCCACTAGACCACGATATCAATTAGCAGAGCTGACGAAATTTTCTTACTCATTTATATGTGACATATTATTATGGATTTGGTTTGAGTGTTGATATTGTATGAATACTTTCTAATAGATGGTGCTAGAGTGCTTCGGTCCATACGGTCCATATAATACTTTTAGCGAGATCCGTCTGTATATAAAATTTCATCCAAATCCGTTCGGCGGTTTCGCCGTGATTGAGCAACAAGCAAACAAACAAACAAGCAAACAAACAAACAAGCAAACAAACAAACAAGCAGACAAACATCCAAACTTTCGCATTAATAATATTAGCGCGATTTAAAAAAACATCTTAATATATCCAATGAGGGCGCCACTGGACGACATCAACCCTATTAACAGTTGAAGTTAATCACGGACTCCTTAATGACACCCTTAAAAAATGTTAAAATAATTATTGACATTAAGCTATTATAAGATAAAGATAAGATAAGATAAAATTTATTTCAGTATAAAAATTAACCTAAATACATGACTTATTCTATAGTAACATAGTCCAAATAATACTATATTATGTTAACTAAACTAAGTAAATGTTTACTCGTGTCTTAGGCAACACGATTGCTAAAACAAAAATAATGAGACCTGTACTTACACTTAAATTAAATAAACAATAAAACATTTCCTATTTACTCTTAAATAACCTTACTTTACATTTACCTATCTACTCACTTACTCAGAATGCGTCATTATCTTACAATTAGGAACTAAGCTACTACTGTCAGCAACTTTTCTGTTTCATCGTATGTTTTGCGTTTTAGCCAGTTGGATGTTGGATTATGTATGTGTTGTGATAGGTATGAGGTCAGAAAGGACAACAGCACAGATCCATACATCTTTGGGCCAGTTTTTGTCACTTCAATTAATAAATATAGTCTTAAACTCTTAGTATCAGACGTGCTAAAAACCTAACACATATATTTTTAAAGGACTTTAGAAAAGCACAAAAGAGGTTTGAAATATGGTTTGGGGAACTTTGAAATTATATACTGGCAACATTAACCACATGCATTCTCACGCATGGAAACAAGATGCTAGGCCAAAGAAAAATTGTTTTTTCTTTTCAGAGTCGTCCGTCGCTCGCTCGCTGTTGCTGTTATCCCCATGGACGTAACAGTTTGATTGTTGCGTCCATGGTTATCCCTACTTAAATTATAACCTCACAGTCAAAAATGTCAGTTGTCAGTTGTCACTTGTCTATTTTTTTTTTTTTTGGAAAGAATTTAGTTTTTGTATAGTTTGTGAGCCAAAATGTTTTCTGAGAGCGATATTTTCAAATATTTCTTATAACTATACTAAGGTTCCAAAAATTCTTTTGAATAGCTAAGTTGATAGTCTTTAGTACCGGCTTTTTTTAGGTGTACCTTTTATTAGGTGACAAAACACTGGCCCAAAAATGCGGATGTCTTTTGTACATCAAACCAAAGAATCTTATAATTTCACTAGGATTTCTTTTATTGCAATAGTAATGGAAACCCCATCCTAATTGGGGAACTGGCTCTCTTATCTTTTGACAACCGGAACACAACAATTCTATTAACATTGCTGTTTGGTGGCAGATTTTGATAAGATGGTGGTAGCAGCGGATATTTAAAATGTCCTATCACGAACCAAACCGAGTACTAAACATGCACCCCGCTGGGATTCGAACCCGCGACCTCCGAATCGTAAACCTTATGTTATTTACAGAAAGATAATATATACCACGAATACTACTTTAAAAAAGAATACGTCAGCACCAAGGGAAAGAATTTCTTTTCTGCAAATACCGATATTTCCAGCCATGCCTTCTTAAACAATAGATAATATACCGATTTAGGACAAGCTGTGACGTCATTAGCTTTAAGCCACTCGTAACTTCAACCGCTTGCTTAGCATCTGGTATTAAGCTAAGCTCTACCTCAAGCAATACCTCTAAGCCCTCTCTAGACGGGCTGACTCATAAAAATGAAGTATAATTAAGGAGAGGCGCATTTTTATTAACATTATATGTGTAAAACCCGACCGAAAACGAAGGGTGTTAAAGTTTGACGGCATTATGTGTCCAGTGCCCACTTTATGTCCGGATGTATCTCAGTAACTCGTCGTCCAATTTGGCTGTATATCTATATGTCGTAAGCATATCGTTGAATTAACTTAAAAAAATAGGACATCAATGATCCTGTGGGTTTCTTGCGCCGCTTCTTTTCCCACAGATAATTTCCCTTTCCGAAGCGGTAGTAGCTTGGACATACCGACTGACAGATAAATGCAATAAACCTTTTAAATTTCCAGTAGATTTAAATTGACATTCAACAAATGATATCATGTATCTTACGTTGAAATGAATGCTTGAAGTTTGAAGCTATTTCATGAAATACCTAGGCGGATCGTTATTTATTTATTTATTTTTTTTATATGAGAGGGCGGCAAACGAGCATGCGGGTCACCTGATGGAAAGCAATCACCGCCGCCCATGGGCACCCGCAACACCAAAAGGGTCACAGATGCGTTGCCGGCCTTTGAGGAAGGTGTCCACCCCAGAATAAGTAGGGCAGCCTGAGCGATGAGGGATTCTCCAGCAGTGCTGGTACCCTCCTGGGGTACTAACTCTTTAAATACCGCTACCATTCTGGAGAGAGACTGGAAGGTGGGCCTCCGGCGCCTTCGCTCACCGGACGAAGCGCAGTGGCAAAATGCCACTACTCAGACGTCGGTCTTCTGCGAGAGGGTGGTACTTCCCCGGTCGAGCCGGCCCATTCATGCTGCAAGCTAATAGCTTACAGCGTGGCTCTACCACTACACCGTTATGTACGGCTGATATTTCCTACATGATTGGAAACTGCGCTAATTAGAGGAGAGCCCCACTGTGTGGTAGAATACCCGTCTCTTCTAGCGGGTATAGTAAAATGCGACTATGGGACTTTCCACCAAATAACATCTATAGTTATGCACGTGTCAAGAGCGGTGGGCTCATCCCCTGTCACGTGTACATTTCTGTATATTCCTAAAGGTGGATCATTGGTTTTTTTTTATCCAATGAGGACACTGGACGGATTAAACACTGTTAAGTTTTTAATACAATACTGTGGGTGTACAAGAAAAAGTATTTGTATTGTATTGTTTCTCTTTGTTTTTTAATTTACTTTTTTGTCACCGTATTTGACCAAAGGACGCCCACGAATATTCGGAAAATACTCTCTGAAAAATCCATCCAATATTCATACTCTTCAATCAGGATCAAACCGCGAATGTGGGCGTTATCATAACGTTATACGGCGGGATATCAGTGTAACGTGCCCCCCCCCCCCCCCCCCCCGCACCACAGCTACAAAAGCTTCGAGCAATCATCGTTAAATTAAGTCACCGTATCAATAAAGATTTAATCGCACGGTGCAGACGCGATAATATATGTAGATGTTAGTGCCTACACGTGTGACGCCTCAGGCTGACAATTAACTCTCAATTTCTCTGCCGCGGCGGTCGTCGACATTGTCGAAAATGTCTGGATACGTAGCTGATGGATTACAGTATAGCTCATCTTGCGTAGTGTACAGTTTGTGTAAGCAGACATTGGTGTCGATTCGGATGTACAACGAACTAACTAAATTTAAATTATATGTATCCTTTTCTAACCACTAATACATGAAAAGGACGACATATAATTAAGTCCTGTCAAATTAAGTAAAAGGATCAAAACAAGCACTTCTCTATCAATATTAGGTGTACACCTAGCGACGTCACGATTAAAATACTATGGAGCGACTTGTTTTGACAGCTCTTAACTTAATTTGACAGGCCTTAATTTATAGTCGTCCCTTTCATGTTAATAGTGTTAGAAAAGGATGTATCTGCTTTAAATTTAGTTAGTTCGTTGTACATCCGAATCGACACCATTATACGTGTGGAAGGGTCTGGTATTTAGTTGCTATTTTATAGATGTTATGTTTAAGTAGGTATATTTGTCTATTGATCTATGTATGTATGTGTATGTAAATATATGAAATTTATTCACGTAGTGTGTATCTGCATCCCTATTTAATACCGCACAACCTACCTATTTCAAATGTACTGTCCTTATACCCAAGGGTTGCCTGGAAGAGATCGCTTTTAGTGATATGGTCGCCAAATTGTACATTCTATTCTTAACACTTTTCTGAAACTGTATTTTCCTTTCTGTTGTGCAATTTGTGCAATAAAGTGTATTTGTATTTATCTATACAAAAAAAAATACAATGATTTTTTGACTTCGAATTGCACATCTATGCTATATCTACTTTCTCAATCTATGGTACAAGGCCGTGTCGTTTTATGATAGACGTAAACGGTTTATAATCGCGCCTCTACGGCATCAGATTTATAGGCGTTTCGTTAACCCCCTGTATACGAGCAACTGAACGGCTCCGCTGTTAAAATGAACACCATGTACACGATAATTGCTAGGCTGCGGCTTTATAGCTCCCGGTGCCGAATAATTCGCAACGAACTTTGTTTTAAATTATACCTAGTCTTTTATATAGACATCTTAAGCATGTATGTACACTGTATGACTCTGTGGGGGCAGAATGAATGGTGTCATTACTAAGCTGACCAATCAGACAGTGAATCGTACGTCGCGCTAACAATTTTTTTTCTTTTAAAAGATAGATAGATAAGCATTTATTTGCATCCATGTACACACACATAAAAACAATACAACACAACTACAGAAACAACAAATATTATGTGTGTGCCGCAGTATACGAAAAGGTTACAGCTCAGTGTATGGATTTGCCCGAGGCGGGCAAAACACTGGTATTCTGCTGAAACCCGAGGGTTGGTCGTGGGACAAATGGAATTTTGAAATGTGTTTCGTGTTATCAAATTAAAACTAACGTTATTGGATTCAATTAATAAAATATACCTAATTAAGTTTTTTTTTTTTTAATGATAAATAATAATACATAAATATTTCGGACACTTACACCAATCACCTAGTCCCAAACTAAGGAAAGCTTGTACTATGGATACTAGATAACGGATAAACATACATAAATATTTATATAAACATCCATGACTCGGGAATAAATGTTCATATTCATCACACAAACAATTTACCCGCCGCGGGATTCGAACCCGCAACCGTTGGTTTCGCTGACAGGGTCACTATCCACTACACCAATCGGTCGTCTATTGAACTAATTATTATTATTATTATAGGATAAATTGATAATAAATGAAAAATTTAGAAATTATTGCAATTTTCGATTTCATACTCTATACACTTTATAATTAGGTATAATAAACTATTTCAATGTGTGATGACCAAGCTGTGGACCTAATCCACAGCCCCCTACTGCTTCATATATTATTCTCAAGATAGGAAGACAGTGGAAAGGTAGCGATCCGGAATACCAATCGTCTGCTTTTCCATCACAAAACATCTATATTTGGATTTAACAGATCCTTTATTGCAAATAAACACAAAAGATACATTTGTCAGATAAAAAGATAGAAAGGTGAGCTTATCTCTAAGAGAGATCTCTTCCAGTCAACCCTATAAGCGGTTAGAGAGTGTATAACGGGGAATAAAAAAGGGCGTACAACGCAATGGTGATTAAGTAAAACAGTCTACAATACATAAATACTTGTAAATAACTAAATATAACTACATGAATATAATAAATAAACCTAAATAAAACATTTCATTTGTACAGCAAGGCGATACAAATGAAACACGGGTCTGTTCCAATTCAAGTGGGATTTACTTATAGCCAGCAGTACTGGAATCGATACCTAGAGATGTATAGGCTCAACTCATAAGCAAAGGTATTTTTAAGTATTAATCACAAACCTTCTTATGATACTGCACCGAACCAAACGATAGCGCGTTTCAAAAACGATCAGCGCCATCTAGTGAAAATCTTACGAACTAAATTAATACAAAATGCTTCTACACATTAGATATATCAATATATATCAATATATAACATTACTTCTTATGCCAATTGCGACAGGTAGTGTGCTTTTAAGCGCTTTTTGAAAACTGGTGGTGTAGGTCTCTCTTTAAATGTTGGTTTAAAACTCAATATTCTTTTAGGAGGAGGTATGTTATTCCAATTACCAATTAAAAGACATTTTCATATAGGCAAGACGCCACTAACTGTTGGACCGAGGGCCCCGGAACAGTTAGTGGCGTCAGTGGTGTGGGGAAGAAAAGGAAAGATCTTCCACCGGGCTGTTGGTATTGACCAACAGCCCGGTGGAAGATCTTTCTTTTCATGTCAATTTCCCACAATACAAATACTCTTTACAGCAATAATCTTCATTCATAATTCGAACAGAAAGACATGCAACCTCCTTCGGGTGTGTCTTTGCTGAATCCAACAAACTGTTCTTTAAGAGCAGTGTAAATAGGCATCTATTGAGATCGCTTTATCTTCGGTGTCTTTCCATCCGGTGAGATTGTGATCAAAGGCGTATCCAGTCAATCATAAAAAAATATAAAAAAGTGCGTGTCGGGCCACGCGCAGTGCAAGGTTCCGTACCTACTTCTCACAATATGCGGACTTTTTGGTGGTTAATAAATAATTTTCAACGGAAAGAACATTTTGTAAGTTTCATCGACTAATACCTAATAAAACTTTCATTTACTGCCGTGAATTTTTCCATATATCCAAAACCAACCATTTTGCTTTTTATGGGATAGTGGAGTCTAACAGAAATATTAGCGCTTTATGCTTAACGGTTCTTAAACGGATCCCTAAAACCAAAAACTGGTCCAGATTTTAGTATTTTTGAACGACCTATCCATTACAGCTTCCTGGTACTAATAGCCTCCGAGCTAAGCCTTAGAAAGGCAGACAGACAGACGGGCATGCGAAACTATAAAGGTACCTTGTTGACTACTAAAAAGATAAGTATAGATAAGTATATATCATGATATTTGTGACGTCTACGACATAGTTTGAATTTGTATGAAAACAATTTACTAGAGTTTATAGCCAGCTCTGTCCATTAGGCAATGATAATTGAAGCACATCCAATCTAAGAGGCTAGAATTTTCACAGTATCAAATTCACGCTGAAAGCTTTACATACAGTTCACTATTCATTTGCAATTCAAATTTTCGATCACTTACGTTTCCAAATAGTGGACAGAATGTCAACTGCCGAAGTAGGGATTTCGATTTTTTGATACGATTCCAACTAATCGATTTTAAGAATAACAATCTTTTGTTTGAGCCTTTCAACGACACGTTGCAATGAATAATGGCATCATCATCATATCTTTCGACGTCCACTGCTGGACAAATGCCTCCCCCAAAGATGGCATATGATAATTTAGAGAACCCTGACACTTTAATAGAACAAATGATTACATCGTCCAGGTCGATTGGACCAAAAGATGCTGTTAAAAGCTAAATATCTTCGAAACGTATGGATTTAATCTTAAATATAAAAATACAAAAGAAAAACTGTGTGAAAAACTAAATATTGCTCGTGATCTTGATGAACTTGTGCTCCTGAGATACGCCGACAAAGACTGGACACACACATAAACGCACACAACGCCGACAAACACATACCACATTTTTCGCCCTAAGTCAATAATATTCACATAATTTCCATAAGCACAAAGTGCAAAAAAAAAGTCGATTCGAAAAAGTCATGGTTCAGTAGTTCGCAGTCAGGTTCAAAATTCCGGTCATATTCCAAATTCAAATGATGAAATTTTTCTAGAAACCCTTGAAATTGTAAAGAAGAAGAAAAAGACCCCAACAATAGTACTAGAATTAAAGACAATTGTTCACAGACTAGACTTGCGGCTGGCTTTTAAAAAAAATCTATTCGTTCACCTTCATAGGCACCGACCATATCAAAATTGGTGAGGGACTCAGGGAGTAAATGTTTAGGTATCTAAGTCAGATACAAGCAAAACTTACCTATAACTTGTTTTAGTAGTTGATTGATTACAAAAGACGTATCTTACGTCAACCCAACGATAGGATGTACGTTCCTTATTTAAACAATAAAGCGGATTTGATTGATTGATAGGACTACTGATACCTTAATTACCTAACATCCTACTATCGATATGTAAATTATATTGTTAATGTTTGTACTTACCACAGTAAAGACAATATTATGTGAGAGGAGAGTTATTGCGGCGCTGCACAGGCTGCGCGGCAGCACCAACAGCCTCCTGGCAGTCATTGCTGATAGGCTGGACAGTCGCTACACAAAGCACTGGATGTCACAGCATCGAAGTTTTCGCATTTTTGTAAAATGAAAAATAAAAACTAACATAGGTTAAGGGTAAATTGTTACTAACAAAATATGGACCCAAAGTCTGAAATAAAGAAGTTTTATTTAATTTATTTTATTTATTTATTTTATAATAGGTAGAGTATAAGAAATAACTGTTTAATTTTGAAGTTTTAAAGAGAGACGAGAAACTACGGTTGTTATATGTTTGACGGCGTATGTATCGTCGTCATTATCCGGATGTATCTTAGTATTAGTAAGAGGGTATATTCCGTCCGTAAGGGTGCCCCTTGGATATATTAAGAATTATTTTTAAATACAGAATAAATCAAAAATCTGACCTGCACTCGAGAAGCCTATAAGCTATATACATAAATAATAAATAAATATTTCGGGCAGTTACACCAATCATCTAGTTCCAAACTAAGCAAAGCTTGTACTATGGATACTGGATAACAGATAAACATACATAAATATTTATATAAACATCCATGTCTCCGGAATAAATGTTCGTATTCATCACACAAACATTTACCCGTCGCGGGATTCGAACCAGCAACCGTTGGTTTCGTTGACAGGATCACTATCCACTACAGCAACCGGTCGTCAATAAATAGCTTTAATTGCGGTTATTTTTGAGATTTTTTTAATATAATCGTGTATTCTGGAAGATACCATCAAAGCTATGTAACGTTGCGTCTAGCGCCGTTACGCTTTTACCTTTAATTTACACACACACACACACACACACTACTTCATCTTTATAATAAAAGTTTCCTACGGAACCCTCAAATTATTATTTTATTTAAAAAGGGTCGCACCACGGTTTTGCGGTACGCTAATTTGTCCGGTTGCGATAACGTCGTTAAGACGATTTCTAATTAGAGTGGGGGAACCCGAATCGTCCTCTGTTTGACCGCGACCTTGCTACCGGGAGAACACTGCTTCGGTTGCCACCTGAACCCTCTTAAGTAGACTACGGAAGATCCCTCTAGGGTGAGTTTCCATAATAATCTGGCTAATTTTAATGTAAGCTGTTTCTGCTTTTGTGCCTGCTCAACTGCGTGGTGTTCGTTATGGTTGCTGAGCCGTGAACACCAGCAGTGGACGAGGATACTTGCGGGCACTCACTAATGCCTGCCTGTGCTCTACAGGATCAAGGTCCTGAGTGACTATTTGTCGGCGTCGACATCCAGGCCTGCATCTGGGAGACATTCGGGGTAGATCTACCCTCCCCCGAAAACCGCTGATCCAGCCTTGACCTCGTCGTGTCGTCTACGAGAGGACTCGAGGGCTACGTCCACTGCAGCTCCAAGACCTTCAGGCCAGTGACCGTACGGGGAGATTTGCCGAGGGGTGCAGGGGAGTGAGCTGGTTGTAGAATAAACCCACTAAATCCAAATCAAATTGGTATTCTTTTCTTTTATACCTACCTGCTGGCGGCTAAACGGGCGCTAAACGCCCTAAGAACAACCCTAACCGCCGCAGCTATTTAGGTATCATTTATTCTATTTATTCTATGCAATAATATACACGGAGGACAAAAAAGTGCGGTCGACAAAAAGTCCGTTTTTTCACAAAGAATTCTCTTCGTTGACTTTGAAATACAGTGTAATGTATGTATCTGGATTTAATATTCTATCTCTTTCTCGGCACGAAGTTTTAATTAAAATATATATTTTTTTATATAATTAACTGGATATGCGTTTCCTAAATTTCGTTAATTCGTAAATGCCTGTTCATCCTGCTCTTGAGATCTTGTTTTCGAAACGAGATTCACAGCTTGAGTGTTCTTCTGTAACACGTAAGTGATGTATCACTAAATGTATCTTGACTTAGGGTTGGGTATGATATTATTCCGTTCATTTTTTGAGGTACGCAACCCTAAAAATATGGAATTGAATATCTCAACAGAAAGGCGATTTTATCGAGCAGAGCTATTTTTATCGAACGCATCTTGTTCCCAGCTCTACTCATATTGAAAGCTTGGCTTTTAATAAATATTGGATAGGTCGAGTGAACTATTTGTATGGAAATCAACGACACGAAACCTTTTTTTTGCCCTTTTGCACTCTGCGAAAAATGCGACACTAAAAACTTTTGAAACTGTAACCGCGGCCATGTGTCGGGCCAAATTGAGTTTTTAAAATGCATTTCATAGTTTGCAACATCACATTATTTTAGACATTTATAAAGCCAGGGATACTTTGGTTAAAAACGAAAGTATTTCAATCATTTCAATGTGTTTTATTATTGTTAAATAAATTTGCTTTTATGATGAGCAGAAGTCACTCTGCTAGTTGTGCTAGGTGCGATATGGTAGAAGATGTTTACCATGCACTCATTGAATGTGTACGGAACAAGTCATAAAAGAGACAGTCAATAGTAAGTGAGGACATTGGCAAATGTAACAGTATCTTAGCCTTTAAATGGGCATTTGCCATAATTTTCGTTTTGTCCACGTTCTATTTAAGAGGGTTTATTTATCCCGCACATAGATTTAAAAAGTTAATAGAGAATATTTTCGAAAAAGATTAATACACCTAAATTACAGCGACTTTAAATTTTCCATAGTAACAAAAAAAGGCAATATACATATTCTTTTAAATTCGATTTAACATTTTAGATTTATGTATCTTGCTTATACATATAATTTTTCATTAGAATCGGTGTATTCTGTTAATTTCGGAACGAGTTTTATATCCAATTTGTGAACGAAGTTGGCGCCTAGTTACTCTCTCTCTCCCTGTCAAAAATGTAAAAATGTGAACTATGAATAAAAAATGTGAAATTGATTTTAAAGGAGGAAAATAAACAAAAGGATACGTAAAACATCTTTTATTACATTAAAAATAACATATTCATTTCGAAAAATTTGGACTTGTAATTTGGATAAACCCTCTAGACCCACTTCTAATTTCAATTTGTAGTTATTTTGTTTTGGGTTTCAGGAATTGGAAATTGGACTGTGATGGCACTGTGCGTGACTTTGAATTAATCAATTGTACATGATATTTTCCTTGTATACAAATTTTTACATAAACAACCACCGTAGGCATAAGTTGATGCGTCGCAATAACCGAATAATTCCATATCATTAGGTATCAATATGTCAGATATATTAGAAATAGATTTTTGAAAGCTATCCCATATTTTAATTATGCAGGTAGAGGTGTGCCTAATCCAGGTTTTGTTGAAACCTATGTGTAATTATTATCTATTCCATTCAGAGTTCACTGAAGCTAGTGTGTGACACATATCACACACTACCACCAACCTACATAATACCCCACAGTATATTGATCTTAAAGTTGAAAGTGTTGCCGTGAACGCCAAAATTAATAACATCGTGAGGTTGTTTTTGAAGGCTTCTACTATGAATAGGGTGAGACGATCAAAGGGCCTCCAACTTGAGGTTGTTATGAAGTTCACGAATTTCAATACACACATAGTTAAAATTCCGCTAGAGCGATATCGATGTTCAAAGGGAGAGTGAGTTTAAAAGGTTTGTGGCAAAAAATGTTGCAGAATTGTTAATAGTACACTTCATTTGCCATTTCGTGAAGTTTCTTTTTTGTTAGCATATTATAGTAATACTTCATAAATGCCGTACATATTCTCGGGGAATATTGTGTAGCATTTTTGGTGCGACCTCTGTAAAATATCTTTTGACGACCATTTGTGTAGTGGGTAGGATAGTGACCCTGCGAAACCAACGGTTGTGGGTTCGAATCCAGGGGTCAATGATTGCGTGATGATTGCGAACATTTATCGAGTCATAAATATTTATACCGGATGAGTTTTTTTACCGCAAGGAAAAAATTGGGCATACTAAGTAAATCAAATAGAAGGTATTGGCATTGGTAGTTATTTTTTTTTTTTTTTTCAAAACCATAATTGAATTTGGCTTTGTGTCATTTGACAGTCTCGTTTGTGGCCTATTTCTCATAATTACACCATTAAATAAAATAAATAAAACTAGGAGAAAATATGAGTTCTAAATAAATTTCGCAAGTTACGAATCCCGCCAATCGCATATCAATCTCCGATTTCGATTATGGATTATGGCCCAACAGTGGGGGCCTGTAAGGTTGTTAATGATGACAATGATGAGAACAGTAAGAAATTGACTAGTAGGTACACATAATGAATTGATTACTTCCAAAGCCAACCCAATCTTTTGTTTGCATGAATACATTAACTAATATACATAGCGACCTTACTAGAAATGTTGTTTAACAGAAACCGTTTCTTATCGCTTAAATCCTGTTTTAGCATAGTCAATAACAGATTACACTACAGTCCGCATCATTTTTTTTTATATGAGAGGGCGGCATACGAGCATCGGGTCACCTGATGGAAAGCAATCACTGCCGCCCATGGACACCCGCAACACCAAAAGGGTCACAGATGCGTTGCCGGCCTTTGAGGAAGGTGTAGGCTCGTTTCTTGAAGGTTCCAATGTCGTACTCGTTCGGGAATACCGCTGCCGGAAGTCCGTTCCACAGGGTGGTCGTACGTGGTAAGAAGTTTCTTGAGAAACGTACGTGGATCATCCAGGTGGTGTGGATGGAAATTTAATTTTCGGCGAGTTACTCGTATGGGGCTGTCTTATATGATATACGGTAGCGTAATGCCTATTCACGCAATAGTATCCGCAGTTTCCTAAAATTACCCTCTTGTCTAGAATTTTATCAATGAGAAAAAAAGGCAACGTTCATATGGAAGACGCCAAAGGGGGTGGCGGGACACAGGGCGCAACCAATCACAGCAAGTTGCGGCGGCGCCGGGAAAAACGTCGGCGGCGAGCGGCGAGCGGTCGCCTTTCGGCGTCTTCAAAGATACCGCGGCACGTGTTTGTGTGTTGTGGCAAAGTACTTAGAGCGCGCGGCCATTAAGGTCCAACTCACAAAATATACATTATCTAAATTGTATTTTTTGAATAAAATACAACTTTAAGGTTTTATTTTTTATTTTTTTCGTAATAGATACATCCTATACATACACTCTGCAACGTTTGTCGGGTTAATTTTGTTAGACCTTATAATTATACGTACGCTATAATTAGGCTAAGTTTTTAATAAGAAATAAATTTATCCCATCTCGTCTTATTTCAGATAATACAAAATCAAATCCAAAATATAATCATAATAATGTAATAAACAAGAAAACATTGTCATATTAAAAAAAAAAGTGTGTGATCCAATCTTTTACAAAAATAATGTCTTTGGCTTAGATTAATGATTGGTCTCCGCGCCGCTACGACTAGATACCGCACTATGAAGAAAAAACAGGTTCCTGAATGCGGCAACTCAATATTGTAGTGTGTAGATTTATACAGTACTTACTGATGGTATGTGATGCCAGTATCTTTCTTGTTTTTTGTAGTATTGTTATTACATAGTTTGACTACGCAAACCGGCATTTTGCTTCAGTCTTAAACCAAAATTTGAAAATTTGAAATTTGTACTTGTGGCGTGACTGGCGCGGGTACGCCGAATACGGCGTAGTATTTGTTGCCGCATTTTTCGAGTACGCCGACGGTGTCTAGTCGTAGCGGCGCGGAGACCAATCATTAATCTAAGCATGATAATGTAATAAACAAGAAAACATTGTCATATTAAAAAAAAAAGTGTGTGATCCAATCTTTTACAAAAATAATGTCTTTGGGCTCTTTGATTAGTAGTTGATTTTTGAAGCTAACTCTGCTTCATTGGCATTATTCTTATGAATGTTATACTTATGATTCTCAGGCCCGTATTAATAAATCAATCTCAATAGAAGTCTTGAGGCTGTATCAACCGAGATGCGTCTTAAACTCGCTCTCTCAAGCTCCGTGCTAATTTATAAACCAATCTTAAGGTCTACTCAGCTGAGATCACTCCTCAAGTATTCGCCTCAGCGGCGAATGAATGATAGTCTTGAGTTTCGTTTATTAATACGCGCACCTTTCAAGTGAGTAGGTACTGCTTGAATATGCACGTGCATTTCAGGTCTCAAGTTAGGTTTATTAATCAACACGTTTACTTGAGACCAGTCACAAGATACAACTATCTTGAGAATGGTTTATTAACACGGGCCTTAGTGCCCCAGCACCTAGAAGTGGTAGGACGTGGGCCTGCTTCGCCCACGCCTATTAGTAACGCCACTGTTTGTACCTATATTATGAATAATTTAAACTTTATCAGTCCACTACTCAGACCAATTAAAAAAGAAAGACGCAGAGCTATAATACTTGTCCCCATTTCTGAACGTATTTTATTAATATATATTAGATTTAAATTCACCCATACACAGATCATTAGCACTTGATTTCAATCAATTAAGTAAACTCCACAATTTAGACTAAGCAAGGTTAGCACATCCTTTGTGGGACACAGCATACGCTTTTACAATAAAATACCAGAACATGTATTGAGTTTAACAGAGCAGAAATTTAAACGCCACATTAAAGAAACTCTGTGTAAGAAGGGTTATTACAGGATAGATGATTATTTAGGCGATAAGGAGGTCTGGTGTTAGCTGGTCGTTATGTTAATTGCTATTGTTTTGTAATATGTAATGTAAAATGTAATATTATTGTAAAGATGGAAACTAGTTGAAAAGATGTGTTGTTGCGGAGTTTCTTGTCGCTTCTTCTCCCTAACCATAACACCTTGTGAAGCGATGTAGTTAAAAAAAAAATAACATGTTGACTTTCAATAAGTGATATTTTTGTATCCTACATTGAATAAATTATTTTTGATTTGATTTGATTTGAACTTTATTACAAGTAAACAAATACGGAATACATTTGTCAACAAAATTTGATTTGTTAACGATTTTTGTGTGCGCTAGGCTAAATCCTGTTTAATCTCCAGGGGAAGGGCATCGTGTGCTGAAATACAGGTTGCATAAACCTTGTTCGGCAGCTATGGCTTTTGTATTAGTGGTACTATTCATATTCATTTAATTCTTTGTGATACACAGGTACAATAATGATGGTAAGAATATAAAGATAGCTGGATCACTGTGATCTATACCAAATGGCATACAAAAAAAAATAAAACATAAATAAACAATTACAAGTCATAACATACATGGATTGTTAGTTTTGTTAGGTTAGGTGTCACACAATTTACAACAAGTACAATTTGCCGGGAAATGCACCACACTCAACTTTTTACCTATGATGGATCATCAAAACGAAATTAATTAATTAATAATTTGCTTGGCATAATACAATTAATTTACAATAAAACGTTGAAGTAATAATTTTCCCAATGTCATTTTATAACAAATCCATAAAATATTTCAAATAAATAACATAGATTACAGGCGAATGTCAATATGTAATTATATAATGTCACATTAATTTATTCTTTCTAAATTATTCTTTATAAAATAATGTAGGCAAGTACAGTACCATTTTAATATTAGTACAAATAAAAATCAGACATGCACTGCCCACCTATTATTTACATGTCTCTGTCTTGTCTACCAAAAATTCATGAATAGAGTAATATGCCTTTTGCACTAAAAATTTAAATAATGCCTTTTTGAATAATTTAGTATAGTTGTAGTCACGTATACATTTTGGTAGTTTATTGTACACTTTAGGAGCCATTGCAAAAATGCTTTTGTGTAGAAATGTTGTCCTCGTGGACAACAGGCATAACTGATCATTACGCCGTCTACTCGTGACGCGACTGAAGAGATGCATATTAGTTCGACTAAGTATAGCCTAACATATTTAGTTTCAACTATGTAACATGTTCTGAATAAACATTATTATTATTATTTGCTACGCGTGAGACTACGTTATCGGCTTTGTTCTGTAGAAATCGCCACGGTTTCTATCGTCTTAAGGATGCCATTTTAAGTTTCTTTAATTTTAAAGGTCGTGATTTTTTGCACATGGATAGAGTACCTGGTTAGTGATAGATTAGAAATGATTTCTAACAAAGGAGATAGTTTTTTTTGTTTGAACGTTTGGCTAGATATTGTACATCATGTTAGAATATTCTGCAACTCTAATGAAACTAATTGAAAGGAATAAATTATCATTTACAGCATCCAGTAAAAAGCAGAAGATTTTTTTGTAAATATTATATTAAACTACAAAACTCAGAATGCACTAATTACAAGAAATTGTAAAATAAAAATGCAACATCACTCGCTGACTTCCCGCCAAAAAGCCTTTTTTTTGTTTTTTTTTTCGTTTCATTCTCTCCTCTAGGAGAAGGCAAAGGGATCTAGCCCATAACAGCCATGTCTTATTTCTCTTATTTCTTCAGTTTGTAAGTCCGTCTCAGTCAAAACAAGTAATTCGTCGTATACTTGGCGTATACAGAGTCTAGTCACGGTCAAGTCATTCTTCAGTAAAGTGGCAGAATGCTTTACAAAAGATTTTGGCGGCTTCTTGTGGGAACCCGAAAGCTCCGTTACGCACTTTAATTTACACTTCCCTTCACTTGTACACCATCACTAACATTTGCTGCACAATATTCTGCCATTATTAAGCTTCAAAAGTTAGAATGCACAAATTATAAGAATTATAAAAAAAAATGCTACTTCGCTCGCCGAGTTCCCGCCAAAAAGCCCCTTTTTTTTTGTTCAATGATTGATAAGTGTTTTTTTTTGACTTTGGATTCTTCTTTTTTTGAGATCTATCGTCAGTTGCCTATATGTATAGTGTTGCCAATTTCTAAAACATTTAAAACTCTTCTGCTTTTTAAATACAGAACTTCATTAGATATCAGTATTATTCTGTAATTCCTACTATTTTTCTCTATATATTCGCAAGTTGTACATATCCTAGCCAAGATTAATCCATCACCTTTATAGCTTGCTTTTAGATATAGTATAGGTATATAGTAATAAAACAGTCTATTCTCTCTCACATCTGACGTGTTATGCGTTCTGTTATCAGTGAATGCACGAGGTGGAGTGAAAAACAGCTATTTTACTGAGGCTCCAACCTATTTGTCCACTACCTTAGAAAATTTAACGATAATTAATGATCATGTAGTATATTGACGACCTGTTTGGTGTAGTGGTTAAGAACTCTGACCACTATACCAAAAGGTTGCGGGTTCGAATCCCGCTAGGGGCATATGTTTGTTTGATGAATACGGACATGTGTACCCGAGTTATGGATGTTTTCATTTATAATAAGTATTTATTTACAAAAAAAATATATATTTATGTAGTATATCAACGATCTGGTATCCACAACACAAGCCTATAGTTGCTTAAAGTGGAACTAGATGGCGCTGTGTGTATGTCAAGGATATTTATTTATTATTATTATTTATTATATATTTTTTATTTTTTTTATTAGATTAAAATTACCACAGTGAATTGCATGGAATCGGAGAATATACGCAGACCTCCTGTAATTATTTTTAAAAAAATCGATGAATATATTCTTTATATTTATAATAAAAATTTCACCAAGGCAAATATCACTCTCTAAACTATTTTAAGGGAATATAAAGTAGCTTTGGTAATTTTTTTGAAAATAGTTTTAGAAGATCTTAGCGACTTTTACAACGCATATTCATTTATTTCTTTGTGATACAATAATGATAGTAAGGATATAAAAATAGCTGGATCACTGTGATCTACCAAATGGCATACAATAAGAAAAATAAACATAACATATCTACATGCTGGATTGTTAGTTTTGTTATGTAGGTATCACACGCAGTGAAGTTCACAGTGGTAACTTTAATTTAAAGCGACCTAACGATATTACTTACAGGTCGAATAATAAGTAGTTTTGACTTGTGAGTGGAGAAATATGAAAACGCCATTTTGTATCATCCAAAAAAAGTTATCGATTAGGTAAATTATGTTTCAATTATTAAAAAGAAGTAAAATGGATGTTAAATTATATCATAATTGGGTAAAAAATATAATATTTATCAAATGCGACAAACATATTCTATAAAATATAATAAAATAATAACTTTGTTATATTAGATTAAATAGACAATAAAATAAAATTTTGTTAATATTACAATATATTGAAGGCCCTTTGTTATTTTTCGAATCACAACTATCATAAAGCACAGTGAAATTTTCATCGCATACGATTTAAGCCATTAGTTCGCCTGTAATTAAATAATTCACATTGAAGTAGTCAGTAAAATTTATTAAATTAGTCGCCATTGCTAAAATAATGTCCATGTTTAAAGATATAATAAAAAAGACTTTATGCAGAACGTAACAAATGTCATGCAATGATGGTTGTACCTAAAAGAGACAGGTTAATTATACCTCGGTAAGTATTTTTTAGGAAATTTTTACGTCTAATCAACGTCATGTTGTGGTCGCAATGACCAAATAAGTAATAACAACTTTAGGACACGTCGTAACTACGTCGAATCGAAGTCTCATCGGCTACCTGTCTTGCGACTTTAAGGTTGAACTTTCTAGAGCTACGTCGATTCGAGGTAACTGGCACGTGCCAATTTTCCCCACTTAGGTGGATTCGACGTCGATTCGAGGTAGATTCGAGGTAACTAGATTTGGTCGCATTAAAATAAGAACTTTAAATAGGTGTAATAACACGTAATTTGAACCATAAATGTTTGCTGGGAGTAAACAATAAATATTTTTATTTCTTAATATTGTAGGTTTTATTACTAAATACATATACTATACCTAAAGCAAGCTACAGAATAGTTCGACTTTTTTCTTATTCTATTTATGGGTACTCTATCCTTCTACAAAAAATCAGGAACTTTAAGAATATAGGAAATTACACCATAAAAATTACTGGACTATCACTTCCTTACAGCGTACCCCGTCTTGTTCATTTCTTGATCTCAGATCTTAAAGTTACAAAATTAACAAAACATATCAGCTCATCGGATAGCTCTTTCTATACGGACTGTAACTGCTGTAATGGTCATGGTGATGACCATGGTCGTGGTGGTGATGGTCTTCGTGCTTCTTCTCCTTCAGGTAGCTGACGAACCAGGACAAGAAGTAGCCAGCTTTGTGAATGACGCACCAAAGGACGAATGCGTATACCAACTTGAGAATGAACACCTTCTTCACCACCAGGTCTGCGACGTATACTGCAAAGGAGAGAAGAATCATTAAGTGATGACAAGAACGATTGGTGTAGTGGGCAGTGACCCTGCCTTGACCCTCTCAAGCCATCTCTGTAGGAACCGATACCGACTCCAAAAACCGCCTCCGTGGCTCAATGTAAACAACATTGGGTTTACGTATCGGAGGTCGCGGGTTCGACCCCCAGCGGGGTACCTACATATTTAGTACTCGGTTTAGTTGGTGGTAGGGCATATTAAATGTCCGCCTGGCGAGCTACCACCATCTTATCTAAATCTGCCGCCAAACAACAATGTTGATAGCATTATTGTATTCCGGTTGTCAGAGATAAGATAGCCAGTCCTCCAAATGTGTTGGGGTTTCCGGGTCAGTACGCTTCCACCTTCGACCTCATCTTCACTTAACATCAGGTGTGATTGAGGTTCACCATAAAAAAGAATTTGCTGCTTGGCGGCAGATTTGGATAAGATGGTGGTAGCTAGCCAGGCGGACATTTAAAATGCCCTACCACCAACCAAACCGAGTACTTAAACATGTACCCCGCTGGGGATCGAACCCAATGTTGTTTACATTGAGCCACGGAGGCGGTTAAAGGTTAAAAATCAATCAAACATTCAAACATTTTTTCTTTTTTTTTTATGATTAACTGGATTCGCGTTTTCTCTTCACGTTCTTTCGCATTAATTAGATTGGCACAGGAGGATTAAACCGGAATGTGTGAATGTGTGTGGACGTACGACGACATTAACGTTTTTTCCTGAATAAATCCAATCCCAAAGCACATAATACTGCAACGAGGTTTCAACTTGATTGAGCACCCAACAGTACTCCCGATTGAAGAGGCAATTTAAAAGCCATTATCGCATGCCAGTTTTACATACGAGCGGGTTTTCAGAGCAATGAGTTCGGAATTAAAATGTACGTATGTAATAAATACTATAGCCTCATACTTCAGCATATTATAAATAACTGCCTCCGTGGCTCAATGTAAACAACATTGGGTTTACGATTCGGAGGTCGCGGGTTCGATCCCCAGCGGGGTACATGTTTAAGTACTCGGTTTGGTTGGTGGTAGGGCATTTTAAATGTCCGCCTGGCTAGCTACCACCATCTTATCTAAATCTGCCACCAAGCAGCAATGTTAATAGCATTGTTGTGTTCCGGTTGTCAGAGATAAGATAACCAGTCCCCCAAATGTGTTGGGGTTTCCGGGTCAGTAAGCTTCTACCTTCGACCTCATCTTCACTTAACATCAGGTGTGATTGAGGCCAAGTAGTTACCAACCCGTTATGCATAAAAAAAACATACCCTGAATTAAAACATAGGATATTTTTATCCAGATAAAGTAAGTAGTTCCCGCGGGATAAACAAATTAAACATGTACGCGTTTTGATTTATAAAGAAATATTAATTTATCCACCGACTGAATAAACCCTCTTAAGCAACAGTACCTATGAATGATGATTACTGGCTCATTCTTATTTAATAAGAAGAAGAATTTATTTCCACTAATAAATAAATATATAAATATAAATAAATATATCGGACACTTACACCAATCATCTAGTCCCAAACTAAGCAAAGCTTGTACTATGGATACTAGATAACGGATAAACATACATAAATATTTATATAAACAAACAAATAAATGTTCGTATTCATCAATCGATCGAATCGGTTCGAATCCCGCGAGGGGTAAATGTTTGTAACATTTACCCCTCGCGGGATTCGAACCCGCATCCGTTGGTTTCGCTGATAGGGTGACTATCCACTACACCAATCGGTCGTCATTTCCACCAACGCACACATGTAATACATGATATTATTTACTAAAAATTAAGTTATTGTAAGCTTAAGAGTAGTCGGATAAATGCATATAAGTAATTAAATTAAATTTAAAAACTCATTGGTACATGGCTCATGGCATGGGATGTACATGTTGTTACATTGAGCCACGGAGGCGGTTGATGTTCTATCTAATATCATATTTAATTCAAAACTGTTCATCCGTTTCGCCGTTAATCTTTCGCATTTATAATACAAGTTAGATAATTAATATAATTGAACCGCCAACACTTGGAAAACCGAATCAAGTTTCCGTACGCTATATGGATCTTTGTCATAGGATATCCGGTAACCCCGGCTGTACTACACGCTATCAAACAAAAAAAAAATAATGAAAATCGATTAACAATTGACGAAGAATTGAAGAAGCAATCTCAAATAGTAGAATGGTTTACGGCAAATAATTTGTTACTGAATGAGAAAAAAACTAAATGTGTAAAATTTGTACTGCCTAATGTCAGGGAGGTGCCCACAAATATAATGATAAAAAATGTCACTCTAGACCTTGTTGAGTCCACTGTATTTTTGGGCATTACTTTGGACGCCAAATTACAATGGGGTCCTCATATCCATAAATTGGCGAAGAAGCTCAGCTCTGCAGCGTATGCAGTCAAAAAAATTAGACAAATATCGGACGTAAATACTGCTAGATTAGTATATTTTAGTTATTTCCATAGCCTGATGTCTTACGGTATCTTGCTGTGGGGAAATGCCGCGGATATCAATACAATCTTTGTTTTACAAAAACGAGCCGTTCGCGCAATTTATCAATTGAGACCAGCAGTGTCACTTAGAGACAGATTTAAAGAGTAAATATTCTAACCTTTTCGTCACAGTACATTTTTGAAAATCTAATATATGTCAAAAAAAATATAGCATCATTTAGGAAAAATAGTGATAAACATGATGTCAATACAAGAAATAAAGATAAACTTGCAGGTCACATAAGTCGCCTCCACAAAGTCAGTAATTCATTCAAAGGGTTATGTATACGCTTTTTCAATAAAGTTCCTGTTGATATACAAAATCTTCCTTTCAATAAATTTAAAGATACTATAACACAGAAACTTATTAAGAAAGCATATTATAAAATATCAGATTATTTAGATGATAAACAATCATGGACATAACCAGCCCGTTCGCATAACCAGGCTATTTCACAATTAATAATGAAATATTATAATATAAAATAATAATTTTGTAATATAAAAACCTTTTTTTAAAAGAGCGACCTCTCGAGTTTCTTGCTTGTTCTTCTCAGGGGAAAATTGCCTTTTGAACAAGCAGTTGCTTTAAAAATGTAAAATCTGACTATTTTAAGTGTACCCTGTGTACCTACAAAATAAAGCATTTTTTGATTTTGATTTTGATTTGATTTATGGAACGCTCTTCCCGCGTCTATACGTCGTGCACAATCATCATTTACTTTTAGAGCTCAAAATCAAGGCACATTTTCTAGCGTCTTGACTGTTGCCATCCATTATTTTCTTTGTTTGGTGTCACATATATTGTATACGTATGTATGAAGTAGGTATATTTTACACTATGATTGCATGTAAGTTGATGTTCATATCTAACGTATGTATGTTTATATCTATTGATTGGTATCTATTATTTTATATATAGATATATTTTTTAAATCATTGGTGCACAAACCTACTTGCTTTTATCCCGTTCTACTTTCTTTTTTTTTTCTCTAACCAAAGGTTGTCTAGTAGAAATAGCGATAAGACCGCCTGGTTGTACAATTATAATTTTTTTGAAGCTATATTTAAGAAGTGTATTGTAGAATTTTGTGCAATAAAGTGTACTTGATCATCGATTGATTGATTGAAGATATCGCACAAACACAAAAAAATACAGTCGAATTGAGGAACTCCTCCTTTTTGGAAGTTTCTTAAAAACTTTCTTTATACCTACATGTGTACGGGACAGGAAGTGATGATTTCTATTCTAGTTAATTAACATAAAAAACGTAAATAGGAATATAAAAAAATATTCAGATGCAGCGCACAAAATCTGCACTTTAATATCTTCACGAGCGAAATGCAATTTAAATTTAAAACACCTTCGGCACGTGATAAAATAAAATAAAATTGAGATACTCACTCCATAGACTCGAGTTAATGTGGTATTTTTTCTTTTTCCCCCTCGTTTCAACACTCTGGCTGTTTGCGGCTTCACAGAGAGCCGCAAGCGTAAACAAAATTAAAACAAACACTGTTTTCGAACGCATAATTTTTAAACTTCCGAATTTCGAATTATACTGATTTTTTTTTATGCGTTCTTTTTTCGGCGCTGTTACTTGATTGAAGCCCGTATATTTTTTTTTATTTAGTAACATGTATTCCGGGCGTAGTTCACATCATTGACAATGACAGTGACATAATGACAGCGGTGCGTTCGTTCAGTATTTTGAAGGCTTTCGCTAAACGAAGTGCTAATTTCAAAGCTACACACTTGCTTTCCTCTGTCTCCAGCTAAGGACCCTAATGCATCCTAACTGAAATTACAGTGAACTTGGTAATTATGGTGAAACCAATTTGTCACTTGTATTTGAAGAAAGTAATATTTTTGTAATTTTCCTTTTTTTCGCAATTGCCTTATTTACTACTAACTTTCGTCTGCGGCTCAATCCTTGTGAAATTAGGTAAGGTACCATCCCGTGGGGGTTACTAGAAACGTCGCATATTTTTTTATCTTCGAAACCCTCTTATTGTGTTCAAGAGCGGATCCTGCCTTTGAGTCAGGGGTGTCACATCCTCGAGGTCCAGCCTGGATAGGCTCCAGAATAACAATAGCAAATCTAATAATATCGCATTATTTCACAATTAGACTGCTTACCAGAAAAACCTTAGACAAACCCCAAGGACGTACAAAACAATTTAAGTACCAAAAAAATGCAACAATTTTTTTTTCTTTAATCCTTACTTTTTATTTATGAAATGAAATGAAATGAAATAATTTATTTGCTTGATTTTGGGTACAAGATAGGATGACACATAACAGAAGTCCCATTCAAAATCTACTTAAAATCTAGCGTGCAAATATTTAATAGCATTAGTTAGGTAATTACTTAAATATAATATAATAATGTATGTTGTCACAATATAAAACTAATTAATTGTCAATTATGTGTTGATGTCAGAAAAGCGATATTGTCCGTTATATAAGTATTTTAAAATAGTGGTAGGTATTCCTTAATTGAATAATAACATTTGTTGATAAGCCATTCATGTAACTTAATTTTAAATTGTCGTCCAGTCAATAATTTTAATTCATTTGGGAGGGCGTTGTATACCTTCGCAGCCATATAATTAACGTTTTTTTGCGTAACTGACAACATATATTTAGGTATAATTACTTTATCGGGCCCTCTAGGTCGTAACTGTTTAATATTGGGCCTAATTTGTATGGGATAGTGTTCTGGTTGTTCCCTTACAAACAAACAAAGTTGTTTTATGTACAGACCCGTGAGTGTAAGTAGTTTGTACTGTCTGAATAACGGTCTACACGAGTCTAGAAAATTTGCACCGCAGAGTGACCTTACACATCTTTTCTGCACTCTGAATGCCCTTACAATATCTGAACTATTTCCCCATACAATAAGACCATACTGTAAAACAGAGGCAACATGTGCATGATATGTGAGCAGGGCGCTTTCTATCGAAGTTATTTTCCGGAGGCGGCGAAGGGCAAATGCGAATCTACCAAGGCGGTCACATACTGAATCTATGTGAAACTTCCAGCTACAGTTCTCGTCAACGATTATACCTAAAAATCTAGTATACTGTACACTCTCTATTACTTGTCCATTATAGATTACATTTAATTTAAGTTTTTTATTTCTATATGTACCGAATTGCATAAATTTTGTCTTCTTAATATTTACTTCAAGATTATTTGTTTCCATCCAACAAATTATATTTTTAACTGTCTTATTAATTTCATTTACAAAGTCGTTCACATCAGTCTTCCTATTTTTATCCTTACCCTTTATAATGATGGTGGTATCGTCAGCATATAGAATTGTTTCATGATTGGTCATTTTCTAAATCAGATATAGTCTCGTCTGCACCACGAGGCATTCATTATCGCTATTAGTTTTCGATTAGTGAAGTTAAGCAATGTACCTAGTCCTTGGATGGACCACTAGCGGCATTTTAATACGAAGGTTATTCTGTCCCGGTTATTAACAATACAAGGCAGTCGTTAAGCGAAGTCGGTGGCTCACAGGGGCGACTTAAAAACACACTGTCAGGTGGCCACTAGTCTGAGACAAATCTACCAATCAGCACTGAGCCCGCGTAGTGGGTTATGGCTAACGAGAGGAGGTTGTGCGCTAACGGTGGTGACGTGGACGACCGTTAATTAAATCAGATAGGTATACTTTATTTCTTCTAAAAAAATTGACAACCCTAGCTCTACCACTTATAATATTAGTATCCTCTCTAGTATTGCTTAAACGTGAATTATTTATTTATTTATAGAATAGAATAGAATGTCTAGAAATAATAATAAATAAATAGATAGAAATATGAAATAGTAATTCACCGTTCAAGAGCAGTCGGAAAAATGCACATAAGTAATTAAATTAAATTTAAAACTCATTAGGTACATGGCCTGTCTGGGGATCAAACCCGGACCTCCGCGTCTTAACCACTAAGCCACTGAGGCTCTATGTTTTACTTATTTTCTTTTATTTAGTCACTATCTATTTGTCATAATTTGGCAAATAAACAGAAATATACGAATAGATAGCTACTTAAGTATTGTAACAACTAAGGGCCGTATTAATAAACCAATCTCAATACAAGTCTTGAGGCTGTATCAACCGAGATGCGTCTTGACCAATCTTGAGGTCTACTCCGCTGAGATCACTTCTCAAGTGTCCGCCTCAGCGGCGAATGAATGATAGTCTTGAGTTTCGTGGAACTCGGCGCACCTCTCAAATGAGTACTGCTTGAGTATTCACGTGCGTTTCAGGTCTCAAGTTAGGTTTATTAATCAACATGTTTACTTGAGACCGATCACAAGACTGTTCTCAATTAATACAGACATGCAATTCAGAATAAAAAGTATGTCTATGTCTTTCTCTAGGTTCCAAGCCCCCTACTCCATTTCAAAATATTCAGCAGCAAAAGTCCGACAGACAGGTAGACATACTTTTGCATTTATAATATTGTGGGTAGTGTTCACTGGACCACAGAATACATAATAGTACTACGTACCGGACTTGGTGTGACGGACGCAGGCTATTCACTCTAAACAGCTCACAGGCAAAGACCAACTTTTTCAAGGCCTCAAAGCATTTACAAGGTTTTTGGGTAAATCTCTGTAGTAAAACTTTCTGTGAAATGTTATATTCCGGCAAAACTTTTATAGAAACAAATTAAAGCGCAAACAAGCCGGCACAAGGACCAGCAAAGGTAATTGTTGCGAGTGTTTATACGTACAATTATGATTGTTCTTTTTGTCTTTAGATGGAAATTAAAGAAAGAAACAATAGATATTACAGAATAGAACAGATTAAATTTTAATGTTATTACTTATTAAATAGGGAGCTAAGGTTTTCAATATTTCAAAATCAGTAGAAGCTAGTAAACAAGTTGTACTGGAAGGGAGTGGGACACCGAGGATCAAGATAATTATTCCAAATTATTATTTTTTTTTAATAATGGTTTTTACGGCTCTGGATACTAGTCCTTTTGAGCCAAAAATCGGACAGACATCGGATAAGGTTATCAGATTGAAATAGCAAAATATCTGGACAAATCACATAATGGGTGGTTCGCTTCTTAATTAGGCAAGTGAGCAAAGCGCAGACCTTTTTTATCATGGATCCAACCTCCAAGGCAGTCGATAATAAACACCCTCTCCGTAACCTCTAAATATCACATTTACACCAAAAACGATAACAATAAATCCGTTTGCGATTTTGCGAACACCATCTCAAACATACGGATCCTCAAATCACCAGTTAACACAGACCTTTCAAGTTCCCACTTTCGTACCACCCCTCTAGATATTAGGGTTCTTAATACGATGGTGGTACCTGGGGTGTTCAGATTGGGTCGTAATCGTTCATTTTTAGAATGGTCCCGATTATGCTGGCGGTACCCTAAACGCGGTGGATTGAGAGAACCCGACTAGAGGAGATTTATAGGGTTGTTAGTTGAAATTTGTAGTTTCTGGAATAGAGATGGACCGGGGATATTTCATTTCAATATGAAAGCGTGGATTGAAAGTAATTTATTGAGTCGAAATGAAGGCATTTTGTGAATTTTAAAGGCGCTTTCTCAAAGAATAGACAGGTTTTTTTCTTTATTGCATTAGATTTCAGATGGTTCAGCCAAGTACCAACTAGCTGCACTCGATTCTGTGGAACGACGTGCCATGAGACTTATAGGTGATAGTTCGATGACTGCTAAATTGCAGAGCCTTGAACACCGTCGCAAAGTCGCCTGTCTCTCAGTTTTTTACAGGATACATTTCGGGGAGTGTGCGTTGGAATTGCATAATCTTATTCCACCGTCGCCCTTCCATCTTCGGACCACTAGGCGTGGGGAGGGATTCCACCCGTATATAGATAATATACCGAACATTCGCACTAAGAAGTTCGATTCTTCATTCATCATCCGAACAGCCAAGGCATGGAACTCCCTTCCGGCGTCAGTCTTTCCTGACCTTACTACCTTGGGATCTTCAAGAGCAGAGTGAATAGGCATTTACTGAGATCGCGTGCTTCATCTCCGACCACATCGTCACTTTCCATCAGGTGAGATTGTGGTCAAACGCGAATCCAGTCAATCATAAAAAAAAAAAAAGATTTCTTTAACCGCTTCCGTGGTTCAATGTAAACAACATTGGGTTTACGATTCTGAGGTCGCGGGTTCGATCCCCAGCGGGGTACATGTTTAAGTACTCGGTTTGGTTGGTGGTAAGCATTTTAAATGTCCGCCTGGCTAGCTACCACCATCATCTAAATCTGCCGCCAAGCAGCAATGTTAATAGCATTGTTGTGTTCCGGTTGTCAGAGATAAGATAGCCAGTCCCCCAAATGTGTTGGGGTTTCCGGGTCAGTACGCTTCCACCTTCGACCTCATCTTCACTTAACATCAGGTGTGATTGAGGTCAAGTACGAACCCTTCGTGCATAAAAAAAAAAGAATAACGGAGTTCTGTCTGCCCAAGAAAGGAGTTTATGGTTATCGAGTTTATGTATGTAGGTATAAAGTATGTAACGCATCCTGTAGCCTAAATGGCGTGACCGATTTCAAAGTGCGTGGTGTTCTTAGATTTGTCTTGGTAGCCCGAGTGTCATATAACATTCATTTTATGGTAAAAAATCCAACATGGCGTCCGCAAAATACGAAATATGTTGCCGGGTTTTTGGTTTTGAAATACTAAATAGTTATTACCCGTTTGTATGATTGTTAAGTCAATCAAGTCGTATCAATATTGTGAGTGTTACTACAGACATTACTAACTTACTCTGTACGACGCAAAGTAGCTAAGGGTAACGTGTTTATCGCTGAAAGTTACTTAATAATCTTCACTTAAAAAGCCAAGAAACTAAAATTAAGCGATCAAAGTGACAAGTCATATAAGGAATGCTACTCATTGGTGTCGATTCGGATGTACACCAACTAAACTAAAACCAGTTTTAAAATAGTACTGTCTCGTTCTCCCTGGAACAGTACGATACGACGGCACCACTCCAAAACTGGTTTTAGTTTAATTTAGTTTAGTTGGTGTACATCCGAATCGACACCATTATCCAATAATTGTGTGGTGTCTCTATGTCAAATGTGAATCGAAGTCAAACTGACGATTATTCGAATTCGAAAACCAAAGGGTACCGTAATCGTCGGGAATGCAAATAAAAAAATGCGAATGTTCGCATTTTTGAGAATGAATGAGAAAATGAATCTGTAATTTTCGCATGCACATTAAAAATCGCACTCTAATTTACCGAAAGGATTATCAGGTTGGCTACAGAGCCAGCATATTCGGCAGGCTGGCTCGAAATGGGCACTCCAAGAGAAGCCAACTTGTGACCTTTTTTGTTTTTTTTTTGCTGCGTTCGGTGAGTTCGGTGTGCCATGCCAACCGAATACTACGACCGATAATTCAGTCGTCGAACTGTCGGCGCAGTACCTTCCGCAGGTATGTCCCTACACTTACATCCAAGTTGTTTTATCTACGCGGGTAGAAAGATTAGGTATAGTTACGAAATAAAACAAAATTTAGTTTACCTATTCCATTTCCAACCTACATACATGATGTTACCAACTAACGACCCACATCACGTAGCATCAATCACCCACTAGAAGGCATCGGAAACAGAAACTATTTCCCAAAATTATTGGCCACTTCGTGTTGACCCTTCAGCACCATGTGAGGATCCTTGGAGTGGAGGTCAGAGTATATATTGGGTAGATTTTAGACATAGTGGTGTGATCTGGTGTCCTACGTGACGTGTATTTCGCGTTAAACCAGCTCCTATGAAGGATAAGGTTGATTAAATAGTGCCTCTATTAACTTCAAGCTTTTGTTTGTTTGTATATTTGTTTGTGAACACTTTATTGTATAAAAAGGCAATACATTAATATTGCAATGATACAGAATTTGAGCATTTATTCCAATGTAATTCCAATATATCAATTATGTGTCAATTGAAATCTATTGGAAATATTAGATAGATAGATAGATAAAGGCTTTATTTGTTTCCACAGTCACACATATACATTTAGCTTATACATATTGATACACAGATAAGGTAACACATCAACAACAATAACATAATATTGTAACACTAACGCATGTGTGTGCTGCAGCAGTACAAATGGGTCAAAGCTCAGTGTATTAGATTGCTCATTGAGCAAAACACTGATTTTCAGCTATCCCCTAAGAAGCAGAGCAACTTGGACCCTAAACCAGAGGAAACAGTAAGGAATAAGTAAATAGCAATTTTCAGACTCTTGAAATAGTGATTGATGAGTGATAGTAGATGCGAGTCAATATAAAGAGACGTAGTGTTTCTAAGTTGTGGAGCGCAAAAATATACGTAACTTTATCATAGTTGGATAATTTATAACATAAAAATATATATGTTATAATGTAAAGCACAGATAATTAATAATAATAGTGTCGACAAAACAAAACAAAACAGTCTAACATCTAATAGCAGCAGCGACCGCCTCGCGAATATTCGAATATTTCGGCTGGTAGTTTCACACATTCAACACGTTTGGATATTAAGAGGGCTTAGGGGGGTCCAGTGACGGCCTCATTGAATAAATTGAGATTCCTTTTTTAATACAGAATAAATAAAAAAATCGCTGTAACCTTCACTCGAGAAGCCTTTTTTTTCTTTTTTTATGCACAAAGTGTTTAGCACTTGACCACAATCACACCTGATGTTAAGTGAAGATGAGGCCAAAGGTGGAAGCCTTAAAGCTAAAATAAACAAAATCTAAATAGCTTTAATTAGGTTATGTTCGAGAGCTTAAAGTTATTGATAACAGCGGCCGATTCTTTTACAATCTTTTTTTTAAACTCAACGGGTTAGCACACAGTTAATAACACCACACCATAGATGTTAAGTGAAAAAGACCGAAGGTGGAAGCGTACTGGCCCGGAAACCCCATATTATAAGGGGGACTGGCTATCTTATCTCTGACAACCGGAAGACAACAATGCTATTAACATTACTGTTTGGCGGCAAACTTAGATAAGATGGTGGTAGCTAGCCAGGCGGATATTTAAAATGCCCTACCACCAAACAAACCGAGTACTAAACTGGGGATCGAACCCGCGACCTCCGATTCGTAAACCCTATTTTGTTCACATTGAGCCACGGAGGCGGTTACCTAAACGTTAATTCTGAAAAATTCCACAATCAAAGCTATTTAGGTATTATTTATACTTGGTTGGTACTTGACCTCAATCACACCTGATGTTAAGTGAATTTATTCAATTTATGAAAGTGATGATTTTTTTCATTTATTCTGTAAATGTAGACGATAATTCTTTATTTATTTATAGCTAGATTTCGTAGAACAACTTGATCGCGGAAATTTGTTTATCCCGTGGGACCTACTCACTTTATCGGGATAATAAATATCCTATATCTTAATCCAGGGTATATTCTACCTGTATACCAAAATTTCATCCAAATCCGTTCATCCTTTTTCGCCGTGATTGAGCGACAAACTAACAAATAAACAAGCAAACATCTAAACTGTCACATTTATATTAGATTTAAAAAACAATCTTAATTTATCTAATGAGGGTGTCAAAGGACGGAATAAACCCTCTTAAGCATTAGTAAATGATATTTCAAACGAACTGTAATCGACCACAATATACTTTTGGAAAATACAAAATAAGTACAGGTTTATTATTATTATTTATAATTTATTGTACACTAATCATAAAAACAGTACAGCAATAAAGAGGATGTACAAAGGTGCAAGCTTATCTCTAAAACGAGATTTCTTCCAGCAAGACCGTGAGTGACAAGAGTGAGAATTGAAGTGGATAGACATACATACGTGTACAGATTTAATAATAATAAATACCTAATAATAGTAATATAATATATAATACTTGTATACACATACTTATATGTACAATACATATACCTACTTACAGATCTAAATAGATAAATAAATACTAATATATACATATATAAATACATATTATATACAGAATATTTAAGAAACCTATAGTACCTGTGTGTTATAAATACCTATATCTGCAATACAATAAAAATTATTAATTGTAAGCCAAGCCCAAGTAGTGTTCCCTCAGTTTGAAAGGTTGGTTTACTTTGAAAGTTTTGGTGGGATCATTGCGTTAGTTTTGTGTATTCATACAAAACAATATGACATTTCATGTCGTGCCACGTTATTTTTACCCCCAAATGTATTTGCTATACAAATTCAATAACACAGATAAAAATTGGCACAGCATTCTGAAAATACACTGCCTTAATCCACTTAAAATGTATACGAGCCGTGCAAAAAATCAGCCGGCGGGAAATATTTATGCATTAAACGCACTAATTTTGTATGCAAGTAGGGTTACCAGACATCAGAATTTATCCTGACACGTCAGGATTTTTAGACACCTAGAAAGAAAGAAGATAGAAAAATATTTATTCAACTTACAACGTCTTATATGAAAATGTCAGAATTTATTGGTTTATTTAGGTACTATGGCGGTATCGATACGTACAAATAATAGAACTAAGCTGCCCTTTCCCGTGAGAGTTGTAAAGTTTAACCGCCTCCGTGGCTCAATGTAAACAACATTGAGTTTACGATTCGGAGGTCGCGGGTTCGATCCCCAGCGGGGTACATGTTTAAGTACTCGGTTTGGTTGGTGGTAGGGCATTTTAAATGTCCGCCTGGCTAGCTACCACCATCTTATCTAAGTCTGCCGCCAAGCAGCAATGTTAATAGCATTGTCGTGTTCCGGTTGTCAGAGATAAGATAGCCAGTCCCCCAAATGTGTTGGGGTTTCCGGGTCAGTACGCTTCCATCTTCGACCTCATCTTCACTTAACACCAAGTGTGATTGAGGTCAAGTACCAACCCGTGGTGCATAAAAAAAAAAAAAGGCTATGGAATTTTCCATCAAAAAAATCTATTATTAGGGAAATCGTGGGTGTTGTTTTAAGCATTAATTTTTTAATGTTTAGAACACTCTAACATTAAAGTTTGGGATTTCTCTGACCATCCCATTTCGAAATGAGATCATAACGTTATGTAGTAAATTTAAAGTTTAATTATTTTTTTTTTTATATGAGAGGGCGGCAAACGAGCATGCGGGTCACCTGATGGAAAGCAATCACCGCCGCCCATGGACACCCGCAACACCAAAAGGGTCACAGATGCGTTGCCGGCCTTTGAGGAAGGTGTAGCCTCGTTTCTTGAAGGTTCCAATGTCGTACTCGTTCGAGAATACCGCTGCCGGAAGTCCATTCCACAGGGTGGTTGTACGTGGTAAGAAGTTTCTTGAGAAACGTTAAATGTAATATTAATATTAATAGCGACGTTTTCAAGTGATAATTTTATTTGGGGGACTGGCTATCTTATCTTTGACAACCGGAACACAACAATGCTACCTCAGACCTCCGAATCGTAAACCCAATGTTGTTTACATTGAGCCACGGAGGCGGAAATAAAATATTTTGATTTGATTTATTTAGTAAAACAAGTCGTCATAATTTTCTATATTATTTTATTTTTTATAATTTTATTGTACACATAAAACGTCAAATACATACTAGATACAGGATGTACAAAAGGCACTAGCTTATCTCTAAAAAGAGCCTACACCTTCCTCAATGGCCGGCAACGTATCTCTGACCCTTTTGGTGTTGCGGGTGTCTATGGGCGGCGGTGATTGCTTTCCATCAGGTTACCCGCATGCTAGTTTGCCGCCCTCCCATAAAAAAAATAAAAAAAAAGGTTTCTTCCAGCAAAACCTTGCAAATGTGAAGGAAAACAGAGAAATTATCAGCAGGAAACTTTTTCTCTTCTATAGGCGAGTGGCCGGCTTACTGCACAAAACAAGATACATATCTACAAGTGTCATTGCTACCCTACATCGCGCCGCGCCAGTTTTCACATTAAAAATCAGGGCTCTTTTATACAAATCAGGCTTTTTGTGAGGACTTTTTCGTTTTACATCTGGTAACCCCATAAGCATGTGTATATATTTCTTTTTGTCCCGGCACGTAGAGGGAAACATGCTGCTCGGTGGAAACGAGCCTCGAGGCGCTTAGTGCTTGTAAATTTTCAAGCACAAAGTTTTTAGCTAATTTATGTTGGCGAGCAAACTTTTGTCCCACTATCCCTCGTCCTATTATTTTCAACTAAAATTAATTATATACCAATATGCGAAAGTTTGGACATTTATATGTGTGTACCTTAAAATTATACGTGAAAAATTTATCGATTTGGATAATAATAAAAGTAAGGCTCTACTCTTCACCGAAGTGCACCATCAGATGTAAAAAAAACAAGCGTCTATTGTGTCACAAGTAAACGCTATTGCCTATCTCTTTTTAATTAATTATGTGTGCTATAAATAGCACTATATTTTATATTTACAAATTAAGAGTTAAAAATTCATGAATGTTTGTAACTGTATGAATTATTCAAAAGTTTTCACTACCTACTGACCTTCGTATAATCTCGGCGGACATTTTGTTTGCTGCTTATTAGCACAAAGAAAACAAAGGTGTATGTTTTAAATTGCATTTTTCCCTACACATAAAAGGTTTAAAAGGTTAGTTTTCGTAACAAAAACAATTAGAATCAATAATTCCCTGGAATTCAGTGATTGGGCGACGGTTGGAATCCATAAAAGTAGGAAAAGTTATATGATCTTTATTCTAACCTTTTCGTCACAGTACATTTTTGAAAATCTAATGTAGGTATGTCAAAAAATATACAGGGCGTCCCAAAGTTATGGGACATGAAGGGGAAGTACCTTAAATATCGTAGATAGTGAATTTTGCTCAAAGAAGACTTTATGTTATTTTTAAAAGTTAGTAATTCTGCATTCATAGATTTTCTAAAAATTATTTGCTTCGGCTGGGAATCGAACCGACTCAAATGTGAAAAAAAAAACACCCTACTTTTATGATGCCAATCGAAAGAATAGCTAAAAAATAATAACTCTGCCTAAGTAACATAGTATTTTAAAAGAAAGGAACAACGTGAAATTAATCATTTTAATCAAATAAAAAACATACATGAAACTGCCGTAGTCAATTAAGTAGGTATTTTTTTGTAAATTAATTAATTAAATGCTCAAAATGTGATCCCTCTTGTCTTACGCAAATCGCCAATCTTTTAATGAGCCCGCTGCCTGTTGATTTTCTAATCATTTTATGGTGAACACTCGATGTGATATGGCACAATTCTGTTTGCAACTCGCCTACGTTCTCGTATCGCTTTTTGTATAGCATATCTTTCACGTATCCCCAAAAGAAGAAATCTAATGGTGTGAGGTCCGGGGATCTGGCCGGCCATCTAATCGGTCCATTTTATGTTGTTCCTTTCTTTTAAAATACTATGTTACTTAGGCAGAGTTATTATTTTTTAGCTATTCTTTCGATTGGCATCATAAAAGTAGGGTGTTTGTTTTTTCACATTTAAGTCGGTTCGATTCCCAGCCGAAGCAAGTAATTTTTAGAAAATCTATGAATGCAGAATTACTAACTTTTAAAAATAACATAAAGTCTTCTTTGAGCAAAATTCACTATCTACAATATTTAAGGTACTTCCCCTTCATGTCCCATAACTTTGGGACGCCCACAATACAAATACTCTTTATTGCGCAAAATAATTTACAATAATTTTTGATGATAACAATAGAACACAATTAGGCGGTCTTATCACTAAAAGCGATTTCATTTATTGTTTACAAGATTTTGATTTTTCTACAGATTCTGGTGTGTGGATTACAACCACGATTTGGTACCTTATTCCTGTATAGCATCATTTAGGAAAAATAGTGATTGACGTCAATACAAGAAATAAAGATAAACTTGCAGGTCACATAAGTCGCCTCCGCAAAGTCAGTAATTCATTCAAAGAGTTACGTATACGCTTTTTCAATAAGGTTCCAGTTGATATATAAAATCTCCCTCTCAAGAAATTTAAAGATACTATAAAACAGAAACTTATTAACAAAGCATATTATAAAATATCAGACTATTTAGATGATAATCATCCCTGGACATAATTAGATCGTTCGCATGCCAGGCTATTTCACAATTAATAATAAAATATAAAAACCTGTTTGTAATATAAAAACCTTTATGTAAAATCAAAGACTGATTTTAAAAGAGCAACCCTTCGAGTTTCTTGCTTGTTCTTCTCAGGGGAATATTGCATTGTGAACAAGCAGTAGCTTAATAAATGTAAAATTGACTATTTTAAGTGTACTCTGTGTACCTACAAAATAAAACATTTTTGACTTTGACTTTGACTTTCAGTTTGTTTGTTGCTCAATCACAGCGAAATGAATGAACGGATTTGGAATAAATTTGGTATATAGGTAGAATATACCTTGAATTAAAACAAAGCGTATTTTTTATCCCGATAAAGTGAGTAGTTCCCGCGGAATAAACAAATGTCCTAAAGTTATCCACGCAGGCGAAGCCGTAGGCGGAAAGCTAGTATAAGTCTATGTTCGAAACCGACAATTTCTATATACGCTTCCACCTTCGGCCTCATCTTCACTTAACATCAGGCCCCTATTTCACCAAGTTGACAATTGTCAGCGACATATGTCGGCTGACAATTCGACATATGTCGCTAACAATTGTCAACGGACAGGTGACAAATGACAATTTTGTAAATTATTTCGTATAGAAAAGCTTATAAACATGACAGGCATTTTGTGACAATTGTCCTTATCTCAATCAAATGACAATTATGTTGTGAAACAAGAATCATTTTTTGAACTCGACATATTTGTAGACTTGACGGTAATTGTTGACATGAGATCGAGGCTGTGTCAGGCTAGCGTGACAATTGTAGTGTTTTCGTTGTTAATTACAAAATGGCTCTCCGTGAAAGCAGTAGTAGTGACAGTGATAGTGATTTAGATGAGTTCGCATATAGGAGAATATATAGAGAACGAATAAATTTCTCCTTTGACATTACTGAATTAGCGTTTAAGGAAAAATTTCGAATCAGTAAAAGAAGTAGTTCGAAGTAGTTTCGATTTAGTAAGTTAGTTTTTTGTGTGTTGTCATATTTTTTTGACAATTGTCGCACCTGTCAACTTGGTGAAATAGGGGCCAGGTGTGGTTGACATCAAGTAATAACCCGTTAGTGCGTAAAAAAACTTTTTTCTTCCACAAATAAATACTGATTAAAATGAAGTCGGCTAAAAATCTGAGTATCAAGGCAGACTTTTAACCGCCTCCGTAGCTCAATGTAAACAACATTGGGTTAACGATACGGAGGTCGCGGGTTCGATCCCCAGCGAGGTACATGTTTAAGTACTCGATTTGGTTGGTGGTAGGGCACTTTAAATGTCCGCCTGGCTAGCTACCACCATCTTTTCTAAATCTGCCGCCAAGCAGCAATGTTAATAGCATTATAGTGTTCCGGTTGTCAGAGATGAGATAGCCAGTCCCCAAAATGTGTTGGGGTTTCCAGGTCAGTACGCTTCCACCTTCGACCTCATCTTCACTAAACATCAGGTGTGATTGAGACCAAGTACGAACCCGTTGTGCTTAAAAAAAACCACTTGGTGCTATTTCCATGCACGAATTATTGACTGAAGAATATAAGGTGGAAGGTAAGCCGGATTCTTCGACTAAGGGTGGAAGCTGAAATTGAAGGAATATTTAATATTTGATATTTGCGAGCCCACGCGGCTTCGTATGTTTGCAGAGGGTACCTACAATTGACACTTGGATTGAATATTTGATTCGTTACCATAGCAACCGTGAGGATATCACAACGAAAGAAACGCAATAAGAACCGGTTTTAACCCCCAACAAAAAACGACAAGTGTTATGTGCGGAGTGTGTTTGTGTGTCTAGTATTTGTCCGGATGTTTTTTTTTTATCCACAACGGGTTAGCACTTGACCTCAATCACACCTGATCTTAAGTGAAGATGAGGCCGAAGGTGGTAGCGTACTGACCCGGAAACCCCCTCTTATTTGGGGGATTGGCTATCTTATCTCTGACAACCGCATATCTGTATATCAGGAATGCGTTATCCGAAGAGAAAATATTTGTAAAATACAATGTAATCATTTTTTCAGTTGCAACACTAGCTGAAAATCGTGTCTTACCGCTATAGGTGAGGATCCACACTGAGCGATGGCCCATTTGTGGTACAGATACACATACAACTCTATTATAAGTTGTAACAGTTGGACTTGATTTTAGTTTTTATTTTTATTACTGTGAAATAAGGCTATATTTTGTAAGAATAACAACAAGCAGAATGATTGTTGCGTCGAATATTTTTGTATGTGTTTTTATAATATGAAAATAAACGCTGTATCCATCTATCTATCAGTTGTATCATGGATAATAAGAAAGCTCACGGGAATTTATTAGATTGCCAATCTCATCTAGACAATGAAATATCTCATCATTATGTTAGAGAAATTTTATCCTGAATAATAATACTATCGATTAGTATAATAAAATAGGGAGTGTTTGTTTTTTTTTAATTTTAGTTGGTTCGAGTCCCGGGCGAGGCAAGCGAGTTTTAGAAAATCTATCAATGCAGTTTTGTTTCTTTATAAAAATAAAGGAATGTCTCCTTTAAGTAAAATGAGCCGGCTATAGTTTCCGTCCAGGTCCCGATTTATCTTTCCAGACTGTATAAGTTTATATAAGTTTAGTTTATGTTCTTGTTAAGTAAAATACTTAGATTAACAGTGTGAATTCTGGTTTTAATTGCTTATTTTTGTTATTCAATATCTTAGTTACTGGTTGCGAATTAAGAAATGCTTTTCTCCCAGTGCAGCTATGTAAGGATGGGAAATTCTTATTCATTGTTTACTACCAAGTTGCAGCTATACATTTTACAAAACACAATATAAGGTAAGTTCTACATTACATAAACTTTAGTTAAAAACCAGCTTTTAATCATGATTATCACTGTTGATGGAATGTACTAGAAACCGAAATGAAAGAGATACACTGACGAGACAATTAAAGCTGAGTCAATACGCTGTAGGTTTGACTCAATCAATTTTGGGTAAACCTGGATCAATAGCGGCCAGATTATTATATAATATGTTTGTATCTTCTCATCAGTGAATCTTGGTCAGGGTACGATGGGACTGTCATGTCTAGAAGGACTCAAGTCCCTAAATTAAATAAATATTTAAAAAAAAATTATGATTATCACATATTATTCTAATACAGACGAGTAACCTAAAGTCCGTTAAGGAGTTCCAGTGATCTTCTGGCTCCGTCTCCAGACCCTCGTCATCATGTGCAATGAAAGTGCTCATGGCAACAAAAACTATCTCAAATTCGATTATCTCGCAATTTGCCATCAGGGATTTCCAGTCCTGGCTCCATCATCAGATCAGCTCGATGGTATCACAATATTGCATTGTCACCGAACCTACATAAATTGGCCAAATTTCAGCAGAATCGGATACCAGCAAATTGAAAAATGCTTTGCAAATTTTGAAAGGGATACCTAAGTACGTAGGTACGTACTTTGCAAACTAAATATAAGCTTGTAAAAATAGTACAATTTAAAAAAAAAATAAAATAGTACAAGCTTGTAAAAATAGTGCAAGTTTGACGACCTGTTTGGTGTAGTGGTTAGCAACTCTGACCACTATACCAAATAGTTGCGGGTTCCAATCCCGCTAGGGGCATATGTTTGTATGATGAATACGGATATGTGTACCCGAGTTATGGATGTTTTCATTTATAATAAGTATTTATTTACAAAAAAAATATGTATTTATGTAGTATATCAACCATCTGGTATCCACAACACAAGCATATAGATGCTTAAAGTGGAACAAGATGGCATTGTGTGTGTGTCCAAGGATATTTATTTATTTATTATTATTATAGCTTGGATGTAGGATTACAATTTGGTCCGAAATATTTATTATTTTAACTTTATAACACTGCGCTAATGATACTGAAGAGATTTTATATGTGTGTGTCACTTATGTGCAAGATACTTCAAACCACGACTCTAAACATGCAGATCGTTGAGGCGCATTATTATATTCCCAAAGAGCCTACCATCTAAAATATGAAAAGCCTACGAGATTGAATTACCCGGTGTTTTCGAAAACTTGTCACTTTTTTTAATATGAGGGGGCGGCAAACGAGCATGCGGGTCACCTGATGGTAAGCAATCACCGCCGCCCATGGACACCCGCAACACCAAAAGGGTCACAGATACGTGGCCGGCCTTTGAGGCCGCCATCTTTTCGCCATCAAAGATTCCACTGCTAGGCATCCCTTTCCTTTTCCCTTCCCAAAGCGGTAGCTGGCAGATAAATGTCTAATCCATCTATTTTGAAATCCAGAAGCGGTTTGTGTCGCTTTCCATGGGGGCATTTGGCCCAAATTCCGTTTAGGAAGGCGGTGGACACTCCATGACACAATGTAAACAATATAAGGTTTGCAAAACGGAGCTCGCGGGTTTCCTTTCTAACAAGGTAGATACATGTTTATTCATCGGTTGGTGGTAGGACATTTTCAAGTCTGCCAAAATTTGATTGATTTATTTATTATTATTATCAAGGCTCTGTTCACTCGTGCATTTATCGATTCCCATATAACTTCTTTTTACTGGTCCCCTAGTTGATCTCAACTCTCTCAAAATCGAACCACGCTTTATTCAGATACATCTGCACAAAGACTGGACACAAACAACGCTGTTAAACACAGCACTACGTTTCCGCTACCAGGTGACGAAATGTTGGAACAACATCCCTCCACCGTTACGACTTCTGACATCTAAGTTTTCTTTCAAGAAGCGAATTAAAGCACATCTGCTAGAAATAGAAAAGAAGAATATTCCGAAAGCATTTGTAACATTTCGAATAGCTTAGCGGTAGCTGCTCACAGACATATTGACTCGTTCGCGTTGTAGGTATTTAGTTAATTACGTTAAGCCCACTTTTGACAATTATTATTTTAAACGAGTATCATTATGATCCATACAATTGCTATACACCACCTTACAACATGATCTTTAAAGAATACACACTTACGGTTGGTATTGAAAATTTTTGCACTAGTACCCTACCCTCGCTTTCTCTCGCAGGGCACTAGCTGAAAATCAGTGTCTTACCGCTATAGGTGAGGATTCACACTGAGCGATGGCCCATTTGTGGTACAGATACACATACAACTCTATTATAAGTTGTAACAATTGTACTTAATTTTAGTTTTTATTTTTATTACTGTGAAATAAGGCTACATTTTGTAAGAATAACACTAAGCAGAATGATTGTTGCGTCGAATATTTTTGTATGTGTTACTGTAATGTGCAAATAAACGCTTTATCTATCTACGTTTACCGTCGGAGGTTAAAAATGGCTCATAGAAGATCTTCGCTTATCGCTTACGATTGCAGATGTGTTCCAGCACTATTAGCATGACAGGCGCGATAAACGTTTATGTCGCGCGAGATAATATTTGTCCTGCTCATTCGCTTGGACGAAATATACAACTATCCAGCTCCCACTCCTACGTCGCGCGCGCCAAACGATGTCATGCTACCTGGGCACAGCTGAATGTGTCACAACTGCGCTAGAGGGCCCGTTTGTTTTGTTGTAAGATTAATAAAATTCTATAAAAAATTACATTTCTTTTTCCGTGTAATTGCGATTGGTCTGATAACAGTCGCGCTAAATAATAAACTGTAATTGCGATTGGTCTGATAACAGACGTGCTAAATAACATACTGTAACTGCGATTGGTCTGATAACAGACGCGCTAAATAACATACTGTAACTGCGATTGGTCTGATAACAGACGCGCTAAATAACATACTGTAATTGCGATTGGTCTGATAACAGACGCGCTAAATAAGATACTGTAATTGCGATTAGTCTGATAACTGACGCGCCCAATAAGATACTGTAATTGCGATTGGTCGGATAACAGACGAGCTCAATAAGATACTGTAATTGCGATTGGTCTGATAACAGACGCGCTCAATAAGATACTGTAATTGCGATTGGTCTGATAACAGACGCTATGCGGCAGATAAATTAGCCAATTCCCGTCAACTTGTGTGTCAACAAGTGGTAGGGGATTGAGCGAACACATTTTCCGCACACGTATTTTTATCTCCCCTTACAAATTCAACTCATGTCCCGGCCAACTGAAATGTGGGTGCAGATTCACTTCCACTTGTGCCTCGGTTGGGTGAATACATAAAATCATATTTTTAACCATAAAAATATCTTTGAAGGCGACTCGGTCAATGCTGAACCTCGTTATCGTCGTGACCACAGACGTAAATGACAATGTAACTAAGTTTAAACATAAAAAAACCCGACAGCATTATTTTGTATTTTACGGGCGCCATGTTGGATTTTTACCATAAACTGTATCCCATGACACTCCAGGGATCAAGACGAATCTAATAGAATTTATAAATCGGTCAAGCCGCTACAGGAGTTAACATAGAAGTCTACATACATACAGTCCGTCCAGATTGACTTGTCCTATTTGGTAAACAAATATGGCGCACTAGCAACCAGAGACAATTTATAGGGTTGGGGTATCACCGAACCAATGATGGTGAATGAGTACGAAAATGAAGTGAACTTGATCATCTAATTCAATTAATCATTTAATTTGATTAATCATCGTCATTTCAGCCCACAGAAGTCTACTGTTGGACATAGGCCTCCCCCACAAATAGAACAATATATAACCGAAATAAAAAAAATATTAACAAGCTTATTAAATCAATCAAAAATAAGAAATCGCTAGTGTGAAGAGAGCCTAAAATTTCTTTACAACTAATTAAATACGTTTTGGATTCCTATAAAAATTAATATTTTCCAAATAGATGATGTCAATTCAGTTCATTGATTCAGTTCTTTCGCTCATCACATTACATTACTTTTCCCATCCCTAAAAATCACAACCAAAATAGATTTCCGAACGTCAGTAATGTCAATGTTTTTTTTATCCTGTGGCAGTATGTGGTTATGAAATTTCTATTTTCAGCGAAAATAAGTATTTTTAAGGATAATTCGCAGCAGTTTTCGTTGAAATTCACATTCCATTGTGTTTCTTATATAATTCAAGACATCTATACACAGTGTACCTACATGGCATGATTTATACGGCAAGTCGTGTTTTTGTTACGAGTGTGGTTTGTTTACCAAATAAGACAAGTCATTCTGGACGGACTTTACACCCGAGTAACATTACGACGACCAGTTTGGTGTAGTGGTTAGAAACTCTGCTACTATACCGAATGGACGCGGATTCGAATCCCGCTAGGAGCATATGTTTATATGATGAATACAGACATTGTGTTCCCGAGTTATGGATGTTTTTCATTTATATATGTATTTATTTACAAAAAAAAATGTATTTGTGTAGTTTATCAACCATCTGGTATCCATAACACAAGCCTAGATGCTTACTGTGGACCTAGATGGCGCTGTGTGTTTGTGCAGACATTTATTATTCATTATTATTACCCTCCTTCCTGGCGCAGTCGGCTAATATAGCACATTAGGTATCAATATTGCATAGAAGAAAAAGAAACATAAATGGAATAAAATCTTTAAAAAGTTATAAAACCTCGCTTATGGTTATAAATATCTAACTGATTTAAAAAAAATAAAACTAATCGAAATAGCTCCATTGTCTTAGGCCGGAGTCGGAGGCTCTATGTGGTACGTCGTCGTACGTCTATATTATTTTGAGAACTTGATCTGGCCACTGCCGTGCGCTTTGATCAATTCGTGATTGATTTATTGGAGTAAATTAACTTACACGACCTCCGACTTCGCCTACAAAAATATTTCTTTCTGAACACATTTTTTTGCTCGAGAGCTATCATTTGATACCGATTTCGATGGGGGGCTGGAATTATTTATTGTCAAGTGTGACAAAATGACTGCTAGGATCCGCCATATTGTTATCATAATGACACACACACACGCACACGCACACGCACACGCACACGCACACGCACACGCACACGCACACGCACACGAACACGCACACGCACACGCACACGCACACGCACACGCACACGCACACGCACACGCACACACACACACACACACACACTCACACACACTACAACAAGTTTTATTTTATTTTGTATCTTAGTTTAATTTCACTGATGATCATTAAATACATTATTATTTTGCTACTCATTTCATTTCTTTTATTATTGTTATTTAAGTTTATTTACTTATTCTTAAGTTTATTCAACAATATGTTGTTATGGAGGAGTGAGACTCAAATACTTACTAGGTAGTCTCAACCACGTGCATTTAAAAGTAAGGCCTTGAAATGAATAAACATTTTTAATTTTTTTTTTAATTAATAATAATATATACCTTTTGACACTCCCAGGAATTTTACGAATCTATCTATGTTATCATTTGTCCAAATCGGGAAAAGCGTTGATCCTGAATACATACCCTTATACCTTTGGCTTCGTCGTAGTGGCACAGATTACTAATAAGTTACTAAAGTAAGTAGTGGGGAGAAAATCTCCGAGGATCTACGAGTGTGTACCATAATATGTACGTGAAATATTACTGAGATAAAGGTGCAAATGTGGCTCGAAATTATTCATGTAAATAGTGCATGGTGTACAAGCGGCCACTTTTTTTTTGAGAACATGGCCTGCGCACTGCCGTACGCCTCGATAATATCACCCAGGTATGCAAAACGGGACAATTCGGACCACGTATATATAAATCTGGACAAAGTCCTACCTACCTAATAATAAAAAATAAAATAGAAATCTGTTAACACACAAGCATGTAACAAATCAGTACGAGCCCTGACTTCTAAACTAAGGCAACCTGTATTTCAGGAGTCGGTACTAAACTAAGTATAGGTTACACAAAAAATAAAGAAAGAAAAATTGTAACGGAAAAAGAAAGGATCGAGTATAAGAATAAGTTTAAGTTTAAGAATAGTTTATTATGAACGCCACAACACGATACAAAAACAAAGAAATAGTAAATTATAGCTAAAATAGAAATACAATTATGAAGAAGATCCCGACAATGCTGACACGTGTTGCGGCGTGCACGAATGGGTTAGCACTCAGCTCATGCTGCGACGAATCACAGCGCTGGTTTTCAGTGCCCCCAAATGGCCAGTGACGCACGGACGCCACGTGAGGTACAATAATGAGCAGAATAATAATAAATAATTATAGTCGGGTTAGTGTATGTATAGTGTAGTGTAAATATACAAAATAATAATTAGTAGTATAATATAATTAGGCTACTGCTTCAAGTATATTGTTGTGCTTGAGAGTGACCTAACCTACTCGTAAGTGAAACTTCACTTATAGTGAGTTCCTTTGTTCCAAACAAAGATGGCTTGCCAGCCGGCCAACTGAAAGGTTACTGGCCAACCGTAAAATATGAAGTGACTTCTGAGATCGCAGAATAAATTAAAATTAAAATAATGCACTGTTCTGAGACTGGCTGAAAAAACTATTTAATTAAAATTCAAAGTGGACAGTGGAGAGCTTCTCTAGGTGGACTGGTGTGGTCCATGTCAAAGGTGAAAAATTAATTATGAATAGGAGACCAATCGCGCTATTTTACAACAGTTTTACCTTTCGAACGGAACGTTTTTAGTTAAAGTGAAGATGTGGTCGACGATGAAGTACGCGATCCCAGTAAATGTCTATTCACTCTGCTTTTGAAGATCCTAAGGTTATAGAATTTAGGAAAGACTGACCCTGGAAGGGAGTTCTATGCCTTGGCTGTTCGTGTTATGAATGAAACGCCTCCGTGGCGCAATGTACAACATTGGGTTTACGATTCGGAGGTCGCAGGTTCGATCCCCAGCGGGGTACATGTTTAAGTACTCGGTTTGGTTGGTGGTAGGCCATTTTAAATGTCCGCCTGGCTAGCTACCACCATCTTATTTAAATCTACCGCCAAGCAGCAATGTTAATAGCATTGTTGTGTTCCGGTTGTCAGAGATAAGATAGCCAGTCCTCCAAATGTGTTGGGGTTTCCGGGTCAGTACGCTTCCACCTTCGACCTCATCTTCACTTAACATCTGGTGTGATAGAGGTCAAGTACCAACCAGTTGTGCATTAAAAAAAAGAAAAAAACAATAGTCAAACCATGTTTATTCTAAACATCAATCTCATGTTTTGGCAAATAAATATTAAATATAAATAAATATATAAATATATCCTTGGATATGCACACAATGCCATCTAGTTCTACTTTAAGCAACATAGGCTTGTATTGTGGATACCAGATGGTTGATATACTACATAAATACATTTTTTTTTATAAATAAATACACATTAAAAATGAAATGAAAACATCCATAAGTCGGGCACACATGTCCGAATTCATCATACAAACATATGCTCCTAGCGGGATTCGAACCCGCGACCGTTTGGTATAGTGGTCAGAGTTTAAACCACTACACCAAACAGGTCGTCAATTCATTTCACGTATATTTTAACTTTCACAATTTGGCAGCATAATATTTTGTGCGCAGGAAATAATGGAAACTTGCCTGTGCCTTGCGCCCTACCTGACTGCCACTTTTGTTCGCCCTGTACGCGAAGCTATCTCATAATAATTAAGCAATAAATAATTAAAAACATTTCTGACTTCCTTTGACCGCGTCAGAGGCGTTTTCTTATGAGAGTCTACCTTTGATAATACAAAGCCGGACTTATTCCGTGCCCGCGTGACTGTTGACGTTTTCTTTTCGATTTAACTCACGAATTCACTTTTTTTAGGGTTCTGCACTCCAGAAAGTAGAATAGAATGTTAAAAACCGACTTCAAAAAAGGAGGAGGTTCTCAATTCGGCTGTATTTTTTTTTGTGTGTTTGTTACGTGATATCTTCGTCAATTATTAACTGATTAAGATAATTATTGTTTCGTTTAAAAGAACATGATGTCAATACACGAAATAAAGATAAACTTGCAGGTCACGTAAGCAGACTCCGCAAAATCTGTATACGTTTTTTCAATAAGGTTCCCATTGATGTACAAAATCTTCCTTGCAATAAATTTTAAGATACTATAAAACAGAAACTTATTAATCCGTTAAGCATTTTGTTAACTTCGTTAAATAACGATTAACGAGTTAATGCCCACTTATGCTGAGTACCTATGACTAAAAGTAGATATAATGCGCCAATACCACGGATAAGACTTCGTACCACAATAGTAAATTATGGTAACTTAACATTTAGGAACATAACATAACATTAACTTAACTTAAAGGAAAATAACCTTTAGTCGATATTATGTGTGTTAGGTGCTTAATGGTCATAAGTGTCCGATTAATAATAATAATAATAATAATAATAATAATAATAAAGCTTTATTTCAGATTGTAAAAATCCATATTAGATATAATAATAAAATTGCTAAAAATTAAAGTAAAGTCAGCGTTCATATTCAAAAATGCCTTATTTGGTACAGGGTACACTTAACATCAGGTGTGATTGAGGTCAAGTACGAACCCGTCGTGCATAAAAAAAACTTAAAATAGTCAGATTTCACATTTTTTAAGCACCTGCAAGCAAGAGACTCGAAAGGTTGTTTTTTTTAAAACAGGTTTTAATATTACAATAAGGTTTTTAAATTTAATTATTAATTGTAAAATAAACTAGCTGGTTATATCCAAGGATGTTTATCATCTAAATAGTCTGATATTTTATAATATGCTTTCTTTAATGCCGAAACGAGCCTCGCTTCCAAACGAGAGCTTCGACATATTAATGTTCATGAAAGGGAATATCCACATTATGCCAGATGACAAAATTACACATTCCAATTACACGTCTTTTTTTGTTCCTAACCTGTTCCAGAACCCAAACCAACAGTTTTTATAAGTAGATCACTAACATAACGATATAAAAAATGCAGTTTTTATCAAGGGTTAACGGATTAACGATTAACGTTAACTTGCGTTAAATCTTCCGAAATGTAACGCTTAACGTAGTTAACTTTTTTAGTAACGGATTAGCGATTATCGAAGTTAATTATTTAATTAACGGCGGCCAGCTATGGTACTCAGTTATATTTCCATAACAAAACTTATCTCTGAGAGGAGGCCTACATAACTAATTATGAGCTCAAACAAAAGATCCTCTTTCACAGGCCTTCAGATAACGTTCGGGCCGAGCATTACAGAGTAAATAAAAACGCTCTACCCTTTTTTACGTTGTTTCGTAAAAGTTAAATGATATGCGTTAAAAGTTACTCTTTGTATTTTTAATATATAAAATTTTTAATATATATATTTTTAATTATATAATTATAACATATTATGGATAATTCTGACGTGCTGTTGAAATAGAATTGGTTCCTTTTTTAACCCTCAACGAAAAAGACTGTTGTGTGTTTGACCGCGTAGTGTTGTGTGTGTGTCCAGTCTTGTCCAGATGTATCTCAGGCCCGCATTAATAAACCGTTCTCAAGATTGAAATGATCTTAAGTGACGCTAGCGATTCTGTTGTATATTAAAACAGTATATAAAAAAAATAGTTTTAAGGCTGACACGCCATCTCAATCTCAAGATCGATTTATTAATACGGGCCTAAGTATCTGATTTGAGTGCGGTTTTTTATATTATAAACTAAACGAGTTTGATGAAAATCGGTTAAGACGTTTTGAACACACAACTAACATTCTATGGAACTTGCTATGTAAACAAACCGCCATATTGAAATTGTCTCTGAATGATGAATTTACTAGTGATGGGCCAGAGTCTTACTTACTGCTTTACTTATGTCAAAATATATCGAATAATAAAACACCGAAAGTAAAAAACAAGTAGATACAAGAGATCTGAGATCCTCTTTTGTTTACACAGTTAGCAAGTTCCATAGAAGGACACTTTAAATACCTACATTAGAACTACTATTGCTATGATTCGTACAACATTTTATAATATAGTTTACACTTGGAAAAGAACTTTATCTATAAGAATTATAGTAGAAAAACCTATCACTTTACAATACAGGAAACTGATTATGCAGGCTATATCCCTGCAGTGGCAGGGATATAACCCTTCCCTATTATACGAGGAAAGGCCTATATCCCTGCAGTGGGATAAAACTCAGAATGCACAAATTTCAAGAAATAAAAACAAAAATGCAACATCACTCGCTGAGTTTCCGCACCACAGATTAACTAATAGTCTCAGACCCTCTCCCCGTGCGAAGGCTGTGCCTCAACAGTGGACACGTGTAACGCTGAAGAAAATTATTATTAACAACAACGAGTTTTTGACAATGATAAAGTATTATACCCTTTTGTGTGATAACAATAGCAATGATAGGCACTAGCATTAATATTCACGACACCGCTGGCTTCGAATTAATTAGCAGTTAGAACACCGCGGTGATAACATTCTGTTACGATTACACGATATTATAAACGTTATTATTAACGTTAGGATAACGATAACGCTCTATGGTTCCTGTATTAATATTATGTAACGAAGAAATTATATTGTTCAACATGCGAAACAGTTTTGGGAACAAGATAATTGGGAATCAAATAGGGCAGATCCAGCCCAGTCTGTATAGTTCAGAGTAGGTAGAGACCCTCTCTACCTGCTTGGGAAACACTCTCAATATCTCTCAATATTCTCAATATACTCTCTCTTAACTTTTGTAAAATTTGTGTGTGGGTGCGTATGCATGTTTGTTACCTCTGCACGCCTAAACGGCTGGACGGATTTGGATGAAATTTGATTGGTAGATAGATTAGGCCCTGTATAAACCTAGAACCTAATTTTTTTGCTGAACCGATTTTGATGAAATGAGCCACGCGAACGAAGTCGCGGGCAACAGTTAGTATATATAATCTTGGAACTTTGTTTGTAAACGCTTTATTGTACTTTATAAAACTTTATAATTGACCCGCCAGAAATTGGCAAAAAGCAACTTCAGTAAGGTTCCACTCTTTGACTCTGGAGGACATCATTAGATCTTAACCAAATGATACTTTCTGAATGCAAATTCTTGAATCGTTAGTGTAAATACCAAAATCGCTATATGTATGCCTAAAATATGTGCGGAGTTCCCTCAATTCCTCATGGATCCCGTCATCAGAACTCGTAATGAATAACAGTCTTGTAATCGGTCTCAAGTAAACATGTTAATTAATAAACCTAATTTGAGACCTGAAACGCACGTGAATACTCAAGCAGTACTCATTTGAGAGGTGCATCGAGTTTCACGTATTAATAAACGAAACTCAATACTATAATTTATTCGCCGCTGAGGGGAATACTTGAGAAGTGATCTCAGCTGAGTGGACCTCAAGATTGGTTTATAAATAGGATGTCCAGGTGTGGCAGTTTACAGGGCACAGTACCTCGGGACACCGGGGTCGCTTCCAGAAGTCGTCTGCAACATCAAGGGTCTGCTAGGCTTCCTGGAGGAACTGGGTTGGCAAGAGTAGTGTCGGCAACCCATCACGCAAAATAGGCGCAAACTGCGTCGAGTTGCGGAAATCAAGCCCGCTAAAACCTATAAAACCTTGGTTTATAAATTAGCACGAAGCTTGAGATAGCGTCAACTTCTTAAGACGTATCTCGGTTGATACAGCCTCAAGACTTGTATTGAGATTGGTTTATTAATACGGACTAGGGCCCGTATTTCAGAATGTTGCTCAAGCGAGATCTGCAAGCGAAGATCTTTAATGGTCTAGAAATCGCTTAATAGCGATAAGACGGCCTGGTTGTACAATTTTATTTGAAGCTATATTTATGAAGTGTATTGTTACATTTTTGTGCAATAACGTAATACTTGATTGAATCATTCTAAAATACTAACCACACTGACAGTACAGGTTTTTTTTTTTTTATGCATAACGTGTTGGTACTTGACCTCAATCACACCTGATGTTAAGTGAAGATGAGGTCGAAGATGGAAGCGTATTGACCCGGAAACCCCAACACATTTGGGGGACTGGCCATCTTATCTCTGACAACCGGAACACGACAATGCTATTAACAGTACAGTACATTAACAGTACAGGTACGTGTTGCATACAACCGCAAATACCAACATTGCCCCTCCATTTTGCATCCACTATCTAATTAAAATCGTATCCACGGAATGTTAATAATTCGACAAAGTAAACGAGCCTAATCGCAAGCTGTTTATTCTACGTCATCATTTATGCACGAGTTAAATTAATTTCCCACCAAAATTTAATATCCAAGCGGATATTATGTCGATGCTAAAACTATCCGAGAACATATTATTACCGCAGTGCTTGGTTTTAAGATGAGGCTCTACCACTTATGACGTGCTATGAAAGACGTGTTTCCTTTGAAACGCTCTATACCTACGTCACAACAAAAATTGTGAATTGTCTAAATCTAACTAATATTATAATGCGAAAGTTTGGATGAGCGTTTGTTTGTTTCTCAATCACCGCGAAACGGATGAACGGTTTTGGATGAAATTTGGTATATAGGTAGAATATAGCTTGGATTAAGTCATAGGATATTTTTTATCCCGATAAAGTGAGTAGTTCCCGCGGGATAAACTAATTTCTGCGATGAAGTTATTCCACGGAGGCAGTATGCATGCATATCATACAACGGCCGGTGCGTGCGTTTTTGAAGAAAAATTTGAACTACCTAAACAATAAACTAGAAGCTAAATATGTCAACATAAGAAAAAAACAAGAAATGCTTCCCGCCACAAAAACAAAAAAACGATTAACCACAAAAGGTTCTTGCTCGTTCTTCTCTGGGAAGTCAGTGGTGAATGACGAATAAATGTGTAATAGGTAACGTTTTAATAACAAAATAACTGAACCACCGAAAACCACTTATCTCCGGAGTGCATCATCAGATCTTAACCAAAATCACGTGACCCGTTTTCTTATGCAGCCATTTTGTTTTGAAAATTATGAAATTGGAACATCAAAAAAAAAAATTGTCTCATATCTTCAGTTTATAAGTCAGTTTCAGTAAAAACAAGTACTTAATTCGTCGAATACTTCGCGTAGTATACAGAGACTTGTCACAGTCAAGTCATTCTTCAGTAAAGTGGCAGAATGCTTTACAAAAGATTTTGGCGGCTTCTTGTGGGAACCCGAAAGCTTCGTTACGCGCTTCCTTTCACTCCCTATTTATAAATTTACGGAACTGTATGTGTGACTTAATATTGTAAAAGTGAACTAAATAAATCTAATCTAATCTATTGCACTTACCTAATATGCCCTATTTTTAACCTTACGGTAAAAAAACTCAACTCAACTCAATTTCACTGGATAAATAAAGATTTCTTTTAAATACAGAAACAACCCCAAAAAATCACTCCATCACGTACTCCAGAAGCCTAAATGCTAATTAGAAATAATACCTAAATTTGCTTTGATGGGAGAATCGGAAAACTGTTTAAAATAACCTCTAATAAGTATTTTTGAACGACCTATCCTAAGACATCCCACACGATAGGGTACAAAAATAAAAGAAAATTCATCCCCACTCTAATTAAAAAAATACTTTTTCATTACTCATACTTGGAAAGTAGGCCTGAAGTTGCGCAGGTTGAAAGTAATACTTTTCAGCCCTAGGGAGAATAATAATAATAATAAATATTTGGGACACTTACACCAATCATCTAGTTCCAAACTAAGCAAAGCTTGTACAATGGATATTAGATAACTTGTTTTTACTGAGACTGACTTGTAAACTGAAGAAATAAGAGAAATAAGACATTAGATCCCTTTGCCTTCTCCGAGGGGAGAAAATAAAACGAAAAAAAAATCATTTTCTTTTGAAAGTGTTTACAATTTTTTTTTGATGTTCCAATTTCATAATTTTCAAAACAAAATGACTGCATAAGAAAACGGGTCACGTGATTTTGGTTAAGATCTGATGATGCACTCCGGAGATAAGTGGTTTTCGGTGGTTCAGTTATTTTGTTATTAAAACGTTACCTATTACACATTTATTCGTCATTCACCACTGACTCCCCAGAGAAGGAACGAGCAAGAACCTTTTGTGGTTAATCGTTCTTTTGTTTTTGTGGCGGGAAGCATTTCTTATTTTTTTCTTATGTTGACATATTTAGCTTCTAGTTTATTGTTGTCTCGTCTGTCGTGTGTAATGGTCTTTTTTCTCAGAAACGGCTAGTATACCGGCCGGCCTCATACATACCTACTTCTCTAAAAAAATAATTTTCTATCGTAGCGCAATACAAAGATGCTACCTTTTCAAAGCGTATTATCATACTACTCACTGAGATCATCAAAACCTATAGGGCACTTCCCGGTGATCTACAAGCTTCATATTTAACACCAATGAGAGGTCTTGTGGCACAAATGAAAGAATAAAATTACAAAAATCACAAGTTTCGGCCGCCTCCTTGGCTCAATATAGTTTACGATCTCAAGCGGGGTACATGTTTAGTACTCGGGTTTGGTTGGTGGTAGGACATTTTAAATGTCCGCCTACTACCACCATCTTGTCTAGGTCTGCCCGCCCAACAGCAATGTTAATAGCTTTGTTCCGGTTGTCAGAGATAAGATATCCCTAAATATAGTTTCCGGGTCACTACGCTTCCACCTTCGGCCTCATCTTCACTTAACATCAGTTGTGATTGGGGTCATGTGCTAACGTTATGCATAAAATTAGAGTTTCAAAACCCATGTAGAATTAAGAAGACAAATATTTATTGTGCGTAATATCATTGAATATCGCCTGAGCAACTGCGGGGCATTAAAAAAGTACTTTCCCCCTTCTCCGTCTCTCGCTAACGAAGAACATTTATATGAGAGTAAGCAATCTAATTAAGTTGGGAAGTGTTTTTGCTCATAATCTAAAGTTTCAATATTAAAAAGACTCAATTAAAAATACAGCGCATTTTAAGTTTAATATAATGCATTAATATATACAGTTGAAAAACGTGGGGTTATTGCTATAATACACATACGTGGTACAGCACTATTTAGGTAGCACTATTCGTGTCGAAACTTTTAAGGCTGGGAATATACGTCAAATTTTTCCTTCCGATAGTCGGGTCCGTTGGCGTTGGAGCCATAGTTTTGTTTGAATAATACACGTCCGATCAGATGGTCGGATCGAGGTGCGTACGATTTTATTATCGGTTCTTTCTTTCGCGTCAACACGAGCAAATATTATCAAATTTTTTTGCAATAGGTAACAGTAATTCGTCGTCTATTTTTTTCTTTCTGAGGGCGGAGTGTGAGTTTTGTTTCGACTTAACTTTACTACCGCGTTCACGTTTACGTGACGATTTGTATGAAGAAATGTGCAGCGCCTCTAGCGGATAGTTTTCATAGGCACTTTTTGCGTAAACGCGAACGCGATGGTAAAGTTAAAAACGAAGAAACTACGCATGCAATCACTCGGGATAATAGCTCGAGAATGACTGAATTCAGAAAAAGTCTGACGGAAGAATCGGACGTGCATCGAGTGACCTTGGATTATGTAACTTAATCGGTATCGTCATCGATTATGTTGACCAATGAGAAATCGTAAAATTACCGAGCAAACGATGAGCCAACCAATCACATGTCTAAATTATGTAATAGAACCCCTAATCAGACAATCGGAAACACTATCGGACGTATATTCCCGGCCTAAGAAAATGTAACAATATATCTATTTAGTATAGTTTTATTAGCGTGGAATACTAACACACTCCGCAATACCTGAAGGGAAATAATAATTTTAAGCCTATTTCTACTTCGCGTTGGCCTAAGTGTCTCCTCTCTATCTGACAAGGATAACTTCAGACAGACAGGAAGGTTAATTTCAGACTCCATTCAGGTATAAAGGAATGTGACATACTTCATGGTTAGGAAGACCAAGGTATAACAATATTTTTATAAAAAATCCGCTATCAATGTCAGTGCATCGTTTGCATCAATGTTATATAGGGCAACTATAATTAGTTCTTGATATCAAAAGATATGCATATACTCATGAATATAAACAACTTTAGCAAAAAAAAAACAACTTTTAAGGTCATTTAAATTATTATTAATAATAAATATCTTTGCACATACACACAGCGCCATCTAGTTCCAAACTAGGCTTGTATTGTGGATACCAGATGGTTGATAAACTACACAAATATTATAAATGCAAAACATCCATAACTCGGGAACACATGAATGTTGAATACATTTCTTCAATCGATAATTACCTACATGCATATATTTTGGTATCAAGGGCTAATTAAAAATCCACAGTATAGTTAAAATCTAAAATTTAATTATAACATTTTGTTGAATTGGACAAGCACTCCAATTTGTTACTAGTAGGATCATAGTCTCATTCAATTTCAATTTCCAATAAGGACTTTTCCCATGACTATTCACTACGGGGTAGGCATTGATGCGAATGAAGTAGTGGCAATATTAAAAAAAAAAACAGAAGATTAATTCTCTAATGCGTTAGTATTAGCATTAGAGCGTCAAATCAATCTTCTGTTTTTTCACGTGACTATTAATGTCATTTCTTGCATGCACATTATTATATGCGTCTGTGGTTTACACGGTGTCCTTTTTGTATTTGCCCCGTTAATTTGCCTAATTCGGAACATCTCTCACAAGGGAATTAATACATTTCTGTCCAGTCTTATGCTACCATGTAATAAAATCATTCATTGAGAACACGTTGATGGCGGACTTCTTAAAATAATTGTATGTTAACCGCGAAAAAAATTAACAAGGTTAAAAGTTGCCCTTCTCACCCGCCTCTTGGCGCTGCTGAGTAAGGAACACATACTCACAATAACTGTTAATATTAAAATAGTCGCTATTGCTTGTTTAGGGACACCGAACAGTGGCGTCATTTATCTTCTTAAGTTTTCGAGTTTTTATCGACACGAATTCCATTAGGCAATTGTAACAGGAAACAACTGAACAAATATAGCTGGATAACAATTTCATGCGGAAATTTTTACATTTAATTTTTACAATAACAATGTAAAATTACACTAGTGAGGTCACATCTTCGTTACAATAATTGCATTAAAGTTAATGTAAAATAATTTCATGTAAAAAAATATTAAAAATAAAATACTTTAAACTTAATCCCGATTTTCGATTAGATGCAAATCACACCGTCCTCTTGATGCGTTTCCGGATTACTGATTTATAATTTAAATAGTCTTTATTCACTGATATGACTTCTTACATATCACCAGTAAACTGTGTGGTTTCAAGGAAATACACGAATTTTGTATATATGTATAAACGGTAGTGACCAGGGATTCTATTACATAAATTCATCGTTATCGTCATCGGTTACGTTCTGACATGTGATTGGTTGGCTCATCGCTCGCTCAGTAATTTGACGGTTTCTCATTGGTCAACGTAATCGATGACGACACCGATGAAGTTACTTAATCATAGGGCAGTTCTCATAATAAACAATAATCGACCACGTGTAAAAAATTAGCGATATTTACGATATTTTATCAATAAAAGTTATAATTGGTAGAGTATAGTTTTGCGTGAATGAAATAGGTTTCAATTCATATTATAACTAGGAGTATTTTTTTTAATAAGGGTTTTTACGGCTCTGAATAAGTGATCCTTTTCAGCCATAGATTATTTCGTCGTTTTTGTGTTTTCATACAAAAAAACATAAATTAATTATAATAAAATGAATTTTTTAACACATCTCTAATTTTTATTACTAAAACAGAAATTATGGCCTAATTTTTGAAGGCGAATCAGTTGGCACACGCTTAAAACTAATTTTGGACTATCCTTTTTTGTTACAAGCACCCAAAAAGGGACAACATGACAGTTTAGTCCTGTCACTTTAGCACTAACATAATTGAACCGCCAAGAATTGACAAAACGACCGACTTCAATTATGTTCCTTTTATCGGAGTTATATGGAACCACCGTCAAACCCTTTTAAAAGAATTATCATCAAAACTTGTTAACAATGACGAAGATATCGCGTAACAAACATACAAAACATAGTCGAATTGAGAATCTCCTTTTTTGAAGTCGATTAAAAATCACACCCTCAAAGAAAAAAAAATTACACAAATATAAAATGTCAACTCTGGCCTCGCGGCGCAAATGTAGTGATTTAATGTTTTTATACAAACTCGTTAATTCACACATTGACTCGCCTTCTCTTTTGTCCTTATTAAACTTCAAAATCCTCTACAGATCCCATAAACCATCTCCCAGACTGTTTGTTCTTCAAGTGTATAGAAATAATACTTCTTTTTATAATCCCGTAGTCAGAATGTGCCGCTTGTACAATGAAACTGTGGCTGAGTGTTCTTCCTTGGATATTTTTGTACACAATTTACTGACGTTTAGAAGACAAACAAAGCTGATATTTTGTAATTAAGTCTGGCTAAGTTTATTTTGTGACTCAACTTTAGAACGATTAATTACTTCTTTCTTACTTCATCACCAATAATTGAATGTTTGTTAGATTGATTGTTACACTGCTAGCATAATATTAATATTTCATTCTGTGCATACATACCCAGAGTTATAGTCCAGTTTTATAAGTTCTATGTATACCTATTCGGCCTTGTTATACTGTAACTTGTTCTGTATGCCCAATAAAATAAATAAATAAAGGTTTCTAGAGAGCATGTGTACATGACATAACTAAAAATGATTAAAGTCGTTTAAGGTTATGATTTCTGAACGAAGTGACAGTAGTAATTTGTCACGTCGTCCTTTTGGAGTGCTCGTAGTCAAAAAAGGATAGACTTGGCTAAGGCCGGTATTAATAAAACAATCTCAAGATTGACGGAACTTACAAGTTAATACTTGAGATACATTTGCGTCATGGCGAATTTGAGGGTGTCAAAAAAATTATATTGAGAGCAGTATTAATAAATCGATCTTCAGATTGAGATCGCGTGTCAGTATCAGTACTACTTTTTTTGATACCGTTTTAATATGTAACAGATTCTCAAGCGTCAACTTAAGGTCATCTCAGTCTTGAAGACGGTTATTAACACGGACCTGAGTATCGTTCTTAAGATTGATTTAATAATAAGGCCCTGAATTTAATTTAAGCACCTGCCAACCGAAGCGATACCTATCTCTTCTGAATATCTGGCAAAGTGAGCATTGATTTAAATGCCAATAATATTATATATGTAAATGAATGTGAGTATACATACGTAGCCAAATCACGCCGAGGTAGATAAGTATCACGCCAATAGCGGTGTATTTGCATCTAATCAAAAACATAATGTTATAAATCCTTGAGCACACATCATTAAAGCACCCTGAACGTCAAAATGTTAAAACTTCTTACAAACTAAGAACGGAACGACGCGAATTGAGTAAGATACTGAAACAATCCTAACGGTTTAGGCGAGAAGTCATCACATCAATAAATATTTTTATTTTTAATAATATAAAATACATTATGTACGCAAATGTATATATTTGAAGTCATCAAGACCGATAAAGTAGTGCTTATCAGTGATTTATATGCTAAATATATGATCGCGCAATCAAATCTTTTTCGCGCTCTTCTTAGTAAATAAAACAGCGCCATCTCTTAGAATTCTAGGGAACTAATAGAACTGCTGAGAATAAATGCCCAAAACCACTGAGCAAAACCAATTTCTTTAGTCTGTGCTCACACACTAACGTCGGTCACATAAAAGTGCAAGAAAAAATTACAATATTTTTTTTTAATCCACAACGGGTTAGCACTTGACCTCAATCACACCTGATGTTAAGTGAAGATGAGGCCGAAGGTGGAAGCGTACTGACCCGGAAACCCCAACACATTTGGGGGACTGGCTAAATAATATCACTGTTAAAATAATATCACTGTGTATATTTTTAAGCTGTAAACAATAAAGAATTTTTTCTTTCTTTCTTTCTATCTTATCTCTGACAACCGGAACACAACAATGCTATTAACATTGCGGTTTGGCGGCAGATTTAGATAAGATGGTGGGACTAGCCAGTACAGCCAATATTGATTAAAAATGTGTTTTACTAGTAATATATTACGTTTATTACACTTAAAAGATACTCGTATGTTTTTTGGTCACGTTTCTATGGTAAATTAGGCATTTATTTAGAATTTAACTGAGCATTTGAAACGACAGTTGACTATATGACTGAGCTCCCATTGGTTCCAAACTCCCGTTTTAACACCAATGAAGTATGAATGCTTATATATTTTTTTAATTTCACAAAATGGCGTTTTACGGCCGCCATGTTTACTTTCTTGTGACATCACCTATCTCATGTCACCCTGAATATCACGACAAATTTAATACCTCTACAATTAAAATAAAGGCGTTTAGATTCTACTAGGGAACATAGAATACCTAATGCATACATTGATACGCGCCGCTTGATACTTCTTTGCAGCTGTCTAAAAACAAGTACGGTTTTTGTTCTTGCCAACGCATAAAAGCTTCAAATTTGAAACTACCCTCAAAAGAAACAATTATAACAGAATCAGACTTCTCGCCTAGATACCAGCCAGTGGAAACTTGTGCACATTCGCGATAATGTGCGTGCGTTTACGTAATTTCAATAATAACTTTTATTAACACTGAAAACATATGAAAATGTACTTTTAATTGCTAACGACTAAGCGTCAATAACGCGGCTCTATGGACTTTTAGCTTATGCAGTTTGTAAAGTCGGCACTGTATGCGGTAAAACGCTGGCACAAAGAAAACACTCGTTTTGGAAGCGAATGACTTTTTAGGATGTCTACAAATTGTAAAACGAAAGAGGTAAGGTACAGCTTGATCAAAACGTGTAGAAAAATAATGAGTGCGCTGTTTGCACCTTAACTGGCAACACAAACGATTCACAGCCAATGTTAAATAGTGTATGCATGTAAAAAAATATCTGTATCCTCAAAATAAATGTAGTTTTTTTTTCGTTTTCTACCCTGGTAAAGCTTTATTATATTTATTCTTAAATTTAATTTTTGTTTACATTTTTCTTATGAACTATATAGAGCGTATGTCTAAAACGAGGCATCCTATGAAGATGTTTCATATGACCGAATTGATAGAAGAAAAAACGTTTACATCAACAAATCTATCACAATTTACATAACACGTAAATGATTATTTCGATTAATATAATTCAGGATTTGTACTGCCATCTATCGGTTACTTAAGTCAATACTTGATAGTTTCGCCATAGTGAGTGAACCAGTACGTGCGTTGACAATTCGCGCATTATAAGGTCATTTTTCCAAAAAGAAACAGCTGCTGTGCATTTACTTAGAATTTGAAGTGTTCTATTGCTTTTAGTCATTGCCAGTGCCTTGTGAAAGGATGTCTCGTTTCATATATACGCCCAGCATTACAAGCTTAGCAAGACGTTTCATACTTTTTTTTAGTAATTCGTGCTATTCCATTTTTTGTAAGATCCGACATTGCAAATCCTACAATGCGGCTTGTGAAACATAAAAAACAGCGGCTAAGCTCTTATAAGCTCATCTCTTCTATTATATTATTTATCTAAAAAACATTATATGTGTCAATGTGGCGAATAACGAGTTTATTTATAATTTCTATCTTTTGTGTTAATTAACCCGCTACAGTGCAGACTTTAAACAAATCTACAAAATCGGCAAACGAATCCGTTTGCGGATTCGGTAAACTACATTCAGAAAGGCCTGTATCCACTTGGGAACTTCACAGGCATTGACGCTTGAGTGAATTTCGCCATGTGATTCCATCCGAGTTGGGTGTAGGCTTCAACCAGCCTCTCCTCCACTTCTTTGGATGGCCGATCCTCTTGGATCTTGTTGAGCAGCTTGATGGCGCGTCCCCAGTGCTGGAAGGTGAAGCAGTGCCAGACGCCGTAGTGGATTGCCTGTATAAGGAAACAGAAATTAGGACAAGTCTTTACATTTACAGACTTGTTAGTATAGATTGTGTACTACCTAGATCAAACTGAACAACTTTGAGTAAGGGGCCAACTCTGAAATAGAGAAAAAAAATCAGTTGTTTCATACATTTCAATTGGGTGGGTGGGTATTGAATATTTCTATGAAATACTTGTTTTTTCAGGTGTGATTGAGGTCAAGTACCAACCAACCAACCAACCAAATTGTACATTAAAAAAAAAGAAGAATGATAGATTAGAAAAACGTGAGAGGATGAGTAAGAAAGAAAGAGATGCGTTAAGCGTTTGTTATTCCTTAATGTCATCAGTAGCTGACGCACTCACAAAAGGTCAACTGCGGTCAACCACTAACCGACGAGCGTGTATGAAACATGATGAGAGTGGAAGAAACAAAAGTCAGGATCGTTGCAAGTGGAAATCCATAGTCTCTGCCAATCCCACAGGATATAGAAGTGAGTATTATGTATGTATGTTTGAGTGAAGAAAAAGGTTAAATTAAGTTTGTCACGTGATAACTTTACTGATTAATGATTTACGGATTTAACATTTAGTTGTGCGAGGTGTAAACCTTCCATCATGTCAAGTTTCAGTTTTATGGTCAACGAGAAGAACATTTTAAACATCAGTATATACATCAGCAAACTTCAAGCATTTATTTCAACGTAAGATACATGATAACATTTGTTCAATGTCAATTTAAATCTATTGAAAATACAAATAGGGCTTAAGCATTTTTCGTCAGTCAGTATAACCAAGCTACCACCGCTTCGGAAAGGGAAATCATCTGTGGGAAAAGAAGCGGCGCAAGAAACCCACAGGATCATTTTTCTTTTCTTTTCTTTTTTTTTATACATATAAAAGCATACAACTAATACAATTTTATAATCTTTCGGAGCTGGGCGAAGTGTACCAAGCGTTTTTGTCATTCAGGTAGTCACTAATTTTGTAATAAACTTTTTTTGTTAATGTTGTTTTGACATGGTTATAGGAATATATCGGAAGAAGCAAAATTAGTGTCAGGATCAAGTGAAAATTAATAGCCTCTGCCCACTTCAACGACGAATTGAATGGCCCTCATATCGTTTATTTGAATGCCACAATAGCGACCGACCTTACTGTCCGTGAGGTCGGTGAACTTGAGCAGGTCGTTGGTGGTGGCCCGCAGCGCGTCGGCCAGCTTGCCGCTGGCGGGCGCCCCCGCCCCCCCGGGCCCCCCCGCCGGCCCCCCCGGCCCCCCCGGCCCCCCCGCCGGCCCCCCCGCGGCCGGCGCCAGCGCCCGCAGGCGGCACAGGGCGGCGCCCTTGCGGCATAGCGCGTCGATGAGGTAGCCGCGCTGCTTCTCCTGCTCCCTGGAACACGGGCAGTGATACTGTTGAGGCTGGCTCGATTATAACCACCGGCAAAAAACGTCGGGTGGGTGTGTTTGTGGTTGGGTATGCGTGTTTGTGGATGGGTATGTTTGTGGATGGTTATGTGTGTTTGTGGTTGGTTGGTGGCGTGGCTGCGGACGATTACCGAGGGGTACCCGTGGCCACGCCGTTTCGGTGCGCGCGGAGGAACACCGGGGGGTTTTTAGTGGGTAGGACCGCTCCCGTCTGGAGCGGTGAGTCCCACATATGCTCGCCGCTGACCCCCGTCAGCGGCGGGTCGAACGCGTAAATGTGCTTTCCGCCCGTCAAAAAAAAAAATTGCAAATAAATAAGTAGGGTTTAAATGCCTGCCTGGGTAGCTACCACTATCTTAGCTAATATTGTCGCTAGTAACAACGGCTAACAGTGTTATCTCCCAACTGTTTGAGGTAAGATAGACCCCTATATTTAGTTAAGGAATCTTTCAACTTCAGCCTCATCTTCCCATTAAGTTGGATTGAGGTTAAAAGCGTTTACCCTGTTTGAGATAAGATAAGATAGCCCCTATATTTTAGTTAAGGAATCTTTCAACTTCAGCCTCATCTTTCCATTAAGTTGGATTGAGGTTAAAAGCGTTTACCCTGTTTGAGATAAGATAAGATAGCCACCTATATTTTAGTTAAGGAATCTTTCAACTTCAACCTCATGTTCCCATTAAGTTGGATTGAGGTTAAATGCGTTTACCCTGTTTGAGATAAGATAGCCCACTATATTTTAGTTAAGGAATCTTTCAACTTCAGCCTCATGTTCCCATTAAGTTGGATTGAGGTTAAAAGCGTTTACCCTGTTTGAGATAAGATAAGATAGCCACCTATATTTTAATTAAGGAATCTTTCAACTTCAGCCTCATGTTCCCATTAAGTTGGATTGAGGTTAAAAGCGTTTGCCTAAGGTGTCTATTAATACTTACTGTTTAATTTTGGTGGCGTCACTACGTGTGTCATTCTTCATTCCTAAATAAGCGAGAAGCTTCTCTTGATCGATCTGCTGTATAACCTGCAATCAATTTTATAGACTTATTCATAATAGGTTTGAAATCCTGTGGCTGATATGATGATGATAGAGTCAGTACAGACAGATGGAGTGGAGGGGATGCGACAAAAAAACTGTCACAAATTGTTGTTATTCACAAGAATGACTCCCCAGAGAAGACTCCCAAATGTGTTGGGGTTTCCGGGTCAGTACGCTTCCACCTTCGACCTCATCTTCACTTAACATCAGGTGTGATTGAGCTTAAGCATCAACCCGTTGTGCATAATAAAAAAAATTAACTGTCATAATAGTAATGCCACACAAAACGCGGCCACAATGACAGGTGATAAAGTTGAGACTCGAGTTTTTCAAAGAGATCGCTTTGTTGTCACTCCGACTGTTGTATTGACGCAAAATATTTACCTCTTCCTTCAAATACTCATTGTCCATGTCTAGATAAATACGAAACCGTCGTGAATAAAAAAAAAAAAGAAGAAGAACGGGCAAGAAACCCAGCAGTTGTTCTTATCACAACAAATATTTTTACAATTTGCTATTCGACAAAACAAGAAAAAATAATAACAATTAGACTCAAAATCTCCGAGCGGTTCATCTCCACACTTGTCTAAATAGTTCGAAATTTTGTAACAGCACAGTTTCCGTTTAAATGTATTTAAAGCGTTTTACATTGCACCTTTGTGTAAACAATTGGCATTGGTGTCGATTCGGATGTACACCAACTAAACTAAAACCAGTTTTGGAGTGGTGCCGTCGCATCGTACTGTTCCAGGGAGAAAGAGAAAGTACTATTTAAAAACTGGTTTTAGTTTAGTTGGTGTACATCCGAATCGACACCATTACTTTATTTTCATATCTTGTATTTACATTGTGTTGGTTAGTATTTCCTAAAAAATTGCGGGATTCGAACCCGCGACCTTTTGGTATAGCAGTCAGAATTTTTAACCACTACACCAAACAGGTCTTCAAGAATGGGTGGTGAATTTGTATCAGACTAGTGGTCACGTGACAGTCAGTATTTATAAACCGCCACCAACTTGGCTCAACGACTGCTTTCAATTGAAAACAACCGGGATCGAAATTAACGTAGCTCGTATGAACACGCCACTAGTAGTCACCTATTCAAGGACTGACGTGAGACATTGCTTAACTTATCAAATCAAATCAAAATATTTTATTTCATAGTATAAAATTATCACTTGAATATTACATTTAAATTTACGGCTCATTCACAAAGCTGATTCCCCAGAGAAGAACGAGCAAGAAACCCTAGGGTTGATCTTTTAAACCGATTATGGGTTACAATTTGTGATTTGATAATTATATGAATAATAAGACAACAATGTCCATGCTTGCTTATCATTCAAATAGTCAGTGATTTTATAATAGCCTTTTGCTAATAATTTCTGTTTTATGATTGCTTTAAATTTATTTAAAGGCAAATTTTGAATGTTTACTGGAACCTTATTATAAAAGCGTATACATGGCCCTCTGAAGAATTTACCAACTTTGTGAAGTCGGCTAACATAAACAGTTAACTGGTTCTTATTCCTTGTATTAACATTGTGCCTATCACTATTTTTAGCGAATAAGGTTATATTTTTTTTGCATTATAACAAATTCTCATAAATGTATTGAGAAGTCATTGTTAAGATATCAATTTTTTAAAACTTATCTCTAAGAGACACTCTAGGTCCTAATTTATAAATGGCACGAATAGCAAGCTTCTGCAGAACAGAAATGATATGTATGTCAGCAGCGTTTCCCCACAACAATATGCCATATGACATCAAGCTGTGGAAATAGCTAAAGTAAACCAGTCTTGCGGTATGAACGTCTGTTAAATTTCTGATTTTTTAGACTGCATACGCATTATATTATCTCACCTTCTCCGATGTAGCAATGAGTTGCTCACACCATGCGGTCGTAACGTCCGGCGTTTCATTCGCATGCGGCAACCTATAAAATACATAACGTTATGACCTTTATCCCAAATAGAGATAACGTACTAGCGTTCGTCGAAGAAGTATTCTGTCGCTGTATGGTTTATCGGAGAAGCAATGTGTCTTCGACCCGCCTCCAATACTTCGGCCCGTGTTAATAAACCAATCTCAATACAAGTCTTGAGGCCGTATCAACCGAGATGTGTCTTAAGCAGTTGACGCTATCTCAAGCTCCGTGCTAATTTATAAACCAATCTTGAGGTCTACTTCGATCACTTCTCAAGTTTTCGCCTCATCGGCGAATGAAATGATAGTCTTGAGTTTCGTTTATTAATACGCGCACCTTTCAAGTGAGTACTGCTTGAGTATGCACGTGCTTTTCAGGTCTCAAGTTAAGTTTATTAATCAACACGTTTACTTGAGACCGGTCACAAGACTGTTCTGAATCTTGAGAATGGTTTATTAATACGGGCCTTATTCTCTGACAACTAAGAAGTCAATTTTGTCCCTCTGACAACTGAGAAGTCAATGTCCGTGCTATATTTTTAATAGCTATGGGTTGTCAGTGCCACTATCGAATTATTTAGAACTATCTATTTTTAAAAAGCGTTTTTCGAAAATCGCTCTTCATCATCAGCCCGTAAACATCCCACTGCAGGAATATAGGCCTTCCCTTGTATATGAGGGTATGGGCCATAGTCTACCACACAGGCCTAATGCGGGTTGGGGACTTCACATGCCTTTCATTTATATTTCTCAGGTATGCAGGTTTCTTCAAGATGTTACCTTTCACCGTTTAAGAGCAGTCGTATAAATGCACTTAAGTAATTAAACTTAAACACTCAACGGGAGACCGCGTCTTACTTAACCACTGAGCCACCACTCGCTCATTGAAAATAATGAGAATCTTTAAGTTTGCCCATAGTTCCCTGTATAAGAATACAAAATACAATACAAGAAAATAAAATGATTACTTTTTGGCGTCCGTAGGCGCGTCGACGCCGTGTAAATAGGCGACATGCGCCCCGAGGTAGCCGGGGAACTTCTCCACCAGCTCCTCGTACACCTGCTCCAGCTTATCGCCCTCTGGAACAACACAATCAGATCAACACCTTCATCATATCAGCCGAAAAACGTCCACTGCTACCCGTCAAATTGTCTTGTACGCGGCTAGGTAAATGAAGCGATTCTATTGGTTCGCAACAAACATCACTCGCTACGCATTGTGTGGTACACGATAAATAAATAAAATGAAATTCAGTGAATATGAAAATTGTCACAAGCTGAAGATGCTACCGCCATGTACGAGAAGTTCGAGAGGTAAAGACAGACAGACGACACCGACGATACCGATGCGGCGACAGACCGTCGAACGATGTGAAGTCAACAACAAGACCCTGTCTAACTTCACTGTGGACGTCGGTGCAATAGCGGTTTGGCGGGGTTTTTAAATTGACCAAGCCCAAAATCCTACACGCATCCTCGCACATCTCTGGTGGAAACGCAGCCTACTGTCCGCCTGGCTAGCTACCACCATCTTATCTAAATCTGCCGCCAAGCAGCAATGTTAATAGCATTGTTGTGTTCCGGTTGTCAGAGATAAGATAGCCAGTCCCCCAAATGTGTTGGGGTTTCCGGGTCAGTACGCTTCCACCTTCGACCTCATCTTCACTTAACATCAGGTGTGATTGAGGTCAAGTGCGAATCCGTCGTGCATAAAAAAAAAAAAAAACACTCACCGAGCTTCGCCAGCCAGTTGGTGGTGAACTCCTTGACGGCGTCCATGTAGTCCTCGTGCGGTTTCCCCTTGTCCTTGTCCCGCGCGGCGTTGGCCGGCCGCTTGGGGGGCTCGCACACGATGTACTGCAGCGAGTAGCTGTCCACCTTGCGGCCCAGCTCGTCCTTCGCGAACGTCACGGACCCGGTCAGCGTGTGCCCCACGGTGAGATTCGACCGACTGATCCTGGAGAACGGGAATCACTCGACCATTTTTTTTTTATAAATGCTGCAGGAAGTCCGTTCCACAGTGATGTTGCACGAACAAGGCCCTTTAATTGTTAACAAGCGTATATATAATATTGGTATCGGCGCTGACTAAGCGATATGCGTTAATGTTGCAGTAAATCATCACGCTACGGTTAAACACCGAAATAAGGCGAGGTTATCAATATACTACACTTTGAATAATTTTTTTTAATGTATTTGGATGATATCATATTAAGGGACTTTTTTAATTTTAATTCTTTTTTGTATTTAAGATTAAACTCGGGGATTGATATTTGATGTTAGCTTTTACCACAGAATTAATATATTTTTACCACAGTTGGTTTGGTTTATCTGCATAATGTATACGTAATTGCCTCATTACGGGGAGTTTCTTTAAAATTATCAATAGTAGATACTATATCTAACTAGTTATTATAAATAAATAAACATTTCGGACACTTACGCCAATCCTCTAGTCCCAAACTAAGCAAAGCTTGTACTATGGATACTAGATAACGAGTAAACATACATAAATATTTATAATAAACATCCATGACTCTGGAATAAATGTTCGTATTCATCACACAAACATTTACCCGTCGCAGGATTCGAACCCGCAACCGTTGGTTTCGCTGACAGGGTCACTATCCACTACACCAACCGGTGGCCTTTATTTATATACTAGCTTTACTGGAACAACTTTATCACGGAAATCTTTATCGGGTAAAAAAATATCCTATGAAATATTTAACCGCCACCGTGGCTCAATGTAAACAACATTGGGTTTACGATTCGGAGGCCGCGGGTTCGATCCCCAGCGGGGTACATATTTAAGTGAAAGAAAGAAAGAAAAACTCAGCTTACAATGGGCATGTACATGAAATTTTTATGAGAAATTTAAACTAAATCATAATAATGCAACTAAATCATAAGTGATCGGTTTGGTTGGTGGTAGGGCATTTTAAATGTCCGCCTGGCTAGCTACCACCATCTTATCTAAATCTGTTTGTAATTGTAAACTGTATTCTGGCAAATAAATAATTTCTTTCTTTCTTTCTTTCTTCTTTCTGCCGCCAAGCAACAATGTTAATAGCATTGTTGTGTTTCGGTTGTCAGAGATGAGATAGCCAGCCCCCCAAATGTGTTGGGGTTACCGGGTCAGTACGCTTCCACCTTCGACCTCATCTTCACTTAACATCAGGCGTGATTGAGGTCAAGTACCAAGCCGTTGTTCATAAAAAAAAAATGTCTTAATCCAGTGTATATTCTACCTATATACCAAATTTCATCCAAATCCGTTCATCTGTTTCATCGTGATTTAGTAACAAATATCCAAACTTTCGCATTGTATTAGTTGGTCTTTTCGATAGTGACAACTACACAGTATCTTATAGTGCTATTGACTTAGGTAAAATATTCTCATCATAAGGTGCTCCCACACTGCCTGATAACGTTACATAAGATGACACAAGTAATTAGTTGTATATAAGGCAAGTGCAGCGTAGGACATCCACGCATAAGGTGGACGAACGACCTTTTTTTTCACACGTGATGTTAAGTGAAGATGAGGTCTAGATGACCTTTCAGCTTACAATGGGCATATACATAATAATGCAAGCTGATATAGGTTCCAGCTCAGCACAATGCTGTGGCATGAACCATATGGTACTATATTAATTCTGTGCCACAGCGCTGATTTTCAGCTGGCACCTTTGTAGGAGGTCATAGAATAATTAAAAAAAAAAAAAACAAATAAAATAATCGACTTCTCATATTGTACGAAATATACAACTATCTCACTCCTACGTCGCACGCGACAAACGATTTCATGCTACGTAGGCTGGAATTATGCAAACGCTGACGAGATTTAATATTAGGTCCTTACCTATGAAATTGGCGTTTTGTATGAAGACTTTCATTAACACTGTTTTCTCCATACAAACATTTTTGGTTTTTTTTTTTGGGAACGGCAAATCCAAATTTAGCTAAACTTTGTGTGTATTATCGGATAACATTAAGTTAAATATAGGCAGTGTTAATTTTTTCAAAGTCACCGCTTTATAAAAGTTTCTGCGAATCTAAGAAATAATATGGGAAGCTCATGAAAAGAGCTGTGTTCAAGCTTTTTTTATTATGTGATTTAGCTCAGACATTAAAAAATATTTCATGTGAAACCTTGAAAATATATTCTATTTTCCAAATAAAAAACAAATTTGGAAATAACTATAGAATCGTAGGAGTTGGTACATTATGATTAACGAAGAAAAAAATCTCCAATTTCATAGGTAAAGATACTCACTTATACTTTCTTACTACTTTCTTTCTTTCTTGCTAACGCTGACGAGACATAATACTCACTTATCGGTAGGCACCGATGTGAAGTACAGAGGTAGAAATGTACCGCTGGCTAGGGATCCCGAACTGAATTTCTTGCCGCCCGTCAACGCCTGAGAAAAAGTAGAAAAGAATTAAAAGAAAAACGCTTGCCCGCTTAAGAGGGTTTATCCCACACGGTATTTCATACAAACTTTCAAGACCAAATTTTACGAAAATAAACCGATTCTAACGAAACTTTACACACATGAAGCGCGTGCATAGATTTAAAAAGTTAATAGAGAGTGTTCACGCCAATATGCGTGAGTCTAGGCCAAGTAATTTTACGGTGGCAACCCCGCCTAATTAAAAAGGAAAAGGCAGTCAGTCTACTCCATGGACTTATTATTTAAACAGGACTGAGTACTCGCCGCTGAAAAACGAGCCGAGCAGGATGTGTAACGTAGAGGCCGTTTGTCTCTGTCTAACAGGGTGACCACAATATATTTGTTACTTGGGACAAATGTTGTAATAAAATATTTGTCAAAAAACTTTGGCGTTTTGACATTAGCCGGCGTGAGCCATTTATTTCGAATTTCTTCATTTTTTGGGAAACTGCAATAATAGTACAACAGTCAGGACCCTAATCAATCACACATATTTCACATATTTCGACTCATTTCAAGAATTCATGGGCATCCTACTTCTTTGATTTACAAAAATATTATTTTTAGCTTACCTGTGGAAAGATATGTTGCAACCACCATAGGATTCACTTGGGCAAGTATAAACGCAACACTTTTTCACCATTTTACTCCTTTTACTTGTTATAATATAACAAATACTTTAAAAAACTTTTAATGCAAAGAAAATTCAAAATCACACCGAACCGCCATGACATGACATGCTTTTCAGGGTTACCATAAAAATAACAAAATCGAAATAAAAATGTATGTTTTCTGTTTGATTTAAGAATATATGAAAAGAAATTAATGCGAATGTTATTTGTTTATTTATAATTGTTAAAATAACATAAAAATATAAGTGTTTCAATGGAATTTTTGAGTAGCCAAAACTGTTGATCATAATCATTTTTTTTGCTGGCAAGATGTAAGAACGAGACACACGGCCTCCGTTATTTCTATCTCTCTCGGCTCGGATTTGCCTTTGTGTATGGTGCATCCAATTTAATACCTTATTGCGTTGACATAGTGATCATTTTCCTAAATGATTCTTTTGATAGTTATCAGTCCTGTTTAAATAATAAGTCCATGGTCTACTCTCGGGATTTTTCTCGCGCGGCACGCGGTTTTGTTTTTTGTTGCGGCGATAACTTCCCAACCGGGTAATTTTACTGGCACTCTTGTGCACGCGGATTTATTAAGTTTCCTTGGGGCTTTTTGGCGGGAACGCGGCGAGTGAAGTAGCATTTTTCTTTATAAGTCTTATAATTTGTGCATTCTAACTTTTGAAGCCTAATAATGGCAGAATATTGTGCAGCAAACGTTAGTGATAGTGTACAAGTGAAGGGAAGTGTAAATTAAAGTGCGTAACGGAGCTTTCGGGTTCCCACAAGAAGCCGCCAAAATCTTTTGTAAAGCATTCTGCCTCTTTACTGAAGAATGACCTGACCGTGACTAGACTCTGTATACGCCAAGTATACGACGAATTACTTGTTTTGACTGAGACTGACTTACAAACTGAAGAAATAAGTGAAATAAGACATGGCTGTTATGGGCTAGATCCCTTTGCCTTCTCCTAAAGGAGAGAATGAAACAAAAAAAAAAAATAAGTTTCCTTGGGAAACCATATTTGCGGGACATTGACAGACTGAGGTGTGCGGGTATCTGGTGGTGTGACGAGAGTATGGTGGGTGCTGTATTAAGGCGTGGGGGCCCCCCTAAGAAGACCAGCGGAGGATTCTCCAGCCAGCCCAGCTAAATCCAAGTAAGCCACCACCCATATGCACACCAGACGAATCTAAACAGCGTAGGGCAGAAACAAATTTCCTAAATTCACGTGCCAAACTGAAGAATTGCGCCTACTCGCAGTTCGTGGACACTCCCTTCAGGAGTTGCTCCGACAGAGAGTATTTTCGAAAAAGTGTATTGGAATTTAGTCTTAGATTAGTTAGAGCGATTTTAAGTTTTCCTTAGTAACAGAAAAAATGCAATATAATAATATTCTTTTAAATTCGATGTTTTGTAAATAATTACTACTAACTTTTTAGATTTACGTATCTTGCTTATACGTATAGAGTTTCATTAGAACCGGTCTATTCATTCCTATAAATTTGGGGTTGAAAGTTTGTATGGAATACCGTGTGTGATAAAAACTCTTAACGCAGCATCTGTCATTTTCATGACCGAATCCTCATGCAGTATAACGAATCGATATCTTTAGGGCTGCGATGGATAAATTATATATAGCCCTAAGCCCGATTGGAATCGAACGCGTGAATTTTTAACTGGAAATGCTCCGACCTATCAACTATCTTTGTAGCCCAGGAAATTGGTAAGTCGAAGTGGCAATGGACTGCCCACATGTGAAGAACCGATGGCATTGGGGGAAACGACTTCAGGAGTGGATGGCCACGTCTCGGCAAGCACGGTATGGGACGCCCACCTGCTCGATAATGCGACGAGTGAGCATTTCCAGGACCGACGATACGGTTCAGTGGCATAACCTGGAAGAGGGTATCCTGCCTTTTCGCGGAAAATTGTTAGGCAGATTATCACTTGCCAACCAATGTTTCGCCGATGTTTCACTTTGACAACTAACGATCAGCAAACGTTTGAATGGCAACGTTTCATTTGGTAGAATTATTGTTAAGCTGATTATTATAATGACACAAAACGTTTGGGACATTTATCATTTGTCAAACATTTCACTAGGCCACACAACTATTAGACGAATGACGTTTTGTCAGTGTAACAGTTCCCTCTTCATACATTGATAAAATGATCTGAACTGTCTTCTAAAAAGGAATAATAATAATTTAGATGAACGTAGGCAAGTACTACACAAAATGTTTATAGGGCGGGTGCGAGTGTAGCGAGCACGGGAGTTCGGGGCACCCCGACATCGGTTGGTTAGATTGGAAGGGTAGTGAGGTGGACAAGCAAAGCGAGCCCTTCTGTTAGGTTGACATGTATACATAGAGAAAGAAACCCTATTTAGTTCAACATTTGGTAAACAATAAACAACTAAAGGAATATTACGCCAACTAAAACATTCTGCTACTTGCAAAATGACATTTTGAAACGTGTCATTATAAAAAGCAGACCAAACATACAGTTGGTAACTGTGTGGTTGGGAAATAACGCAAAACTGTATGTTAAGTTGGCAAATGATTATTCGACGAAATAAATTTCTGCGAAAGGTTTGTTGGCAAGTGATAATCGGCCAAACAATTTTCGGCGAAAAGGCAGAGAACCCTGGAAGAGGCATCTAGCTGTGGATTAGACTATGATAATGAATTCATTGCAAGCCAAATTGAGGGCGAAAAATGATACTTAAGTTATATATGTGGCTCTGGAATTCCACTATGTAATTCGGTCGATTTTTTCGTCAATTACGTTATATATGATTAGTTGGCTCATCGCTCGCTCGGCAATTTGACATTTTCTCATTGGTCAACATTATCGATGAAGTTAAATAATTCTAAGGCTAACCTGCGGTTGTGAGCAGTACACATCCAGGGTGATCGGCTGAGGCAGACGCTGTTGAATTGAAGCCGGCAGTTCTTGTAGCTTCTCTAGTAAGGCCTTGTTGTCATGACGAATGTTCAGCCTCAGTGTGTAGTCGCCTTTCTCTAGCTTCACTGAATACTGAAAGCATATAGTATTTTAGTCGTTTTACTACTACGCATTGAATTTTTTTAGTAAATACTGATTTAAGGAAACTAACATTGATAGGGAGTTCCATCAATAACTTGGCAGTTCACATTATATATGCGAGAATCAAAATACTTTTTTTTTATGCACAACGGGTTGATACTTGACCTCAATCGCACCTGATGTTGAGTGAAGATGAGTTCGAAGGTGGAATCGTACTGACCCAGAAACCCAACACATTTGGGGGACTGGCTATGTTATCTCTGACAACCGGAACACAACATTGCTGTTTGGCGGCAGATTTAGATAAGATGGTGGTAGCTAGGCAACCAGACATTTAAAATGCCCTACCACCAACCAAACCGAGTACTTAAACAAACCCCGCTGGTGATCGAACCCGCGACCTTCGAATCGTAAATCCAATGTCGTTTACATTGAGCCACGGAGGCGGTTAAATAGGCGGTTGCTTAGTGTGAATGTTCGGTATTTCAACGAGGCTTCGCCTGCGTAGAACAACGTTATTAGCGGAAATTTGTTCATCCCGCGGGAACAACTCACTTTATCGGGATAAAAAATATCCTATGTTTCAATCCGGGCTATATTCTACCTATATATCAAATTTAATCCAAATCCGTCCATCCGTTTCGCCGTGATTGATCAACAAACAAACAAACATCCAAACTTTCGCATTATAATATTAGATAATAACATTATTTTCACATACATGATTACATGACATACATCTTCGGACCACTAGGCGTGGGGAGGGATTCCACCCGTATATAGTTAATATACCGAACATTCGCACTAAGAAGTTCGATTCTTCATTCATCATCCGAACAGCCAAGGCACGGAACTCCCTCCCGGCGTCAGTCTTTCCTGAATCCTACAACCTTGGGATCTTCAAGAGCAGAGTGAATAGGCATCTACTGAGCTCGCGTGCTTCATCTCCGACCACATCGTCACTTTCCATAAAAAAAATGATCATTTTTTTTTTAATGCATAACGGGTTGGTACTTGACCTCAATCACACCTGATGTTAAGTGAAGATGAGGTCGAAGATGGGAGCGTACTGACCCGGAAACCCCAACACATTTGGGGGACTGGCTATCTTATCTCTGACAACCGGAACACGACAATGCTATTAACATTGCTGCTTGGCGGCAGATTTAGATAAGATGGTGGTAGCTAGCCAGGCGGACATTTAAAATGCCCTACCACCAACCAAACCGAGTACTTAAACATGTACCCCGCTGGGGATCGAACCCGCGACCTCCGAATCGTAAACCCAATGTTGTTTACATTGAGCCACGGGGGCGGTTGAATCATACTATATTATAGACATTATCCGAGCTAATCACGCTTACATGAGACATGTACAATCGCAAAGTGTTGGATCGTTTGTATAGAAATTAATAATACACCTCACCTTGGAGGGATAAGCGTCACCGACAGCCATCAGCTGTTTACAGCTGTTGTAGAGCATCCACATCTGGGACTCGAACTCCGACTCGTACAGCATGTCGCACAGCATAGTTATCATTGGGGATACCTACAACCATAACGCACTATTTTTATACAATACAAATACAATTTATTGCACAAAAGGAGAATATACATTTTACAAAGCACAATACTGATTAGACTTTATAATTTTACGCAAAATACGAGAACTTTATTTGACCCAGCGAACACCCCACAAAATAACAGTGAACGGTGCTGCGATTCAAATAAATAGCTTATTTCTCATAAACAAAGCCTTAACAAGGAAAGATAATGTTGAAGTTACTGGCTGGTGCCCTTTTCTATATTTGAACTGTTGTTTATATATTTACATAGTTACTGTTTGTCAATTTTGTCACTAATAAACAAAACGTCCTACAGCATAGGCATGTTTATTTTTCTAACACGTTATCAGCACGAAAACTCTGTAATTTTATTAAGTTTCTTAGTATTCAGTGCCGTGTTATAATTATTTAGTGGTGTAATTGTATTTTATACACAATGGCCAATAATAATTCGATTGGTAATGGTGTAAACCGAACTGTCAGTGCATGCCAAAAGTTTTCTCAACCGAGTCACAGTACGAATCTTCCTAGTTCAATACAATTATGCGGCAGAGAAGGTTACACGACTTGGAAATTTAAAATGAGAAATCTTTTGTTGCACGAGGATCTTTGGGAAACAATCGATGGCTACCCTGAAGGTGATACCACTACCTTAGCTATAAAAGCACGTAATGATCGTAAAGCTTTATCTAAGATATGTCTAACGTTAGATGGCCCTGCTATTACTCATGTGCGTAGCTGCTCATCAGCAAAAGATGCTTGGTCTGCCTTGAAAAATGCTTATGAGGATCGAGGTATGGGTCGAAGGCTTGCACTTGAAAGGAGACTGTACAGATTGAATCTAGTAGACTTTAATAATATGGAGTCGTATATTAACGCTGTACTTACTACAACTCAGGATCTGTCGGATATCGGAAAGAAGATTGACGATGCTTCCATTGCTGCGATATTATTAGGCGGTCTTACAGATAAGTATGAACCATTAATAATGGGATTAGAAAACAGCAATGTTGATATTACCTCAGAATTGGTGAAAACGAAGCTTTTAAATGAGATGTCTCGTGATACAGAACCTGTCTCAGCTTTGAGGACGAATATTCGTCCAGGGAAGTCCAATAAAAAGAAACCTGTCATCTGTTACGATTGCAAAGAGCCAGGGCATAAGCGCCCAGATTGCCCACACAAGAAGGCAAACTCCAAAGATAAAAGGTCAAAGGAATCTGCCGTGTTCAGCGCTCAAGCTTTAAGTGAAACTCAAAGTTCGCAGATGAACAAATGGGTAATCGACTCTGGTGCTACCAGACATATGACATCAAGGACAGATTGGATGACTTTTATTAAGCCGCATGATTCCGGTAAGGTTACGGTTGCCAATGGCGAAGAAATAAACTGTACTGGTGTAGGTGACGTATTGATATGTACTAAGAGTAAAGTCATTAACAAAATCGGCGATGTTGCTTATGTTCCCGATTTAAAAGCTAATTTGTTTTCTGTAAAGATGGTTGTAGATAGAGGTTATACTGTAATTTTTGATAAAAAAGGATGTTGGTTTTATGATTCTGATGATTTTTCATGTAAAGCAGGTGCGCCAATTTTGCATGGTTCGATTAGTGGTGGACTGTACACTTTAGATTGTACTGTTAAGGTTCCTCCCAAGTTGACCTACAATGTAACACTTGGTGGTGCTACCGGCGTATCACAATATCGGTTGTGGCATAGAAGGTTAGGTCATCTTTGTCGTTTTGGTATGCAATCACTAAAAGGTCAGACTATTGTTAACTTTAACTTAGTAGATAAAGAACCTTGTATAACATGTATTGAAGCCAAGCAGACAAGAAAGTTTTTTAAAAGAGCTTCCTTTACAAGAGCGACTGAGCCACTGGAGCTGATCCACTCAGATCTGTGTGGTCCGATGTCAGAAGTATCTTTCCAAGGAAATAGGTATGCTCTGTTATTTATTGACGATTTTACACGTTGTATATTTATATATTTTATTGCTTCAAAGGCAGAGGTGAAAACCAAGTTTGTATTTTTTCAAGCATTGGTAGAGAAACAAACAGGTGCTCATATAAAAACTCTTAGGACCGACAATGGGACAGAGTTTGTTAATAAGGAACTTACTGAATATTTACGTTCACAGGGAATACAGCATCAAACGACAGCGCCATATAGCCCCCAGTCAAATGGTGTGGCAGAGCGCACCAATAGGTCGATCATAGAAAAAGCTCGCTCTCTACTGGCCGGCAGTTTTTCTTCAAAGGCCTACTGGCAAGACGCATTCGAAATGGCTGTATATCTGAAGAACAGATGTCCTCATCGTGCCCTTAATTGTAAAACACCGTACGAGAAATGGTATGGTCAAAAACCAGACTTAAATCATTTAAGAGTGTTTGGTTGTAAAGCACTGGTCCATATTCCCTCTTGCAGTAGAAGGAAGCTTGATATAAAAGCAGAAGAATTGTTCTTTGTTGGATACTCTGATGATCCGAATTCCTATTACTTTCGTAATGCTCGCTTTCCGAGAAAAGTAATAAAGTCTCGTGATGTTACTTTCTTTGAAGACTGTTTCTTACATGCAAATAATACGGAATCAAATTCTATTGTTCCTACCGAACTATCTACTCCTATTATTTTTTCTTCTGATGCAGATGCTCCTGTACTGGAAGAAACAAATGTAAATGATCAATGTCAAATTCAGGTAGAGACTCCTGAAGCGGTTTCTGCACTCGGACAGCCATCTGAAACTGAAGAAGAAAATAGTTCCATCATAATGGAGCGGCGATATCCTACTAGAGAGAGGAACCCACCCGATTTCTTGTCCTATCAAGTTAGTAGCTCATTGGTAGAGCCAAATGAACCTACCACTTATGCGGAGGCGATCAATGCTGTAGATGCTATTAAGTGGCGACAGGCAATGGCAAATGAGTACAACTCCCTTCAGAAACTCAAAACGTGGAGGTTGGTAGACAGATCAGGTAAGAAAGTCATACCTTGCAAATGGGTGTTTAGACTCAAGAGAGATGCACAAGGCACTATTGCAAAGTATAAGGCGCGTCTCGTAGCAAAAGGCTTTAATCAAGTAGCAGGAAGAGACTACTACGAAACTTTTTCTCCTGTAGTCAGAATGTCTTCCTTACGTACACTCTTTGCTTTAGCTGTCGAGATGGGACTAAAAAGTCGGCATATGGACGTGGATACTGCTTTTCTCAACGGAGATCTCGAAGAGGAAGTTTACATGGAACAGCCTCCTGGATTCTCCATTAATTGCGAGGATAAGGTATGCTTGTTGCAAAAGTCTTTATATGGGCTTAAACAAGCACCACGGGCATGGAATAAAAAGTTAGATCAAACTCTACTCTCCATAGGTTTTTCAAAAACACCATCGGAACCCTGCGTGTATAAGAAACTTTTTGGAGAGGAGTTAGTCATAATGGCCATCTTTGTAGATGATATCATTTTATTCTATGACAGTGATAAGACTTTTGACACTGTCAAATCTGACTTGGAAAAATCTTTTAGTCTTAAAGATTTAGGTCCTTTAAAATATTGTTTGGGGTTAAATATAACTCATAATACTAATAGTTTGGTATTAAGTCAGCATACCTACATTGATAAACTTTTGTTGAAGTTTGGTATGCAGAACTGCAAACCGGTGAGTACTCCTTTACAGAATACAAAACTCGACGTCACAAGTAGTGACGAAATAACTGAGGTTTGTTCATATCCATATCAGGAACTAGTAGGTTCTCTGATCTTTTTGGCTGTTAATACTCGTCCTGACATAGCGTTTGCTACTAGCTTCTTGGGGCAGTTTAGTTCCAAGTATAATAAGTCGCATTGGCTGGCAGCTAAAAGAGTGTTGCAGTACTTAAAAGGTACTATTAACTACTCTATTACTTATAGAAAAAGTGGTAAGCCCCTTTACTGCTATGCAGATGCTGATTGGGCTAATTGTACCCAGACTCGTCGTTCATACACAGGCTTTTACATGGAGTTGGCGAACGGACCGGTCTCATGGGAAAGTAAGAAGCAGCCTACGGTGGCTTTATCATCTGCCGAAGCTGAATACATGGCGTTAACAGCAGCTACTAAAGAATCTTGTTATTTGCGTCGCTTCGTATCTGAAATTACTGGTAAGTTAAATTGCGTGGTTATATATAAGGTCCTAATTTATTAACCCCGATCCCGTCAACACATGATAGTGCTAGTCCAAAGGGTTCAAAAAAAAGTATAGTTATAAAAAAAGAAAAATAAAAATAAAATAACATTAAAAATAATTAACCATAAACATATTATTCCTTTCCTGCCTGTTCATTACTTTACTGGAAGGCGGACGAATTGTTTACACACACACACGCACACCGCAGCCTTCAACCGATCAAAAAGAACTTGCTTGTATGACGAGAGCGCATAACATAAAAGCAATTAGAAAAACAGAGACAGAAAATCCGCGGTTGGCGACATTGCCAGATCGCGCGAATTCTCTGTCTCTGCCGCCGCGCGTGGCTCTGTCTCTGTCTTGTCTGTCTACTACTACCAGTCATTTCATTGTTCGGGAGCGATATGCACGCGGGATACAGCAGACTCGGAACGTCTGAAAGTTTTCGTCTACTGAGATGTAATGATATCGATGGGTTGGGTTCGATCCCCAAATAGTTAGGTAGGTAGGTACCTATCTAGTATTAGTTCGATATAATGTCGACAAAGCACACTACGCTGTTGAAGAGTTCTACTATCTACCTATTCCATCATCAGACCCTGGTCACCAAGTGAAATGTGTTGAACTTGTCAAAACAAATCAAATAAGCTCAAACTAGCAGCCACTAGCCATCTAAGAGTTCTACTATCCAACTCCCGGATTCATTATCAGATTATCTCGATACCTAGTTGGACCTATACCTACCTACTTACCAAATTATTTTGTTGTCATCGATTAAAATGTACCTACTTCCTAGATTTGTTTACATAATACGTAGTTATAGGTACCTACAGAGTGAGTATAACGATCGTTATTTTAAAACAGTTTAATAAACTATTATTTTAAGTCAAAACACAAAATTTAGTTCTTACAAACGCGCAATGAATCAGCTGGTGCTATAAGTCGTTGGTCTGTAACAGGGTCATTGGCCGCTCGCTTGACCCGAAGTCTTATGGTGCGTTTCCACGCTTGCCAAGGCTCGACAAGCATCTACAAGCCCCAAGCGTCCACAAATCTCGCTTGGCATTTGGAACTCGTTTACATGCTTGTGAATGCGCCAGTATGCTACGTACATCCAAGCATGGCGGACACCGAACTTGTATCGGCAATTACGTTTGGTTTAACCTACTTTTATTTGAAATACAAGCAAAGAACAAAAGTTGCCATCAATATCTCTTTTTTGGTTTTGGTAATATTCTAAAAGCAATAAACTCTCTTCGTTCGACCAGCCACTCATTTTGAAAGACAGACGTGCGTTATGTATGATAGGTAAGCTTTGTTTTAATTGTGTGTGATGTTTATCAGAATTACTTAAATAAATTGTGAAAATGTTTCAAAAGATTTGGTTTTATTTATGTTTAGTTTCGTATTAGTTTGTTTGAATGCATGGAGAGGCGAAGCGGGGACGCGGAGTGAGTTGTGCCGCGGGCCTCACGGGCGGACGGGCTCCCGCACTCGAGCAGTTCCTCTCCGCCGGGAGACCGTACGCACGCCTCCGCACCGCTAGTTGCGCTCGCGCACCAACACGTGGTTGGAAGCGAATTGTGTCTTAGTTTGGATATTAATTATTGTTATACTAGGTGAATTGCTGTTCTGTGCCGTGAATGGATGTTTGTTGGCGTGTCCACGCGGCATTGGAATGCGCAGGAACGCCATATTGGAGCTTGGCGGACCGACAGGTTAAACAAAACGAATTATTCTGTAGATAGGTATGCTAAGCTATCTTAATTAGCGATAGGCGACTCCGAGATTATGTACCTAAGTTATTTAGCTAACTAAAACAGTGGTTCAATCTGATAATGGTATGGTATAATTAACCGAATGAATGTAGGTTACCTCCAAAATCGACTGCTATGTATGAATGATAGGTAAATTACTTATCAACCTGAATCATAGTTTGAAGCCAGGTAATCAGTATTTTTCCGATATTATTATTATTTTTATTAATTTACCGAATGCTTTCGGGTAAGCACGCGTCCACCTTCATCTTCATCCTCACTTAACATCAGGCGTGATTGAGGTCAAGTGCTAACCCGTAGTGAATAAAAAAAAGGATAATTTTGTAAGTAGACAGGCTAATCGTAGTCATTTAGCGAGCGCTAGCTGTTGTATCCCGAAGTGAACAAAGTTCAGCAATTATTTCTCAGGTAGGTAGGTATTTGCTAGTATTTAACATGTTGTTATTCTGATGACTGGAGCTGTATGAGATTTGTTCGCAGCAAGAGGTTATAGGTACCGAGTTCCTTTTTAAAATTTTCTATGATCTGGATGTTCTGACCTCAGGAAACTTACCTAGTAACTCATAGTAAGGGTATCGTAATTTGAGGTCGGGTAATCAATGTGTTTGTCCGACATTATTATTAGTTATGTGATGGTGACCCATGGTGGTTGTGGTGCAAACACCAAAAATTCGATGTATTAGATGGAGGCGATAGAGGGGGAATTACTCTGATTTCGCGAAATAAAATCAAGTTCAATACTCCCATGAACAGCTGATTCGGGTCGTCGGTCGACTCGGGTCGGGCGGCAAGTACCTGTCTACGGGCGGGCGCGCGTAGGCAACGCGTTGTTGCCATTCCGCTGCAGGCGGACCTGACGACACACACACATACACACTGCTAGCATTAATGCCATCGTATAGGCATTATTCAGAGTAGTACCACTAGGAAGTTTTTGTAGTTGAAGTTTTTTTAGTTAACGGTACTGATTTATTTTTAAGTTCAAATGAATATATTTAACTGACCCAATCATGTGTTAAAGGGATCGGGACTAATAAAGTAGGACGTTATATAGTGATAGTCAGTCTGCAATTAAATTAGCACAAAATCCAGTTCACCACAGTCGCACCAAGCACATTGACACCCGTTTCCATTTTATAAGGGAGAAAGTTTCTGAAAGGGTTGTGGAAGTTATGTTCGTACCGACTGAAGATATGTGGGCGGACGTTTTAACAAAGGCATTAGGTCGTTTAAAACATGACAAGTGTACTAAAAACATTGGTCTTACATAATTAATATATAGGTAATTGATTTTATGGATCGTGTTTTGTTAGTGGTATTATTTGTCTATTCTTTTTAATCGTTAATGTTCTTTTCTTTTTCTTAGGTCTATTTGTTAACTAACCTTTCTAAAAACATTAAGATTAAGAGGGGTGTGTTGAAGTTACTGGCTGGTGCCCTTTTCTATATTTGAACTGTTGTTTATATATTTACATAGTTACTGTTTGTCAATTTTGTCACTAATAAACAAAACGTCCTACAGCATAGGCATGTTTATTTTTCTAACAGATAAGAATGTCGAGCTGTAGTAATTTAGTTTCAGATTTTTTAGGCCTGTATTAATAAAACCATCCTCAAGTAAACGTGTTGATCAATTTTCAAAATAATTTCAAATTAATATAATTTAATTTCCATGTTTCAATTCTGATTTTTCTTTGTGTTTTAATTTTTCAATTGACATTTGAATTCACAATTGTTATTTTAAAGTTTCAATGTCTACCACTGTTTATTAACGTAGTTATAGGTGACTGTACTAACAAAGATGGACCTTATTGTCTGGAAAAAATAAATGATTTATTATAAACCTAACTTGAGACCTGAAAAGCACGTGCATACTCAAGCAGTACTCACTTGACGAGGTGCGCGTATTAATAAACGAAACTCAAGACTATCATTCGTTCGCTGCTGAGGCGAATACTTGAGAAGTGATCGCAGCTAAGTAGACCTCAAGATTGGTTTATAAATTAGCATGGAGCTTGAGATAGCTTCAACTGCTTAAGACGCATCTCGGTTAATACAGCCTCAAGACTTATATTGAGATTGATTTATTAATACGGGCCTTAAAGTACTGCAAATAACTTTGTGTTGCTCCGATTATCCACAATTATTAAGACGGATCACGATGACCACCGAAAATCGTTTTATAAATAAATAAATATTGCGGACACTTACACCAATCATCTAGTCCCAAACTAAGCGAAGCTTGTACTATGGATACTAGATAACGGATAAGCCTGCATATTTTATATTTGAGAATGAGTAGCACTGTTCATAGGATTTACATGTTATTATTTATTTTTTTATGTACACCGGGTTAGCACTTGCCCTTAATCACACCTGATGTTAAGTGAAGATGAGGCCGAAGGGCAGCGTACTGACCCGGAAACTAAACATTTGGGGAACTGGCTATCTTATCTCTGACATCCGGAACACACAATGCTATTAACATTGCTGTTTGGCGACAGATTTAGATAAGATGGTGGTAGCCAGGCGGACAATTAAAATGCCCTACCACCAACCAAACTGGGTCTAAACATATACCCCGCTGAGGATCGAACGCGCGACCTCCGATTCGTAAACCCTATGTTGTTTACATTAGAGCCACGAAGGCGGTTAAAATTATATTAATTATATACTTATTAAAACACTGATGAGATCGTGTTATACACATAATACAAGCACAAAAGAAAAGTATGTACACTTCATCATTTATGTCAAATGTTCATTGTATTTTATTTTTGTGTGCAATAAAGAATTTAAAAATAATAATAATAATAATAAAAGGAACGTATGACGATTGCTGAACGATTCCCGTAGTTATTTTGAAACTAATAAATTCAATGAAACACGTTTACATGTTGCTACAGATTCAGCTTTCATAAAAACCGGTAGTTTTTTTTTATCTTTGCACATACACACAGCGCCATCTAGTTCTAGATTTCATTTTATAATGTAACTATGTTTCTTTGAATTTTTAAATTCTAAATAGACTACAGCGATCTGCATGTGTAATACATATTTTAGATTATTTATTTAGAGATTTTTTTTTAAACGAAAGGAACTAGAGCACGAGGCCGCGAGTATATATATACCTCTGTGGCTTTCGCTATGTGAAAGTTATATGTGTTGATGAGCTGGTATATCTGTCTGCTCGGTGGAATCACGTCTCTCGCGGTCAGGGGCGTCAGTTTGGACTCTGAAGGTCTGCAATAATACAGAAGCACACGATTAATGCATCACCATAATAATAACCTTAGACATACACACAGCGCCATCTAGTTCTACAGTAAGCAAATATAGGCTTGTGTTGTGGGTGTATCCACAACACAAGCCTATATATCCAAGCAAAAGTGTGTAAGATAGACAGATAGATAGATAAACGTTTATTTGTTTCTCCAGCCACACACATACATTGAATAAGATTTATAATTAATTAATACACATAATTTAGACTACTGTACAGTTCAATAAAAACAGAACATACAAAAGTACACGCAAAATATAGGGCTAAAAATAAATAGTGTAAGGTGCAAAAAGGTTTGATTGACTTGTATCTTTGTTTGTAAACGCTTTATTGTACAAACAAATAAATAAATATCCTTAGACATACACACAGCGCCATCTAGTTCCACAGTAAGCAATAGGCTTGTGTTGTGGATACCAGATGGTTGATATACTACATAAATACATATATTTTTTTTGTAAATAAATACTTATTATAAATGAAAACATCCATAACTCGGGTACACATGTCCGTATTCATCACACGAACATATGCCCCAAGCGGGATTCGAATCCGCAACCTTTTGGTATAGTGGTCAGCTTTTTAGGTTTGCTCAAAGGTGCCTCGGTCGTTTGCCGCACGCTGTGTGGACGCCACGTCTTTTAATCGCTCGATCGAAAAAATTCAGATCAGTATCGACGGATAATAAATGTGTATGCCGCAAATATTTTGACTTTGGGATACCAGGGGTCCTAGTTATACTAACAGCTGAGTAGATGATTTTTTTTATGCTAAACGGGTCGGTACTTGACCTCAATCACACCTGATGTTAAGTGAAGATGAGGTCGAAGGTGGAAGCGTACTGACCCCGGAAACCCTAACACATTTGGGGGACTGCCTATCTTATCTCTGACAACCAGAACACAACAATGCTATTAAAATTGCTGCTTGGCGGCAGATTTAAATAAGATGGTGGTAGGTAACCAGGCGGACATTTAAAATGCCCTACCACCAACCAAACTGAGTACTTAAAACATGTACCCGGCTGGGATCGAACCCGCGACCTCCGAATCGTAAACCCAATGATGTTTACATTGAGCCACGGAGGCGGTTAGTTTACATTAAGTTGTTAAAAAGTTTTTATTGTTTCTAAAATAACTATAGAAAACGACACAATGGCCTGCCTTTAGATTTACATCTAATGCTGTAATTTCCTAGGACCCTAACCGTAATAAACTCGTGAATTCTGCTTTTTTGTTAATCATATATGCTTTTCTTTAATCGAACGCGACTTCTGAACGCCTGGTACTGTCGCATACGGATCAATCGGTTAATTGAATTTGAGGGTCGCTGAGGGCCGTATGTCCCGCAGTTTGAGAGAAAACAGCACCCCCATCGGCTTCACGACATGGAAACTCATAGCTTTTATAATCTTCCAGTAGCATATGTATCCCTAGTACTTCCCTATCACTCTTGAGGATCTTCGAGAGTCGCTAATTTCAACATTCACACACTCAAATGCTTATGCTTAGCCTAAAGCCGGAGCATGTAACTTAATATGAGTATATTGTAATATCCCACTGTCGTATGTACCCCTGGTACTTCACCATCACTCACCTAACAACTGGCTCACTGTACTTGAGGGTCGCTGAGGGTTGCACGTCCTGCAGCCTGAGGGATGAAAGGAGTACTCCCCGCACACCTTCCCCCGCAGACATTACCAATCGTGGGCCAAAGTCCGGCTTTAGTCCGTGAAATTCAATGTTGTAGTCTACCACTAGCTCGCCGATGTTCGCCCAGTACTTCGCTATTACTATTTCTAGGGTTACGCCACCCTGGAACGAAGAAAGCAATGAGTTAATGTTTCATTAAAAACGTTTGAATGTCACACATTGCACTATTGTCATTTACAAAATAGCATTATTGTTCTTTTTTTTTCTTTTTTTTTATGCATGACAGGTTCGTACTTGACCTCAATCACACCTGATGTTAAGTGAACATGAGGTCGAAGGTGTTTGCTTTATAATTAGTCTAAGTTATAACAAAATATATTTCAAGGAAATTCAGCATGTTTACAAAATGTTCTCAACATTTTAAATATAAATAAAGAAAAAATTCATCATCATCATCAGCCCGTGAACATCCCACTGCAGTGATCTAGGCATTCCCTCATATATGGGGGAGTATGGACCATAGTTCGCCACGCTGTCCCAATGCGGGTTATACGTTCCTTACGCACACACTTACACCATAGTACGCCGACATCATAAAACTTCTTTACACACCAAACAATTTATTTACTTTCTACTGGTGTACAAGACATCTGTGTTTAATGCAAAGAATATCTCGATAATTATGAAAAGACATCTGTGTTTAATGCAAAGAATATCTCGATAATTATGAAAAAAAAATGTATTTTTCAAGTCAATACACACACATAGCCGTGGGGTGATTTTCTAAGTAAAAAACGTGGCGTTTTCGTAAAAAAAAAAACACACACAGAGTTACTCAATTTTTTGGATACCTTTGTTAGTCGATTATTAACTTTATGGGCATGATACTTTAAAAAAGGTGATTGTACTATCAATAATATGCTTTTTACACATCTGGTATTCATATGTAGAAGAAACTAAATTACGCCACAAGGCAAAGGGACTGAGGCAAACAGTTTTTTTTTTTCAGAACGATTTCAAACTATCAAAGACCATCTATGATTTTCTTTTTCTGAGAACGCCTCATTTCGATGAGGCTTAAGGCCCAGAGTACTTTGTTCCTGGTACGTGATAAACTTACGACTAGTTGAAAGGGCAGTAATGTAGGCGCTTCGGCGGTGACATTGATCATCTTCTGACTCTCGTGGCTTCGGCAGCTCTTCCGCGGCATCACTTGCATGGTGTGGACTAGAAATCGGCCGGTCTTCTCCTTGTCTTCCGTGGATATCCTGAGGACACCCCATGTTGCTTCCGTTGGTGCTATGGAATAAAAGTCTTTACGGTAAGAGAAGGCTTCCAGATCCTTGTGTTTGGCACAAGGTTATGCATACTTAGATACAAAGAAACGATCAGGATATATTAGGTCCTTACCTATGAAATTGGCGTTTTGTATGAAGAATTTCTGTTTTCTCTATATAAACATTTTTGATTTTTTATTGGGAACGGCAAATCCAAATTTAGCTAAACTTTGTGTGTATTATCGGATAACATTAAGTTAAGTATAAGCAGCGTTAATTTTTAAAAGTAACGGCTTTATAAAAGTTTCAGCGAATCTAAGAAATGATTATGGGAGCACATGAAAAGAGCTCTGTTCAATTTTTTTTCATTATGTGATTTAGCACAGAAATTAAAAAAATATTTCATCTGAAACATTGAAATAATATTCCATTTTCCAAATAAAAAACAAATTTGGATATTGCTTTGAAAATCGCAGGAATTGGTACATATGATAAACGAAGACAAACGGTATCTGTGGAAGCAGCTCTTGCAGCATATTATGGCTATGTGTCATCAGTCCTAAACTACGGACTATTATTATGGGGAAACTCCGTAAATATCGACAAAGTCTTTAAGCTGCAAAAAAAATGTGTACGAGCTATATGTAATGCCTGGTTTCTGGATAGCTGTAAGCCATTGTTTACAAAATTAAAGATACTTCCCCTCCCATGCATGTATATTAGATATGTTTGCTGTTTTGTAAAACGACATCCCCACTATTTTAAACTATACTCGGAAGTCTTCACCAGGCAGGGCAGATCTAAATATGCACACCGATTATATCAACCACCCTGTCATACATTTATTTATCAAAAAAATTCATTTAATATGTGCATATTACTATATAATAAACTGCCTGACGATCTTAAAACAATGAATAAGGAGAGTTTTAAAAGGTAATTGACGAAATGGCTTAATGATAAATGTTTTTATAGTGTGAAACAGTACTTAGATTCGTAATATATTGCATTCTCTACCTACTCAATGACAATAATAATATATTTATAATTGACATTTCCATAATTGACATGTATACGTAATAATTTTTATTTTAATGAATTAAGACTTTTTGACATTGTTATTTTTAATTGTAAATGGTATAAGATTTAAAGTGTATTTGATTTTAATATTTGCACGTCTGCGAACAGACTGGATACACCGAACTATAATTATATTAAGAACTTATATAAATAACTGTATTCATGCAAATAAATTATTGATTATTGATTATTGAAGAAAAAAAACTCTAATTTCATAGGTAAAAGACCCAATACATTACGGTTCGAGGATATATCTCAGCCGATATGCACCTCTATGGACGCTGGTCTGAATAAAACTTTATTTACTTATTTATGATCATAGATCGCAGTAGGTAGTGCGATTTTACTTACAAGCTAAATTCAGCCGTATTTATTGTATAAATAAAACGAGTTAATCAAACTCTCCATGCGACTTACGCTCTTTTTAAATTGAGAAAATAAGAGAAATGCAGCACTGACTGTGCTTTTTTACTGTTTTTGCTCAGTTTGAAAAGGGTGTAAGTTGCAAAAAGATTTGATTAACATGTTTCTTTGTTTGTAAACGCTTTATTGTACAAATAAATAAATATCCTTAGACATACACACAGCGCCATCTAGTTTCACAGTAAGCAACTATAGGCTTGTGTTGTGGATACCCGATGGTTGATATACTACATAAATACAACTTATTATAAATGAAAACATCCATCTCGGGTTCACACTTTAGGCATCAAGACGAATCTAACGATATAAACATTACACTCTTTCCTGGGAAGTCGGGTAAAAAGCAAGGAACAAGGAACGAACGAACAAGGAACAAGGTCTTTGGTTATGAGTGGATTACTGGCAATGGAGATAACCATCTATTTTTTTATTAAGTAAAGATGAGGCCGAAGTTGACAGCGTACTGACCCGGAAACCCTATCTTATTTGGGAGAACTGGCTATCTTATCTCATTCCTATCACATATTAACATTGCTAGTTGACGACATATTTACATAAGATGGTGGTAGCTAGCCAGGCAGACATTTAAAATGCCCTACCACCAACCAAACCGTGTACTAAACATGTACCCCGCTGGGGATCAAAACCGCGACCTCCGAATCGTAAACCGAGTGTTGTTTACATTGAGCCACGGAGGCGGTTAAAATCTATGAAATTACCTATAACGAAATGCCTCCTAATCGCAGCCGGCTTGAATAACACCTTCTCCTCGCATATCATGGGACAGCCGGGCTGCGTCAGCTTGAGCGGCTCGGGCTGCAGCACTGTGATGGGGATCCGGAACACGGGGCCCTTCTCTATGCAGGCCACGTCAAACGCGTTGATGCTGGGAATAAACGTAGTAAACAAATATGTAGCAATAATTTATTTAGCTAATAGTAATTGCCGAAAAACAGAAAACATGTTATATTGTAATCAATATTATTATCAATGTTAAACTTAATGCACTTTTCCGTTTTCTTTTAAAATGGTGGAAAAGAGTGCGTCGTTTTTCCTTGTTATAATTAGTTAACGTTTGTTTATCCTAACTGTAAGTTGTGTTTACCTATAAGTAATTGCACATCTTAATTTCTCAAGATTCGTTCCAAAAAACCGAGTAAGAAAGGAAAGAAGAAAATATTTAAGCCCATCTCATGACACATACAATCAAGTACAAAGTGTAAAGACGTGTCTTGGGCGACGTGTTTTTATGGTTTCCTAACACCTAACATGTTATTCTAACCAAATATGGGCGTGGCCTGTTTTGTTAGCAAAAACAAGCGAACATGTTATCCGAGGTGGACGGAAAACATGCCTGCGAGATGGTATTTTTAATTTCATCGTTGCTTGCGAATATGGAGGGCGGCTTATTAGTTTCGTATTTTCATATTAAGTAGAAGTTCTGTTCAAAATTCGCATGAGACTTCAATGTTTTGCTAACATGTTCAGCAAACATGTTTTATTATTTTTTGGAGCAGAAGACCCGGCTTTATACAGTCGATACACATAAAAAGGTAAACATTGTGTTTGCCATCTAATTGTGTCGCATGGTGGTCTCCAACTCAGCATGGGTTGTATAGTTGAGGAGGGTACCGACACTGACCTGGCGTAGTGGGCTCCGGGCGACAGCCCCGTGGTGTCCACTCGCAGCGCGATGGGCCGAGAGGCGTTCATCATGTCGAGATGGCGCGGGGCCGACACCCAGGGCGCGGAGCAGGCCAGCGCCAGGCGGAGCCCGAACTCGATCTGCCGCGGGATCACCGACTTGTCTGCAACGCACCACGGGCTACATACACCTTGGTGTATCCGTTTGGTATACACGTGAACCTTATTAGGGCCGGGTTACACTTGGTCGTCGGTCGATGGTATGAGTCGATCGCCGGATTAGGGCCTTGGCACACTAAGCCGCAGCGGCGACATTGGCAAGTGTGTATTCGCATATTATTATTTATTTAAAATTTCAGGGTACAATTTATTGGCCCATCTAGTGTGGTTAGGTTAGGTTAATTAGTATTCCTCTAAGAACGCAGATTTCTCTTATAATTTACTGGATACGCGTTTGACCATAATCTCAGCTGATGGAAAGTGACGATGTGGTCGAAGATGAAGCACGCGATCCCAGTTAATGCCTATTCACTCTGCCAAGATACCAAGGTTGTAAGATTCCGGAAACACTGACGCCAGAAGGGAGTTACGTGCCTCGTCTGTTCGGATGATGAATGAAGTGTCGAACTTCTTAGTGCGAATGTTCGGTATATTAACTACATCCTCTTATAGTCATGTTTATAGGCTCTAATGCGATTTTGTCATAAAATAAATGTATTTTGAACTGATTGAAGTCGGAAATCTGCGGAATAAGGCCGCCCACATCGGCCAACCACCAATCACCGACGATCGCCAACCGTTATTTTGTTCACCAAGTTTGCCGACGACTGCTTGACGACTACTGTAGTATATGTCATGACGCACCTCTACCCTTCTAACTCTAACTACGTTAAGCGTAGTATATGTGACTGTACGATGTATTCGGGACGGATTACACGCGTATAATCAACTGTGTTTCTTTTAATTACTCTCCCTGGTCCCCACGACGCAATACAAGTTCTGGGTCCACTAACGAGCAAAGCAATCAAAGGACCACATAATACTCAGGAACATGTTCACACGGCCGCGGCATAATTCAAGTCAAGCTACTAGTGATGCAAAATTACGTAGTTTTACCGAAAACGCTAGTAAAATACGAGTAATTTACGGTCATTATAAATGATCGTAAATTACGGTAAAATTACCGGCGACTTATGACGTTATTTATATTGTGCGGCATAAGCGCCCACGCCGTTCCGCTGTCAAATCAAATCAAAAAAATATTTATTTCGTAGGATTAAAATTATCACTTGAAAACGTCACATTTTTTGTCTTATTATTAGAGTTTTTGACACTATTGCTCATTCACAAAGCTGATTCCCCAGAGAAGAACGAGCAAGAAACTCAAGGGTTGCTCTTTTAAATAAGTTTGGGTTACAATTATATATTATAATTAGACTGAACATCGCCGAGCGGTCTATGTCCATGATTGCTTATCATCCAGATAGTCAGAAATTTTATAATAGCCTTTGGTAAATAATGTCTGTTTTATGATGGTTTTGAATTTATTTAAAGATAAATTTTGAATCCAATGGAACCTTCATATAAAGGTGTATACATTGCCCCTTTAATGACTTAGTGACTTTGTGTAAACGGCTGACATGAACAGCAAGTTTATTTTTATATCTAGTATTAACATTATGTATATTTATTAAACGATTCTAGATTTTTTCTTACATACATTAAGTTTTCGTAAACATATTGCGATGCTAATGTTAATATATTAATTTCTTTAAATTTATTCCTAAGAGACATTCTGGGGCCCAGTTTGTAAATTGCCAGTGTTGTTGGCGGGCGACTGAGCAACCGGCGATTAGTTTGCTTTATCCAGCAGACTACACGCGTATAAGTCAACTACCTTGTATGTGAAAATTATGGCACGAAATTTTAACGCCATCTGTTGCATGAACACGATATTTCTTTAGTAGCAGTTTAATACGTTTTTTATCGAATATCACCATATATTACCATAAAATAAGGCATTTTACGTAAGATATAGTTTTTTACCGTATTTTATCGCTTTACATCCCTTCAAGCTACCACCAAATGACTATTTTGTATGTAAACTAAACCGATACGAGTATTGCAGTGACGTTGCGCGTTGTTTTAGAAAAAAAATCCACTGTTTCATAAAAAAGTTCAGTACCGAAATTAGGACCTTATTCTCCCTGTGTTTACTAACAAATTGGAATTCCATGCCCAATACACTCCCGAAAAGCTATCATACTAAATATTCTGTTACACTAGACTTTAACTACTTTACTACATATACTACACCTGCAACGAAAAGGGTATATCAAGCCGAAATGTACGAAGTTTTAAACTATCTGAAGCACTTCTTACTACTTCTTAATCTTCTACAGTAGCGTAAATCATTTGAGCCACGACGGTATTTGAAGATGTGGAATCTATTTTACGTCTTCTAGTTTTAAAAGTACTAAAGATCTAATAGAGGGTTCGACAAGATGCCTACTACATGGGGGCTTCGCATGACAGACACTATAAACGTCTATGTCGCGCGACATAATATTTGTCCGGCTCATTCTCTTAGATGAAATATATAACTATCCCACTCTCACACCAACGTCGCGTGCGACAAACAATGTCATGCTACCGGGGCACAACTGAAGGTGTCACAACCTGCGCTTGAGAGAATCCGTATATTGGAGACAATCTGGGCTGTATTTCAGGTCTTCTAGTTATATAAAAGAGCTAAAGCTCTATTAGAGGGTTCAATAAGATGCCGTCTACAGCTGAATGTGTCACAACCTGCGCTTGAGTGTCCCCGTTTGTTTTGTTGTAAGATTATAAAAATAACCTTTATTCTGATCTGATAACAGATGCGCTAAATAAGATACTGTAATTACGATTGGTCTGATAACAGATGCGCTAAATAAGATACTGTAATTGCGATTGGTCTGATAACAGACGCGCTAAATAAGATACTGTAATTGCGATTGGTCTGATAACAGACGCGCTAAATAAGATACTGTAATTGCGATTGGTCTGATAACAGACGCGCTAAATAAGATACTGTAATTGCGATTGGTCTGATAACAGACGCGCTAAATAAGATACTGTAATTGCGATTGGTCTGATAACAGACGCGCTAAATAAGATACGTAATTGCGATTGGTCTGATAACAGACGCGCTAAATAAGATACTGTAATTGCGATTGGTCTGATAACAGACGCGCTAAATAAGATACTGTAATTGCCATTGGTCTGATAACAGACGCGCTAAATAAGATACGTAATTGCGATTGGTCTGATAACAGACGCGCTAAATTAGATACTGTAATTGCGATTGGTCTGATAACAGACGCGCTAAATAAGATACTGTAATTGCGATTGGTCTGATAACAGACGCGCTAAATAAGATACTGTAATTGCGATTGGTCTGATAACAGACGCGCTAAATAAGATACGTAATTGCGATTGGTCTGATAACAGACGCGCTAAATAAGATGGTGTAATTGCGATTGGTGTGATAACTGACGCGCGAAATAAATTACTGTCTCCGACTCCTTTGGCTTGATATACCCTTTCCGTTACGTTATGTCTAAAGCTAATTTTAATATGATACTATCGCGTTCTTATTGTTATAGGAAGAAAGGGCGCCATATTAAAATTAGTTTCAATTTAGAGAGGTGTCATCAGTGTCTAGCTACATAAAAAGTTATTTTAACTCACACAATTCGTTTCGATAACAGCAATCTATCTTTTTCGTGCCTAAAGAATTAAATAACAAAATATCAGCGTGCTATATCAACAGCCTTACACGTCCCCACTGTTGGGGCAAGCCTCCTCTCACTATAAGGGTATGAGCCATAATCCACAACACGGGCCGTGTGCGGTATATTTGTGTCAGACTAGTGGCCCCTGTACACCACCAACTGGGTTAACGACTGCTTTCTATTGAAAACAACCAGGACCGACTATTTGTCGTGTCCTCCGAAGCACCAAAACGCTCGTATTAAAATGCCACTAGTGGTCGCCCATACAAGGACTGACCGCACCAGACATTGCTTAACTTCGCTAATCGAATAGCATGCTATATAAATAAGGTAATTATATACAGTTATATACACGTCCCTACTGTCAAAGATATTGGAACACAGTCATCCCGTCATTCCAAATGTGCTCGAGACGGCATTGTAGGTAGTGTAATTGCATCTCTTGTCTGGTTAAGGCGAAGGCTAGACTTTCAATTTAAAATGCAGTCCTTCATTGTGATAAATACTTATGGAATACATTCCGTCCACGGAATAAATAGGCAAGACTAGACGTTCAGTACGTTTCAGATCAGCATTATAACGTGTTTCGTATAGTTCGGACGTGAAATGGATCCTTCATGGACATTATAGTTAACTTCCAGCTTTTTAAAATGTTTTGTAGAGCGTGACACGAGAAGCGGACCCACTACGCCTAATATGGCAAGGTGACGCTAGGATATTTTCACTGCCCGGAGAGCGAGTTGATAGTGAAGTCGAACCCCGGAAGAGGATGAACCGTCACAGATAAGCGACTGATACAAGAACTGTAGGGGGATCCAGAAGTGCACAGGCGCGATGAACCTTTGGAGGATGGAGCTTTTAACTGATTTATAAATAGTAGCAGGCCATTGACAATTTTTTTTATGCACTATGGGTTAGCACTTGACCTCAATCACACCTGATGTTAAGATGAGGGCGAAGGTGGTAGCGTACTGACCCGGAAATCCCAACTTATTTGGGAGACTGGCTATCTTATCTCCGACAATCGGAACACAACAACAATGCTATTAACATTGCTGCTTGGCGGCAGATTTAGATACGATGGTGGTAGCTAGCCAGGCTAACATTTAATATGCCCTACCACCAACCAAACCGAGTACTTAAACATGTATGTACCCCGCTGGAGGGGTATAATCATAAACCCAATGACTATTTGGTGAATATGAAATTATCAATAAAGTGTATTTTTTATTTAATTAAAAATGCGTTAAACCTGCGCTGCAGGGGAAAAGAAAATATGATATAACGCCATATCTATGCTTTTAAATGGCATCATTTTTATTTAAATTCGAAGCGAAATAAACGAACAAAACCATTGGATTGCAGGATATGAAGCAACAAATGCTGTAAATCGAGCTGTACTGCAGCTTCGAAATAACCAACACCTTCTCACCTTCCATATCATGATGGCTCTGAAGGAAACGCGGCTCCAATGTGACGCCAATGTCTTTTGGCACGTCGTCGAGTTTAGGCTTCAGGAGGACGCCCTTCGCCCCGCCGGTGCCGCATTGGATGTTGAACGTGACGTCACGCTCAGGCTGGTCGTGGTAGGTCGATAGGAGGTCGAAGGCCTGCGAGCAATAACAATAACATTTTCAGCTACACTGCAATTTCGTCATAACTTTTCAATATGGCGCCCAAACGCCTCCGTGGCTCAATGTAAACAACATTGGGTTTACGATTCGGAGGTCGCGGGTTCGATACCCAGCGGGGTACATGTTTAAGTACTTGGTTTGGTTGGTGGTAGGGCATTTTAAATGTCCGCCTGGCTAGCTACCACCATCTTATCTAAATCTGCCGCCAAGCAACAGTGTTAATAGCATTGTTGTGTTCCGGTTGTCAGAGATAAGATAGCCAGTCCCCCAAATGTGTTGGGGTTTCAGGGTCAGTACGCTTCCACCTTCGACCTCATCTTCACTTAACATCAGGTGTGATTGAGGTCAAGTACGAACACGTGGTGCATAAAAAAAAACAAGGGACTTAACGACCTGTTTAGTGTAGTGGTTAGCAACCGCGACTAGTACACTAAAAGATCGCGGATTCGAATTCCGCTACCTAAAACAGTGGTAAATAAGAACTAACCAATTTTCTCATACGTCAAAGCCCTAAACAAGTCTAATTTTTTTGTATGGAAACTGGCTATGCTATTTTCAACCCCCGACGCAAAAAAAAGAGGGGTGTTACAAGTGTATGTCTGTCGTTTGTCGGTCTGTGGCACTGTAGCTCGTAAACGCGTGAACGGATTTGGATGGGGTTTTTTTTAGATTTTATCAAAATCGGTTTAGCCGTTTCATTTAAATCGCTTGTTTTCTCGGAGGTTTCCTAAATTTTCAACTTATAGTTCCATCCTTATGTTCGGTCTGCTAATATTTTTTAGAAAATGTTTGTATAATATGTATAAATAGCCTAAGTTCTAATGTCACAGCTCCAATAACCACGTACTTTGTTTATTTAATAATAAATATAATAAATAAATATCCTTGGACATACACACTGTGCCATCTAGTTCCACTTTAAGCAACCATAGGCTTGTGTTGTGGATACCAGATGGTTGATATACTACATAAATACATTTTTTTTTGTAAATAAACATTTATTATAAATGAAAACATCCATAATGTGACGTGTCTGTATTCATCATACAAACATGTCCCTTACGGGATTCGAACCCGCGACCTTTTGGTATACTAACACTTACCTAGATTAGGCATCACACTAATATAATTAATTGGCAAACTTAAGCAAAATTATTCTAAAACTAACCTAATTAAGATTTCTTTGACGTTATTTTTTTTTTTTGCTACAGTTATATTCCAGCCTCAGCAAACGCGGCAGCTGCATCAGCACCCTCAACGCACTATTATATTGTACATATTATATTATCTACGTATATATCACCCATATGTACAATAACCCCATTAAAGCTATTTAAGTATTATTTATAATTAGCTTTTAGGCTGCATAAGTCCTCCACTGCGATTTTTTTGGTTTATTCTACATTTAGAGCGTCGGTAGCTCAGCGGTTAAGACGCGGTCTCGTTTTTAAATTTTAATTTAATTACTTATGTGCATTTATCCAACTGCTCTTAAAACGGTGAAGGAAAACATCGTGAGGAAACCTGCATGCCTGAGAAATAACAATTTAAAGGCATGTGTAGTCCCCAACCCGCATTGGGCCAGCGTGGTGGACTGCGGCCCATACTCCCTCATTGTACAAGGGAAGGCCTATATAATTTAAATTTATCCAATGACAGCGCTATTGGATGGATTAAGCCCTCTTAAGCAATCGTCAGTATATCCAATCTACTACCGCTTCGGAAAGGGAAATTATCTGTGGAAAAAGAAGCGGTCCAAGTAACCCACAGGATCATGTTTTATTCTTCTATGACCATTCAACCATTCTTCTCCAAAATTATAATAATGACATACCCTCTCGACGTTGATGAGGCCGCAGCCCTGCGCCCAAGGCTCAACGTGGGGGAGGTAGGTGGCAGAGTTCTCCAGCGCTCGCTTCACCGAGTATGGTGAATACGGGAGTCCCTTAGCTTTCAAACCCGAGATGAGGGCCGCTGGAAACGGAAGTTATACAATAATAAATAAAAATCCATAGACCTTTTCAGGCCTAGATTTACATTTTTTAACCTACTGCTTGTTCAAAATGCAATTTCCCCCAGAGAAGAACAAGCAAGAAACTCGAAGGGTTGCTCTTTTAAAATCAGGCTTTGATGTTACATAAAGGTTTTTATTATTAATTGTGAAATAGCCTGACAAGCGAACGATCTGATTATGTCCAGGAATGATGATCATCTAAATAGTCTGATATTTTATAATATGCTTTGTTAATAAGTTATCTGGTATCCACAGTACAAGGTTTGCTGAGTTTCGGGCTAGATGATTGGCGTAAGTGACCAAAACATAGAAAAAATAAAAATTATACACACAACGTAGAAACGGACCATTATAAGACCACTTTATCTCAAGACCCATTTTCTGAGGAAGTTGTGTCAAGATTAAATTAAGAGGGGTTTATCCCACAAGGCATTCCATATAAATGTTCAAGTCCAAATTTTTCGACATGTCTAGAATGGTTAAAATTTTTTTTAAAGTTTGAAGAAAACATTTAGAAAATATCGTATTTAAAAGAATATATTGCATTTTCTCTATTACTATGGAAAATTTAAATGTACTTTAAGTAATATAACGGTATGGAACCTTTTTTTTTTTTTTTTTTTTTTTATGATTGACTGGATACGCGTTTGACCACAATCTCACCTGATGGAAAGTGACGATGTGGTCGGAGATGAAGCACGCGATCTCAGTAAATGCCTATTCACTCTGCTCTTGAAGATCCCAAGGTTGTAGGATTCAGGAAAGACTGACGCCGGAAGGGAGTTCCATGCCTTGGCTGTTCGGATGATGAATGAAGTGTCGAACTTCTTAGTGCGAATGTTCGGTATATTAACTATATACGGGTGGAATCCCTCCCCACTCCTAGTGGTCCGAAGATGGAAGGGTGACGGTGGAATAAGATTATGTAATTCCAATGCACACTCCCCGAAATGTATCCTGAACCATAACATAATGTCAACCTTTCGGCCAACATTAACTACAACAAATAACAATAGTCAACGTCAAATAGTATCTGAAATAAACCAAAATAGACAGACGGATAAATACCGCGGTGATTCCATAACTGTTCCAATTTGCCAATTTTACTACAGAATTAACATCAACCCTCGACACATTTTTTTGGACAAATTGATTCTTTTAAGGCGGCCAACCGTCCCGGATTCTACGGGACTGTCCCAATGTTGTAATGCCGCATTGGACTCATTAGTAAAATTACCCGGATGACCCGCATTCCTAACGTATTGTTTAATTATTGAAAAAATCACTCTTATTGGAAATATGATTTAAAAAAAAATTTTTTTTTTGAACAGGTTTATTGTATTGTATGTAAGATATATGTAAAACTAATTTAATTATAATTGGTGTGAATACACGCGCGAAAATGGTAATGGTATGGAGACCGGACGTGAACTGGCAAATGTCGTAAAATGATGATATTTACGTAAGTGCTGAGTTGGCCGCGTGTGACCTACTAATTGTATAACGCAGTTCATACATATATTTTGTGATTTTAAGGCAACCAATCCATCAACAAATGGTCAAAAGTCCCGCATTGACTTTCTATAGAGTTATCCTTTCACTACTTCAATCATACTGCCATCTATTCAGTTATTTGAATCTATTTTGTGAGCAACTAGGACCAAAGCTATTAATATTGTTGTTGCTATAGTGTGGTGTCAAATAAATATATGTCTATGTCTATGTCTATGTCTATGTCTACGTCTATGTCTATGTCTATGTCTATGTCTATGTCTGTCTATATCTATGCCTATGCCTATGCCTATGCCTATGCCTATGTCTGTCTATGTCTATGTCTATGTCTATGTCTATGTCTATGTCTATGTCTATGTCTGTCTATATCCATGCCTATGCATATGCCTATGTCTATGTATGTCTATGTCTATGTCTATGCCTATGCCTATGCCTATGCCTATGTCTATGTCTATGTCTATGTCTATGTCTATGTCTATGTCTATGTCTATGTCTATGTCTATGTCTATGTCTATGTCTATGTCTATGTCTATGTCTATGTCTATGTCTATGTCTATGTCTGTCTATATCTATGCCTATGCCTATGTCTATGTCTGTCTATGTCTGTCTATGTCCATGTCCATGTCCATGTCTATGTCTATGTCTGTCTATATCTATGCCTATGCCTATGTCTATGTCTGTCTATGTCCATGTCCATGTCCATGTCCATGTCTATGTCTATGTCAAAGCAACTCTATCACACGGTTGTGACGCCGCCATCGGATGCAATTACAAAATCAACCTGCGCGTATAGAAATATCTTTGTAAACTGACCGACGGCTCCCGCAACGTGAGGGGCGGCCATTGATGTTCCATTCATTAGCTGCGAGTTCCTTAGTGTGAACCTGTAATGTAGAAATTATTCAATATTACAAATTAACCGTTAATTCGTTCACATTATACCAGATCAATATCTGACCAATACCTCCAAGCGATCGGTCGCAGGTCCTATCCTTCGATCTCAGAAAAAAACGCGGGATTCCGAGCAAAAAATTATCTGACAGATTTTTTTTTTTTTTTTTTTTTTTTTATTAAAAACTGGATTCGCGTTTGGCCACAATCTCACCTGATGGAAAGTGACGATGTAGCCGAAGATGTATCACGCGCACCCAGTAAATGCCTATTCACTCTAGACTTGAAGATCCCAAGGTTGTAAGTGTCGGGAAAAACCGACGCGGGCAGTGAGTTCCATACCTTAGCAGTCCGCATTATAAATGACGAAGCAAAGAGCTTTTTTGACGTATTTGATTTTCTAAAGAAGCAAATTGAAGCACTTCCTCCAGAAGTGCAAAGGATGAATATTCCGAAAGCATTCGCGACATCTCGGATAGCTTAGCGGTAGCTGATCACTGACTTCTCTGATTCTTTCGCGTTCTAAGTATTAAGTTAAGTATTTAGTGACCTGGCGACGGAGGCGACAGCGCCGCCCGGCGCGGTGACGGCGACGCCGGCGGCCCCGTCGGGCGCGGGCCCCCGCGAGCTGTGTGGGGGGAGGGGGGGAGGGGGGGGGAGGGGGGGGCTGACCTGGCGACGGAGGCGACAGCGCCGCCCGGCGCGGTGACGGCGACGCCGGCGGCCCCGTCGGGCGCGGGCCCCCGCGAGCTGTGTGGGGGGAGGGGGGGAGGGGGGGGAGGGGGGGGCTGACCTGGCGACGGAGGCGACAGCGCCGCCCGGCGCGGTGACGGCGACGCCGGCGGCCCCGTCGGGCGCGGGCCCCCGCGAGCTGTGTGGGGGGAGGGGGGGAGGGGGGGGAGGGGGGGGGCTGACCTGGCGACGGAGGCGACAGCGCCGCCCGGCGCGGTGACGGCGACGCCGGCGGCCCCGTCGGGCGCGGGCCCCCGCGAGCTCCAGCTGAAGGCTCCGCCCGCGAGGCGCGCCCGCATGGAGTACGCGGCCGACATCATCTCGGGCGACACGTACGCGCCCACTCCTAAAGGGACACGATAATTATGAGCTTCATTGAGGAGTACCACAGATTGAGTTAAACAGCATATGCCATCTGGAAGATCAGACGGCTGACTGATGTGGCTATTGCAAGACAGGTATTTTAGTCATTTCCGCCGTATCATGTCATACAGTATTTTGCTTTGGGGATGAGCAGCTGACAGAACATATTTTTATTTTGCAAAAGGGAGCAATACGAGTTATCATAATCTACTTCGATATAACTCTCTCCGAGACAGGTTTAAAAATCAGTTAATTAAATGGTCCTTCACAGTTTATAGGTATTTAGTTCTGGTGCACTTAAGAGGCAGCCGCCACTGGTTGTGTGCACAGACTAAAACATTTTAGTTGTGCGCGGTGGTTTTGCCCATTTATTAGTTCTCGAGGATAGTAGGAGATGGCGCTAAAATCTACTAAAAGATTTGTTATATGCGCTGTATACGCTTTTATTTATAACCTTATATACCTGAGAATATCATTAATCTAAATGAAAAACAATTTAAAAACCATGTCAAAACAACATTAACAAAAAAAAGGTTATTACAAAATTAGTGACTACCTGAATGACAAAAACGCTTGGTATACTTCGCCCAGCTCCCAAAAATGATAAAATTGTATTAGTTGTATACTTTTATATACAGGGTGTAACGGTTAAGTGTAGTCATATTTTAAGGGCTTGTTCTACCCATCAATACGAACAACTTTTACTATGGGGGCAACTTCGAAATCGCGAAAAAAAAATCAGCTGTTTCATACATTGCATCGGGAGGTTATTGAATATCATAGGTCTTCCTTTTATTTCTGACACTATGTTATTTAGCAAAAAATAATCCTTATGATGAAGCCTTTCGATCGGTATGATAAAGCTACATGGTAATTTTTTTTTATAAATAAAGGGTTCGATTCCCGGTTCAACCATGTACTTATTTAAAAATCTATGAATGCAGTTTAAATTGTTTTTTAAATTAAAATAATGTCTTCTTTCAGTAAAATGTTCCATCTACAAAATTCAAGGTACTTTCCCTCCATGTGGCATAGCCGTGGGACGCCCTGTATATATAAAAAAAAAAAAAAGAAAATGATCCTGTGGGTTTTTTGCGCCGCTTCTTTTCCCACAGATGATTTCCCTTTCCGAAGCGGTGGTAGCTTGGACATATACCGACTGACCGAAAAATGCTTAGCCCTATTTTTATTTCCAATAGATTTAAATTGACATTCAACAAATGATATCATGTATCTTACGTTGAAATAAAATGCTTTGAGTTTGAATTAGCGCGACCATACGATAGCATATAAATGTTTATTTTACTTTTGTCCTCAGATTTCGTCTGGCAACACCGGCTTCGTGGTCAGGGTACGAAGTTCGAAACACGGCCATTCCGACCCAACTCACCGATGAGGATGGGTTGCGCAATGTCAGGCGGAGCGCCCACGGTGCAGAGCGCCGGACCGTGGTTGCCGGCCGACACCACCCATGACACGTTGTACCTATTCACCACCTCGCATATCACATCACCGATCCGCCTGCGAAGATAACATAACATGGCTTTATCTCAGATATAGTTACGCAAGGTGTACATTTTCCATAATCAAGAAATATTATTTCATAGGATAAAAATAACACTTAAACACGTTATATCTTATTGCTCATTCACAAAACTGTGTCTCCAGAGAAGAACCAGAGTATCCTGGCATGCTTATCATTAAAATAGACAAGACCTAACCTACTGCTTCCCACTATATTTACACCCACACACACACCACATTTAAATGTTAGTTAAATATTTATTCTTTAATTAAAGAACTAATCAAAAAAACATTTCAATTGTATTTTCCTGTTTTTAGTTCATCTTCCTGTAATCTAAAATGACCATACAGCCTAGTCTTTGACAAAGAGAACATGAGATTATAACGTTCAACTTTACGAAAAATATGGGCAATGAAAGTACCTACATTCAAAAACATAAACGTGTGACCTTCCCAGCCGCCCTGTGCCCAGCTGAGTCGTGTCTCGAGGTGTATATGTATAGAGGGGCGGGACAGCTCAGGCCAGGGTCAAAACAGAACACGGATCACCACACCAACTTATTTATTGAGAGAAACAGGTAGTACAAGGGCCTTAAAACTAAAAAAAACTATTGAGATGTAAGAATGATTAAAATAATGGTGAGACTGAGTTAAATCTGGAAATCAATGTGCCAAAAAAAAGGATCCGTCAGTTCATCAGTCAGTCAGTTTGAAATTTCGAATTTGAACTCCAATAACCCAAACCCACCAATATCTCTTCCATGCATTTCCGATTCTTCTATTTCCTTTGTTGTCGTGTCCTGGTTGGATATTAGTTGACCCAAATATATATATATATATATATATATATATAAGAAGTCATGAAAAATAGTCAAACAAGCATGCATATCAAGAGAAAACTCTTCAACACATGCATTCTACCGATCTTCACATATGGATGCCAAACATGGGCACTCACCAAAGCACAATGCAAAAGATTAAGTGTTACGCAGAGAGCCATGGAAAGGAGTATCATAAAGAAAAGAAGAATTGACAAAATAAGTATTAAGAATTTGAGAGACAAAACAGGGGTAGCTGACGTCACATACAAAACAAAACAGCTAAAATGGAAGTGGGCTGGCCATACTTTAAGAGGAGGAGATAAATGGAGCAAAATTGTAACACTATGGCAGCCTAGAGGCCATAAAAGAAACAGGGGTAGGCAATTTAAAAGATGGGCGGATGAAATCAAAGAAATGGCTGGAAAGACCAAGACTTGGAGCAGATTAGTGTATGACAAGGAAGAATGGAGAAGAATGGGGGAGGCCTTTGCCCGAAGGCACACAGAGCAGGTCATCGTAGTTTAAGAAAAACAATAAATGTATTAATAGGCTTATTTCTGATACAAGGCTATAAATAAATAAAAAACCCAAACCCACCAATGAGTATCAGCTTAAAAGAACGACACCATTACAAGCGTAGCTGAAGTATACTGTATCAATTATTATATTACTCATATTTGTATCTCACTACATCTCAAAACGTTGACTTATTAAATTGCCTTAATCTGATTTCTTGAATAATGCCAAACTTAAAACCAAAAATAGTCGAAACATTCGGAACATGTGGTAAATTCATTGTTAATCTATTCAAATGATCCAATCGCTGCTAAAAGTTCATAGCAAAATATTTTAGTTGTGTTCATATCTACTGACACAGGAGTTTCTATGATTTTATTTTCAGGATTGTAACGACATGAAACTTTTGCCCTCTGAAATATCAATATACAACTATTCAGCATTACATATTACTATGTACAATGTTTATGCTTTGTTGGGCGGTCGTCCATACTTCTATTTAGCCATGTCCTTTCATAATAGCCTTGCCTAGCCTCTGATCTCATGTCATTGTAGATTAAGACATTAGCCTGAGTGCCGAATTCGGATGTTATATGTTTATGAACATGATCCGTAGTCTCTCTACAATGACATAAAATAGAAAGTGGCTATCATATTAATGCTTTAAGCAAATAAGAAAGACTCGGAGATTTTTGAAGGGGCAAGGTGGACCCGCTGGATGACTCGTTTGTTCAGAAAGTGACATATACTAAAACTGAATGAATTTACAATACGATAGTGAATAAAAGTATTAATACATACCCCGCATTAGACCAATGGGCGTGCTCTCCATAGCTCATATTAATCACATCAATCTTCATCCGCTTCGACAGCTCCATAACCTTAATGCAAGCTCGCACTAGAGCCGTGCCGGTCTCCATAGAGCCAAGGCGGCTGTCACCTATCGTCAAGGAGATGATCTTAGCGCCAGGGGCCACTCCGTTCTTATCTGGCTCATCGGGGAAGTAACCCGATGCTATAGCTGCTACATGAGTGCCGTGGGTCGCTGGAAGAGATATTGAGTGATTAATTATGGAAATAACGAGAGTATTTCAAAATCAAAAAGCCAACAACATATTTTGTTTTTTCCGGGCGACATGTTGTATTTAGAAAACTTCGAGAAAACAAATTATATCGTCTAGATAAACCAAGTAAAAGCTACAAATCTTCGAAACGGGTTAACCAATTTCCATCAGACATGCTAACCTTTCCCCTTTAATGTAACAAACAAAACTGTACTCTAACCTGCCCAAGCACGAGTAAGGGCGTGCGCGCATGTCTGTAGTTAGGCCATAGACGTAATCTCAAAAATCAATCAAATTGCTACTCACAGCACATCCCAACCACCTCTAGAGTCAATCCGTCATCGTGTACGTTAATGCTGACCGTCATCTCGTCAAGGGCCGTTAGGTGGGCGTGGTCGTGTGTGGAGGTGAACTCGCCCAACAGTGGGCTTGAGGAGAGGTCGCCAATTTCAGACGTGTCAATACACGCTCTTAAAAAAAAAACAAGTTAAAATAAAGTCATTACCTACTATTATTTTATATGTGATAGATGATCACGCATTTTCATTTATTTAAACAATTCTAACACAATGGTATTGTGACCAGGCTTCAAAATTAGTTAAAACTTGGAACATGAAAAAATACAAAACATAATTATGATAAATCAAGAAAACGTTTTTTCTTCCTCACAGTTCCTCCACTAACAAGAACATTCAGCTTACTGTATCTATATATTTCGTGGATAATCTCTGGTTTGACCACTTACCTCCACACAGAGCCATCATGGAACAACACACAGTCATATGTGGGCCCCACATCTGTGAATTTCTTCTCTGCAGCCTGAAGCACTTCCACCCTGGCTTCTAACTCTTCCTTCTGGATCTTGTCCTCTGGGCTTAGAGTGGAGGTCTTGGATACTGATGTAAGATGAAATTGTACATCAGTTTTAAGTAGTCCATAGTTGTATAAACACAGAATATATTTTTGGATTGTCAATCAATCAATCAAACACTCTTTATTGCACAATTAACAAAAGCTACACAAAGAATACAGTGTATATCATTAATCGCACAAAAAGGCGGCCTTATCGCTAACAGCGATCTCTTCCAGGCAGACCTTAAAGATACAAGCTACCAGTAGATGAGGTTTGCACTAATAATAATTGTCTTTGATGAGCTAGGTCGAAAGTCAAGGTGCAACGCAATCATTTGCCTACATCAATCCCAAACATTTTATTTAAAAGTACTTGATCACTCACCAACATCAGTTTCAAAGTCTTGCAACTGTTTATTAGCTTCTGCAAAGGCCGGTTTGTGTCCCACATCCCACAGGTGTTCCTTGCGGTGCTCCTGTACTCGCTCCTTCAGTTTTGTCGGATACAGACTAAATGGATGGAGGACTCCAACACGCCATGCCCCTGTTGGATTTTTCCATGTCTCTGGTATCTGAGCGAAAAAACAAACACAGCCATCCAAATTTGACTTTATTTTTAAACACTATCTTACATACATACATACATCCAAATTTTACTTTTTTTTTAAACACTATCTTAGAGTTAGACCCATCAGCATCCTGCTGCTCACCTATTAATCTATAATGATAGACAGTCATCACTACATGACAGTGACACACACTGCCTAGCTCACAAATGTTTGCATATGTCTAAGGACAAGGAAACATACATCTTCCAGATAGGATGTTGGTTAAGCGTGCACTGAGGCAAAAAAAATTGAAAAATGGTCTCCCTATCGACAATCTTATCAATATTTCCACAAAAATTGTCCTTGTGAATGACTATATAGTGACAGGGATAAATAACAGATGCCAATAAAATAATTTTAGAACAATATGCGAAAAACAGCTGAAACTGACAGGTCTAGAGTCAATGACCTTACAAATTAACACCTACTCATCACAGCTGACAGTGTTCAATAACTTTATACGCTAGGTGTGAAGTAGAAGGATCAAATGCAATCACGGTAGTAAATGAGTTGATTATAGATGATTTTACAGAGATAGGAGAAAACTTACTTTCAATTTACGCCCCGTCAGGCCGGTAATGCATCCGTCAACAACCTTACGGATCACGGTACTTGTGTCCACATCGCCACAACCGCTGCAGTCAAACCTTTCTATAACCTTCGTCTCACCCGTAGTCGTCACCTAAAACCAGAGCAACTGCTGATATCGACCCGATACTCGAAAATAAATGTAACCAAACAATTTCATGACAAGACATTTTTTTTACCTTGAGTCCAGAGGCAGCAGGGTCCACGCCGGAATCGAAAATTGCAATAACAGTGTCCCTGCCATCGTAGTTTGGATTTTTACTCAGAAAAGAGACCACAGACGTTTCTTTTTTCGGTAATAATCCCCAAACGGGGAACTCGCAGTCGATCGGTACGTCTGCCATCTTTGATGACCCGATAATATCTAATGTTGCCAAATATAAAAAAAATATTAAATTATTTGCATTGAGTAATGAAATGAAACACCAAATGAATATGTCATAAGTACTACTTTCTGAGCCGTAGTTTACAGTCAATTTATTTTACGTAGCTTAGCTATAAAAAGATATGTATTGGTATCGATTCTGATGTACACCGACTAAACTAAACTAAAACCAGTTTTGGAGTGGTGCCGTTGCATCGTACTGTTCCAGAGAGAAAGAGACAGTACTACTTTAAAACTGGTTTTAGTTTAGGTGGTATACATCCGAATCGACACCTTTGGTCACCTTAGATTTATGTAATGCTCAATGTACAGAACAAGCAAAGCATGCTTTGTAGCATGTCTATATGTACCTTTATTGTTTTATCACAGCCTTTTTCACAACATTTGAAAAGACTAAGGAGGATGGCCAGGCCATCTAAACAAAAAAGTTATATTTTGACATTTGACGCAGTCAGCGGATTTCATACAAATTCGTCTTAGGACCGATTGCCATAAATTAAATAAAGTTAAAGTTAACTGATCTAAATATATTTTATTATGTGGTTTAATATCTTGCCGGCTTACTTTATTATCACCGCATCAATTGGATTACCAGGATTAGCTTTATATGGGATCCACTACCTCGTACTGGGAAATGTAATTAATACAACTTTCTATTTCACTATCTCACGGAGCAAGAAATATTAGATGCTATGAGTTAATCACCAGTCCTTAAAAACAACACATTCTGTCGTCTGTAGTTATACTGCGGCACTGCGGAAAATGTACTTAGATCTTTCCAGAAAAAGAGTGTGCGTGCTGGATTGTTTCACCTTCCATCTTTTCTTCCTCCTTCTCCTTCCACCAACCACCTTTGATTGCATAACCAACCATGTTTTGACATAATTTAGTATGCGTTTACATTCGTAGTTAGTCATATTCGCTTTCGATTAACGAAGGCGCCGTCAGTCTTAGGATGGGTGATGGTGGCATTTTCATTCGAGTGTTTTCGTGTTTCGTAGGGCACGGTCGGTCATAGTCGGTCCCGTCCAGTTGTTTTCAATTGAACGCGGCGTTAAGTCAAGTGGCCACCAAAGACTACAATGTATATGGCCACTAGTCTGACACCAATCGCTTGGTTAAAAATATGCTCCCATAGTGAGAAAAGGCTGTGCCTCATTATGATGACAAAGGGCTGTTGATGTAGAGTATGTAGGTGATGAATTCATTACTATTCTAAGATATTCTTATGCAATTGCTTTATTATCTAAGTTCCACCGCCTCTTTATGGTTTATAAAATGGAGGTCACTGTTTCGATTCCGAGCAGGATATAATTATTTCGCACTCGTTTGGTTATGAAAGGGCATTTTCAAATGTCCGCCTGGCTAGCTATCACCATCTTATCTTAATCTGTCAAGGAACACTGTGTTCCGGCTGTTTGAGATAAGACAGCCAGTCCCTTAAATATGTCAATTTGGGAACCGGGTACGCACGCATCTGCTTATCAGGTGTGATTGAAGTCAAGAGAATCGAACCAGCAAGTTTCGTTTTGGATTCTCAATCTTTATGCCAAGAAGGCCTGGGCCCGTATTATAGAACCTCGCTGTGATCTGTGTTTGATTGAGTTGAGGTTCGGCTGGGGTGACGTATGAATATCAAGAACAGTTTACATTTACTCCAAAAGTTTAAAAAAATACATACCAGCACCAGTTTTCGATTTATCCTTTTGGTAAAATTCAAAATCAATGATCGGCAACACTTGGTCCTCTGTCAGTTTTCGAGTGGTAAAGATATTTGGGTTGGTTTTTACGCGATAATCGAATACAAATATGTGGTACGAAATTCTTCCCAGTTTCCTAATCATCACAGCAGGAATTGGACTACCTGGGTGGGGATTATACCACATTCACAACCTGGTTCTAGGCAATGTAAGTTGAGACTAAACAACATTATTAGATAACACCTTGCTACAAACTTCAGTGGCTAAAAAAATTAACCATAGATAACTAATATTTATTTTATGTTCAAAATTCAAATGAAATGTATAAAAAAGTTTTTGGAGTAGCTGCCAACACAAAAAAGTAAATTGAAAAGTTAGAAAACCCTCCAAGAGACTGTGATTATTATGTCACCCAGATAAACCAACCGACGACCGATTGGTGTAGTGGATGGATAGAGACCAGTTTGAATCCCGCAAACATTTAGCCCCGATACATGGATGTTTCATAAATATATGTTAATCCGTTTTCTAGTAGTCTTAGTAGAAGCTTTGCATAGTTTGGGACTACATAATTGTTATAAGTGTGTTGAAATATTGATTAATTTAACTGTGTTAAAAGCTAGATAACTGCTTAACCAATTTATAAAAGTTTTAATAATGTGTTACAGTTACATTGTAAGATTATTAAAATCAAGGGATGTATTTTTTTTATCAAACTTTGCTAACTCTTGGAAACAGACATTTAACTTTCACAAAATTTACTTCCAATTTTCTCAATTCTTTTATTATGTTCACTGAATCGTAAGCATATTTTCAAAAGAATTTAACAAAGTGGCCTTCAATTCTCACACACACAATTATTATAGTAAAATATGTATACTGACTGTAAAATATAAACTAAATCACATCGATATTACACAATATAATATAATATATGGGTAATTAAATAAATCTTCGTCTGTTGCAGCATTACAAACGCACCCTCGTTGATCGCTGGCAGCGGCACTTATACCAACGTGACTACAGACTCACAGGCAGTGCATATAAAGTCAATGTAAGACGTTTTGTACTTGCCTATTCATGGTCTAACATACACTTCCTGTTGCAGTTCTTTCCACCTCCTTACATGTACACAACATAGTTTACAAAAAAACCTGCGCTTCGTCCGGTGAGCGAGGGCGCCGGAGGCCCACCTTCCAGTCTCTCTCCAGAATGGTAGCGGTATTTAAAGAGTTAGTACCCCAGGAGGGTACCAGCACTGCTGGAGAATCCCTCATCGCTCAGGCTGCCCTACTTATTCTGGGGTGGACGGACACCTTCCTCAAAGGCCGGCAACGCATCTGTGACCCTTTTGGTGTTGCTGGTGTCCATGGGCGGCGGTGATTGCTTTCCATCAGGTGACCCGCATGCTCGTTTGCCGCCCTCTCATATAAAAATAAAAAAAAAAAAAAAAAAAAAAAAAAAACCTTTTTTTTTTTCATGCACGACGGGTTCATACTTGACCTTGATCACACCTGATGTTAACCTGTTGGGTTGGTGGTAGGGCATTCTTAAATGCAACCATCTTGCATAATCTGCCATTAAGCAATAATGTTGATGGCATTGTGTTCCACTGGCTGTTCTAAATAAAATAGCTGACTAGCCACCTATCCATTGTACCTGAACGGCTGGGTTTCAGTTATTGCAGCCCCCATTTGATTTTCTAAACTTAGCTCCTAGTGATTTTCATCTCTTTTCGAGCATAAAAAATTGCGTGCCATCTAATTCGGCAGGAACGACGAAGTCATACGCGCCTTTTCAAAACACACAACCATTGTGCAAATGGAATTGACCAACTTTCGAAGCTTTATTCAAAGCACTTAGTTCCAAGTTATAAAAGCGTGTTAAAAAGACAGGGCTGAAAAGGCATTAGCCAATGTTCCAGCTCAAAAAAAACACGAGAAATTGCTCAATTGAACTTCCTTATCTCACAATATACATGTGGTGGTATTGTACAGTATGAACATTAATTAATCACGTAACATCAAAGGCTCTTTATTGTTTCAGTATGCGAGTATAATAGACTACACAGCGAACCCAGTTGAACATCGCCATATATATATATATTTTTTTTTTATTAAAAACTGGTTTCGCGTTTGACCACAATCTCACCTGATGGAAAGTGACGATGTAGCCGAAGATGTATTACGCGCACCCAGTAAATGCCTATTCACTCTAGACTTGAAGATCCCAAGGTTGTAAGTGTCGGGAAAAACCGACGTGGGCAGTGAGTTCCATACCTTAGCAGTCCGCATTATAAATAATGAAGCAAAGAGTTTAGTGCGGATGTTCGGTATGTTGACAACATATGGATGGAATAAACGCTTCCTAGTTTCGGATTTTCTAATTGGAGTGTTCCTAATTAGATTTATTATACATAGATAAGTTCTTTACTGTTTTCTCCGAATAAAGGTTTTTTTTATCACAGCTTCCTGTCGGTCCAAAATTAATTTTAAAAGCAAGTTTTTTTTTGCAGGGCTTGGACTGCTTACCAGATGGCAAGAAGTAGAAACTATTGTGTGTTTCCTTATGTATTAAATTGATGTGTAGAATAAATTATTATTATTATTAATCACTTAGTATTTTTGTCTGACTAGGTTTTTAGTCAGTTTGCTGATTAGTGTGTAGCACCAATACCTACATATCTGCTTCTGTCACGTATTTCAATTTTAACTTCGTACGTACATTGGCTAAAATAATATATAGGTACCTGTACTAATATAAAGGTACCAAGGCATTAACTTCTCAGAATGCCTGATATTGTAAAGGCAAATGTTTGAATAACAGAGAAAAAAGGTGATCCCAATAGTATTATGCGAAAAAAAGAACTATAAAATATTGTATTAAAAACCGTATCCATGCAACTGCAGGTACAGTTTCGGTGTGAGAATACTGGCTAGATGTTTCCTTCAGAATGCCAACAATTTTATCGAAAATCACTGAAAATTACCAAAAAATAAATGGAAACACTAATTACCTACATGGGCACATAATTTTGACATATTTAGAATTCAAAAATTCCATGGGTTGAATTTTGGGAACATGTTCCTGACTACTCAAATCAGTACCTATGCATCGTCCCAGCAGTGCCACAGTCTCCGATTTGCATGTAAATCAGACAACATTCAGTCAAGATTTTTACAAATCGTGTAAAAATTCAATTTGAGGTGGCTGGTTAGGTTATTTGTTCTGTTATCACTTATCAGACCACCAGCTGTCCACCAAGTTTGCCTGTCAAGAACAAGTTTTCCTAAAGCGCTTATTACACTATGCTATTTGAAGGAAATAGGAAGGTGTAATCGAACAGATAGATTCCGATTTAGTGGATTGCAAGGTCCACTTCCATTCTAAATGTAGAAACTTAATACGGCATACATTGTTGGGAGGCTTGGTTCTGAACGTTAAAAACAATATAAATATTAAAAATATTACATTTAATTAAAAAAAAATCGAACAATATTTTCTCTTCATTAAGTCTCTCGCTATTATCAAAATTCTAATTCTTAATAAAATCAAACCATAACTTCAAATATACTTACTTCAACCATTAATGTATGAAGAATTAGTCTCTGCATTAAGTAATTGGATGGTGTAATAAGCGCTTCCTAGCTTCCGTATTCCTAATTAGATTTCTTACAAATAGGAGTGTCAAGCGCTTAACACATTCACGGACACTGAACCAGACAATAATGTTTTATTGTTATTACGTCTATAGGCGTTCAGTGTTCGCCAACGTGTTAACTGACTAACCTACCTACTCTTTCTACCGAAAACTCGTTGAAAGGATTGTGAATAAATGAAGTAGTAGCAGAGGGACATAAATCAATGAGTAAACACCAGACTGAAGATAGCAGACAGTACAGAAACTGTCAGATTTTTATTGTTCAATACAAAGAAAAATGTATGACTTATTTTCGAAATTTTAATACAGGTAAACTTAAATTACATATGAGTATACTGACTTTTTTTTGTAATACTAACTTATCTGATTCATCTTATGAACGGTCGTAACACCTTTACGGTATTATTGCTGTAGTTCTTCACTAAAGCTTACTTTCCATTCATCAGCATGTTCATATCGATGAACACATCTTCATCATCCTCCTCCTCCTCTTCATACTCTTCCATGTTGTAGATGGGGTCTGAAATTGTACAATTAGTATCATCATCTCAACCCGTAAACATCCCATTGCAGCTATATAGGCCTTCCCTCGTAAGTATAAAAAATACTATACATATCAAAAATATTCACTAGGTTTGACTTTACCAACCATTGCTTGTAGTCCCACTAGTTCTGACAATATGGGCTTGTGGTGCTAGGTGGGACTCCCAGTCATAAATATAGATTATGGTTAATGGTCTTACTGTCATTAAATTGAGTATTTTAAATCCTCACGCCAAAACTCAAAATTGATCATATTAACTATACTTATAAATCGGTGTTTTTTTGCCGCAATATTAGGTAAGTGAAATAGAAGGTATTTATTTTCAAAACCATCATCGAATAAAGTGTTAATTCTGTCATTTGATGGTCGCGTTTGTAGCCTATTCCACATAATTACATAATTAAATTAAATAAAATAAAGAAAATTTGGATAAAATATGAGTTCCAAAAAAATTTCGCATGACAGAACCCCTACAAATCCCGCTTTTTTGAAAAAAAAAACTACCTATGCCTTAGAGCATGCTCTAAGACCTATGCTAATGACTTCAATGTCACTTGCCTAATATGTCCTATTTTTTCCTTACGGTACAAAAACTCATCCGGTACATAAATAAATAAAACTGTAACAGGTCCATTTTCGTAGGTACACAAAAGTAATTTTGTAATTTTTTTGGACGAGCCTATATTTTTTAAATTTTTAACCGATTTCAAAAAGGACGAGGTTCTTTCTCCATTCGGCCGTTTGTGTTTGTTTTTAATGTATGTTCATTGTATAGTATACAGTATACAATGTATCTCCGTGATTTGGCGGTTCATTATTAAGTGGTTGTAAATGAAAGGGGACACCGTCAAGTCGGTCCCATTGTAATTTCAGCGCAATCGGTTCAGTAGTTTTTTTTGTAATCACGACAAACATTAGAATAACATTACATATTTAACATTGTGCAGTTTTTGCGCAGGGAAACTACGAGTAGATACGTTCGGGTTTGTATGAAAAAAGTGTCGAAAAGGTCGGCGTGATTATCATTAAATATCTATATCTAGAGATACGAGCATTTCAATAAAATTATTTTCCTTTGTAGTGGCTGATTCAGTGAAGTCGTTTTTGGCAGCGCAACACTCCGAAACTACTGAATGAATTCAAATGAAACTTAGTATGATTTGAGTAGTATTGAGTTTACTATAGTCTATAAGGTATCGGTACTTTTAATCTGAAATTCAGCATCAAGGGAACCCCTTGGGAGTCTAAATATGTACTGAGTTGTAATTCATTATATTTACTATAAGCAGGTGCCGAAACAGCTAAGTCCAATTCCTCCTCATTGCAAGCAGCCTCCCTGACAACAGCCTCATTGTCCATAGCCTCATTGACATCAGCCTCATTGAAAGCAGCCTCATTTCTAGCTGCTACCCCTGTATCCGGGAAGCCAAAACTGCAGCCTGGCTGATTAATCTGCGGTTCATTAGCGGTTGAAGTTGATGGGGTTGCATCATAAGCGGTTGAAGTAGACGGGGCTCCTTGTTTATGCCATCTTTTTATTGGGATTTCTCCACGTAAGGCTTTGACTCTCATGCTGTCTAAGTGGAGTTTTTCTATCTGAAAGTGAAGAAATAAAAATATCTCAACTTGACAACCTAACTGCTATTAAAGGTTTCGGTTTCGGATCTCGCTAAGGGCATATGTTTGTATATCGATATGTATTTTAATTTATAATATGTGTATATTTATAAAAAAATGTATTTGTGTAGTATATCATCTATCTGGTATCCACAATACAAGCCTAGTCGATTAGTGTTGAACTAGGCGCTGTGTGTATGTTCAAGAATATTTATATATCGCGTGCTTCATCTCCGACCACATCGTCACTTTCCATCAGGTGAGATTGTGGTCAAACGCGTATCCAGTCAATCATAAAAAAAAAAAAAAAAAAAAACAAATATATGAACTTAAGCGAAGAGGAAGGCAAATGTTCGGCAGTGGACATCCTGTGGTTGATAATGATGATGACGTATATAATACTAGCTTTCCGCACACGGCTTCGCCTGCGTGGAATAACTTTATAGCGGGAAATTGTTAATCCTGCGGAAACTACTCACTTTATTGGGATAAACTAGCGTTACATTGGCAAGGAACACATTAAGTAGAAGTTTTTTTTTGGCCAAAAAGTAAATTGTTTATAATTAGATTAATTTTTCCAACCGTTCTCGGATTGCAATTTATAGTTTTTTATTTTTAATTAACTTTAAGTAGGTTCTATCAGCCATGTCATCATTTTTATGTCAGCGAGGCGTCAATTAAATCAACAATTCTTTGATGGCTTAATAATTTAATTTATAAATCAATTGTTTTTCTTTTTTTTTTGACGATGATTGAATCTGGTATATGTACCGCAAGGGCAAAAAATGTACAAGTGTGATAATGCATGTTATTGAATTATATAATGTATTTCTATTTGTGAGGACCTGTAATTGGCTCTCTGTTTCCTATAATAGTTTCCATTAGTGTTATTGCAGCTGTTGGTTTTCCGAATAAATAAAAATAAAATCAGTAGAAACCTCTAATTAGCTTTCACTTTTTTAGTTTAAGTGATAATTTGCTAAACAGCTTTTGGTTTTCCCATGAAAATAAAATAAAAAATATAGCCTATGTCTTAATCCAGGGTATATTCTAATTATATACCAAATTTCATCGAAATCCGTTTAGCCGTTTCGCCGTGATTGAGCAACAAACAAACATCCAAACTTTCCCATTTATAATATTCGTTAGATTTGTTTTATTTGCCCGACTGCCCAAGGATGGGGCATAATGTTTTTCGAGTGTACTTATGTAAGAATGTATGTAAGAGCGAAATTATGCAACCCTGGGATAGAGCTATGAATTTCTGACAATTCGGGTGGAGACAAAGGGACCTGATGTACCTATATTTTTTTTTCTAATTTGATTTAGGGACTTTTATACAAAGGGTATAAGCCAGTCCCATCGTCCCTCATACTGACTTAATCTATTTAAATCTAATTCTAGCGAGACACCGATGACTTCACAAACGCAAATAGACTCCGCTTTTTTGGATAGGTACCTATTTTTAAGATTAGGAACAAAAAGAGCAACACTCATGTTTCTTGCTGAGCTTTATGAAGTTAAAATATATTGACAATTTCAGTCAAGGTGTAACAAATGGGACACTATGAATGTATTATAAATAACAATATCTGTGATAATGAATAAATGAAAAAAAATCAAGCAACTCACTACAAGTAAAAATGCACGCCGTGTACAAAAAAGAAAATCGCCATATTGTTTTTTTTTATGCACAACGGCTTAGCACTTGACCTCAATCACACCTGATGTTAAGTGAAGATGAGGCCGAAGGTGGTAGCGTACTGACCCGGAAACACAAATATTTGGGGAACTGACTATTTATCTCTGACAACCGGTACACAACAATGCTATTAACATTGCTGTTTGGCGGCAGATTTAGATTAGATGGTGGTAGCTAGCCAGGCGGACATTTAAAATGCCCTACCACCAACTAAACCGAGTACTAAAACTGTACACCGCTGGGGATCGAACCCGCGACCTCCGATTCGTAAACCCTATGTTGTTTACATTGAGCCACGGAGTCGATTTGTTAATCTATAGATAATGTTATGTCTAGAAATATGTTTGGAAACATGTACCTTGTATTGGCTAAATCGGTTCTGCCCCAAATAGGTCATGCAATATTAGCGTATAGGATGTTGGGTACAATGTAGCGCCCTCTAAAGGCATTGCAGATGAGGGCTATGCAGTGCTCTTTACTTTAATTAACATTACATTACACGATTACATTATTAATATTACACAAATTAGATATTTATTATTAATACACTAGCAGCTTTAAGCTGATACGTATACATATATCATTGCACTTGTGTTTGGTCTAATTATTTTTTAAATATTTGTTCAGTCTGTTTTTAATATAGTTCACCGAGTGTGCACTGATCACTGACTCCGGTTATTTGTTCCACACTTTCACTACTCTGATAGGATCGAGTTGTTCGCACTTAGTGAGAGTGATTGCTGCATAGTGTCCTCTTAGTTGCTTGTTTTTGTTCCTCACAAATGTCACTCAAGCTTGTACTGACCATGAAGGATTTTTGTCACTTTCCTTTTATAATTGGTCCAGTTTACACCAGACAATTCGGAATTTGACGCAATGCCAGAGATCTGATTGGTGCGATTTTGAAGGGTTAGGTTTTGTATCATGCTACCTGAATCTGAGGATGCTAAGTGTGCCAGGAGGTTGATAAATGTCTTACCTATCCTATCTATAATATTTTTACATGGAATTACATATTTGTTTATTATAAAAAATTAACAAAAATAGAACAAAATCTATCCAAATGCAATCTATTATGAAAACGAAACGCAAAGCAAAACTAGCCCCGAAGGCTACACCGTGATCCTAAACGCACAAAATACTGTCAAAGCGATAATGAAATCAGAAGAAATGCTAATAAGGAATATCAAACAGCTGGTTAAGTTCGTTGTATATCCGAATCAGGTAGCAAGATCACAGAATACTAATACCTCTAAGCATGATACTAAACTTTTACCGAACCGGTGAACAAGAATCGTTGTAGGTACACATCGATGGAACATATTTGGTCCGTAGTGAATTAAATTGTCTTTTGAGTGAGATTAACCAATACAATACAAATACACTTTATTGCACAACAGATAAGTAAATACAGTTTCAGAAAATTGGTAAGAATAGAATGTACAATTTGGTGACCTTATCACTAAAAGCGATCTCTTCCATGCAACCTTTGGGTATAAGGACAGTACATTTGAAATAGGTAGATTGTGCGGTATTAAATAGGGATGCAGATACAAACTACGTGAATAAATTTCATATTTTACATACATAGATCAATAGACAAATATACCTACTTAAACATAACATCTATAAAATAGCAACAAAATACAAACGTAAATATATAGGTGTACTAAATAAATATTTATTGATATATAAAATAATAATAATAAGCGTCAACAGGATTGTGCTAAGGTATAGAGAGAAGCTAAGAAGAGAACACAGATTAAAGCACCTTGACGGCGACTTAACTAATATATATTACTGAGGAAAAAGGTGAATTTTTTGCGACTTCGTAATGAAATTAAATAAAATGCGTAAATAATTAATTCCAGTAACCAACCTGTATACAATTCCTTTGGTGTTTTATTTTCCCAAGCGTGGTTACCAACCATTTTTCTTCGATCAGCAACTGGGTCGTCGTGCCATAATAATTATTACATTGATAAATCATAATAAATCGCTTATTTTATTTACCAAAAGATAAAACCGGTGTGGTAGGTACACGCACTTGCAGACGGCAAGTAAAGGCAAAGCAAAGTGACAATCAAAAAGAAAGGAATAGTAATTTATTGATTAAATCTCTCGGTACGCAATGTTAAGGAATATTAATACTCCTTATGCACAGCTCCTGGCGTGTGTACCAGTTACCTACTTCACTTTTTTTATCTAATGGCAGAATAGTAGTCTACTTCGTTCGTACCATAGCGCAAAGAGTAGAATAATCGTAGCGTCGCGGCGGCGGCGGTGCCCACAGAAGTACTTTGGCGGCGACACTGGGCGTCGTCAATCAAAGAGTAGAATAATACAACCACAGATTACTCAGATAATGTCTAATACAACCGGAAGGCGTCGCTGTTACAATTCTTCTTATTTTTGAGGATGGCAACCAGTCAACCCCACTGTCGAGGGACATTACTGCCAGTTTCGAGTAAAAAATTTTATTTCTCTTATTTCTTCAGTTTTTAAGTCAGTCTCAGTCAAAACAAGTAATTCGTCGTATACTTGGCGTATACAGAGTCTAGTCATGGTCAAGTCATTCTTCAGTAAAGTGGCAGAATGCTTTACAAAAGATTTTGGCGGCTTTTTGTGGGAACCCGAAAGTTTATTTTACACTTCCTTTCACCAACACTAACGTTTGCTGCACCATATTCTGCCATTATTAAGCTTCAAAAGTTAGAATGCACAAGTTATTATAAGAAATAAAAAGAAAAATGTAACTTCAATAGCCGAGATCCCGCCAAAAAGCCTTAGATACAATTAGGGTTTTATCTGTCTACGCCGCTGACACCGAGATGACTAATGCCTCGATAATTTTGCACTCTTGCTGCGATCCCTGGTATTTAAAGAGCGGTACGATCACGGCCCCAAACCAGTCGTCCGGCACGCGTCTGTTAATTATGTTTATAAAATATTGCCAATTTTCATTACATAATTTAATAAATTGACAATTATCTAACTAATATCATAAATGCGAAAGTTTGGATACGGGCGGCGCTGTGGGGCTAACCACAAAACATAATTATTATTTTTTTGTTTTATTCATCCACATATGATAGGCAAAAGGCCATCATACACTCTAATAAGTGCCTAAGAAAATTACAATAAATAATTATTTTTTATTCCTATTTTGAATGGGTAAAGGATTGGGGCTGGCTTTCAATTTTATTTCTAGCACTCCGTAGGGGTAATGTATTATGTTCCGTACGAGGCTGTATGGTGTATAACCATTCAAGATAAGAATAAAAAATAATTATATTGTAATTTTCTTAGGCACTTAGTAGAGTGTATGAAGGCTTTTTGGCGGGATCTCGGCGAGTGAAGTTGCATTTTTCTTTATAATTCTTATAATTTGTGCATTCTAACTTTTGAAGCTTAATAAAGGCAGAATATTAGTGTCCATTCGGATGTACACCAACTAAACTAACACCAGTTTTATAGTAGTACTGTCTCTTTCTCCCTGGAACAGTACGATGCGACGGCACCACTCCAAAACCGGTTTTAGTTTAGTTGGTGTACAAGTGAAAGGAAGTGTAAATTAAAGTGCGTAACAGAGCTTTCGGGTTCCCACAAGAAGCCGCCAAAATCTTTTGTAAAGCATTCTGCCACTTTACTGAAGAATGACTTGACCGTGACTAGACTCTGTCTACGACGAACACAGATTACCCCCAATAGATTCCGCATGATGGACAATTTGTACTTGCATGAAGTGACCATTTTAGGCGGTAGGTGCCGGTTGCGGGAGACGAAACAAATGCGACGTGATTGGCTATGTCAAGGTTACACTACTCCGTAGTGATGTGACTGTGTAATAAAAAATGTCGATATTTTTTTACACGATTAAGTATATTATAAAAGGATAGGGTCGATTTGGGGTCGAATTCACACTGAGCGCTATTTCGTGCGTCGATGTTTTAAAATTATAGAATCTATTCACATAGGCGTAGATTCTAAAAGATCGAGTGTCACAGAGGACGGTGCGAAATGAGACCGAGCGTCGACTCGCAAATTCGTACATTCGTGCGAATTCATTCTTTGGGATAATTCAGGGAGACGCGGGGCAAATAAAACAAATGCTATACTATGAGAGGGTTCATATCGCACGTAGCGAGCGACCAGCTCATGAACGCTCACATATAATAGCATTAGGTTTAATTTGACTGGGCGACGCGTGGCTCCACGCGTTGTGCATTGCCCCGTTTCCCTGAACGAGCCTTAAGGCCACAAACTGGACAACCGACAGCAGGTAGGGAAGCGATAGTGGCGGCGATGACGAGGAAGTCGGCGCCCGCGATTTGATCGAATGCATTTTATATGTAACTATTCTCGATGGTAGCGATGACAGTTGCGCGATCTACCCACTCGTCGAGAACAATAAACCTAGCATTAGACCGCCACCGCCGCCGTTTGCTGTCAGTTGTCGTTCAGTTTGTGGCCTAATAATTAATTAAACATTTTGATGGGGGGACGCCAGCGACTTGATCTTTGAGGTCACTTTTCATGTTCATGTATTAATCGTACGATTTTATTTTCACCACGTTCGATTAAGTACGTGAACACCCAAAACAAAATTGGCGTAAAAAAATCATACAATTAATACATGAACACGAAAAGTGACCTCAAAGATCAAATCGCTGGCGTGTCGAGGTCTATTAACGGAGACAATTCTGGGAACAGCATCATGTTGCTGACACAATTGACAATGCAATAACATTGTCATCGCTTTCTATTATTACATTCTATTCTACAGCCTGTTTCCTAGGTCCCCCTAATGCCGAAAGGGGATGATTCTACCCATCAATATGAACAACTTTTACTATGGGACCAACTTCGAATTCGCGAAAAAAAATCTACTGTTCCATAGAAAAAGTTCATACCTACTCGACAAAAATGTATGCAACAGCTAATTTTTTTTTCGCGAATTCGATGGTCCCGTAGTAAAAGTTGTTCATATTGATGGGTAGAATCATCCCCTTTCGGCATTAGGGGATATGAAACAGGCTGTATATGTACCTATATACCAAGTTCTAACTCAATCGAATATCAGGAAATGTATCAAATGTAACTTGTATGATTTTATATAACACAGACAGACACCACCGGGATAGGTGAATGAAACTAAATAAAAGCTTGAAATACTTTCGATCGACCACTTTCATCCTAGCCTTAATTTATTTTACAAGTAGAATATCGATAGCGATCAGACCCATCCGACTTACTACACTAGCGTTACACGCGCCAATGACAAAAAGAGATGAACATAGTAATTATAGTAATGAGAGAAAGGGATCATTCAAGAAAGACATCAACGCGAGCTAAAATTTTTCATCTGCAACCGTTTTATGTCCATTATAACTCGATCTCCGCGAAATATAAAATAAATAATAATTTAACTTACCGATGGAAAGTAATGTTATCCTTCTTGAAGCTGGACGTCCTCGAGTTCTTTCCACACCATTTTACGACACAGGTTGACATTTTTCAGTAATTCAAAGCTCAAAAAATACGTAAGAAAGTTATTTAAAATTACGTACACACAGATCCCATACTTGGTCGGTACTGAAGTGGCTTAATCAAGTAATTATTTACATCAGTGCAAAATCATAGATGAGTGGCGCGCGCCGTAGGCCCTGTATGCGGTATCTATTGGGGGTAATCTGTGGACGAATTACTTGTTTTGACTGAGACTGACTTATAAACTGAAGAAATAGGAGAAATATTCACTCGAAACTGGCAGTAATGTCCCTGACAGTGAGGTTGACTGGTTGCCATCCTCAAAAATAAGATAAAGAAGAGTGTATGATATATTTAAGCTTTTTGGCGGGAACTCAGCGAGTGAAGTAGCATTTTTCTTTATAAATCTTATAATTTGTGCATTCTAACTTTTGAAGCTTAATAATGGCAGAATATTGTGCAGCAAACGTTAGTGATGGTGTACAAGTGAAGGGAAGTGTAAATTAAAGTGCGTAACGGAGCTTTCGGGTTCCCACAAGAAGCCGCCAAAATCTTTTGTAAAGCATTCTGCCACTTTACTGAAGAATGACTTGACCGTGACTAGACTCTGTATACGCCTGGTATACGACGAATTACTTGTTTTGACTGTGACTGACTTACAAACTGAAGAAATAAGAGAAATAAGACATGGCTGTTATGGGCTAGATCCCTTTGCCTTCTCCTAAAGGAGAGAATGAAACCAAAAAAAATAAAAAAAAATGATATATTTAAAAATAATTTGCAGAGTTCTGTAATAGCGATATATTATTATTTTTATTATAATAGCGATAAAATAGAAATCTACGTTATTTGAATGGATTCGTGCTTTAAAGACATTACAGTGGAATTCCTAGCTGTTGCGTTTCACAACATATTATATTACGCATCTGTTTATCCTAAAAGCATATTCGAAACAAGAAAAAAGTATAGCGTTGTGGTTTATCGCTCCTCTCATCCAGAAGTCAACCAGTACATAGATTTGTGTCTGAAAAGTATTCAAGAATGCCTCCAGAATGGTCAGCTGAATCGTATAGAGTTTTCTGTAACTAATGAAAACTATGAGCCTGTGATAAAGTTTGTATTCGATTTGGAGAAAATTGTTCACTTTGACGATACCGCCGATGCATATTTAGTCCAAATTGAGCAGAATATGCGTTCTCTTTGCTTGAATTTATCGTCGATCAGCGAAAAGTTAAAACATTCCGATGATGATTGCAGTTTCATTATACGCCTTCATACAACTGAATCTACTGCCGTGTCTTTGGCTACTGATCCAGGATTAGAAGATTTTCCTCTTGTGGAGGTTGAAGAGAGTCATGAGGAATTTGATAAAATTCTGCCACTTAGAAGATTTTCAGTTAGAAATTACTATATTGATACATATGTAGAAATGAAATAGGTAACATAAAATTTTTAGAGCATTAATAGTGGTGCTATGGAGTAGGTCTATGTTGCAATATACATATATTTCTATCTGTAAGCTCAGAAATAGAAGCTTATAACTATAATAGTTCACTCGTTGTTTACCAGAGTAAGCAGACGTGGGTTCGTTTTTATTTTTTTGAAACTAATGTTGCTACAGCTTATAGAAATTTAATTCGGGGAAAAAAGTGTTTTGTAACAATGGTTAAAAGTGGGCCTGTGGAGATAAGAGGTAGCATTAGATAGTGAATAGCTTTGTACCTAAAGTTTCAATGTTATTGATTTTAAGGAGCTTTGTCGATAATCGTGACAATAGTGCTGATCGATAGTTGTGCCGCTCCATATAACCTAATTGTGGTGGTTAACACCAATATTATAGTATAATTAATATAGTGTTTCGGCTGTATTGGATAAAGGCCAAAATAGTGGTGCAGTAACCTACGTCAAAATTTACTCCGCTTTGATGTAACTGCAGTCTATAAGACTTGTTCCAGACACATTCCATCAAAATAAGAGTATAAATCTTCATCTGCTCCACACTTGGCGCAATTTGGTGATGGAGCTTTGTGGACTATGGCCCGTGCTCCCTCATTGTAAGCAGGAAGGCCTAGATCCCTGCAGTGGGATGTTTACGGGCTGAGATGATGATCCCTGAATTCCTCTAGGTCATACATCTCGTTATACTATATCGATTTGGATCTAAACCAGTACTTGCCAGCCAAAATCTAATAGGAGTCACGACATTAGTGAATCAAAAAGCAACCGCTCGGCGAGATCTTCTGTTATTTTCTTTTTTGAATCATAAATTGTAAAATTTATCATTACAAAAGAGCAACCCTTGAACTTCTTGCTAGAAAAACTTTTAATACGGTTTCCTATATTACATTATTTTTAAAACACTAGTAGGTAACTGTACTGATTATTTTGTTTGGGTTTTATTCAAAGACGGATCTATTCTTATCTGCATAAAGTCACATCCGTTTATTTTTGCACTTGGTACTCTAATTAATCATTGACATTATCTTTATTGCTAATGGGATGTCAACTAAGTTTTATCAACCATTCCTTCTTCTGACTTCATCCAGACAAGCAATAATTATGTATATAATAAAACGGATACAGACTAAAGCAATATTAAACCAAATATTACCTAAGAATACCAGCCATATACATAGTCGAAAGGAAATTAATGAATATTTAAAGTTGTATATAAGTGGTCAGGATTTGAAGTTTCCTTTTGTGTGGCTGCGAGATAATTGTCGGTGTGAATATTGTTACCATCGGTCAGCAAAGAGTCGAACTATAAATTGGAGTGATTTCAATGTTGATGTGAAACCTAAAAACGTGATAGAAGGTGAAAATACAATTCAAGTTACTTGGGAAGACGGTCATAAGTCCATATATCTACTTAATTGGTTGAAATTTAGAGGTTTTAATACAGACAGTAAAATGAAGTATAATGAAACTATTTATAAACCTACGAAGACTGTTTGGAGTGGTGAACACTTTAACGAAATATGCAGTTGGCATGATTATAATGAGATTTTGAAATTAGATGATGCTTTGAGTAATTGGTTAGAAAAGTTAGCAATTTTTGGAGTTACTCTCATACAAAACACTCCAGATAATGAGACGGCCATCAACAAGATTGTTGATAGAATTGGCTTCACAAAAAGGACACATTACGGTGATAAATTCATAGTACAGCATGTCGCTAACACAAGTAATGTTGCATATTTATCAAATAATTTGCAAATGCATACGGACTTGCCTTACTATGAATACTGTCCTGGTGTAAACATGCTGCATTGTCTTGTCCAAACAGAAAGCAAAGGTGGTGAAAACCTGCTTTCAGACTGTCATTATGTAGCTAATTTTATGAAAAAACATCATCCAGATGAATTCAAGCTTTTGACAGATATAGAAGTCGAATGGAGTGATATAGGTACAGAACATGGTAATGAGTTCTTCAAACTGCACAGGTCACCAATCATTTGCTTGGACAGACATAGAGAAATTGAAAGGATAAATTTCTCAGTGCCACAGCGAGGCAGTTACTTCCCTGGGCCCATTGATTTAGTTAAGCCCTGGTATGAAGCACACGGGTTATTTCTTGAATTGAACCACAAGTTCTCGGCTAATTTTAAAACTAAACCTGGTGATATATTAGTATTTGATAATATAAGATTGCTGCATGGCCGTAATGGTTACGAAGACAGTTCAAAGAATGTAAGGAAGCTCATAGGGGCGTACGTTGATTGGGACGAGATATATTCAAGATTGAGATGTTTGAAGATGAAATTGAAGAATGAAGATGGAATAATGTAACAACAGTCATTTACATAAATCAACCAACTGATAATTGTTACAATTGGTAATAAAGCGATACAACTGAGAATAAGCCTATTGATAAAGTGATGAAAACTAAGAGTAATCCCAGTGAGTTTTAATGTAAAACACATTTATTTGTAAACATGTTTTTATTATAATAACAAAACAACTAAACTGATAAACATATGTAAAACTTAAACTATAACAACCTATTGTTCAATAATGCATCACAATTTATTATGTAAAATAAAATATAAGTATTATGCTTCAGGTCTACAGATTTATAGATAAGTGTTGAGTACAATGGGGTTACTATGTAATTTCATCGTTTACTTTCTAGTTGGCTCATCCCCCGTGTGTGTTTCCTCATTGGGCATTGTTATCGATGAAGTTACAGAATACCGCGCCAGTTTAATCATTAATTAGATTTTATTTAGATAACAATAATATACAACATTCTTGTAACACCAACTTTAGTTTCAATGATGTTTGTTCAAATCATATAATTTGTTCACCAAAAGTGCCATCTTAGCTTAACATCAGGTATGAGTATGATTGAGGTCAAGTACTATCATCACGTTGTGCATAAAGTACTATCAATTCTGTACCGCATAGAGAAAAAATAAAGACTTAATGTAAATGAAAGCTAATGTGTCATATCAACTACTTCATGACCTTTGTTTCCGAAAGGTATCCCAAATCATCCGAGACAAATCCACAAGGGTCGTGACCAATCCGCTTACGCGTTGGCGTATTCGCCGTTGTAGCATTGTGATCATGATAATTGACTTACTGACAAACAAAATAAGATCCTTATTTGTAGACTTCTAGTGTTGTTCAACCAAATTACGCCATTGTGTGTTTATTATGTGCATTATGCGACGTTAGTTTGTGTCTGGATTATGCGGTCAGTGAGGATGGTCTTTTGCGTGACCACAGTTTGATTTTTACATTGTGATAGTTGATTTCTATTGCATAATTATCAAATTCCCACTGACCGTTCCCACAGATTTCGGTTTTTTTTTTCCCGTACTCAAAGCTGTCATTTAAAATAAATAGTCTGCTCTTCAGGAATTCTCCTACCTTTAGAATAAATGTACAAACTGAAAAATACCCACTCTCAACTCTGTAAAAATTGAGGTTATGACTGATTTCGCTGTCGAGTAGATTCGGCGGTGACCGGCTAGCACAACTCCAGTGACAAAGAGTCAACATAGAGCATATGCAATTAAAGGACGAATACTATAGTAGTGTCCGTTTGAGAGGTTTCTGAATATCGACGAAATGTGTACTAAATAACTGTCCCTATGTCCCATGTTATTATTGTCTGTCAAGTAGCCATCTTACTCCCTGATTTTCCTGTGTAACAATACACAGTAAAGTAATATATAGATCTTGTATCATCGTATTATTATCAAATTGTAGTAGACCGTGTTTTAAAAAAGGAGTGTTCAAGCACAAGCAGTCCTCATTGAAAACAACCTATGGGGCTACGTAAGTGGAGAAATTACACTTCCCAATGACCACAATGACGGCCGCAAGAAATTTGATCGGCAAGACCGGTACAGTCAGCTGCAGAGAAATATGATTAATTATGGGGGGGTACTGACTGTACATTCGGAAGATACTCGTAATATCGTGTTCCAGAACCCCCAAAGAGGTGTGGGATAAGCTAAAAACTACCTATCAAAGTCAAGGTCCGAAAGACCCGAAAGGCAACACTGTTGAAACATTTAATTCTCACAAAGCCGTCGGATAAAAAAAAGTTATTCTTATAGCGTGTCGTCCAGTTATGAAAACTTACGAATTGCTGTAGAATCCCGAGAACAGTAAGACAACAGAAGGAGCTTTCTTTAGTAAATCCAAACGATTTTTACTGTTACGATGCAATAAGGAGGATCATTCTACTGAAAAATGTTGGAATAAACCAAAAGTATTTTAATGCTATCGCTACCTGTTTGACAAGCAATGTTAACCGAGAGTGGACAGTTTGGACAGTGGACAATTAACGCGTTAATCTATGATAGTTTTGAAAAAAAAAAAAAAACTACCTATGCCAATAACTTCTATTTAATTTACATAATATGCCCAATTTTTTTCCTTACGGTAAATAAACTCATCCGGTATAAAGAAATCCTGAACAAGTTCAATACGACAGATTGTAAACCAGTAAATACTCCAATTGAGCCATATTTAAAATTAAATAAGTGTGAGATTGATGAATTATCGTATCAAAATTTAATTGGAAACTTAATGTATATCGCAGTCGCTACCTGGGGCTCTACCGCCTAACTCAAAGCTATAGCGATAGCAATGCACTGTCTGTCCTTGTTATTGCGATATGATATGACAAGGCCGGATAGTGCCTTGACGTCATGAACGATAATTCCCAAAGCTATTGAGTTATGCCGTCTGACAACCGACCGGAAATAATGTTTGCAGTCAGCTATATAGATCAGTTTAACAACTTTTCATTTCAAATGTGCTAAGCGAGTTTAACGCTATGTACAGGGATCTACAGTTGACCAAGTTATACAAAGTCCGAAAAATGTTTATATAGAAGAGTGACTCCGCGTCGGCTTCTAGTACATTAGACAGAAAGTCCTATACGGTCTATGTATTTAGGCTTGGTGGTGGCTGCATACGTTGGGAGTTGAAAAAACAACAAACAAATTATTGTCTACAGCTGAAGCAGAAAACATATAACAATAAAAAGCCACAAAAGGAGCTATTCACTTGAAATCACTTCTAAATGATATTGTAAATAAGAAAGAGTCAATAATAATATATAATGACAGACAGCTCATCAAAAATCCAATAGTCAGCTCAAAGTCAAAACAAATAGATTAGAACGCATTATATAACAGAATGAAATGTCAGGATCTAAGGTATCTGCCTGCCCCTATCGGAAACAGGCTTTATGTATATAAGAGAATGTCTACAGTGTGACTCTATAAGTGTACTCAAGCATACAAATAACATGGAGACAGATATCTTCACAAAAGGACTACCTGGACAGAGGTTGAACATCCTCAGGCAGAAGTTGGAACTATCGTGAGGAGTATTATTGGATAGCAAAAAAACTAGTGACCACAACGTCCCATCTCTGTTTTCTGTCAAGTCGCCAACTAACTCTCTGATTTTCCTGTGTCATATAATGCACATTAAAATAATATCTAGAAATTGTATCATCGTATTATTTACTATCGACCTCTATCAAATAGTGCTTGAGGCATTTGAATAATGAATAGGTAGTATCATACTCAATCTGGGTTGGCTTGTGTATTGCCGTGAGACGCCGTCGAGATAGTCGTGTGACCTCGGGACAAGAGTTGGGACACAAGCAACTTTGTAGAGTCTTTATCTATATGTCATCTTATATAATTTTGACGATCTGTTTGGTGTAGTGGTTAGCAACTCTGATCACTATACCACAAGGTTGCGGGTTCGAATCCCGCTAGGGGCATATGTTTGTGTGGTGAATATGGACATGTGTACCCGAGTTATGGATGTTTTCATTTATAATAAGTATTTATTTACAAAAAAAAATGTATTTATGTAGTATATCAACCATCGGGTATCCACAACACAAGCCTATAGTTGCTTACTGTGGAACTAGATGGCGCCGTGTGTATGTCTAAGGATATTTATTTATTATATAAGTTTTTTATAATTTAGAAAAATGTTTTTTTGACCTGTTTTGGCGTTGACTTAGCGTCTTACTAATAAAACGATCTCAAGATTGACAAGCAATACGAACTTAAGTTGACACTTGAGATACCTACTGTTGTGTATATGACAGTATCAAAAAATAGGCTCAATTTAAATATCAATCTGAAGATCACTATTAATACAGGTCTAAAATGAGTCTGGGTAGGGTCAACGGCCTTATTGTCTACCTTAAATGCTAATGAACTTTATTGTTCTTTTGGCCAATCGTCTAATTTTATATTGGTCGCAGTTGCCAGCTGTTCATTACAATGGCGGATCCAACCTTCGTGTCAGTATAATTGTTTCAGTAAATGAACCTTTAATCTAGATAATGAAAGAAGTAAAGAAAACTTCTTTGGTATAAGCAGGGGGAGGGGTCATAATCTGGGTCTGCCATTGGTTCATTACCATTGAATTTAGACAATAACTCAGCCTGCGACTGCGAAATCAGCCTCATAAAATCGTTAGCGAGTTAATATTTGAGTTGCACTTTGATCTTGTGATAGGCGTTGCTGAGTATGCCACGAATATTCCAAATATTGTTAAAGTTCTCCGGCTGCGTGTTGAAGTTGCTATCCGTAGCCTTCGCCCATATCTCCAACTGTTGAAGGAAATTAATAAATAGTAGTGGACCAAACACTTTTTTGTGGGAATTCGTCGAGTAAGGTTTTAAATTCGTACATGGTGAAAGTACATAAGCGGATTCAGCGTTCGAATCAAGGGCTCGCGTAGTCCAGTTTCAGCCCGGATACACACCAAATCGACAATAACAAGCCTTTAACATGTATTGTGTTATCACAAAGACCTAGGGCCAGAGGACTTTCCCCTGGATTCAACGCTGTGTAAGTAAAAGGACAGATCTGCTACACCACCGCCGCCAACCGCCTCCGTGGCTCAATGTAAACAACATTGGGTTTACGATTCGGAGGTCGCGGGTTCGATTCCCAGCGAGGTACATGTTTAAGTACTCGGTTTTGTTGGTGGCAGGACATTTTAAATGTCCGCCTGGCTAGCTACCACCATCTTATCTGAATCTGGTGCCAAGTAGCATGCATAATAGCATCGTTGTGTTCCGGTTGTCAAAGATGAGATGGCCAGGCTCCAAATGTGATGGGGTTTCCGGGTCAGTACGCTTCCACCTTCGACCTCACCTCCACTTAACATCAGGTGTGATTGAAGTAAAGAACCAACAGACAGCTGATTCATAACGATGTGAACAGAAACATTCTAAACAGTTGCAAGGATTGCTTTATTTACTCTTATGTGTATGTTATTATTTAGTAATATATATTTTCTTTTTTTTTTACGATTGCCTGGATTCGCGTTTGACCACAATCTCACGTGATGGAAAGTGACGATGTGGTCGAAGATGAAGCACGCGATCCCAGTAAATGCCTATTCACTCTGTCAAGATACCAATGTTGTAGGATTACCTACGAAGTGAGAATGATGGATGAAATGAAGAGTCGAACTTCTTAGTGCGAATGTTCGGTATATTAACTACCTATATCCTCTTATAGTCATGTTTATAGGCCCTGTTCATTCGTCATGAACATTCATCGCATCAGAGCAGTGGCCGACAAACCTACTAAATAATGCAGACTTGTGTACTACATAATTATATTGTTATTCACTTAGCTTGTAAATTCACACGTACTTTGTTGTACTTGAGTGGTATAGAACTCACACATAGAAATAAGCTGTAATAAATAGTTAGGAAAATTGTATATAAAGCCTCTTTGACTTCGACGCTGTTTCATTCCTCTCAACGGGTCCACGAGCTACAAGAGACTTATCTCGACACAGCTACGAAGCTGCAAGACTTCATTTCAACGAGCGACAAGCTACGACACATTCCTCTCACTGGGCATAAGACACCTTCACGCCTATCCACTTGGACATGAGTCTGTGTTCCAAGCAACGAGAAAATCCAAATTCTTACCCACTTCCTTCCAAACCTCCGTCTGTCAACCTTAGGTCGCATGGTTACAGACATCCTGTATCTATTTATATATGTATTTCTTTAAACATATGTTAGGGCTAGGGCTGTAGGGCGATAGGAGTCTAGGGTTGAATAGGTTACAGCTCTCTTGAACATTATTCTGTCAGCCAACCTTAAGTTAGCTGTACAGGCCCTAATGCGATTTATTTCATAAAATGAATGTATTTTGAACTAATTGAAGTCGGAAATCTGTGGAATAAGGCCGTCCACATCGGCCAACCAAGTGTAATCACCGACGATCGCCAACCGTTATTTTGTTCACCAAGTTTGCCGACGACTGCCAACTACTGTAGTATATGTCATGACGCACCTCTATCCTTCTTACTCTAACTACGTTAAGCGTAGTATATGTGACTGTACGACGTATTCGGGACGGATTACACGCGTATCATCAACTGTGTTTCTTGTTAACTACTCTCCCAGGTCCCCACATCGCAATCAGTGACGGGTTAAGACTACTTGATGCCATAAGCAATCCACGCCTGAAGGCCCCCCTATCCGTATGTCAACTAGAATCGGTCTTTAATGCCAGGCGGGGGGCCCGCGGGGGAGGGGTGGTTTGCGATTGGCTGATCGCAATACCGGTGCTTTCGAATTGCCGAATGCACTAGACTAGCGGGCAGCGAGTGGGCGCAAGCGGGAGAGCGGGGTAACTCTAGGTCGGCTCTTATGTTAACTTAAAACGCGCGAATTTTCAAATTAGTCCTATAAACTTTTTTTGGTGTGGGATTTGGTGACGTGAGAGTGAGACGTGATGCCCTAAGGACGGATTTTTTTGTGCTTCTTCTGGTGCCCCCCCAGACGTGATAAAGACATCCGCATTTTTGGGCCAGTGTTTTGTCACCTAATAAAAGCCGGTACTAAAGACTATCAACTTAGCTATTCAAAAGAATTTTTGGAACCTTAGTATAGTTATAAGAAATATTTGAAAATATCGCTCTCAGAAAACATTTTGGCTCACAAACTATACAAAAACTAAATTCTTTCCAAAAAAAAAAAAATAGACAAGTGACAACTGACAACTGACATTTTTGACTGTGAGGTTATAATTTAAGTAGGGATAACCATGGACGTAACAATCAAACTGTTACGTCCATGGGGATAACAGCAACAGCGAGCGAGCGACGGACGACTCTGAAAAGAAAAAACAATTTTTCTTTGGCCTAGCATCTTGTTTCCATGCGTGAGAATGCATGTGGTTAATGTTGCCAGTATATAATTTCAAAGTTCCCCAAGCCATATTTCAAACCTCTTTTGTTCTTTTCTAAAGTCCTTTAAAAATATATGTGTTAGGTTTTTAGCACGTCCGATACTAAGAGTTCAAGATTATATTTATTAATTGAAGTGACAACAAACTGGCCCAAAGATGTATGGATCTGTGCTGTTGTCCTTTGATTAAGGGTTAATCCGTCACTGATCGCAATACAAGGCCTGGGTCCACTCACGAGCAAAGCGATACGTACCTCCCGCAGCCCGCTGGCGACGGGCAGGCTGCCCCGCCACAGGGTCCAGGCGTAGTGGCGGCCGGGCGGCGCCGCGTCGCAGGCCACGAGCTTGGCCTGCAGCCAGCTGCGGCCGCGGTCCGCGCTCAGATCCACGCGGAGGATCTGCGCCCCGCCGCCCGAGTACGCGTAGCCTGGTACACACGCATAGCATCAGCTGGCACAGGTCACTTGTTATCGTTTATGACGTCAATGGGAGCGTCGGTGGTGGTGTATGTGGGAACGCGCCCGACTGCTGTTTTATGTTGAAAACCTAAGTGAGAGAGGGGTTGCGCTGAAAACCAGCGCTGTCAATTGCCATAAGACATATTGGCAGCAAATGCTGACGCCCAATCCCTTTGCCACAAATACATACATTTAAAATATAAGGAAAATGTTATACCTTACGAAATTTTCTGTATTTGTTGGCAATAAATACTTTAGTTTCTTTCTTCTTTCTTTCTTTCAAATGTTAAGGCGCAGTTTCCCTATTTGGGAGGTCCAGGTTCAATTCCCAGGCAGACACGGCCTGCGTGTGACACGACACCGATGAGTTTTTTTAATTTAATTACTTATGTGCATTTATCCGACTGCTCTTAATCAAAATCGAAATCAAAAAATGCTTTATTTTTTAGGTACACCCTGTGTACCCTTACAATGCTTGTTCAAAAGCCAATTTTCCGCTGAGAAGAACAAGGGAGGTCGAGTTTCTTACTCGAGAGTTTGCCCTTTTTTACAAAATTATTAATTATTATTTTATATTATAATATTTCATTATTAATTGTGAAATAGCCCGGTTACGCGAACGGGCTGTTCATGTCCATGAATGTTTATCATCTAAATAGTCTGATATTTTATAATATGCTTTCTTAATAAGTTTCTGTTTTATAGTATCTTTAAATTTGTGTGGTGTTAAAAATGTAGTGGTTAGCAACCTTATTAAACGGTGAAGAAAAGCCTCGTGAGGAAACCAGTGTGCCTTAGAAATAAAAATTCAAAGGCATTTGAATTCCCCAACCCCCACTGGGCCAGCGTGGTAGGCTACGGCCCATACTCCCTGCAGTGGGATGTTTACGGGCTGATGATGATGGCGTCAATGCACTATCTGTCCTTGTCATATCGTAAAACAATGACAAGGACAGACAGTGCATTGCTATAACTTTGAGTTAGGCGCTAGAGTCCCACGGCTCGTAACCGATTTCGAAAATACCGGTAAATAAAGGTTCTTACCAGTTTTCGAAAAGGTTTCGTTCGAAGCGCGTCCGAAATGAGAGCGCTACTGAAAACGTAATTTTTTTTAATGCCCAACGGACGCTCAATTGACCTCAATCACACCCAATGCTAAATGAAGATGAAGCCGAATGTGGAAGCGTACTGATCCGGAAACCCCATCTTATTTGGGGCACTGGCTATCTTCTGTCTGACAACCGGAACACAACAATGCTGTTAACATTGCTGTTTGGCGGCAGATTTAGATACGATGGTGGTAGCTAGCCAGGCGGACATGTAAAATGTCCCACCACTAACCAAAAATTAATAAACCGGGCTTAATCCAGACAGTGCACGCGTTGGTGTCGTTTGGAGCGTTTATTGCCCGTGGTCCGATCGCCGAGTTCTACAGGTCGATCCATGGACAATTGTTTTTGCCTGTGGTTCTATGGAGTTGGTAGTGAAAGAGACTGCGTCGTCGGTAAGAACGAAATGAAAACAACTAAAAACCGCTTAATTGATTCAAAACCTATTTGACAACATATGCTTTGACATATTCTGTAGTTACACCTACATTATAAGTTTTATAATGTAGGGTTCAATTCCCGCTAGGGGCATATGTTTGTGTGATGAATATGGACATTTGTACCCGAGTTATGGATGTTTTCATTTATAATAAGTATTTATTTACAAAAAAAACGTATTTATGTAGTATATCAACCATCTGGTATCCACAACACAAGCCTATAGTTGCTTACTGTGGAACTAGATGGCGCTGTGTGTATATCTAAGGATATTTTATTTTTATTTATTTATTTTATAAAAATTCATACAAAACTTTATGTATGCATGTGACTAGAGTAACCAAAAAACGCTTTATTTATCATTTGGTTTCCCTCGTTAAGAAAACCGGTTTTAAGGTAGAGCCAAACTCTCCTTTTAACAATAAACCGGTAAACAAGCCCAGTCTGCGTAACATGACACTGTTTGTAGTACGCAACGTAGGAGTGAGAATGGGATAGTTGTATAGTCGAATCAGACTAACGTATCCGACTACGTGATGGAAAAACCTGACGTATATTCCTAGTGCAATGGCGATTTTAAATTTATTTAAATAGATTACAAGGGGCTATAGGAGGAGAGAATTGCTGTGGGGAAATGCCGCGGATATAAATACAATCTTTGTTTTACAAAAACGAGCCGTTCGCGCAATTTATCAATTGAGACCTGCAGTGTCACTTAGAGACAGATTTAAAGAGTATAATATTCTAACCTTTTCGTCACAGTACATTTTTGAAAGTCTAATATATGTCAAAAAAAATATAGCATCATTTAGGAAAAATTGTGATAAACATGATGTCAATACAAGAAATAAAGACAAACTTGCAGGTACATAAGTCGCCTCCACAAAGTCAATAATTCATTCAAAGGGTTATGTATACGCTTTTTCAATAAAGTTCCTGTTGCCATACAAAATCTTGCTTTCAATAAATTTAAAGATACTATAAAAACAGAAACTTATTAAGAAAGCATATTATAAAATATCAGATTATTTAGATGATAAACAATCATGGACACAACCAGCCCGTTCGCATAACCAGGCTATTTCACAATTAATAATGAAATATTATAATATAAAATAATAATTTTGTAATATAAAAACCTTTTTTTAAAAAGAGCGACCGCTCGAGTTTCTTGCTTGTTCTTCTCAGGGGAAAATTGCCTTTTGAACAAGCAGTAGCTTTAAAAATGTAAAATCTGACTATTTTAAGTGTACCCTGTGTACAAAGTCAAAGTCAAAGTCAAAAAATATTTATTTCGTAGGATAAAGATTATCACTTGAAAACGTCACATTTTTTATCTTAATATTAAAATTATTGACATTACTGCTCATTCGCAAAGCAGATTCCCCAGAGAAGAACGAGCAAAAAACTCAAGGGTTGCTCTTTTAAATAAGTTTGGGTTACATTGTATAATTAGGCTGAATATCGCCGAGCGGTCTATGTCCATGCTTGCTTATCATCCAGATAGTCAGAAATTTTATAATAGCCTTTGGTAAATAATGTCTGTTTTATGATGGTTTTGAATTTATTTAAAGGTAAATTTTGAATGTCCACTGGAACCTTATTATAAAAGCGTATACATTGCCCCTTAAATGACTTAGTGACTTTGTGTAAACGGCTGGCATGAACAGCAAGTTTATTTTTATATCTGGTATTTACATTATGTATATCACTATTTTTCTTAAACGATTCTATATTTTTTCTTACATACATTAAGTTTTCGTAAATATATTGCGATGCTAATGTTAATATATTAATTTCTTTAAATGTATTCCTAAGAGACACTCTGGGGCCCAGTTTGTAAATCGCGCGAACCGCTCGTTTCTGCAGAACAAAGATACAATTTATGTCCGCGGCATTTCCCCACAACAGAATGCCGTACCTACAAAATAAAGCATTTTTTGATTTAGATTTTTTGAATTATTTGATATTTATTTATTTATGTTAAGGAAAACCAACAGTCATGTTAAATCACAAATAACAATGGAAAATTATCTCACATATAGAAATATTGTAGACAATATAATAGTGGTCTAATAAAGCGTTCAGCAGGATCGAACGCTACACATACACTACGTAGCTTACATATGTAGTAGCCATATCTACATATAAATATTGATAAAATATATTACTTAGATACATAGAACATTAAAATAAAAATAGACGATTAAAAGAAACTATTGCTAAGGATATCTTTACACCGGACTTACCTCTGACCTCGACACAGCCGTCCCTCACCAGCACGGTGTCTCCGTCCGCCGGCTCGCACACGGCGGAGGTGACGGGCAGGCTGTACACGGGCGGTGCATTCGCAAAGTCTGCCGTCTCCCAAGTGGTGGACGCGTTGAAGGACCGGTAGTCCTTCTGGTGCCAGTGGGACGGGCTCTCATCCTCGGATATTGTTATGGACTCTGTTGGGAATTGGTTTGTAAACGCTTTATAGTACAATACGATTCAAAAGCCGAAAGAAAGTAGATAACCTCGAATATTTATTTTATATATTTAATAAGACACACCAACTGCACACAAATTACAACTAACATAACAAACAGGTTCAAGTATAAACAGGTCTGATATATGTGCCAATAATAGGTGTGTACAACATTCGAGAGATATACACAGCTCTAAACATAATTAAGTTATTACAAGTCTAGTAACGATTACAAAAAACTAAATTAATTTAATTGAAAACAGCACAACGGTCTATAAATGTTGCTTCCGCAAATATTAAGAAATTCTTCTCTTAAACGCACCTAATGAATCGTGAAAGATATCAGTCTGTGGGATCTCACTATTCAAATGGTTAAAATTTAATATTCGCAATATCATCCAGCTAACCAAAACAACGCAAGCTATGGAGAGGCCGATGAAGTCTTAACAAGTTGAAGTGGCAAGTTACGTAGTTTGAAGAATGGATCGCTCTGGAAATGGGAGGTCTGATTCCAGGAGTGGACGTCTTATTGTTGATTGTTGTTTGCGGCCGTGGTCGGGCGGGAGGGGCGCTCCGTGTGAGTGTGTGAGTGTGTGAGTGTGTGAGCACTCACCGAGCCACTTGACGCTGCGCACGGCGGGCGCGCCGGGCACCACGGCCCGCAGCGGGCGGCCGTGGTCGGGCGGGAGGGGCGCTCCGTGTGAGTGTGTGAGTGTGTGAGCACTCACCGAGCCACTTGACGCTGCGCACGGCGGGCGCGCCGGGCACCACGGCCCGCAGCGGGCGGCCGTGGTCAGGCGGGAGGGGCGCTCCGTGTGAGTGTGTGAGTGTGTGAGCACTCACCGAGCCACTTGACGCTGCGCACGGCGGGCGCGCCGGGCACCACGGCCCGCAGCGGGCGGCCGTGGTCAGGCGGGAGGGGCGCTCCGTGTGAGTGTGTGAGTGTGTGAGCACTCACCGAGCCACTTGACGCTGCGCACGGCGGGCGCGCCGGGCACCACGGCCCGCAGCGGGCGGCCGTGGTCAGGCGGGAGGGGCGCTCCGTGTGAGTGTGTGAGTGTGTGAGCACTCACCGAGCCACTTGACGCTGCGCACGGCGGGCGCGCCGGGCACCACGGCCCGCAGCGGGCGGCCGTGGTCAGGCGGGAGGGGCGCTCCGTGTGAGTGTGTGAGTGTGTGAGCACTCACCGAGCCACTTGACGCTGCGCACGGCGGGCGCGCCGGGCACCACGGCCCGCAGCGGGCGGCCGTGGTCAGGCGGGAGGGGCGCTCCGTGTGAGTGTGTGAGTGTGTGAGCACTCACCGAGCCACTTGACGCTGCGCACGGCGGGCGCGCCGGGCACCACGGCCCGCAGCGGGCGGCCGTGGTCAGGCGGGAGGGGCGCTCCGTGTGAGTGTGTGAGTGTGTGAGCACTCACCGAGCCACTTGACGCTGCGCACGGCGGGCGCGCCGGGCACCACGGCCCGCAGCGGGCGGCCGTGGTCAGGCGGGAGGGGCGCTCCGTGTGAGTGTGTGAGTGTGTGAGCACTCACCGAGCCACTTGACGCTGCGCACGGCGGGCGCGCCGGGCACCACGGCCCGCAGCGGGCGGCCGTGGTCAGGCGGGAGGGGCGCTCCGTGTGAGTGTGTGAGTGTGTGAGCACTCACCGAGCCACTTGACGCTGCGCACGGCGGGCGCGCCGGGCACCACGGCCCGCAGCGGGCGGCCGTGGTCAGGCGGGAGGGGCGCTCCGTGTGAGTGTGTGAGTGTGTGAGCACTCACCGAGCCACTTGACGCTGCGCACGGCGGGCGCGCCGGGCACCACGGCCCGCAGCGGGCGGCCGTGGTCAGGCGGGAGGGGCGCTCCGTGTGAGTGTGTGAGTGTGTGAGCACTCACCGAGCCACTTGACGCTGCGCACGGCGGGCGCGCCGGGCACCACGGCCCGCAGCGGGCGGCCGTGGTCAGGCGGGAGGGGCGCTCCGTGTGAGTGTGTGAGTGTGTGAGCACTCACCGAGCCACTTGACGCTGCGCACGGCGGGCGCGCCGGGCACCACGGCCCGCAGCGGGCGGCCGTGGTCAGGCGGGAGGGGCGCTCCGTGTGAGTGTGTGAGTGTGTGAGCACTCACCGAGCCACTTGACGCTGCGCACGGCGGGCGCGCCGGGCACCACGGCCCGCAGCGGGCGGCCGTGGTCAGGCGGGAGGGGCGCTCCGTGTGAGTGTGTGAGTGTGTGAGCACTCACCGAGCCACTTGACGCTGCGCACGGCGGGCGCGCCGGGCACCACGGCCCGCAGCGGGCGGCCGTGGTCGGGCGGGAGGGGCGCTCCGTTCATGTGGGTGGCGAGCAGCACGCGGCCGGCCGCTCCCAGCGCCATGTGCAGCGGGATCGACGTGCTGAAGTTGGTGCCCGTTGCGTCTATGTCGGCGCCGGTCAGCTGGAGATCCGTTCGATATTTATTTTAGAATACAATTTTATAATTTTTGGGAGCTGGTCGAAGTATACATCTGGCATGTTTGTCATCATCATCTCTAAAAGAGGAGAGATTTACATAAACTGGAAACAAAAGAGGGCCCAATATTGAGCCCTGTGGCACGCCTTTCATTACGCGAGATCCTGGTAAAAATAGATTACATAATGTCAATGGGGTAAGAACCACATTGACATCTACATTATGTATTCTATTTCTAAATTAGATTGTATCATGATAATGTCATATTTGAATCCATAATGTTTCAATTTAATTAAAAATGTTTTGTGATCAACACAGTCAAAAGCTTTTGAAAGATCATAAAAAAATCCAATTGCATTTTGTGAGCTTCTCAAGCCTCAAAAATGTGTTTAATCAGGCTAAATCCCGCATCAACAGTGTTTCTTCCCTAAAGCCAAACTGCTGATGATGGAACAATTGACATTACAATAAAATTAAATTAGGACCTAATACGCTTCCCTGGGGTAGCCCAAACATGATTGGTAGCTCAGAACATCGTATTCATCGCTTTAACAGTTTAGACCTGCCTGACAAATAGTTGGTGACAAGCGAAAGTTGCATTCTTCTACCATACCGATCGTATTTTTAGGTTTAGATAGAGTATTGAAATCGAGACTGTATCGAATGCTTTGCTTAGGTCCTGCTTTCTAGTGATCTAAGATCACTGGCAACATAATCGGTTAATTTGTGGACTGCATCGAAAGTAGAATTTCCAGCTCTAAAACCAAACTGATTATCCGACATGCATGAATATTTCTCAAAGTAGTTTACAAGTGTTTTATTTATTAATCTCTCTAAGACTTTTGATAGTACTGTAATAAGTGGTCTATTAAAGCGCTTAGCAAAATCTAACGCAGCGTACTATGTACGTAACTTACATCTATAATAGCCTGTAAATATTAGTAAAATTCATCACACGATAGAAGTATACTAACAATGACATGCTTTCCGCAGGTATCCTCCTCGTCGACTCCGCAGTGGAGCAGCACATCCCTCAGCAACACTCCCGACCAGACGGCGTTGCTAACAGCGCCGCCAGCCCAGCTAATGCCCTTCACTGGTTTCACCTGCTGTTATATTGAAAGGATTATTAATATCAAGTCCCCATCTCTCGCTAGGACGATAGTAGCACCATAATCCATCACTCGATCAAGTATGTGATGCATGTGTGTCAGCTCACGACAGTGTTTCATGCTACCCGTAATCAGCCTAAATAATTGATTCATTCTCATATTTTTACTCGACTAAGGCAACAAGAAGGGGTTAATAGGGCTAATAAGATAGGGTTTCCGGGTCAGTATACGCTTCCACCTTCGGCCTCATCTTAATTTATTTTTTAATACACCACGGGTTAGCACTTGACCTCAATCATACGTGATTTTTTTTAATGATTAACTGGATACGTATTAACTTATATATTAGATATTAAGTGAAGATGACGCCGAAGGTGGAAGCGTACTGACCCGGAAATCCCAACTCATTTGGGAGACTAGCTATCTTATCTCTGACAACCGGAACACAACAATACTACAAACATTGCTGTTTGGCGGCAGACTTATATAAGAAGACGGGAGCTAGCCAGACGGACATTTAAAATACCCTGCCACCAAGAAAATGAGTTTGAAAAGCCTGATGGAAAAGTAATAAACAAAATAATGTCAGTATTTTAATTATATGATTATAAATATCTAAAGACACCTTGTCCATTTCACTGCGCCTATTCCCAGCGCACATGAGCGCAGCCCGCACTTCGACTTTGGGGAACCTAGCCAGGTCCTCCATGCTGAAAGTCTTCATGGTGGAGTAGCCCGGACAACTGATGATGACCTTCAAGCGATGGTCGCATGCGTCCAGCTCTGGAACAGGCATGTGTTGGCGCACGTAAAATAATTCGCTGCGAACAAACATTTTCATGGTGTTTGGTCACAGGTTAACAAGTGTTCTTTTTCGTTACATTAAGTAAACGAGTATCGAAGGGTAATCATGCGGGGGGGTGCGAGGTGGGAGTGGCAAATAAGTGGGCGAGGCATCGGCCCGTTCCACTATCCTGCAAATCAAATCGTTTATTTGCGATAAATGCGGTACCTTAATTGATAAATATATGCTGGAGAAAGTCTAAAGGGAAATTAAGTTACAATAGGACTAACCCGTCTCTTCTCGTAGGTGTCGTATAAGGCGACTAAGGGACTCACACCAAAAAACATTTATAGATTTACACATTTTAACGACACTAATGTTTGGTATATCTTCGACCACCCCCATTTGGGGTAAACATCGTGACGTTTTGTGTTTAAAAAAATTTATAGCTTTGGATAACTGACAACTGTCAACTTAGAGTTGTGAAACACATTAACAAAGTACTGTATGAGAAGCTGTGACTGAGGGGCGAGGTGCATTGTTATGACAAACTGATGTGCTTGTAGAAATTCTATGTTAAATGTTGCATGCCTAAATGGTTGAATGTGAGATCTTTTGTATGCATGTTCAACCTTCATGAACAGTCGGCAACACAATTAATCAACACACAGCGCCATCTAGTTCCACACTAAGCAACTAGGCTATCAAATAGTATTTTTTTTACAGTAAGGATAATAATATAATTATCTGCTGTGTGTGTAAATGAAAATTTTCCCCAATTTTTGACATTGACATTGGCTACAAGATGTTGGTTACAAGAATTTTTTAACTGCCTCCCTCCCCGAAATCTGCAGCCAAATAGCAATGTTAATATCATTGTTGTGTTCCGGTTGTCAGAGATAAGATAGCCAGGCCCCGAAATACGACGGGGTTTCTGGGTCAGTACGATTCCACCTTCACGTTAGTACGACCTCAATCACAAAGGATTGCGGTCGTGCTAACCCGCTGCGCTCAAGAAAATTATCAAGTTTGCATTGTCTTGGATAGTTATTTGTTTAAATCTAAAAAATTAATGATAATATTATGGAACACTCTTTAATTTTTTTTTACATGTAATGTGGGGGTGATTTATTTAAATTAGATTAAATAGGTCTTTAAAATATTGAGGGTTGTCTTAAATACTTTTCCATACAGAGATACACTTTACCTTTTGAGATATGGGGTCCTAAAAATATAACAAAATAATATTAAAAACAGTTGAAATGGATTCAAATTCTGAACATAGTATAGTTTCTGCTTTCTGGTTGATTCTGTTACATATTGTATAATATAAAATATCGTCTACATGAAAAAACGTAAAGCGGACTATACACTGGCCTAATTTATGTACAATTTCAAAAGATCCTTGTATAAAATCAATTTATAGATAGATAGATAAAGCCTTTATTTGTTTCCACAGTCACGCACATACATTTAGCTTATACATATTGATACACAGATAAGGTAACACATTTACAACAATAACATAATATTGTAACACTAACGCATGTGTGACATACTTGGGCGTATCGAAGTGCCTGATCTGGTAGCTGGGCGGTATTTCTGCATTGAACGGCCTTGCCGTTTTCACGATGAGCCTACCATCCCGGTACGGCTCCTTGGCCCAGAGCTCCTCATCTGAGTGGTCCACAATGTCGTCTTCGTGGAGGTTACCTTGGGAGGGATAATGACTAGTTTATTATGTGTTACTAGCTGTTACCTGCGACTTCGTTCGCGTAGGACATTTCATAGAAATCGGTTCAGTAAAAACTTTCGCATTTATAATATTATTTATTTATTTATTTAACACTTTATTGTATATAAGCATACACGTCAAACAAAACAAAAAACAGGAGAATATTAAAATATACAAAAGGCGAGCTTATCTCTATAAGAGATCTCTTCCAGCAAACCTCAGTAAGGAGACAAATTGATGAGGTAACGTAAAAGTAGACAGCGAGTACACTTACAAAAACAGTAGTTATAAACAAACATACTACTAATAAATAGATAAAATAACAACCATGTCGATGACATACATACTTAAATTATGGTGTTGTTATAATATAAATAAATATAATAAAATATATAATATGATAAAAATAAATACAAAACCTATAAATAAATATGATATATACTTATACAAATGTACACAAATAATAATAATAATCTATTGAGACAGTTTAAGGTAATGCTCCTTCAGTCGCGATTTGAAGACCGGTAACGAGATTATTAACGTATTAGTTGAGATTGGTGCAGTTGGGATGTAAAATTGTCATAAGAAGTGTTTTAAATTTTTTATGGGTTTGACTGAGTTGGCTAGAACAGGTAATCCAATTTTAGCAGGGCTTGAAACAGGTTTCGAAAAAGCGGTAAATAAAGCTTTATACCGGATTTTAGAAAAGGTATCGTTCGGAGTGCGTCCGAAATGAGAGCGCTACCTAAAAGCTTGATAAACCGGTATAATCCAGACAGACCGTGCACGAGTCGACGTCGTTTGAAGTTTGCAAGACCGGAATGAAAAGCACGGAAAACCGCTTAATTTAACAGAATTGGTTTCGCCCCTTGCGAAAACCGGTTTTAAGGTTAAGGTAGAGCCAAACCTAAATAAAACACTCCTTTGTATTTGCCACTGATTTAGGTTTAAAAATTATTCCATGAATGAGTATAAAAATTACAGCTAATTGAATACATACCTATCCTATATGTTTCAAGCAGTGTGTACACCTCTGGTGTCTTGTGCATGCCATAGACATTCCAGAAGGGCTCGATGCTGAGCCCGGCCGCATTCAGGATCTGATCACCACCTGGATGGGATGTCAGAAACTTGGTGACATCATACACGCCATGCTGGTATATCACCCAGAAACTGTCTCTGAAAAATGGAATACGAAATCGTAAGTAAATGGAAGCCCTGTAGAAGGTGACCGACATGACAACAAATCACAGGAGCCATTGATGAGGATTTTTTATAATGATTATGAATTAAAATCTACCCCCACCAAATTGTATTTAATTTTAAAATTGAGCATATATTTAACGTTGACCTGCCAATTACTTTCTCACAATATCTGCTTAGTTCATGGACTGATAATGTGTTTGCAAAATCTTATAAAAAAATACTTTGCACACTGGAGGATCGAGGTGCACTGAATGTGCACTTGTGGCAAGGTCACATTTGTTTTGTGTAGTTAACCTACGTCTGGTGTGGTTGGTCCTTGGGTGGATGACCACTAGTGTCAATTTAACATAGCTCTTTCATGCTTTAGAGGGCACACAAATTGTCTCAGTTGTTATCAATGGACAGTAGTTATTAAGCTAAGTGGTCTACAAAGCCTGGTTTAAAAATCAGGTTGGCCACTACATGGGTGTTCTATTCACAATGGGGTGAGGGTGGTGGCTATAATAAAATTATATATATATTATATTCGGTGGTATAATTAAGCTACCAACCAACTGCCTCCGTGGCTCAATGTAAACAACATCGGGTTTACGATTCGGAGGTCGCAGGTTCGATCCCCAGCGGGGTACATGTTTAAGTACTCGGTTTGGTTAGTGGTAGGGCATTTTAAAATGTCCGCCTGGCTAGCTACCACCATCTTATCTAAATCTGCTGCCAAGCAGCAATGTTAATAGCATTGTTGTGTTCTGGTTGTCAGAGATAACATAGCCAGTCCCCCAACTATGTTGGGGGTTCCGGGTCAGTACGCTTCCACGTTCGACCTCATCTTCACTTAACATCAGGTGTGAGTGAGGTCAAGTATGAACCCATCGTGCATAAAAAAAAAACAAAAAATGCTATCGGACAATTTCTTAGTCTATTTTTATTAATTCTGTAGAATGCTTACTTGCTGTCATGTTTGCTAACTTCCTCAGCCCTATACGTGGGCAAGTCTGGTCTAATTTGGCCCGCCTCAAATGTTGCATTCTCTGATTTGCCTTTATTTGCTTTTCTCTTATCTATTTGGTCTGGAAGTAATACAATGATTTCTATGCTATTAATTTTGTTAACATATCTATTATTTAGGACAACTTTGAAGACTTATTTAAAATACTTGTGTGGAGCATTTGTATCATAAAGAACTGGACTTCATCATACCTTTACCAAACATACAAACAATTATTAAAATTGTTAAGAACTGGCACAGATATTGAGGAATATAAACATAAAAGAGTCTAATTGAGAAACTCTTTTATCTTTTAAGTGAGTTTAAAAAGCCTTCATTACATTAAAATTCGTTTACCGATGCCTATTTCAATTCAATCATAATATTGCCAGAAGACCCGCCCCGAAGGCTACACCGTGACCGTGATTGTAGTTAATGGGTAAAACTCATTACATTCCTGTGATGTAATTGAGCAATAAATAACACATCATAAAATGAAAAGTGATAATGGTGTCGATTCGGATGTACAACGAACTAACTAAATTTAAAGCAGATACATCCTTTTCTAACACTATTAACATGAAAGGGACGACTATAAATTAAGGCCTGTCAAATTAAGTTAAGAGCTGTCATAACAAGTCGCTCCATAGTATTTTAATCGTGACGTCGCTAGGTGTACACCTAATATTGATAAAGAAGTGCTTTTTTTTTTTTTTTTTTGATTCTGCCTTCTGTGTTGTTGGTTGACGCACGCGGTCGCGAGAATTTGTGTTATTTGTGTACTATTTTACAATATCTGTGTTGTTTGGGTTGCTTGCGGTAAGTATATTAATATATTACCGGTATTAATGTTTATTTATGATGGAGGTGGAAGATAAGTTACCTCCTGATAAAGATAACCCTCAAAGTCAGGATGCTGCAAAGCACGAGCAGGTAGAATTATCTCCGGACATCTTTTCTCAAAGTCAAGTAAAAGAAAAAATGAATCGTAAAAGACATATTGATTCAGATACTCCATCTAATCAAAATAAAAAAACCATTATAGATCCCGACCTTGCCTCTGCCTCAGTACAGGATATTTTCAAACATGCTTGTCTTACCGAAGACAAGATGTACACTCAGGATGACAAAGCCCCGTACATAGTCCATGTTTCTCGTACATCCCCTGACCCAGCTGCTGGGGACACCATTCGCCCCATCAAATTCGGTCAATTCCTATATAGAAACAACATTCTAAATATCACCGAAGATGGAATTAAGCGGATTGGACGCAACAGAATCTCTGTAGAATTTACATCTGCTGATTCAGCCAACAAATTCCTGAAACACTCTGCGCTTCTCAGTAACAACTACTCAGCTACTATCCCATCATACCAGGTGACCCGGGTGGGTCTCATTAGAGATGTCCCCGTTGAGTGGTCTATGATTGAATTAGTTGAGGTACTTAAAATACCATCAGGGTGTGGTTACATTTTGAAAGCCAGGCGTATCAAAAAAAAAACCTATGTAGACGGTTGCCCAGTATATACAAATACCCCGTGTGTAGTCCTCACATTCAGTGGTCAAACTTTACCACCACGCGTCTTCTGTTTTAACAATTCCCTCCCAGTGGCATTATACCAACTGCCTACAATCCAATGTAACAGATGCTGTCGATTTGGTCACATCCAGACACAATGTAGGTCAAGACCCAGATGTTTTAAATGTGGAGAGGGGCACACTGGTGATTCCTGCCAAGTCCCTGAGTCCCAAGCAATATGTCTTCACTGCACTAGCTCCCATTTCGCTAACAGCAAGGAATGCCCAGAACTGGGCAGACAGAAGTGTATAAAGATATTAATGTCCCAAGAATCAATCTCCTTCTCTGAAGCCTCAAGCAGGTGCCCCCCTATACGCAAGTCTTATGCCGATGTGGCTAAAGTAATGTTTGCCCCTTTAACACCATCTCCCTATAACTGTCCACAAAGTCAAGGTTTCTCTCAAACCCAACCTCCTACAAATCCTCAGCGCTCTTACAAAAAGACCATTTTCCAAGCCCCCCGTCCTAAACCCCAAATACAAAAGGGGTATGATATTGAAGCCCACCGCTCCTTAGTTAGCAACTATGATCCCCCGCACCCCCCAAATGGATGTGCTTTAAATAAACCCCAATCAGCTGAAATTTCCCCAAATGAAAACCTTTTAGATATTGTTATTTCCTTATTAATGAATATCCTAACTAAGTTTAATGACTTAGAATTACCGCCCAACGTTGCTCAAAAACTAAATTCGCTTATTTCTCTTCGACCCAATAATGGATTGTCTACTTCAGTGGAATTGTAGAAGTGCACGCCCTAAGAAACATGAATTAATAAACCTAATAAACACCCATAAACCCTCTCTCTTTGCTGTTTCTGAGACATGGCTTAGACCGGGATCCCAGTTCAGGATCTCAGGATATGCGTGCCTCCGGGATGACAGAGATGACGGTTATGCTGGTTGTGCCCTTCTAATCAAAAATGTCATCAAATATTCTAGACTTACATTACCTCCACATAGCAATGAAATCAATGTTATTGCCGTTAAAACTTCAGAATACTCTATTATTTCTATTTATATACCCCACCCCCACTCACTTCTCCTGACAGATATCAAGCATATATTATCTTCTGTCCCTAACCCCCTCATTGTTCTAGGCGACTTCAACTGTCACCACCAGATGTGGGGAAGTAACCACACGGATGGACTATCTACAGAGTTATTGGAAATCTTTGACCAACTTAATTTGTGTATTTTGAATGATGGTTCTCCTACCCTAAGAAACCGTCCCTCAAATAACCCTAGTGCAGTTGATCTTTCCCTGTGTTCTCCAAATTTAGCTTCTCTCCTATCTTGGAGGGTTCTCTCGGACTCTCATGGTAGTGATCACTTCCCAATTGCTATCTCAAAACCTTCCAACAAAATTCCGACTAAAAAACTTCCCCCTCTGTTGAAATATAAACTACAGCAAGATAAGTGGGAAAAATTCTCTGAAAGTACAGAGGATAGAATCCAGGATATCCCTACAATCACTGAGGAAAATTTTGTGTCTGTACAGGAGCAGTTCATACAGATATTAAAAGCATCGGCTGATGATGTCTTTCCAGTCAAAAAATCTCCATCAGACCGAATCATGTCTCCTCCGTGGTGGGACTCCGACTGTACAGACATTGTTAAACTTAGGAAACAAGCTGAAATGCTTTATATTGGATCTATGACCCAGGACAACTTCTTCAAATACCAAAAGGCTGCTGCACAGGCTAGGAAGCTATTCTGCTCCAAGAAAAGACGAAGCTGGTTTAAATTCTGTGAAAGTCTATCACCATCTACTCCCCCATCAATTGTTTGGAAAAATATAAAACGCTTCCGAAAAGCTTCCATGCAAACCATGGAATTAGCATGCAATGATAATTCCATATGGCTACACGAGTTTATAAGTAATTTGGCACCTCCTTCTGCCCCAAACAGGGATTCCATCCCCTCGGCTATTCATATAAATTCGCATAACCCACTTGACCATCCATTTTCTTTTAGGGAACTCACCCTGGTTCTGAATTCCCTCAAAGACTCTTCTCCGGGCATTGACGGCCTCCCCTACTCATTCATTTCGAAAGCTTCTGAAAAGACTAGAAAAATCTTCCTCAATATTATAAATCATATTTTTCATACAGGCTGCCCCCCTGACACTTGGAAAAACCAAATAGTTATCCCCATTTTAAAGCCAGGAAAAGACCCCTACTCTCCTACCTCCTATCGCCCTATTGCTTTATCATCGATACTTACTAAAATTTTAGAACACCTGATCAAACTTAGGTTGGAGTGGTTTGTGGAACACACAGACATCCTGTCGAGTAGACAATTTGGCTTCCGAAAAGGCATGAGTACTATGGACAGTGTAGGCCTGTTAGTTTCAGACATCCGCCTAGCTTTTTCAAAAAACCATTATCTGGTTGGTGTATTCCTGGATATTGCCTCAGCCTATGATAATGTCCTTCTTCACATACTCAGGCAAAAATTGCATGATCTGAGTATTCCCCCGAAGCTGGTACATATTATATGCAATCTTTTAATGTCCAGGTCTATACAAGTAAGATCAGGTGATACTGTATCCCCCCCAAAACTGATCTGGAAGGGCCTACCCCAAGGGTCAGTCCTAAGCCCCTTATTGTATAACTTGTATACATATGACCTCGAAGCTGTTGTCTCCTCCTTCTGCAAATTACTACAATATGCTGACGACTGTGCACTATATATTATTGGAGATTCAGTCGAAAGGATATCTACGGGCTTGAATCAAGCTTTGAGCTATCTTAACGACTGGCTCAATTCCCATGGTCTTTCTCTTTCCCCCTCGAAAAGCACTGTTGTGGTATTTTCTAGAAAACGAGCTCCCCCGATAATAGAAATTGTATGTGACAATCTCCTTATCCCTGTGTCCAACAAAGTAAAATTTTTGGGTGTGATCCTTGACTCCAAAATGTCTGGCACTCATTACTTTGACCACATCTGCAATAAATGCGAAAAAAACATTAATATTTTACGCGCGCTCTCAGGTGTATGGTGGGGATCCCACCCTTATTCTCAAAAATTGCTATACAACGCTATTATACGCAGTGTAATGGACTATGGTACTTACCTTATGGAACCCTGCAACAAGGCAGCCCTATTGAAACTAGATAAGATCCAATCAAAATGCCTTCGCATCATCTTAGGGGCTATGAAATCTTCTCCCAATAACGCTGTCCAAGTTGAATGTGTTGACCCCCCTTTACGATTACGTCGCCAATATCTCGCCGACCGTTTCATTTTCAAAACCCTTCAAAACTCATCCCACCCCCTCCGCTCTAGTCTAGAATCCCTAGACCTGCTTGCCCAGAGAGAAAACTATTGGACTCACAAAACTCTACCATGCATATTAATCAGCTTCCGTAAACTAACCCGGTTAGAGTTTCCTCCTTGTTCTACGTCTAAATTACCACTATATCTTTCTAGCTATGATTCTCTCACTTTCTCCCCTCCGGTTGTCACAAACCTACCATTAGAAAAGTCATCTCCTGAAACCCCTAGGAAATTTAAAACCATTGTTACCAAAAATTTTAATAACTGGCTCACTATTTATACTGACGCATCAAAATTGTCGGACGCCGAATGTGTAGGAGCAGCGGTTTGGATTCCCAAATATAAAATTATCTTAAATTTCAAACTTCCCCCCTTGTCATCAGTTTTCTCTGGTGAAGCACTGGCTGTCTTAGAAGCCATATTATATGCCGAGTCGCATTCCCTGTCTAATTCCGTAATCTTCTCTGATTCTTTAAGCTGTCTTCAATCCATTTCTGGTAATCCCTTCCAGCATAAACTTAATTTTCCTATCATCTTCCATATCCGAGAAGCTCTTTGGAGATGCCAATCCAAACATATTAACATTGTAGTGGCTTGGGTCCCCAGCCATAGTGGTATTCTGGGAAACGAGACTGTGGACCAGTGTGCTAAATTAGCTATTAATACTGGATCTCTTGAACACTACAAGCTTTACTCCCACGACCTTGGCGCTTCAGCCAAGACCCATTTAATGAGGGATTGGGGTTTGGAGTGGTCAATCTCCAAACAAAGCAAAGGCAAGCACTATGGAGAAATTCAACCATCTATCCCCACAAAACCATGGTTTTTCAAATTCCCCATGTTAGATAAAAGGACATGCTCTACAATCTGCCGCCTAAGACTTGGCCATGTCTGTACACCGGTTCATCTCCATAAACTTCGGATTAGGGATAATTCCATATGTGAATGTGGACTAGATGAAGGCACTCTAGACCATATATTCTTCACCTGCCCCAAAAATAAATTTTCCTTGTATGACGTACTTCCCCCTACCGATTTCCCTCGTCCTATTATATTTAAATCTCTCCTTACATATTCGTTTATAAACTCCCCTATTATTCCTATTTTATCTAAATTTATTACAATTAACAATATAAAACTATAACAACTAACAAATTGTGATCGTCCATGTGTTGTTGTTTGTTTTAGATACGCAGTGTGTCAGCGAATACCGTTCTTTGGCTAAACATACGCTAGCCTCTTCAAACACCAGTATTTGGCAGAATTACTACAAAGTAGTAGTTGCCATTAAAATAAAAAGTGAAAGTGAAAGTGAAAGAAGTGCTTGTTTTGATCCTTTTACTTAATTTGACAGGACTTAATTATATGTCGTCCTTTTCATGTATTAGTGGTTAGAAAAGGATACATAAAAATTAATTCAGGATAGCCCTTCAATTGCAGTATTTAAGAAAAGGCTAAAAGAGCATTACCTCTCCCATCTTTCGTGATATTAGTATGTGTATGTAGGTTTATAGTACATATATATATAGTATATATGTATATAATTAAATTATGTTATGTATATATTTCGCAGTAGGTATATGTAATACAGGGTGTAACGGTTAAGTGTAGTCATATTTTAAGGGCTTGTTCTACCCATCAATACGAACAACTTTTACTATGGGGGCAACTTCGAAATCGCGAAAAAAAAATCAGCTGTTTCATACATTGCATCGGGAGGTTATTGAAATTTTCTATGGAACAGCTGATTTTTTTTTCGCGATTTCGAAGTTGCCCCCATAGTAAAAGTTGTTCGTATTGATGGGTAGAACAAGCCCTTAAAATATGACTACACTTAACCGTTACACGGTGTATATTTAGTGTAAGTTTATTATTCAGTTATCTTTTCCTTTTTTTTATTTGTTTTATTATTCGTTATAGGATTTTTTCTTTTGCACACAATTTACTGCTAAACCCCAAATTTACTAAGTTTCCTATTTCAATGCTCAGGTTGGCTGGAAGAGATCTCTTAAAGAGATAAGTCCACCTTTGTACGTGACCTATTGTTTGTACTCTGTTATTGTAATATTTTGGTGCAATAAAGAATATGGTTCCATATACACCGTGTAACGGTTAAGTGTAGTCATATTTTAAGGGCTTGTTCTACCCATCAATACGAACAACTTTTACTATGGGGGCAACTTCGAAATCGCGAAAAAAAAATGAGCTGTTCCATAGAAAATTTCAATAACCTCCCGATGCAATGTATGAAACAGCTGATTTTTTTTTCGCGATTTCGAAGTTGCCCCCATAGTAAAAGTTGTTCGTATTGATGGGTAGAACAAGCCCTTAAAATATGACTACACTTAACCGTTACACCCTGTAATTTAAATTTAGTTAGTTCGTTGTACATCCGAATCGACACCATTAAAATGCAAAATCAGTCACTGATATGTTAATTAAAGACACAACTATTTTCCTTTTTTAATATACTGATTACTCATATTGACCTTTACAAGAAAGACATACATACATTGGTTGGTGGTAGGGCATTTTAAATGTCCGCCTGGCTAGCTACCACCATCTTATCTAAATCGGCCGCCAAGCAGCAATGTTAATAGCATTGTCGTGTTCCGGTTGTCAGAGATAAGATAGCCAGTCCCCCAAATGTGTCGGGGTTTCCGGGTCAGTACGCTTCCATCTTCGACCTCATCTTCACTTAACATCAGGTGTGATTGAGGTCAAGTACCAACCCGTTATGCATAAAAAAAAAAAAAAAAAAAAATACATATTATCTTATATGTTACAACAAATGTCATCCACATAAACAAAGCAACTGTGTTAAAAGTTCAATATAGATAGATAAATATTTATTTGCATCCATGTGTGTATATAGCCAAAATGTAGGTTACCATATTTTTGTTATTTAAGACTCCATTTACGTAATGTATGTTTCAAGGCTAGATTTAATTAGCACATCTCTGACTTTTGTCGTAATTTACCTGTAAAAGCAGATCCTATTAGCATTGAGCTAAACAATGCTGTTGCCACAGCTTTTCTGTATTTATTTTGTTTTTCATGACCACCATGATATTTTTCATAATTGCCATTTCGAACAGCAACTGATGCAAAGTTTACGAATGTTTTCTGACTCAATATTGATCTGAAACATAAAATTTTGATTGGGAGGATCTACATCAGGTGGCTAGAGTAAGCTACTGAATAAATTAACACCAACAGATAACCAAACATTATAGAATTTATATTGTTATAAATTATCAGTGTCGTAAAAGGAATCTTATACAGTATAGTCTCCATATACAATGTTTTACATGAAGAATTGGTATAATCTCCAGCTAGGCAGACGGATTGGCGATTGCAAATTTTTGGGGAGCCCCGCTCCTATGTTTTTGCTGCCTGTTATGCTCACGACTATAGTCGCCTAGTACGACGACACCCAGGAAGAGAGCGGCGGGTTAAGGGTGTCGAGGGATAGTGTGAATTGTATAACGTTTTTTATAGTGTCGATAATAGGAGATAAAATAAAACTTAGATGTGCACTTTTTGGCAACTGTATTGGGAGCACTAACTGTATTTTATAAATGCTAGTGGAATGTTGCATTGTAGAAAATTTACCTACCTTAATAACAAAGTCTTGATCGACATTTTGGCGATAATGATCACACATGTCAAACAATTACATTATAATGTGATAATCGTTATCAAAACAATTTATTATTACTATTGTGACCTTTACAGGCAAACATGTCACAAACGGTACATTATGTTCGAACCAAACTAATAAACAACTGACGTGCGTGACGTACAAACAGTGTGACCATCTTTAAACTACAGATCCAGTCTTATTTTGGATATAAACCTGCAAAATCCTGCCATAGTAGAAAAAAAAATGCCAAAATACTGCAAACTTTATTTACCACTGTTAAGCCAAGAAAAGTAAAAATACGCATAAGTCGAGATGCCAATTTGCAGTTACGGGCTTTACAAAAGGCCACGTCTGTATCATATTTTGCTTTGGAGATCCACAATGAAAGTAAAGGACCTTGCTCCTTGGCTCGAATCCTTCCTTCATATTTTCGCTTCATCGTACTCGTTTGTTTTATGGTCAGTTTTCTGTGGTAAGTGATGCACGTCATGCACCAATGACTTTTTAAGTTTAATTTAATTACTTATGTGCAAGGGAGGCTTTACAAATTAATATTCCTGACGTCGGTTGTTTTGCAAATTATTGGCGGTTCAATTATTACCTATGTGTAGATACGGTCATCATTTATCTAAAACGGTGCCTAAAGTTATTAAATTAAATTTGGTGAGATTTTTTCAACCCTCCATTTGAGCTCACATAATTATTAATGCATTATGAACCTAATTCAACATTCGGATCTACAAATTATTTTATTATACCTAGGTGCATAGCTATGACAGTAAAATATATTTACCTGGAAGAAATATTCCCTCAGCGACGACGACTGAATGTTCCTAAGTCCTTTTCCTTTGCCTAATGAGTTTTTAAAGAGCCCATGCATTACGGTGCATTCGTTACGTGATGCCTAGTGGTACGTGGTACCTACGGCCAACTGTTGCCACCACTGATTTATAATACTAGAAGCCGTGGACAGAGGAAAAGAGGAAAAATGGATAAGATGTTTATTTAACAAAAATGACCATACATTTGCTGTAACATCCACATTAGGCGCTGTAAAAATTTGCATAATACAGAAACAATTCTACCGGTTAATACAACGTTAATAACATCTGTTAATTAGACTTTTAGAAATAGACATGGGTGCAAAGCATCAAGATAATAGAACTAGTATTAGTATGGCTCATCTTACCTTCAGGCCTTCCCTCGTATATGAGGGAGTATTGTCCATAGTCCGCCACGCTGGCTCAATGCGGGTTGGGGACTTCACATGCCTTTGAGTTTTTATTTCTCAGGCATATAGGTTTCCTTCACCGTTTAACAGCAGTCGCATAAATGCAAATATGTAATAAAATAAAATATAAACTGATTGGTACGTGGCCTGCCTGGGAATCGAATCCGGACTCCTGATTAAGAAAAACTACCCACTAGAGGAATCATAGCCGTATATTCAGGCGAAAATTGTTGGACTTTCATACTAAAGGTCGTTTCAGAATCGTTTACTTTGTATAACATTGGAACCTCCAAGAAACGAGCCTACACCTTCCTCAAAGGCCGGCAACGCATCTGTGATCCTTTTGGTGTCCATGGGCGGCGGTGATTGCTTTCCATCAGGTGACCCGCATGCTCGTTTGCCGCCCTCTCATATAAAAAAAAAATAAGTACTCGAAAATTTCTTGATCGAATTCGAATATGTTTCGTTGGGAAAAGTTAGTCGTAGGTAATCAAGACGCTATCACCAGTTAATTGGAATTACACAAATTCAAATTCACCCTGTATAAGTTTATGATTATAGCGGTAATAATCTAAAAAATCGACTTCACTGAATCAGTCACTATCATCATCATCTGATTTAAGAGCCATGCTCTTGTCGGTGGAGATTTTTCCATATCTCTCTGCTCTCCGCCTTCCTCTTGACCTCCTGATACGACATAAACCCCAACACATTTGGGGGACCGGCTATCTTATCTCTGACAACCGGAACACAACAATGCTATTAACATTGCTGCTTGGCGGCAAATTTATATAAGATGGTGGTAGCTAGTCAGGCGGACATTTAAAATGCCCTACCACCAACCATATACCGGTGAGTTTTACCGTAAGGAAAAAAAATGGGCATATTGACAGTTTCTCTCGCCGATGTTTTTTTATATAAATCAGTTATTTTCTATGTTCACTATAGTAACTATTATTATTTCTACTATATGAAAAAATGTCTTTCGAAGTCGGCGCTCCAATTTAATGTAAATCAATCTACATTATAATATAACACATTGGCGCCGAGTTCGAAATATATTTTAGATTAGATTAGATTAGATTTATTTAGTTCACTTTTACAATAGCATGTCATACATACAGTTTCGTAAATTTATGAAATTTAAAATAAAAGTGATTGTCAAACATAAAACAAAAAATAATAACATAAAAAACAAATTCCTGTATACAATAGTAAAACATATTGTTATATGTAGGTATGTTAAAATTAATTAAGGAAGTATAAGTATGTAACCATTGTTACGTCAACGTCATACCATTTTAGAATAATCAAAATGAAATAAAACAAAACAAAATAAAATATAAACCATGTCATGAGATTATTGATATGCCATAATCACCTTTGTCAAATTATAGTTGAATACAAGTTAAAATAGATATATTAAAATAGAAAACATGTCAGGAGGTTATGAAAATGTCATATCCATATACTCTTTAATAGAATAAAATTCATTTTCCAACAAAAAGTTTCTCAGTTGGCGAATGAATGCGTCGTATGTCGTCGTGCGTTTATCATATATAGTAGAAATAATAACATTGAAAATAACTGACTGAGGGATATGAGCATTTCAATAAAATTATTTTTTTAGACGAACTGTTTGGTGCAGTGGTTAGAAACTGTTCAAAAAAAAATTCAAAATTCAAAATATTTTATTTCATAGGATAAAACGTCACTATTAATATTACATTTAAATTTACGGCTCATTCACAAAGCTGACTCCCCAGAGAAGAACGAGCAAGAAACTCTAGGGTTGCTCTTTTAAAGATTATGGGTTACAATTTGTGATTTCATAATTATATGAATAATAAGACAGCTATGTCCATGCTTGCTTATCATTCAAATAGTCAGTGATCTTATAATAGCCTTTTGCTAATAATTTCTGTTTTATAATTGCTTTAAATTTATTTAAAGGCAAATTTTGAATGTCTACTGGAACCTTATTATAAAAGCGTATACATTGCCCTTTGAACGATTTACTAACTTTATGAAGTCGGCTAACATAAACTGATAACTGGTTCTTATTCCTTGTATTAACATTGTGCCTATCACTATTTTTAGCGAATAAGGTTATATTTTTTATGTGTGTAGGTATGTGTGACTGCTATACCAAAAGGTTGCGGGTTCAAATCCCGCTAGGGGCATAATATGTTTGTATGATGAATGACATGTGTTCCCGAGTTATGGATGTTTTTCATTTATATGTGTATTTATTTACAAAAAAATATGTATTTGTGTAGTAAGTATATCAACCATCTGGTATCCATAACACAAGCCTAGATGCTTACTGTGGACCTAGATGGCGCTGTGTGTTTGGGCAAAGACATTTATTTATTTATTTATTTTTACTTTGTAGTGTTCAGTCTCCCTAATGATTTTTGTACAATGAAAGCAAGAAAGAAAGAAAAACTTTTTATTTGACACCATTATTGCTTACGTACTTAAATTAGTACAGTCGAATCTCCCTAAAAGTATTATATGGACCGTATGGACCGAAGCACTTTAGCACCGTCAATTAGAAAGTATTCATACAATATGAACACTCAAACCAAATCGATAATAATATGTCACATATGAATGAATAACAAAAATTTCGTCAGTTCTGCTGCAGCATCTACTGAGGTTTGAACTTGCCCAACTTTGTTTTAATGACTGATGCCACTGTCCACTATACTACGACGTCTATTAACAATGTGGACGAAATTTTGCTACACATCTCAGTAGCGGATGCTTATGGATGGTATCTATACTCCTATATGTGTAAACACTTTGCTCTGTGAGTAGCTAGTGTAGTTGGTTTCGTGGTTGTTGTAATTCGAATAGTTTCTAATAGATATCGATGCCGCGGCACTTTAGCCCATGTGATACTTTTAGGATTATTGGATTGTACATGATGTGATGGTGCCAAAAAGGCATCCACTCGGCATAATGTCGCGACATTGGAGCCCAGTGACGCGACGCTGGTATTCTCTGGACACCGGAGGACGGAGATTGGAGAATACAACACCGCACAGTGCTTATACGAGAATGCAAATTTTTAATATGCTCGCAGAATTGGCTAATGAAGTGATAGGTACATGGCATTTCAATGAATTTACGAAATTTGAATTTGTTACAAGCATGTCAATAAATTAAATAAACAATGGCGACCCTCCTCGCTCCTACAGGTTAGGTAGGCAGTTGGAGTATTCCAGCTCGACCTGATGATCTTCCATTTGTTATATTTATTGATAATCACACCGACCTTCTGTGCGCTTTTTCCATACAAACCCAAACTGTATCTAGTCGTAATTTCCCTGTGTAAAAACTACACAATCGTCTAAATATTTAATGCTATTCTATTGTTTATCATAATTACAAAAAACTATTAAACCGATCTCGGAAATTACAATGGGATCAACTTGACGGTATCCTCTTTCATTTACAAAAAGAACCACGTGAATCAACCGCCAAATATCGGAGATTGGTTTACATACATAAAAAAAAATTACATACGGCCGAATTGTGAACATCCTCCTTTTCAAAGTCGGTTATAAACAGATGTGTCACAGAAACGGGCAGAGAAACAGACATCTCGAAACTATAAGGCTGTGCAGTGTTACTACGGAATGCTAAAAATGCGAAATGGTTTTTCCTTTTAGTGCCGGCCCGGCCCAAGTAATGGTCTTCATCTTACGACTACCCATTACGATGTTTATCGCCGTTAAACAACTTACCTATATGTATATATAACGTATTATAGTCTCACTATAATTATAAATGCAAAAGTCGCTGATTGAATTACATCTGGTGGACGTGAAATTGACCGTCAAAAATCGAACCAGCGCAGCGCTTTTATTACACGCGGTTTGCACTCGCACTCGCCTTGTTTAGCAACAGATTTGACCTGCTCATTAGAAAGGTCTGCCCATTATCACTTTAGCATAGAAAATAATAACTTTATACTCGTAGCTTTCTAATATGAACAGAGGTTCACAGGCTCTTTGCTACACCTGATGGACTGCAAACTAAACACACCGGAAACTCGCCCTCCGCTAGAGCTATTGATATAATTAATAACTTTACGAAAGAGATTAAGATTTTAACCGCCTCCGTGGCTCAATGTAAACAACATAGGGTTTACGATTCGGAGGTCCATGTTACATGCGGGGTACATGTTTAAGTACTCGGTTTGGTTGGTGGTAGGGCATTTTAAATGTCCGCCTGGCTAGCTACCACCATCTTATCTAAATCCGCCACCAAACAGCAATGTTAATAGTATTGTTGTGTTCCGGTTGTCAGAGGTAAGATAGCCAGTCCCCCAAATGTGTTGGGGTTTCCGGGTCAGTACGCTTCCACCTTCGACCTCATCTTCACTTAACATCAGGTGTGATTGAGGTCAAGTACCAACCCGTTGTGCATATATAAAAAAAAGTAGTTCTTAGATTTAATTGTTCACTTTTATCTTATTTTAGTTTAAGTATGTAATTATTATTATTGTGAACCAATCGTTATGAAGATCTTTGGGGGAGGCCTTTGTCCAGCAGTGGACGTCTTTCGGCTGATATGATGACGGAGATGATGTAATGATTGATTGAGTGATTGAGGTCAAGTACCAACATGTTGTTCATAAAAAAAAGATCCAAAATGTTGACATATTTACGGATGATCTGACGGTGATTTTGTATTCGTTCTTGTGCCAATATTACGAAAATCGTTAATCTTTGTGTGTCTCTTGTCGAATAACTTATACATGCACATGGATAAAATAAAATACAGATGCTTTAGAACAAATCAGTAGCTTGCTTACCTAAGTGGTTTAGTATAAAACTGTAAAGTTATAATTGTAAATAAATAAATAAACAACCACCCTGTGGAACGGACTTCCCGCAGCGGTATTCCCGAACGAGTACGACATTGGAACCTTCAAGAAACGAGCCTACACCTTCCTCAAAGGCCGGCAACGCATCTGTGACCCTTTTGGTGTTGCGGGTGTCCATGGGCGGCGGTGATTGCTTTCCATCAGGTGACCCGCATGCTCGTTTGCCGCCCTCTCATATAAAATAAAAAAATTACGTTTGTTCTTTGACTTTTGCGAATATGCGACTTTGAGAATTTGCCATGGTCCATGTGTACGTATACTCGTACTCGTATGGCATTTTGACGACCGATTGGTGTAGTGGATAGTGACCCTATCAGCGAAACCAACGGTTGCGGGTTCGAATCCCGCGACGGGTAAATGTTTGTGTGATGAATATGAACATTTATTCCTGAGTCATGGATATTTATATAAATATTTATGTATGTTTATCCGTTATCTATAGTTATCCATAGTACAAGCTTTGCTTAGTTTGGGACTAGATGATGGGTGTAAGTGTCCCAAATATTTTTTTTTTATTTTTTTTTATTTTAAGAATTTGAAATTTTGCTCCTAAACGGCGATAACCGCCTAGCTACGCCACTGCATTCAATTTGATATAAATCACAAAGAATTTCATGAACGAAAGCATTACGTTTTCATTTCGGTAGCGCTTAATGTGAAATTTTATGACACTCTTAATTTTTCTTTTACGATCGCCTTTAATGGTTTTGCCGCAAGATTTCTTTCTTTTAATACCATTCGTCTGTTACTTCAAAGAACTACCTATTTACCTGCAACAAGTTGAAATATAAATAAATCAACACCTTTTCATCTCGCCACGGATATGCTATTTTTACCCACGACGGAAAACGAGGGGTGTTAAGTGTTTGAAGGCGTTGTGTGTGTGTGTGTCCACATGAACATGAAATCGATAATTGCAATAATTTCTTAATTTTTAATTAATTACCAATTTATTCCATAATAATAATAATAATTGGTTCAACAACTTAATTAGTTATATTTTATTCAATTGAATCCAATTTGTTACGGGAATAATCTTACACAATATTCATTTACCAATAACGTTAGTTTTAATTTGATAACACCAAACAAATTTCAATATTCCATTTGTCCCAGACCAACCCTTAGGTTTCAGCAGAATACCAGTATTTTGCCCGCCTCGGGCAAATCCATACACTGAGCTGTAGCCTTTTTGTATACTGCGGCACACACATAATATTTGTTATTTCTGTACTTGTGTTTTATTGTTTCAGTTGTATTTTTCATAGATAGATAGATAGAAACATTTATTCACTGCACAGTACATACAACCAAAATAGAAGAACACAAACAATAAGTCCTATGTAATCAACAAATAAAATAAATAAATAAATGAAAGCTTAATATACTGACGCACAACATACAAGATTTTCCCAGCGACGGGCTGTACCCACTGTGCACTGAAAGGGCTCTGACTCAGCATATGCTGCAGCACATATAGTGGTCCATTACCACAGCGCTGGTTATTCTGCCAGTACCACTTACTGAAAAACGCACGCAACATTTTTGTAGCGAAACCAATACAATTATTATACCAATATAATTAATATAGGCAGTTTTAAAAATAAAAGTATTAATGTTTTTGTGGGGTATTCCTTGTACACTGTGCACTCATGCCATTATGCATACTGTGGCAGAAGATACTTTAATATTTTAATATAAAATTTGTTATATGTATTTGTTATGTGTGTGTTATGGATGCAAATAAATGCTTATCTATCTATCCAGTGTTTGTCCGGGAGTGTATCAGTAATGCAATAGTCCGATATGTTTGATGAAAATCGGTTCAGCCGTTACGAAGATAATGCCGGATGTGTTTTTTTACCGTAAGGAAAAGAGGCATATTAGGTAAGTGAAATAGCAATTAATGGCACAGGCAGTTTATTTTTTTTTTTTCAAAAATGCCGACCGTTTTTGATGCGACTGGCGGGATTCGATAAATAAAATAAATAAATATTTCGGACACTTACACCAATCATCCAATCCCAAACAAAGCAAAGCTTGTGCTATGGATACCAGGCAACGGATAAACATACATAAATATTTATATAAACATCCATGACTCGGGAATAAATGTTCGTATTCATCACACAAACATTTACCCCTCGCGGGATTCGAACCAGCAACCGTTGGTTTCGCTAACAGGGTCACTATCCACTACACCGACCGGTCGTCTTGTATGTATCTTTAATGTACAGGTTTTTTGTCTTGAGACCGCTGCACCGTATTAATACCGCAGTTCACCATGTTAGGTCAGAAGTTCGTGAGTAGGAGCGGTTGGTGTTTCCATGTGCCTTCTTGACGTGGCTGGACCAGGAGATTCCTCCCTCCCTTAGGAGGGCCCGCCGCCACCGTTGTTCTGGCTACTTTTTTTTTTTTTGTTTATGTACAACGGGTTGGTACTTGGCCTCAATGAAACCTGATGTAAACTGAAGATGAGGTCGAAGGTGGAAGCGTACTGACCCGGAAACCCCAACACATTTGGGGGACTGGCTATCTTATCTCTGATAACCGGAACACAACAATGCTATTAATATTGCTGTTTAGCGGCAGATTTAGAAAAGATGGGGGTAGCTAGTCAGGCGGACATTTAAAATGTCCTACCACCAACCAAACTGAATACTTAAACATGTACCCCGCTGGGGATCGAACCCGCGACCTCCGAATCGTAAACCCAATGTTGTTTACATTGAGCGAGGGACGCGGTGTTCTGTGTGCGAAGTGTAAGTTTTGTCTCGTTTTTAACTTTACCATCGCGTTCGCGTTAACGAAAAAAGTCCCTATGAAAAAAATCGTTTTGCAAACTATCCGCTAGAGGCGCTGCACATTTCTCCATACAACTCGTCACGTAAACGTGAACGCGGTAGTAAAGTTAAGTCGTAACAAAACTTACACTCGGCCCTCTGGCTATAGTGCGAGTGGAGGAACACCGGGGCGTTTTAGTGGGTTCCTACCCACTTCTGTCTTTGGAGCGGGGGGCTCCACATATCCTCGGGTCGAACGCGCAAATGCAAAAATAAAAAAAACCTTCAAAAGATATAGCTGGTTTAAGTCTCCCTTCCGGCGTCAGTCTTTCCTGAATCCTATAACCTTGGGATCTTCAAGAGCAGGGTGAATAGGCATCTACTGAGATCGCGCGCTTCATCTTCGGCCACATCGTCACTTTCCATCAGGTGAGATTGTGGTCAAACGCGTATCCATTTAACCATAAAAAAAAGGATATTTGAATTAACAGAACCATGCCTTCCAGCAATGTATGCCGAATTAGTCTGCATTTAGGATGATGTAAGAAATAGTTTAGTACGACTAACGCCTTTGGTAGGTATTTGCCATACTTGTTATATATTTATTTTTTGTAACACTAACAATGTGTGTTTGTTGCACCATATGGAGATGTTTAAATATCGGAATGTAGGTCAAGACAAAAATTTAATTGAAACAACAAACTGCACTCTTATAAAAACAAGCAGACGACAAGGGCAAATCGGACACTGATCTAAGTCAAGTAAATAATTTATTTTTCAATGTAGAGTATCAAAACTTATTTCTTTATAACGAGGGGGGTTAAGCGACGGCATTGTATGCATATATGTCCGACATGTATGTATTAAGTCCTCACTTATGCAATTGGCGTTTTGTATGAAGACTTTTGTATGAAGAAGAGAAGAAGTTTGTATCTATTAACCGCCTCCGTGGCTCAATGTAAACAACACTGAGTTTACGATTCGGAGGTCGCGGGTTCGATCCCCAGCGGGGTACATGTTTAAGTACTCGGTTTGGTTGGTGGTAGGGCATATTAAAATATCCGCCGGGCTAGCTACCACCATCTTATCTAAATCTGCCGCCAAGCAGCAATGTTAATAGCATTGTTGTGTTCCGGTTGTCAGAGATAAGATAGCCAGTCCCCCAAATGTGTTGGAGTTTTCGGGTTAGACCTCATCTTCACTTAACATCAGGTGTGATTGAGGTCAAGTACGAACCCGTCGTGCTTAAAAAAAAAAGAAAAAGAAAAAAGAATTTCGTTAAGACTGTTTTCTCCATACAAATATTTTTGATTTGAAATGATTTAGACAAAGGCGACTCAAACACGCACACAATTCCGACAAACACATAACACCCCTCGGTTTTCGTCAGGGGTTAATATTAAAAAACCTTCACCAATTCGGAACCGCCCTCTTGGCACTACAAAACCACAGCAGACATACGGACACACATACCTACAGAGATAGACTACAAACCCACACTATCCCATCAAATTTCCCAACCGTACACTCGGCACACAATCCTGTGTAAAGAGACTCGCCAACAACGGGATTTGAGGCTGTTTTTGATGAAGTTGGGTTCTAACGGGTGAATATACTGTAATGCATGTCGGCTTTTGTGGTATTAATCCTATATGTCCGTTGTTTGAGATAATTGATGGAATATGCGCAATTTCCAATGGTTTTTCCGTTCAGTGGCGCCCTCAGTGGATAAATTAAGAATTATTTTTAAATACAGAATAAATCATAAAAATCGCTCTGACCTGCACTCGAGAAGGCTAAAAGCCAATTATAAATAATACTTAAATAGCTTTGACGAAGGTTATTTTCCAGAATTCAAGTTTATAAAAAAAATAAAAAGAAGTCTGTTTATAATGAAGTTTCTTTATTCACTAGACGGAATAATTTCTCCGATACTTAATCACACGTGGCGCAGTCGCATTAGCTATTTGTTTTCGATTAGCGAACTTAAGCTGAACAATGAAATGAAAAAGAACAATGTAAATGAAAAAATGTTTATTTCAGTACCTTAATAAAACAATCAATGAGGTATCGGGGGTCTGCTTTTAAGTATAAAATACCTGTGTTAGGAGGCTCCACTCTTCCATAACTAAATGTTGAATATTTGTCCTATCAAGGTTAAGGTGAAATAGGTTAATAGGTATTATGCTAATTTAATAAAACTAATTTGTTATGTGTGTGTGTGTGTGTGTGTGTGTGTGTGTGTGTGTGTGTGTGTGTGTGTGTGTGTGTGTGTGTGTGTGTGTGTGTGTGTGTGTGTGTGTGTGTGTGTGTGTGTGTGTGTGTGTGTGTGTGTGTGTGTGTATGAGTGTGTATATATTTATAGTGCATCTGCAGCCTGATGATAGGGAAATGAGTGGTTTGTTTGAAGCGTGTATTTATTTAATGTGCTAAGCTATGTCCTTGGATGGGTGATTTCATACGAGTGTTTCCGTGCTTTGGAGGGCACGTTAACTAGTCAGTGGCTTAAAAACACTGCGTGTTAGGTGGCCACTTATCTGACACAAATCCATCAATTCGCACTGGACCCGTGTGGCGGATTATGGCCCATGGCCTTTCCCAGTGACAGGAGGCTATGTCCCAACAGTGGGCACGTGTAAGGCTGTTGATGATGATGATAATTATTTAAATACACTTTGAAAAATTATACATTTAAATATATAATAAAATTGAAGAGTGTTATAATGAAGCCTATGTCTGTCTGTGCGTTTGCAGTTGAAACCTGAGGACGCAGTATAGAGTAGGTACGATTTACGATTTTTTCTTGTTGAATTTTCTTTCACAATAAGTATTTTATTTCCCCGTTGTTTTCAAACGGGGCCCAAGTGGGTAAACAGAGATGAATAATTCCACTCGATATTGTTTGCGAGCGGGTGATGGATCAGCTCGATACTTCAAGTCGCGTCGATTTAGCTAAATTAATGGGCTTCCACGCTAGATACGTTAATTAAAATATAAATCTTTTTAATAGAGTTATAAAAAAATAGGAGGTTCATAATTCGTCGTGTTTGTATTTTTTTCTAAGTATTTATTCTGAGACTTCGAGAAATCGATTTGCGTGATCGTTGTGTTTGGAATAAAATACTGTCGAACTGATCTCCTTTAAATTTTATCAATATGTATCTAGATATATGTATAGATTATTCAAATTTATTCAGTCGCTATAAGTGAAATAAATATACGTGAAAAGGGAAACAAGAGAACAATCAACGTCGGATCCAGGGAGGGAGACCTTGACCAGGTGAGTGGGGAGGACCCAATGATGAATATGTGCTAAACGATTGCTTAAAGTGTTGTGGTAAGCATATATACTAATACTAGCTTTCCTCCCGCGACTACGTCCGCGTGGAAGATTTTATCAAAATACAAACAACAAACTTTCATCCCCTATTTTATCCCCTTGGGGGTAGAATTTATCAAAATCCTTTCTTAGCGGATGCCTACGTCATAACATCTACCTGCATGCCAAATTTCAGCCCGATCCGTCCAGTGGTTTGGGCTGGGCGTTGATAGATCACTATGTCAGTCACCTTTGAGTTATATATATTTAGATAGATAACTAGTCTAACTTAATGTTATAAATGCGAAAGTTTGTAGGTTTATTTGTTTGTTGCTCAATCATGGCGATAGTCGATGAACGGATTTTTATGAAATTTCGTATATAGGTAGAATATACCCTGGATTAAGACGTAGGATATTTGTCATCCTGATAAAGTGAGGAGTTCCGCGATAAAATTATTCCACGCAGGCGAAGACGCGGGCGGAAAGCTAGTTTAACATAAATAAATACAGGATGTTTTATAGAGATTTTTTTTGGGGGCGATATTTTTGATGGCTATGTTGCTTAACTTCTCTAATTGAAAGCGAATAGCAATTGTGATTACGCTACGACTGTTTGCCATGTGATCGCCTGAAACAATGTTTATTTCAGCTTCGCAGGTTACTCTTTAGCGAAATGGCTCCTAAATTATTCCAATTTAACTCAACACAGACAGCCGGCCGACAGTCAATTTAGATCACCCTCCGATACGGGGTGGGGTCACATAAAAACCGCTTATTATTTCATTCCAAATGTTTCGTAGCCCTGGATGTAACTTTTATGTGTATTTAGTTACGACGTCCATGAGTTCGAATAGTAGGTACCCTTGGTTTTTTTTTATGCACGACGGGTTCGTACTTGACTTCAATCACACCTGATGTTAAGTGAAGATGAGGGCGAAGGTGGAAGCGTACTGACCCGGAAACCCCAACACGTTTGGGGAACTAGCTATCTTATCTCTGACAACCGGAACACAACAATTCTATTAACACTGCCGTTTGACGGCAGATTATTATTTTTTTTTTTATATGAGAGGGCGGCAAACGAGCATGCGGGTCACCTGATGGAAAGCAACACCAAAAGGGTCACAGATGCGTTGCCGGCCTTTGAGGAAGGTGTCCACCCCAGAATAAGTAGGGCAGCCTGAGCGATGAGGGATTCTCCAGCACTAATAGTGCTGGTACCCTCCTGGGGTACTAACTCTTTAAATACCGCTACCATTCTGGAGAGAGACTGGAAGGAGGGCCTCCGGCGCCCTCGCTCACCGGACGAAGCGCAGTGGCAAAATGCCACTACTCAGACGTCGGTCTTCTGCGAGAGGGTGGTACTTCCCCGGTCGAGCCGGCCCATTCATGCTGCAAGCTAATAGCTTACAGCGTGGCTCTACCACTATATAGAAAATTATTTCCAGTGCTCCTGTTGTAATGTCTAATGGTAAGGAAGTGAGAGCCTGGACTGGATATCTGTAATACAGATTTCAAACATTGCTGTTTGGCGGCAGATTTAGATAAGATGGTGGTAGCTAGCCAGGCGGACATTTAAAATGCCCTACCACCAACCAAACCGAGTACTTAAACATGTAAACCCAATGTTGTTTACATTGAGCCACGGAGGCGGTTAACTTGTACTTGATAGGCAGGTACCAATCCCCTAGACCTGCAATACGCAGAGGGCGCTGTTCGCCATAACATTGAGAAATAAATAGACTTGTATTATGATGGCTGATATCATACATTTTTCAAATTTTTATATACAAATACTACGAGTAACTGAAAGGGTCTCCGCCGCCGTGGCTCAGTGTAAACAAGATTGGGTTTACGATTCGGAGGTCGCGGGTTAGATCCCTGTCGGTTCGGTCGGGTTTAAGTACTCGGTTTGGTTGGTGGTAAGGCATTTTAAATGTCCGCCTGGCTAGCTACCACCATCTTATCTAAATCTGCCGCCAAACAGCAATGTTTGAAATCTGTATTACAGATATCCAGTCCAGGCTCTCACTTCCTTACCATCAGACATTACAACAGGAGCACTGGAAATAATTTTCTAAGTGATGTAGTATGATGATGATGATGATGATTTGACGACCGATTGGTGTAGTGGATAGTGACCCTATCAGTGAAACCAACGGTTGCGGGTTCGAATCCCGCGACGGTTAAATGTTTGTGTGATGAATATGAACATTTATTCCTGAGTCATGGATGTTTATATAAATATTTATGTATGTTTATCCATTATCTAGTATCCATAGTACAAGCTTTGCTTAGTTTGGGACTAGATGATTGGTGTAAGTGTCCGAAATATTTATTTATTAATTATTTTTATTTATTTATTAATTATGATTGAGGTCAAGCTCTAACCCGTTAAAAGAAAATCCAGAATCCTAAGTCAATACATATATGACCTAATAGAAAATCGAGACCCACACCCAGGAAACTCCATTATTCCCACAGTTTTTAATGTGCCGGCTGCAGCACGTCGCCGCAATAGGGCTGCCAGATGTCGTCCGTCCGGGTTTCCCTTGATTTGTCCCATTTCCGGGCAAATGGTTCCGGAGAAACGACTCGGAAGTTTGGTTCGAATCCCACTAGGGGCATAATGTTTGTATGATGAATAGAGACTTGTGTTTTTCATTTACATATGTTTTTATTTACAAAAAGAAATGTATTTTGTGTAGTTTGTCGACCATAATGGTATCCATAATGGTGAGATGTTTGCTGTGCATGCTTACAAGCACCTATATAATATATGTTACTTTAAGCAGTCTATGTAAGCCAGCGTTAAGGATGAGCGGAGTCACCTGCCACAAGCATACTTATTATGTTTACTAGGTTGACTTCATCCACAGTTCATAGTCACTATTATTAAAAAAAATCATCTAATTCAGGATTAGACCCATATTTTGGTTACAATATTACTTAACTTAAATTACACTATTCTATAAAAACTGTGAACAGAAGGGACCATGTCAGCACTGTTTGGATGTGTGCAAGCGTATCCAGTGCCGCAGCATCACGGAATCCCACCTGTCCGCCAGTGTGCTCAGGATGGTGTTGGAGCTGCCGCACACACGCTTCAAAATCGACGCGCTACGTTTTCTGCTGATGGCGTGGAGACCGTCTATTGCGCATCTGTAAACATTCCTGATGCGCTACAGAAACGCGGCAGCCCCCATCAGCATTCTGAACCCGTTATTAAATAGAACGCGCAGCACACTATACGCCCTCTGCGTATAATTGTTATTCCTCTATGGTATAATTAACCCACAGATTGCTCGTGTAAAATGACTGACAATATGCTTTATAAAGCGTCGACTTAACATGAGCGGTACAGCGAGAAATACAAGCATATAGTTGCTTACTGTGGAACTAGATGGCGCTGTGTGTTTGTGCAAAGATAATTATTTATTTATTACTTAAATGGTTTCGGCATGTTAAAAGAAAAGAACCAACCCGTCTCTCCCCGTGGGTGTCGTCAAAGGCGACTAAGGAACTTTCCACCAAAAAACATCTATAGGTTTGTATATTTGGTAAGGCGAACCGTGGATGTTGTTTCAATCATTGAACTTATAAGCAAGCAACAATAATATACGATACAATACAAAAATAATTTCTTTTCTCTACTTATACATTATAGAGTAACGACTTCATTGTAATACATGTTAGATTAGTAAAAAAATGCTCCTCTGCATTTTTTGCAATATACAATAGAATTTGGAATTCCATTGTATTGTGAGTACTATGCACCTACCTAAATTATGTATGTGTCTATGTATATTATTTTATATGAGTATATGTGTTTATCTTACTTAATTACCTAATCTAAATTATATTAAAATAATATATGTAAATAAACATACATCTATGTATCTTTTCTACTAGCTTATTCCACTTACCGACTCATAGTCACACCAAGTTATCACACCAGTGTTACAAACAGGATTCTTTTTCTTGTTAGTCACACTACTAATTTATCCACACCATTTATTGTATTTATTCCCTAACTAGTGCTGTCCTAGCCTGTCCTGTCCTGTAAAATGGAATGTCCTCTGGGATGTCATCTATATTTAACTGGCGCAAGCGAGCCGGACGAGTGCGAGCGAAGCGAGCACGGGAGTTTTTGGCACCCCGACATGGATAGGTTAGGTTCGAAGGGTATGGCGGAAGCGAGCCGGGCGAGCAAAGCGATCCCGGATCACCCGCCATACCCTTCGTGTTAGGTTGACATTATTATATATTAGTTTGTTCCTGTTAAACCTTTTTCAACAGGTACAGCACTAGCAATTATAGTATAAATGGTGTGGAAAAATTAGTAGTGTGACTAACAAGAAAAAGAATCCTGTTTGTAACACTGGTGTGATAACTTGGTGTGACTATGAGTCGGTAAAGCGTATTCCATGTTTTAAGCGTTACTGATTTTCAGTTCCTGTCAGCAGAGTAGTTGCTGCCACCACGGAGCGAATGGCGCTGTTGTCCTAGTTTACAGGTTTTTGAAAATGGCAACCCTACCGCGATCTCATTACGTTTCACGGGGTCGACCATCTATCATCGAGATCGCCGTGTCATCTTATTACAGTTCATTTTTCAACTGTGTAAATATGGCTTTATACTGCAGTGAAAGGGTTTCAATTGCGTCGTATTACAGGGGACCGATTTTGTGTCTATTTACCCGAGGAGAGAAGGAGGGTAATGTTTTTCGAGTGTATGTATGTATGTATGTAGATTTCTATGTTATCACCTGTACTCGGCCTAAACGGCTTGACCGATTTCGAAGTGCGTGTGCTCGATTTGTCTTGATCCCTGGAGTGTCATATAGGATACATTTTATGTTATAAAAATTCCAACAAGGAGTCCGCAATATACAAAATATGCTGTCGGGTTCTTTGATTTTAAAACTAACCGTTCTAGAAAATGAACATAAAAATTAGAACGCCCCCGAGACAACAAACAACATTTTGGTGAACAAAGCTAAATCGCCACGAAGCGGCTGAATCAATTTCCATACAGAACCATACAGAAAATAATAGTTTCAAATCGGTTTAGTCGTTTCGACGCTACAATGCCACAGACAGACACACACAAAGACACTAACTTAAAACACCGTTGCGTTGAAGTTTAAAAATATTTTTTTTTTATGATTAACTGGATACGCGTTTGACTGCAATCTCACCTGATGGGATGTGACGATGTGGTCGAAGATGAAGCACGAGATCTCAGTAGATGCCTATTCACCCTGCTCTTGAAAATCCCAAGGTTGTAGGATACCGGAAGTATAATATATAACCATAAAAAAAGACATATTTTCAATTTTGTATTTATGGACTTAAATAATTAACTAATTCGTTATTCTGTCGATACTCGTCACTCCAATCATCCATTTCAAAATTCTCATCTACGCTACATGCAATTTTCTTTCATCTTCCAAGAGAGAAACATAATTATAATGGTGGATCGATCTTGAGACTGGGATCGCGTCTCGATCTCGATATTATAGTTTTCTTTTATTTTTATTTTTTTGATACAGTTTCAATATGAAACGGGTTCTCAAGCGTGAGCTGGTGGCCATCTCGGTCTCGAGAGCGGTTTGTGGGATGCGGACCTTGATTTCCCCTGTTTTGATTTCATGTAACATACATTGTGGTTTTTTTTTTTCGGTGTGTGGAAATAAATGGTTTAAATGGTTTATAATTCGAAAAAAAAAAAAAACAGGTTTAACCGATACACTTCTCGGCGAAAATTAAATTTCCATCCACATCACCTGGATGGGTGGAAGTCTACCACTGTACGTTTCTCAAGAAACTTCTTACCACGGACGACCACCCTGTGGAACGGACTTCCGGCAGCGGTATTCCCGAACGAGTACGACATTGAAACCTTCAAGAAACGAGCCTACACCCTCCTCAAAGGCCGGCAAAGCATCTGTGACCCTTTTGGTGTTGCGAGTGTCCATGGGCGGCGGTGATTGCTTTCCATCAGGTGACCCGCATGCTCGTTTGCCGCCCTCTCATATAAAAAAAAAAAAAAAAGGCCACTTCTCAAGTATTCGCCTCAGCTTCGTTTATTAATACGCGCACCTCTCAAGTGAGAACTGCTTGGTATGCACGTGCTTTTCAAGTCTCCAGTTAGGTTTATTAATCAACACGTTTACTTGAGACCGGTCACAAGACTGTTCTCAATCTTGAGAACGGGCCCTAGAGAGGATTGACTGAGACGCACCTTTGTCTCATATTTCTTATAAATTGGTGATCTCAAAGTAACTAGTTGCTTTCATATCAATAGAATAGGTTCCAGACTCTCATAACAAAATATAATTCCCTATTAGAAACAGGTGTCTCGTCTCATTTTTACGCTCGACTCCTATAAATAAAGGGCGTATCAAATTTTGTACGCATCATTACCTTTTTATTGGAAGCTGTATTTTCTTTAAGAAATACACTTAGCGAGCGACTCGACCGCGTAGATTGTAACGTAAATTTCACAAATTGCTATCAAATTTCATATTCAAGAATTATATGTCGTAGATAGTGATAAATTAAGGTTAGAATTCATTATTCGAACGGTCAACTGACTATCATAATACGGGATTAATGGGAAGTAAGCCTGGCGGCGCTGATATTGCCGGAAACGGCGCGGTGACGACGTAACAGTAATATCAGGTCTGCACATCGAAAATGACATGGACTTTGCTATGAGCCTTCAAATGAGTCGGAGCTCCACTGAACACATCTACGACTGTGAATGATTTGATTACCATTATCACCGACGCTTGGAAGAAACTGGTGAGTCGTTAGTTAATAAGAAGTTGATCATGGGATTTGAGCAAGGAGGAATTATAGACTAGGTCCGGCTGAATTCCACAGACTGCACGCGAGGGTCAAGTTGTATTATCATGAAGGGCGTGCATATGTTTACTTTTCACCAGTAAGCATCACGGGTTCCATGATCAACAATCGAATGTGAATACGTTGTCTATTCGCCTATAGTAGCCTGCAATAATGTCGCCATTGCCCGAGCCACCCTTTACCACGCGACTGGCACCATCCCGGTCGCTAGCAACGTCCACACGCCCATCTTCGACATATATATTTCTATTATAACAAAAACCTTCCTTGTGAGTGGACGTCCTACGCTGCGCGTGCCGGTGTGTGGTCACCACTCGAGAACTATAATGCCTCACCGTAAATCAGTTCTTCGAGCTGTGTCCTGCCCGCTTCCAACCGGTCACTCTGGAATTCTATGGGGGAGGTCTATGTTGTGGCTGATATAATGATGTTGATGATAACAACAACATAAGTATTATGGGTTGTAGTCGACATTTTTGTTAAGTATTTTTAAATTTATCAGTTGTATGTTTGTTTGTTTTTATGCACAACGGGTTCGTACTTGACCTCAATCACACCTGATGTTAAGTAAAGATGAGGACGAGGGTGAAATTAATTATAATATTATAAAATCTAACGTTAGACGACCGATTGGTGTAGTGGATAGTGACCATGTCAGCGAAACCAACGGTTGCGGGTTCGAATCCCGCGACGGGTAAATGTTTGTGTAACATTTATTCCTGAGTCATGGATGTTTATATAAATATTTATGTATGTTTATCCGTTATCTAGTATCCATAGCACAAGCTTTGCTTAGTTTGGGACTAAATGATTGGTGTAAGTGTAAGTTATTTATAATTTATTTATTTTATTAGTTATCAATTTGTTTATAAGTTTGTTAAGTACATTGTATTAGTTACTGTTAGATTGGTCTTGTGTATATATTCAAATCAAATCGAATCCGCCTTATTGTTTAAATAAGGAAGGTAGGTATGTTTACATATCTTATAGAAAGCACAAATTAGGCAGCCTTATCGCTAATAGCGATCTCTACCATGCAAACCTCATCATCATCATCATATCAGCCGAAAGACACCCACTGCTGGACATAGGCCTCCCCCATAGAATTCCAGAGTGACCGGTTGGAAGCGGCCTGTATCCATCGATTTTCGTGGACGTCCTACGCTGCGCTTGCTTTGCCTGATTGTTATACCGAAGATATATTATAATGTGTTACGGGAATAATCTTACACAATATTCATTTACCAATAACGTTAGTTTTAATTTGATAACACCAAACACATTTCAAAAGTCCACAATGTCCCACGACCAACCCTTTGATTTCAGCAGAATACCAGTGTTTTGCTCGCCTCGGACAAATCCATACACTGAGCTGTATCCTTTTTGTATACTGCGGCACACATAATATTTGTTGTTTCTGTACTTGTGTTTTATTGTTTTAGTTGTATTTTTCAAATGTAAAATTTGTTATGTGTGTGTACATGGATGCAAATAAATGCTTATCTATCTATCTGATAAATTAAATGACTAGTTTCTTAATATACCGACAAATACCGATAATAGTTAACCGATATCAATTACGAGTGAAGGTATGTTAACGGTTTCTGAAAATACTTGTATTTAAATCTCTGCCCCTTAGTATTAGCGAGTTTTCGTATGAGAGATTAGCTGGTTTTAGCTGGATTACATTATGTATGACATGTTAAACCCAAGGACGAATTCGGGAGCACGCGGAAGGGTGTCGACCCTCCGGAGGTAAAAACCTCCGGACGCATGATGAGGGCAATCGCTTTTTGCGGTCACCCGTCGAGAGGCCCTTGCTTTAACATTAGGACAAGTAAAGGATCCGACACAATGACTGAAATAGATAATTACATTTTTGTCATTCATGGCTCACTGTGAATTTGCTGACCTTAAATGTGTGCAAGACGGCCTATATTGCTTTCTTCATTCGTAAGAACACGAAGCCACCTTCTAGTTCCTTCATTAAGGCACACTCGTGTTCTGAGTCTAGCTGATTCTAATTGCTATTGTCAAATGTTGAATCAAATAGAGACAGTTAAATATTTAGGTGTTAGGCGACGATGGGTTGACTTGGGAGTAAACACATTGAATTGGTCTCAATGAGAATCTTGCGTCTTATATATGTATTTAAGCGATTAAGGAACTCTGCCACCTGGGACGTTCTTAAAATTACGCATTTTGCCCTATGTCAGTCCATTGTCACTTACTGTATCACAGTTTGGGGAGGCACCTATAAGGCAAACCTTATTAAATTGGAGCGAGCACAAAGAGCTCTTTCTCAAAGAGCCGTTTAGGTACCTTACCCTATATTTAAATGTATAATTTTTCAAAGTGCATTTAAATAATTATCATAATCATCAACAGCCTTACATGTCCCCACTGCTGGGGCACACCCTCCTCCCACTGGGAGAGAAGCCGCCGCTGTTGGACATCGACTCTGTTTAACGACTGTCCTAAATTAATAACTATTTAAGTATTTCAAAACCAAAATACCCGTCAGCACATTTTGTATTTTGCGGACGCCAAGTTGATTATTTGCCATAAAATATATCCTATGACACTTCGGGTACTAAGACGAATCTAACGACACCTTGCACTTCGAAATCGGCCAAGTTGTTCAGGCTACAGGATGAGCCAAAGGAATGGACATACATACATAAATACATACACTCGAAAAACATTGTCCTCCTTCCTTGGACGGTCGGGTAAAAACCGAGATCGACTCTTTAACTTACCCTCCGAAGCACGTAAACACTCGGATTAAAATGCCACTAGTGGTCACCCATCCACGACTGACCGCGACAAACATTGCTTAACTTCACTAATCGAAAACGACTACCTAATGCGACTACGCCTCAAGCTTCCTGTGATCAATTAAATTCCTGAAATTTCTGATCAGTTTATTTTATTTTTTATTTTCAAGGTTCACCAACAATTGATTACACCAAAACATGTAAATACACATTAAGTAATCTGATACCGTTAAGTGTAACAATCACTTACAGGTAAACACCACATGCACTAACAGTGGTGTCGATTCGGATGTACAACGAACTAACTAAATTTAAATTACATGTATCCTTTTCTAACCACTAATACATGAAAAGGATGACATATAATTAAGTCCTGTCAAATTAAGTAAAAGGATCAAAACAAGCACTTCTTTATCAATATTAGCGACGTCACGATTAAAATACTATGGAGCGACTTGTTTTGACAGCTCTTAACTTAATTTGACAGGCCTTAATTTATAGTCGTCCCTTTCATGCTAATAGTGTTAGAAAAGGATGTATCTGCTTTAAATTTAGTTAGTTCGTTGTACATCCGAATCGACACCAATATATATTTATAACAATTAATTAATAATAAAGTCAACACTTCAGTTTAATGAGAAGGGTCCACATTCGCTGTGTCGCTCATGAATGTGTCATTTCACACCGCTTGATCCTCCTCAATAGATGGCTGTTCCCGCGCTTTTCACCACCACAGATTATATTACACGGGAAACTATTATATTCGGCCATAATAGGCTGTTTAATAGATACCTTCTAGGTCGAATACCTTTTGCTGGTAACGTTTTATTAATATTTTTCAAGGTTTTTTTTTAGGTATGTACATATATTTACCCGACTGCTCAAAATAGAATTTAATATGATTTATTTGCTCTTGAATAGGGTACATTACATTAGATGTTATTACAATAAGATTTTTTAATTTTTTTTTATACACAAAGAGGTTGGTACTCGACCTCAATCACACCTGATGTTAAGTGAAGATGAGGATCCTCCTAATTCAATCATTACAATGCCATGCAAATATTGGACAATATTAAAGTTTTGACGACATGTTTGATGTAGTGGTGAGCAACTCTGACCACAACACCAAAAGGTTGCGGGTTCGAATCCCGCTAGGGGCAAATGTTTGTGTGATGAATACGGACATGTGTACCCGACTTATGGATGTTTTCATTTATAATAAGTATTTATTTACAAAAAAAAATGTATTTATGTAGTATTTCAACCAACTGGTATCAACAACACAAACCTATAGTAGCTTACTGTGGACCTAGATGGCGCTGTGTGTATGTCTAAGGATATTTATTTATTATGGGTTTTAACTGAAAATGTTGTCGAGCTGCATTGCTGAAATAAAAAAAAATGCATAGAATTGACCGCTTTTGAACTAAACGTAATTTTTGTGAAAAAAGAACGAGTAAATCCCTTTTGGAAGTGACAAATCAAGTTATAAAACATACCAATACATAATTTAGCTAGTGGTGAATCTGATAACAATTAATATTCAAAATAATATGAGGGAATATAGAAATGTCAATGTTGAAACGTCAAATTACACAGAATGTAAATTTTACTCTTTCATAAATATCAAACATCGGTACCCTCCTTGGTAACGTTTTTCGAATGTAGGTATGTATGTAGATTTCTACATATGTTACCTCTTGTAGCCTGAACGGCGAGTCCGACTTAGAAGTGCAAGTGTCTTACCGCTATAGGTATAGCTATCCACACTGGGCGATGGCCCATTTGTGGTACAGATACACATACAACTCTATTAAAAGTTGTAACAGTTGTACTTAATTTTTGGATTTATTTTTATCACTGTGAAATAAGGCTACATTTTTATGCATAACGGCTTGGTACTTGACCTCAATCACACCTGATGTTAAGTGAAGATGAGGTCGAAGGTGGAAGCGTACTGACCTGGTAACCCCAACACATTTGGGGGACTGGCTATATTATTTCTGACAACCGGAACACAACAATGCTATTAACTGCTGCTATTGCTGCTGGCGGTGCCGCGCGCGCGCACCAACCTGCTGAAGGAGGCTCCGTTGACGCGTGCGCTTCGCACTCTCAACCTCATAGCCGACGAGGTAGACATATTCTGTTGCGCCTTGAGTGAATTCACAAGGATAGCCTTACAAGTCATATGTTATAGGGAAGGGATATAAATTGTATATATTTTTAATAGATGCACGCACTATCGAATTACGTACCAAACCTGTAATGATAGAAGTAAGATGGAAAATAAATAAATAAATAAAAAACATTGCTGTTTGGCGGCAGATTTAGATAAGATGGTGGTAGCTAGCCGGGCGGACATTTTAAAATGCCCTACCAGCAACCAAACCCAGTAGACCGAACACGCGACCTCCGAATCGTAAACCCAATGTTGTTTACATTGAGCCACGGAAGCGGTTGACATAATGAATGACCAAGCAGAATGATTGTTGCGTCGAATGTTTTTGTATGTGTTTCTGTAATATGCAAATAAACGCTTTATCTATCTATCTATCTATCTATCATGGTGTCGTTAGATTCGTCTTGACCCCTGGAGTGTCATACGATACATTTTATGGTGAAAAATCCCACATGGCGCCGGCGAAATACAAAATATGCTGTCGGGTTTTTTTATTATTACCCGACTGCTCAAGGAAGGAGGGTAATGTTTTTGTGTATATTTGGAAGTGCATGTGTAGTTAGATTCGTCTTGATTTCTGGAGTATATGTAAAAAAATCCAACAAGGCGTTATATTGTGTTTTCCTTTTGTATTCTAGCTTGAAAATGTAAATGCTGTGGTTCGACCTAGAGCTCCCAAATTGGGAGACCTTGTCTTTTACTAGGGTAACGGGTTAGCACTTGACCATAATCACACCTGATGTTAAGTGAAGATGAGGCCTAAGGTGGAAGCTTACTGACCCGGAAACCCCATCCTATTTGGGGCACTGGCTATCTTATCTCTGACAATCGGAACGCAACAATGCTATTAACATTGCTGTTTGGCGGCAGATTTAGATAAGATGGTGGTAGCTAGCCGGGCGGACATTTTAAAATGCCCTACCAACACCAAACCGAGTACTAAACATGTACCCCGCTGGGGATGGAACCCGCGACCTCCGAATCGTAAACCCTATGTTGTTTACATTGAGCCACGGAGGTGGTCTTAACCGCTGAGCCACCGACGCTTTCAAAATGTTAAAATTATAGCGGCCCGCATTTAACTCATAACCTGAATGACCCAAGTCCTAACCAGTTCGTGTATCCCGTTTTCATCACACAAACATCTCTACAGCGGGATTTGAACTCGCTACCATTTTTTCCACTACGTGCTTTTCTTGAAATATAAAAGCCTGTTTGTAAAAGGGCAGTTCTTCGAGTTTCTTGTTAAAATTGCTTTTTGAACAAGCAGTGGCATAAAAATGTAAAATCTGGCTACCTGAATACGACCAACAAAATAAAGTATCTTTGAGTTTTACTGTAAATAAAACAATAAAATATGTTCACTTCGTACAGCAGGGTCCATAATTTATGTTTTAAACTATAGTGTAGTGTAGGCTAACGGAAACGAACGTATCGTAGGGTAGCGTAGGCTAGGGTAGCGTAGCGTAGGGCAGCGTAGCGTAGGGCAGCGTAGGCTACGCTGCCCTACGCTACGCTACCCTACCCTACGCTACGCTACCCTACGATACGTTCGTTTCCGTTAACCTACACTACACTATAGTTTACAGCGTAGGGTAGCGTAGCGTAACGCTACGCTACGCTACGCTGCCCTACGCTACGCTACCCTACGATACTTTACGTTAGCCTACACTACACTATAGTTATAATTTACTATAACTAAACACATTATAATATTATAACTCTTGTTTAGTACTTTGAATTCTATATAAAGAAAGCTGTTTAAAGGTTAGTTTAACAGACAGGTCGCAGTAGAGAGTATTATTATTATACGTTTCTTAAGAATTATTGGATTTATCCTTTCAAAGACCCGTTCAATACTGTCCAACAGAACAACCTTGGTCCCTTTAGTTAGGTACTTGTGTTCTGAAAAATGGAATCATAGAGGAATTGGAAAAATGAAGTATTATGTTACGGCGACTCGTTGCTAATGGATGGACCTTTTTTGTGGCCCCGAAACACGCAGTTAAATATCGGTTGCGCGGTGTTCATGGGGCCATGACACAGAGCGACGTGAAATAAGGCGGGAGCGTTGCGTTGGTGGGTGGTATCTGACACTTATGAGCATTTAAATAAAAAAAAAATGAAAAACGTTTATTTTCGACTTTAGTAGGTATAAACTATAGACTATATGTGTGTGTGTGTGTGTGTATTGTGTGTATTGTGTTTTATAAATTTGTTGTTTCATTTAAATCGTCTTGATATTTTAATAAAGAAAACTTGGAGAAAATGACGTATTTTCACTGGACTCTCTCTGGGGTTTGAGAACGCTGTTTCCCTGGCCCGACCTCCGATTCCTTCATTCCAGTCACGTGTCCGCTCCGGGCCCGGTCATATTTTTATTGACCGCAATGGAAATACTCTGGGCCAAAAACAAGCGAGTTTTAATGCTTTTCGTGGAAATAATACTAATTGGGCATTGTCAAAAAACACTTTAAAGCACTTGAGTTAGCAGCCAGGAGTTGTAAGTCGTTGGTTTGATACTTGTTGACTCTGTTAAAGAGTTTAGATAGATATTGCTCATTGTCTTATTCAGGATTTTGAGTGTAGGAATTAGTCTGGGTTGACTTCCTCATAGCAACGAGTATTCTTATCTTTACATTGAATTTTTTTAAAAAATCAGATAGTTACAAATAAAACTTTACAGTTCGGCATAATACAAATTAATATTTCACAGGAAATACACCACTTTTATCAAATTTAAATTGGAACAAGATTTATTTCGTACGATAAAATTATCGTTAGAAAGTTACATTTTTAAACTAAATACCTAATTATTGACGTTACTGCTCATTCACAAAGCTGACTCCCCAGAGAGAAGAAAGAGCAAGAAACTTAAGTTTTGCTCTTTTTAAGTAGGTTTTGGGTTCCAATGTGTAATACAATATTGTATAATTAGACTGAATATCGCCGAGCAGTCTATGTCCTGTAATTGATTAAAAAATAAAATAATATAAGTACAAATCAACAATGTTAAATTTGGACTGTCACGTGGTAATAAAGATTATAAGGCCCGTATTGCAGAATGTTACTCAAACAGAGATCTCCGCTTTCCACTATCTAGTTAAAAAGGGGCAGCTTTTTGTAATTTGTAATAAAGTTTTTAAGTAAATTTAACAGCCTCCGTGGCTCAATGTGAACAACATTGGGTTTACGATTCGGAGGTCGCGGGTTCGATCCCCAGCGGGGTACACGTTTAATTACTCGGTTTGGTTGGTGGTAGGGCATTTTAAATGTCCGCCTGGCTAGCTACCACCGTCTTATCTAAATCTGCCGCCAAGCAGCAATGTTAATAGCATTGTTGTGTTCCGGTTGCCAAAGATAAGATAGCCAGTCCCACAAATGTGTTGGGGTTTCCGGGTCAGTACGTTTCCACCTTCGACCTCATCTTCACTTAACATCAGGGGTGATTGAGGTCAAGAAATAACCCGTTGTGCATAAAAAAAAAAAAAAAAAAGTTGTTCGACACAGGCTAGTATTATAATAAATGCGAAATTTTGGATGTTTCTTTGTTTATTTGTTTGTTGCTCCATCACGGCAAAACGGATGAATGGATTTGGATGAAATTTGGTAAATAGGTACAATATACCCTGAATTAACCTTTGAAAACCCGCTGGCACCCCCTGTTGCCAGTTCACCTTGTGAATTGGTCTCTTTGGGAATCAAGAAATTAAGACATAGGACATTTTTTATCCCGATAAAGTCAAATTTCTAATCTTTCTAAAGTTAATCCACGCAGGCGAAGCCGCGGGCGGAAAGCTAGTTATATAATATACAGCTTATAACTTAGTCACTTAAATAGAGTTCAATTTCATTTATTCAGTCATTTATTCACCCTTTAGTTCTGTTCGTTCTTCAATTCTGGTTCCTATTTAACTAAATCCTCCATCAACGACAATCTCCGACTGCGTTATTATCGTAAACATTTAAGTAGCCGTCACTCCTGTGCTCAGTGAGAGATCGCAAATATTTGTCTTTCCTGTGGAAAATTACGGTGAGGATCTTTTGAGATCAAACGCCATCGTGGCGGTACATTGTTCATACAACAACCGGTAAGACAACTACAGAACGATATATATATATTGTTAAGTATTAGGTCCTTACCTACGAAATTAGCGTTTTGTATGAAGAATTTCATTAAGACTGTTTTCTCCATACGAACATTTTTGTTTTTTTTTTTTTGATAACGGCAAATCCAAATTTAGCTAAACTTTGTGTGTATTATCGGATAACATTAAGTTAAGTATAGGCAGCGTTAATTTTTAAAAGTAACCGCTTTATAAAAGTTTCAGCGAATCTAGGAAATGATTATGGGAAGCACATGAAAAGAGCTCTGTTCAGATTTTTTTTATTATGTGATTTAGCCCAGAAATTAAAAAATATTTCATGTAAAACCTTGAAATAATAATCCGTTTTCCAAATAAAAAACAAATTTGGATATAGCTTTGAAAATCGCAGGAATTGGTACATATGATTAGGGAAGAAAAAAAAACTCCAACTTAATAGGTAAAGAATATTTACAGTTGTATTTTGTTTCTGTTTGCTTGTGTTTTAGGTACTGTTATTATGTTTGAGTAGGTATGTTTGTCTGTCGATATATGTTACATATATGAAGTCTATTCATGTAGTTAATTTTTGACCCAATCCCACCTGATGTAAAGTGAAGATAACGCCGAAGCGTACTGACCATAAATCCCATCTTATTTGGCGAGTTGGCTATCTTATCTCTGACAAAATTTCTATTTTGTTAGTTGTAACAGTTGTACTTAATTTTTGTTGTTACTTTTATTACTGTGAAATAAGGCTACATTTTATAAGAATAACACCAAGCAGAATGATTGTTGCGTCGAATATTTTTGGATGTGTTTCTGTAATATGCAAATAAACGCTTTATCTATCTATCTATCTATCTATCTATCTATCTATTTGGCGGCAGATTTAGAGATGATGATGGTAGCTAGTCAGGCGGACATTTAGAATGCTCTATCGTCTACCAAACCGAGTACTGAACATGTACCTCGTTGGGAATCGCACCCGCGACCTCCTAATCGTACTCCCTATGTTGTTTCCACCAATGGTTTCCACGGAGGCGGTCGTATTTAATACCGTACAACATGCATATTTCAAATGTATTGTCTTTATAACCCAAGAAATTGTACGTTCGAGCAATCACATCCCAACACGCAAAATCGATTGCTGGATGGGCCGAATCAATAACATCACTGCCCAAAAGGTTAGCTCGATATATCCCGTTTTCAACGAGTATCCCAAGCTACGATTATAAAAATGACTGTGAACAATTTTTGCCGGAAGGTTATAGATTAACAATTTGATGTGAAACATTGTCATCGTTGTAATAGAATTTGCCATCTGCAACGCGAGTGCCGCACAAGTGTACACAAAGTACTTTGGGAACCAATTAAATGGGTAATAATGGCCCAGCATCATCGAATAAACAAACCCACGATTTTGAAGATAATGTTCTGTGAGTCAGGGCCCGATAACGCTCAACCCAAGCTAAATACCCAATGCTTATCGCTACGAAGAATTACAGAAGTGAAATAAAAACATCCGTCATGCAAATACGTACAGCGACAAATAGTGAGCCTGTCATCATCCGTACTGTATATGTTAGCTATTGCATGAGCTAAAGTGCAAGATATAGTTTTTTTTTTTTTTTTTAATTAGAATGGGACCGCTCTTGACCTTAATCTGGACTAATGTTTGTAAGCGAAGTTTTTTTAAAAAACATCATTGTTTGTTTGTTTGTTTGTAAACGCTTTATTGTACAAAAAGGCAATACATTAATTTTGCAATGATACATAAATTTGAGTACAACGGCGGACTTATCCCAAAGAGGGATTTCTTCCAGTCAATCAACCAACAATCAGTGAACAAAGTCAAATCATTATCAGAGAATGTATAATAGATTCTCTGACAATGATGGTGGCGTGTCTAAGGTTTCAAAATAGGGCAAGCCCGACAATGTTCTTGTGGTTTTTCCACAACTACTGAAATTAGATAGGTAATCACGCGCGACGTGTCACTTTGACAAGTGCTAATGTTTAAATCATAGACTTCCAATATTGTTATAATGTAACAATAACTATATTATAGTTTTAACCACCACCGTGGCTCAATGTAAACAATATAGGGTTTACGATTCGGAGGTCGCGGGTTCGATCCCCAGCGGGGTACATGTTTAAGTACTCGGTTTAAATTAAAGAAAAACATTAAACTAAATTCTTACGTCTAAACACGTTTTTTTTAAGTGTGATAGAGACCTGTCGATGATTTCCTTTCCATTATTTAGGACAACCACATTCGGTCCTTCCTTTCTAACCACTGAATATGGGCCTACATACAATGGCTCCATTTTGGTACAATTGAGTTACTGCTTTCGTATTTACTGTGGCAGAGGTGTTAAGGTCAGTACTATCATTAGGGGTACAGAGAAATTACCCAATGGCGTTTTCCTCAGGAAGAATTAAGTGATCAAATGAAGTAAAGCGAAACAGGTAAACATGTTTGCGTATGTTTACAGTTTCATCAAGAACAACCTTAATTGTCTATTAAAAAGGTATAAAAAATTAGCCAAGTGTATCTTAAGCCCGTAGGTTAATAAACCAATCTCAATACAAGTCTTGAGGCTGTATCACCCGAGATGCGTCTTTAGAAGTTGACGGCCTGTTTGGTGTAGTAGTTAGCAACTCTGACCACTATACCAAAAGGTTGCGCGTTCGAATCCCGCTAGGGGCATATGTTTGTGTGATGAATACGGACATGTGTACCCGAGTTAGGGATGCTTGCATTTATAATAAGTATTTATTTAGAAAAAAAATATGTATTTATGTAGTATATCAATCATCTGGTATCTACAACACAAGCCTATAGTTGCTTACTGTGGAACTAGATGGCGCTGTGTGTATGTTTAAGGATATTTATTATTATTTATTTATATATCTAACTCCATGCTAATTTATAAACCAATTTTGAGATCTTCTTCTTTAATTTAAGAGCTATGCTCTTGTCGGTAGAGTAATGACCACGTCTCTCTACTTTCCGCCCTCGTTTTAACCTCTTGGTACGACACGACATTCACCTTTACTTTTACTTTGTCAAAGTAATTACGCCTAGGTCTTCCCCTTCTTCTCTTTCCTTCAATCTTTACCTCAATTATGTTCTTCAAAAAAATATCGTGTCGTATCAAGTGACCTATCATCTTTCCTCTTTGAGGTCTATTCAGCTGAAATCATTTCTCAAGTATTCGCCTCAGCGGCGAATGAATGATAGTCTTGAGTTTCGTTTATTATGCCGTGAAACACGCGCACCTCTCAAGTGAGTACTGCTTGAGTATGCACGTACGCTTCTGATCTCAAGTATAAGATTTATTAATCAACACGTTTATTTAACCCGGTCACAAGACTGATCTCAATCTTGAGAAGGGTTTATTAATACGGGCCCTACACTCATTAACCATATCCAATGCTTTGCCTATATAGATCTCAGGGGAAAATTGCCTTTTGAACAAGCAGTAGCTTTAAAAATGTAAAATCTGAATATTTTAAGTGTACCCTGTGTACCTTCAAAATAAAGCCTTTTTGATTTGATATAAAGGACCACTATTTTTTTATAATCGTGAATTCTGGAAAAAAAACCTTATCAAATTATTTAAAATTATTTTTAAATTATTTATTTAAAAGCTAATCTTTTAAGCTTCTCGAGTGCAGGTCAGAGAGATTTTTTTTTATCTGTATATTAAAAAAAAAATATTTATCAATTGAGGGCGCCACTGGACGGAAGAAGTCCTCTTAACGTAATTTTGTCTGCCTTACCCACATTAAATCAAATCAAATCAAATCAAAAATGTTTTTATTTCGTAAGTTATAAGAATAACATTTGAAATCGTCATGACATACAGTTATCGCTCATTCACTAGGCAGTCTCCCCAGAGAAGAACGAGCAAGAAACTCCAGGGTTGCTCTTTTTAAATAAGCCAATACAAATACAATTTGAGATACCTAATTGTAAAATTTATGATTCGACAAAGAAAAATAAGAATAAAATATACTGGATAATGGCGAGCGGTTCATGTCCACGCATTCTTATCATCTAGATAGTCAGAAATTTTATAATAGCCTTTGGCACATATACTTACAATATATTGACATGTGTATCTCAGAGATAACAATACCCAAATTAAGATGTGATATCGTTGAAAAGTATAATTTTAGGAAAGGCGATTATGAAAGTATAATAAAATATTTAAATGATGTCCCATGGGAATCTTATTTAAGTTCTAGTACTGTTGATGTCGCAATTCAATTATTTTATGACAAATTACACGATAGTATAAAGATCAATGTCCCCAAGAAAATATATAGAAATGATAGTCACAAATATCCAGTATGGTACAGTCCAGTTTTGAAGAGAATAATAAAAGAAAAAACTAAAGCACATTGTAAGTGGAAACGATCTAAGAGCGCTCTCGACTATGATGAATTTTCGCTATTGAGAAGGCGACAAAAAGCTATTCAGGAAGAATGTTATAATAAGTATATTAAGTTCTCTGAGAGTATCATAAAGAAAGATCCCAAGAAGTTCTGGTCGTTTGTTAAGGCGAAACGAGGAGGCTCGAACCACCCGCAGTCTGTCACATACAACGATACAATTTATAATAATGGTCAGGAAATTTCGTCAGCATTTAATGAATTTTTCCACAGTGTTTTCTCTCAGCCTGCACCAGAATATCCAACTATCGACCTCCCTCCCCCTGTAAACGGCGGTAATAATCACATACATAGCCTTTTTGTCACCCACGAGCAAGTGCTGAAAGCCTTAAAAGGTCTTGACTCGAACAAAGGTTCGGGCAGTGATAATATTCCCACCTTATTCGTAGTCAATAGTGCCACATCCCTAGTAGTTCCATTATATATTATTTATAACAGATCCCTTAGCGATGGCATCTTCCCAACCGTATGGAAGCAGGCTCATATAGTGCCAATTCACAAAAAAGGATCGAGAATGAATGTTGAAAACTATAGGCCTATCTCAATCTTAAACATATTTGGTAAAATTTTTGAGAAATTAGTTTACTATCATATCTACCCTTTTATTTCTAGCTGCCTGCCTAGTGAACAACATGGCTTCTTAAAGGGACGTTCAACATCCACCAACCTTCTACAATTTATAAACTTCTCGCTATCTCAAATGGAGAAAGGAAAGCAGGTTGATGTGATCTATACTGATTTCGAGAAGGCTTTCGATCGTGTGGATCACATCATCCTGCTTCGGAAATTGAACAGACTGGGAATACACGGAGATCTTCTTCGCTGGGTGGAGTCGTATCTCAGTAATAGATCGCAAGCGGCCGTTGTCGGGGGCTTTAGGTCTGATTTTGTTGATATTCCATCAGGCGTTCCGCAGGGATCGCATCTCGGTCCACTTTTTTACTGTGCCTATTTATACGATATTTATGTTTGTTTTTTGAACTCCAATTACTTACTTTACGCTGACGATAAAAAGATTTTTCTCGAAATAGGTAATGTTCGAGATTGCCAAAGGTTACAGGAGGACCTATTACGTATTGCAAACTATTATAAGAATAATAGAATATCTGTAAATATCAGTAAATGTCAGTGTATATCCTTTTCTAGAAGCCCCGCTCCAATATCATTCACTTACAGCATTAATAACATTGCTATTCCTAGAGCCATACTTGTGCGTGATCTCGGTGTACTTCTGGATAGTAAATTAAATATGAACGCCCATTATGAGAAGATTCGCGACAGGGCTTACAAAAACCTTGGTTTTATAATGCGAGTTTGCAAACCTTTTATAGATGTTCACAGTGTCAAGGTGGTTTTCAACGCATATGTTCGTAGCATTTTAGAGTTTGCTTCCTGTGTTTGGTCACCTCAATATGCTGTTCATATTAACGCGATTGAAAACATTCAACAACGTTTTGTAAGACACCTTCAATATAAAAATCGATCATATCAAAGTAATTATGAGGAGCGATGTAAGACGTTTAATTTGTTGCCACTGGTTGATCGCAGATTGGTTATGGATATGTCCCTGCTACACGATATAGTGAATGGACGCATAGATAATCCCCACCTTGTCACAAATTTTGGACTATTCGTGCCTCGTAAGCGCACGAGACATACTAAACTCTTTAGTACTCCTACCCACCGCACCAGATATGCTCAAAACTGCCCTATGACTCGCATATTCGTAAATTATAATAAACAATTCTCAGATTTAGATCCATTCAGTCTTACGAAAGCTGCATTTATATCTAGAGTTACAAAATGTTTGAAGGACAAGAATTATTCATGATATGATTTTACTAATAAATTATAATAATTACGATTTCTCTACGCATGCATACGCAGCCACACACTCACCCCCTCACACACACGCAATCTCGCACACGCACACGCACACGCACGCACACACACACACACACACACACACACACACACACACACACACACACACGCACACACACACACACACACACACACACACACACACACACGCACACACCTCACACGCAGGCAATTACAATACTGAAGGGCACAATTTATTTAATTTTCTTGTAAGTTGTTATGCTTCTGCTATAAAGTCACTTTAAAATCATGGAACTACTCAAATAATAAAAGAGTATTAATGTGAAGTAATATATCGAAACCTGTTATTGGCTATATTTATGATTTACTTGTTACATTGTACCTACTATTAAGAAAGCTGTTGGTTTCTTGAATAAATAAATAAATAAATAAATAAATAAATATTGAGAATTGAGATTATAACATCCACAGATTTATAACATCCATATATAGATCGGACCAACTGTCTAAAGCTAAATATATTCGAACCGGCTTAACCGATTTTCAGCAAATATGGCTAAGAACCACCACCCAACTACGAGCAGTCGAAAATAAAATCTGTTGATAAATTGACGACCGTTTGGTGTCGTGGATAGTGACTCTGTCAACAAAAGCAACAGTTGCGGGTTCGTGTCCCGTGAGGGGTAAATGTTCGTGTGATCAATACGAACATTTATTCCCGAGTCATGGATGTTTATATAAATATTTATGTATGTTTATCCGTTATCTAATATATCGCATATTTCATGGGGAGTGTTCTGAAGAACTGTTCGAGCTAATACCCGCTGCTCAATTTAACCAATACACTTCTCGCCGAAAATTAAATTTCCATCCACATCACCTGGATGAGTGGAAGTCTACCACTGTACGTTTCTCAAGAAACTTCTTATCACGTACAACCACCCTGTGGAACGGACTTCCGGCAGCGGTATTCCCAAACGAGTACGACATTGGAACCTTCAAGAAACGAGCCTACACCTTCCTCAAAGGCCGGCAACGCATCTGTGACTCTTTTGGTGTTGCGGGTGTCCATGGGCGGCGGTGATTGCTTTCCAGCAGGTGACCCGCATGCTCGTTTGCCGCCCTCTCATATAAAAAAAAAATATAAAAAAAATCGGTTCAGCTATTTTGGTGTTTCAATGCCACATACAGACACACAGACATATCCCTCTTTTTTCGTCGGGGGTTAAAAGTACCCCTATACATTAATTCAGGATATAGTCGATCTCTATACTAAATTTCATCCATATCTGTTCAGGCGTCATCATATGATTGAGTAACAAACTTTCAAATATCCTCACTTTCTCATATATAACATTAGTGGGATAATCCTTTTTATTTATTATTATAACATTGTATATTTCCTTGTTTCTAACACTGGATCTCACAAGAGCAATAACTATATATTTGCATGCGAGCGCGCTTAGTGTTACCAGACGTTAGAATTTGTCTTAACATGTCGGGTTTTTTAGGCACCCGTCAGGATTCCGGCCGGACTTTGGAAATGTTAGGATTTTTTAGGTATTCCCAAAACAAATCTTAATAATTATGCTTTATTATAAGAATCCTCGTTTTCTCTTTCTTGTAACCTGAAGCTTGGTCTACACAGTGCTTGATCTACATGTTATTGTACCATAATATCTAACAAATATATGAATGATAAAGCAAGTAATACTCTCTAATTTTCTCTCCACCGATTTCGCAGTAAAATGTCACAATTTTTTTGTATATATATACATAACTTAATGACCTTTACCCCAAACGGGATGGTTAGAGATATCTCAAACTTCCACGGTTCACCTTACGAAATATACAGAGATGCACACGTGACTGGAGTGAGCAAAGATGTTTTTTGATGGATAGTCCCCTAATCGCCATTTACAACATCCACAGGAAGAGACAGTTAGTTCTATTCCGAAACTACATGTGTCTCTTATCCATTTGGTTGATATTTTTCTAGTATTGATAATATTTGAATAGGATGCGTTCATTTGACACACTGGACGACACATTATCATCAATCGCATGGCAATATATTTACGAAAAATTAATGTACGTAAGAAGGAATCTGCATTTGTTTAGGAAAAATTGGCAAATACACAATGTAAATATAAGATATAAAAATAAATTTTCTATCCATAGCAGTCGCTTACACAAAATCACTAAGTCATTCAAGGGACAATGTATACGCTTTTACGTATAAGGTTCCGGTAGACATTCAAAATTTGCCTTTAAATAAATTTAAAACAACCATTACACGGAAACTATCTGGATGATAAGAATTCGTGGACATGAACCGCTCGGCATTATCTAGTATATTTTATTCTTATTTTTCTTTGTCGAATCATAAATTTTACAATTAGGTATTTCAAATTATATTTGTATTAATTTATTTAAAATGAGTAACTCCGGAGTTTCTTGCTCGTTCTTCTCTGGGGAGACTGCCTAGTGAATGAGCGATAACTGTATGTCATGACGATTTAAAATTTTATTCTTATAACTTACGAAATAAAACATTTTTGATTTGATTTGATTAAAGTTATACCTACAATAACATAGCAGAAAAAAAATACCATACCATAATACAAAGTAAAAATAATATTACGTGTGAGACTCGATCACAATACTAAGATCGCTTAGAGCTATTAGAATTGGTGTCGTAAAGTGTTGTCAAAAAGGTCCCCACTCAGTACGAGTTGCAGTTGTATGAATAACTACAACGTTGATTTTCTGTGGAGCCCCGCGTGACTTAGGCGGACGCTTCATCGTAAAATAACAATAAATAAAATTGGGTTAAAACGTCATAAATTAGTGCTTAACAATATGCTCATTAAATTATTACACTCAGCTCGCTGCCAAACTTCGCTTTTATTCATGTGTGGTCAATGTTTTTATTAGACACGCTTCTAAGAAAATGTAGGTAGGTATATGTTCTTATTATACTTGTGTGTCGTAAAAATTAAACATGGTATTCGTCACTACAAAAACAGTACTATAACAATTAGCATAAGGCACAAATCGCTTAGTTCGAATTGGCTTGTGGGTGACTACGTTTTGAAACACCTGTAGTAAAGGTACAGGTAGACATGCTCTTTAATAGGATCTTAAATATTGATAATGTCATCATGTATTGTCAAAATGTAAAATTTTTAATATTATCTTTAATGAGCATGCTCATGAATGAGCACGCTTTTAAGCAAATACTCCGTACATTTGCTATTTCATACGCCAAGAATCACGGATGTGACGGGACTGAATACCGGGACAGGAATAAAATCATAGGTACTTTTGCTTACAATGCAATAAATTCAAATAATTCTGTCAGCAAGGAAGAATAAGAGAAGAATAAACAAGAAATTTGGGTCCGTAATTGGGTCATCGTAGCGCCACATCTTTAGGGCGAAGACGTGCTTAAAGCACGCCCCCTCCTACCACCGCCTCAGGTAGGATGCCTAAAAATCGATCGTCGATCGATTTGTAAGTATGCTCATATAAGCATGCTCGTTAATAGCTCTGTCGTGCTACATACTAGCATGTCTATCTCTACCTTTAGATTCGCCTTCAGTTACTTTCAAAAGCGGCTTACGTACAAATGAGGCTTTTTGTCAGGACGTTTCCATTTTGCATGTGGTAACCCTAACCGCGCTCCGATGACAGTGAATAAATTGCCGGTATTCTACCCTCTTTATATCTGTAAGACTCCGCCATACATGTTCAAGTATGTCCTCTATTTTGTTACTTATTCGTAGTTTTTTATACATTTCTGTTTGTTGTTTTTGGATGTTATGGGTAGTTATGGAGATATTGGTGTCGATTCGGATGTACACCAACTAAACTAAACTAAAACCAGTTTTGGAGTGGTGCCGTCGCATCGTACTGTTCCAGGGAGAAAGAGACATTACTACTTTAAAACTGGTTTTAGTTTAGTTTAGTTCAACTGCCTCCGTGGCTCAATGTAAACAACATTGGATTTACGTTTCGGAGCTCGCGGGTTCGATCCCCAGCGGGGTACATATTTAGTACTCGGTTTGGTTGGTGGTAGGGCATATTCAATGTCCGTCTGGCCAGCTATTACTATCTTATCTAAATCTGCCGCCAAACAGCAATGTTAATAATGTCATTAAATAATAGCATTGTTGTGTTCCGGTTGGCAGAGAGAACTTGAGATAAGATAGCCAGTCCCCCAAATAAGATGGGGTTTCCGGGTCAGTACGTTACCACCTTCGGCCTCATCTTCACTTAACATCAGGTGTGAATGAGGTCAAGTGCTAACCCGTTGAAGATAAAAAAAAAAGTTGGTGTACATCCGAATCGACACTGTTCTTTTCTTTTCAATTATCTGTTATGCGGCAGGCTTCCATTGGTCAACTCATGATAGTGTTCCTCGACCAATTTCTTCACATTGATTTAGTAAAAGGTGTCTAAGAGACTTTCCACCCAAAGCGTAGATTTCAACGGTAATAGGCTCATTTCTTTTGTGCACCTGTGTATTTCTATACCTTTTTTTTTTTTTTTTTTTTTTTTTACAAGGGGAAACGCTCATGCGTCCCCGCCCCCCACATGGGATGAAGGGCGGGGTATGTCGGACTCCGGCATCACGCCGACCTACCGACTAAAACCCCTTGATGTCCCTCTCGCCGCCATAGCGACAGAGCCCAGGAGCGTAAACCTCTTCTGCAGCTCTGCCAGCGGTTGTCCGGGATCGGACCCATCTGAGGAAGGCGAGGTAGCCTTCTGGCCAGCTTTTGGAGGCGCGCCGGGACATTTGGCGCGCCGTCACACATGGGGACCGTGAAGTTGGGCGACAGACGTCCCAGCGTCCGTCGCCTCGGTCCTCCGGAAGGAGGGGAGGCTGCGACCTTGAAAAGGCCGGCCGTCTGCACCCTGTGCTCATGCGGCGCATCAGAGGAGGAGCACCGCTCACTCCACCGTTTCGCCCGCGGCCTCTGGAGAGCCACCTAAGCGGCCGTGTCCATGGAGGCCTCCTCGACTGCTTCAGCCCGAGCTGCGGCGCTGGTGGACGGGCGGATCGGCTGCGAGCGGGCCCTAGGGCCATCGGTGCCCTTCCTCCTGCCCTTGTTCCGCCTTGGGGCGGCACACGTCTTGCCACCCAGCCTGTGGTCGGCTGGTCTCCCAGCCGCCTCGCACACGGTGCAGTGCGGTGTGGCGCTGCACTCACCGGCCTTATGTCCAGGCCGACCGCAGCGGAAGCACTGATCGCTGCGGTCGACCTCGGCAGAGCACTGCTCTCTGACGTGGCCAACCTCCAGGCACCGGAAGCACCTGAGGGGCCTCGGTTCGAGCACCCTCACTTGCGCAGACACCCACCCGATGAGCAGGCGGCCGCCAGCCTTGACTTTCTTCGCCGCCGCAATCGGGCAGCGCACCAGCACTGAGCCGAGGCCCATGATGCCCTGGCGGATTTCGCCGGCTCGGACCGACGCGATCGGGCAGTCGCCAGCGCCGGCCACGGCAGCTACCACATCTTCAGTCGTGGCCGCGTCATCCAGGCCCGAGATGCGCATATCCGCGCACCTAACAGGCCTGGTGATTTGGACGCAGGCCGCGCTGAGAGCCTCCCTCAGTTTGGAGGCTAAAGCGTCAGCTTTATCCCCACTGGCCGCCCCTGGCACCTCCAGGATCCGCGAACCAGTGGCCGTCCGTCGCGTGCTGACCGCCGAGATTCCCAGGCTGGTCAAGTTGACCTTTCTCTGGGCCTCCCGGAGGACGTCGGCGTAGGTCGCGCCCCTCTCCTCCGCTTCCGGCAGCAGAGTCAGGACCACAGCGGACGAGCGTGGGGTCCTGAGCCTGACTGGGCGCGGCCTCTTCTTTTTCGCGGCGCTTGGCGGCGCAGCGGCCTTGTTGGCTGCCTTCTTGCTACCCTTGGCCACCGTAGCCCAGGCTTGGTCCATGTACCGTGGGGCCGGCGGCAGTGGGCGGGCTTCGCGAGGGGCAACTGCAGCGGACGAGTTCGCCGTTGCTCGGCCCTTCTTCTTCCCTCGCTTGCGGGCTTTCTTGCCCTGTTTCGGGGCAGAACCCGCGTCCGGCAAAGCGGCAGTGGCGTTGACCGGCGTCCTCCTGGGCATGGGCGTGCTGATAGTCGGGGACACTGGCACCGACCCGCCAGCACTCTCCCTCCTCGTGTCCGCCGCCAGTGGTGGGCGGAGGCGCCTTTCCGGCAGGAGCCGCTCCTCCAAGGCCTCGAACCGAGCGCTGACCATGGAGCCGACTTGGACCATGACGGACCGCATCAGCTCCTCCGGGTCGACCTGGGCAGGCCCAGGTGGCGCTCTATCGGTCGCCGGAGCCACGGACTCCCTCATTTGGGCCTGCTGCAGGCCAACCCGCACCTCTAGCAGCTCTTTCCGGAGCTCCGCCAGTTCGGCCCGCAGTCGCGCGTTATCCGCATGGAGGCGGGCCGTTTCATCGGAGACGCTGCGCTCGGAAAGAGCGCTGACTGCCTCACTTATGGACGCCGCTGCGTCCCTCAGGGCCTTCTGGAACGTCCACTTGAGGTTACGGGACTTCGTGGCAACCGCGGTTATAACGGCCAGCCCTGCTTCGACTGTCTTCCCCAGCTCGTGGGCGGAGCACTCCCCTTCCGTGCCCATCGTTTTCGGGACTAGTTGGGCTCCTCTTTTAGGGAGGACCCTACGGGCCAGGCCAGCCACCTCCTCCTCCGCTTGGAGAAGCAACTCCTGGCGCCTGGCCTCATTGAGGGCCTCCTTAGCCTTTGCCAGGCCCACGTACTGGCCGGTGGTCGGCGGGCGACCACGGCCTCTCATCACCGGAGGGTCGGGTTTCCCCTTCCCCCCATCGCTGTCCCCCTCGCTGCCGCTAGAGAGCGACGCGGCGCTCGTCTCACTGAGACGGCGCTTCTTCCCTCCAGATCTACTCCTTCCCTTTTCGGAAGGGAGGTGGGACGCGACGATCCTCAGACTACTATCTGATTCGTCCGCAGTACCCATCTCCACCTCCAACACCACATCAGATGAATCATCGGAATCCATTGTTCTCGCCGTTGTCATTTTTGGTTTGGGTTTGCTTCTGAGTAACGATTTGTCCCCCCCAGAGTACGTGGGACGGCCTGCACATGTAAGCGCAGGAGGGGATTCTCCGGTTAAGGTACCCCCCTGGGGTAAATACTTTTTACCTTTACTCATTATCATCTTTTTCTAAGGGGCCGGGGCTGCCGGCGCGCAGTTAAGGCCGAATAACCCGTCGGCAACTCCCCCTAGCGCTGCGAAGCCACTAGAGGGAACGGGGTGATTTTTTCTCGAGGTTTTCTTCCTCTCAAAACTGCCAGGACGCCAAGACTGCCACGAGACCGCAGCAGTCTGGGGACCAGGACCAACACCGCCCCAGGGACCGAACGTCCCGGGCCACACCTCTGTCATCCACAGTGCCCTCTGCAAACAGAGGGACACGCGGAGAAACCCTCTTGCCCGGCCATATCGGCCGGGGTGTGTCGCTCTTGGTCTGGTCTCTCGCCTCAGGCCTGTCCGGTATGGGAAGCCCTATCCGGCATAGCCCTGAGGGTCGTTGAGACACGCAAGCCCCTCCACCACGGCAAGGTGGCGACACGTCGGAGGGGTGTATTTCTATACCTATATTATATTATATTATATTATATTATATTATATTATATTATATTATATTATATTATATTATATTATATTATATTATATTATATTATATTATATTATATTATATTATATTATATTATATTATATTATATTATATTATATTATATTATATTATATTATATTATATTATATTATATTATATTATATTATATTATATTATATTATATTATATTATATTATATTATATTATATTATATTATATTATATTATATTATATTATATTATATTATATTATATTATATTATATTATATTATATTATATTATATTATATTATATTATATTATATTATATTATATTATATTATATTATATATTAAAGGTGAACAGTGGCGGCTGGTGTCTCTATAATTAGATGGTGCACTGTACTAACTTGTTGCATGCGTATCCTACAAAATTTTTACAGAAATTCAGCTACCTGCTATCTACTGATATTATACCTACCAGCTTTCAGCAACCTGAATAATTTTATAACTCCCCTTTTCAGAGCGATGACGCATTGCATTCTATTCAGACTGTATTATTCTTCAAAAGAGTTTCTTCAAAAAATTTTATCGATATTTCAACGAACACCATTGATCGGCCGCTCCATTGAGAGATGCCTTATTTCAACGAAGCTTTAATTGCCCAGTGTAACGAATACCGAAGCTCATTTCACCAACAAAACATTTGACCGACGTATTATTTAGTCGATAGAACATTTCACTGAACAAAGCCTTGAACTTTGTTTATAAGATTTTGAATGGAAGCACTGTTAACTGTTTATTTTGCCCACTTTATATTTTTTCATACTGCACGGGCATTACAATGAATAATGCTTTCATTAAACACAATTTTCGTTTCCATCCTGTATGTTACATCGGAACAACGCAACCATTGATTAGGTTATGTAAATGTAAAGCTAGAGCATAGTACTTTCATTTTATAGAAACAGTTAAGGCCCGCCATAGACGGACAGTTTGGAGCAATGGCGACCGGCTGCATGTGACACCTTTGTTTTTCGCTTAAATGTTGTGCAACAAGATAGATTGTAAACTCGATCGGTATTCTCCTGGTGTAAGGACTGCTACTCACGTGCCACAAGTGCTACACAGAACGTAAGCGTTGTATCCCTTTACATAAGAGGATGGGCTTTAAGGGGTCCTACAAATTATGCGGCAACAAAGATCTGGAATGATTTACCACAGCCATACGTGAGGACAGCAGTGGTACAATTAAACTAACACAAAAGGCAGATTTTCACGTCACATTTCTTAAGGACCTTCTGATTACTATCTGTCAAATTAAGGAAAACCTGTACTCTACATTCGCTGTACTATTGAAAATACAATGCATGTTAAAGTATACATACCTCTACTCTACTACTCTAATACCATATTTAAACGAAATGTCAAATAGCATTGTCGTGTTCCGGTTGTCAGAGATAAGATAGCCAGTCCCCCAAATGTGTTGGGGTTTCCGGGTCAGTACGCTTCCATCTTCGACCTCATCTTCACTTAACATCAGGTGTGATTGAGGTCAAGTACCAAGCCGTTATGCATAAAAAAAAAATTAAAAAAAAATGTAACGCCGTTGGTTTTCTTATAAATAAACAAATAAATATTAGCTTTGTATCAATAAAATATTCTCGATACTTTTATAATCCATTTACATGAGACACGTCCTAACCACTTTCCTAATTGGAATCTAGTTCGGTCTCTAATCTTATAAATTCAATATCTTTAACAATATAATATAGGGTTTAACAAAATTAACCCGACAATCTTTGGCAATTGCACCTACATGACAATAAAATAATATATTCATTAAAAAAAGTTTTGTTTCCGAGTAAAAAAATTATTATGTAAGTGCAAATGAAAATACAAATTAACAGACTTACTTCATTTCGATTGTAGCTTATTTTATCAATGAGAAAAAAAAGGCAACGTTCATATTGAAGACACTAAAGGGGGTGGCGTGGCACAGGGCGCAACCAATCACAGCAAGTTGCGGCGGCGCCGGGGCAAGCGCCGGCGGCGAGCGGCGAGTGGTCGCCTTTCGGCGTCTTCAAAGATACCGCGGCACGTGTTTGTGTGTTGTGACAAAGTACTTGGAGCGCGAGGCCATTAAGGTCCAACTAACAAAATTTACATTTCCAAATTTTATTTTTTGAATAAAATCTGTTAACTTTAATGTTTTATTTTTTATTTTTTTTCGTAATAGGTATATCCTATACATACACTCTGCAACGTTTGTCGGGTTAATTTTGTGAGACCTTATAATATAGGGTGAAATTTAATTCGTGTAATTCCTGTTTACTGGACTCCACTCCTAATTACGACGAACTTGCTCTAGGAACCACAGATGAATCAGGCGAAATTTCTTGGACTTGCATAATAAAGGTGTTTCAGAACCGTTTACTTTGTATGGATAATCGCTAGCTAGTTTCTAAGAAATGTCGCTGTTTTATCTACTAGGAAAAGCGCGAAAAAGATTTGTTTGCCCGACCATACCTAATGCATAGCTATAAATCTATGGTGTCGGATAATTTTATATACAATTCACATTTCATTATGATTATTTTATTTTATTTCATTATTTGTTTTTATTTTATTTTAGTTTTGTTTTATTTCATTACTCAAAAATAGTATGACGTTGACGTAACAATGGTTACATACTTATACTTAATTAATTTTGACATAGCTACATAATAATAATATGTAGATGCTAAATTTCTGTCTTATTTTGTTCATTTTGTGATTTAACAAATAATCTAGTAATGTAATGTATGTGTATAGTTATTGTTTTATTGTTTTATGTTTGACAATCACTTTTACTTTAAAAATCATAAATTTACGGAACTGTATATGTGACTTAATATTGTAAAAGTGAACTAAATAAATCTAATCTAATCTAATCATTCTGTTTTGTTTTATAAACAATAACTAAATATTTTAACAGACGTTTAATACATCTATAAAAGTTATGTCACAATTGTGGCAATGAACTATATGATTAAATTTGATTTATTTATGTAGATTATGAGCTATAAAGTTTTGTACAATACACACAACACAATACACACATACACCCACTCACACACACGCACACAACACATACCTCGACCTATCTATTTTTATAATTTTATATCTTAAAATACATACATACATACATAATGTCACGCCTGTTTCCCGTTGGGGTAGGCAGAGACCACAGACTTCCACTTGCTACGATCCTGACACACCTCTTCTGCTTTCTTCACTCTCATAAGGTTGTTCATACATGCTCATCGGTTTACGGTACTCTTGACTTGGCTTTTCTTTAAGACGTCCCCGATTTGATCATGGTACGTTCGCTGTGGTCTTCCCCTACCAACACTACCATCCACATTCGCTTTGTATATCTCTTTCGTAAGTCTTCTTTCATTCATCCTCTCCACATGTCCAAACCATCTCAGCATACCTTTTTCAATCTTTGTCACTACATCTTCATTCACACTGCTTAACTCCCTGATTACACTATTTCTGATTCTATCTTAAAATAATATTGTTAAAATAAGAATTTAGCTTGTATACCTACTTACCTTCTTGTTTAAAGCATTTATGTAGTTGTAGAAGAGCGGAGCCTCCTAATACAGGTAAACATTTTTACTTAAAAGGAGACCCCTAATGCTGTTATAGATAATAAGAATAAGTTACTTAAATAAACATTTTTGATTTTTTTTTGTTTTGACATCCGTGTATGGCAGCCTTTACGATTAGTACTAACAGTTCTTGTACGCGGAACCGTTACAAAGTTGCTATTGCAAACAAAACTAGCTGCTGTATTTAATTATAATATTGTTTGGGTTAGTCGGAGAATGCCACGAATGGAAACAATCGACTTGTCGAGTTTCAATCATTTTGTATCAGAGATGTAGTCAAAGTTAATAATCACACCGACGTAAATCGGTTTAAAAATCTCGGACTAATCGATGTACATACATAAAGAATACAGAACATGATAATCATAATTTGAATACTAGAAACAAAAATAAAATTGAAATTCCACAATTTAGACTTAGCAAGGTTAGCACATCCTTTGTGGGACACAGCATACGCTTTTACAATAAAATACCAGAACATGTATTGAGTTTAACAGAGCAGAAATTTAAACGCCACATTAAAGAAACTCTGTGTAAGAAGGGTTATTACAGGATAGATGATTATTTAGGCGATAAGGAGGTCTGGTGTTAGCTGGTCGTTATGTTAATTGCTATTGTTTTGTAATACCTATGTAATATTAAAATGTAATATTATTGTAAAGATGGAAACAAATTGAAAAGATGTGTTGTTGCGGAGATTCTTGTCGCTTCTTCTCCCTAACCATAACACCTTGCGAAGCGATGTAGTTTAAAAAAAAATAATAACATGTTGACTTTCAATAAGTGATATTTTTGTATCCTACATTGAATAAAATATTTTTGATTTTGATTTTGATTTTGAATCATTTTGTATCAGAGATGTAGTCAAAGTTAATAATCACACCGACGTAAATCGGTTTAAAAATCTCGGACTAATCGATGTACATACATAAAGAATACAGAACCTCCTCCTTTTTTGAAGTCGGTTAAAAAAGTTATTAGTATTTATCCGTGGTTGCTAATCTCCCTGATAATTTTTGTGCGATGGCGAACCTTCTCTCTCCTACAGGTTAGTGGGCAGTTCGGGTGTACCAGCTCGACCTGATGATCTTCGATTTGTCATATTTATTGCTGATAATCACACCGACCTTCTCCACACTTTTTCCATACAAACTAGTTTCCCTGTGTAAAAACTACAAAATCGTCTAAATATGTAATGCCATTCTGATGTTTACCATGATTACACAAAAACTACTGGACCAATTGCGCTGAAATTACAATGGGACCAACTCGACGATATCCCCTTTCATTTACAAAAAGTGTGAATCAACCGCTAAATCTCGGAGATATCGGTGTACATCCGCCTCCGTGGCTCAATGTAAACAACATTGGGTTTACGATTCGGAGATCGCGGGTTCGATCCCCAGCGGGGTACATGTTTAAGTACTCGGTTTGGTTGGTGGTAGGGCATTTTAAATGTCCGTCTGGCTAGCTACCACCATCTTATCTAAATCTGCCGCCAAGCAGCAATGTTAATAGCATTGTCGTGTTCCGGTTGTCAGAGATAAGATAGCCAGTCCCCCAAATGTGTTGGGGTTTCCGGGTCAGTACGCTTCCATCTTCGACCTCATCTTCACTTAACATCAGGTGTGATTGAGGTCAAGTACCAACCCGTTATGCATAAAAAAAAAAAAAACATACATAAAAAAAAAATACGCCCCGAATACAGAACCTCCTCCTTTTTTGAAGTCGTTTAAAAATGCTTCATTTGTAGGTAGGTAGGTGTAATAACTAACAGTAATACCTCAACCCTGTGACAATATCGTTGTAGATGACGTTTTTTTTTTTATGAACAAAGGGTTGGTACTTGACCTCAATCACACCTGATATTAAGTGAAGATGAGGTCGACGGTGGAAGCGTACTGACCCGGAAACCCCAACACATTTGGGGGACTGGCTATCTTATCTCTGACAACCGGAACACAAACAATGCTATTAACATTGCTGCTTGGCGGCAGATTTAGATAAGATAGTGGTAGCTAACCAGGTGGACCTTTAAAATGCACTACCACCAACCAAACCGAGTACTTAAAAATGTTTTTAGGTAGCTTTCTTGATTTATCATCAGTCTTCCCTCGCATAATGAGGGAGTATGGGCCGTAGTCCACCACGCTGGCCCAATGCGGGTTGGGGAATACACATGCCTTTAAATTGTTATTTCTCAGGCATGCAGGCTTCCTCACGATGTTTTCCTTCACCGTTTTAAGAGCAGTCGGATAAATGCGCATAAGTAATTAAATAAAATTTGAAAACTCATTGGCACATGGTCTGTCTAGGAATCGCACCCGAACCACCTAAATTGGGAGACCGTGTCTTAATCGCTGAGCCACCGACGATTGCTTGATTAAATCGTTCTAATACTTTGTTTCATATTATTATTATCTTTTAATATTAACGATTTCACATAATATGTATTTATTCCCTAGATTGTATACATCCACTTAGACCTCTTGATATATTATACCACTATCCGCCCGCAGCTTCGCCTGCGTGGAATAGCTTTATCGCGGATTTTTTTTTATGCACAACGGGTTGATACTTAACCTCAATCACACCTGATGTTACGTGAAGATGAGGTCGAAGGTTTGAAGCGTACTGACCCGAAAACCCCAACACATTTGGGGGACTGGCTATCTTATCTCTGACAGCCGGAACACAACAATAAATCATGCTGCTTGGTGGCAGATTTAGATAAGATCGTGGTAGCTAGCCAGGTGGACATTTAATATGCCCTACCACCAACCAAACCGAGTTCTAAATATGTACCCCGCTTGGGATCGAGCCCGCGACCTCCATAACGTAAACCCAATGTTGTTTACATTGAGCCACGGAGGCGGTTAAAATTTAATCTAATACTATCTACCGATTGCTGATGATACGAAGGGGATCAAGTGATGCTTAATACCCTGTTTTGATACACCACGGGCAGCGTCACAACGCAGTGAGTGTTAATGTTTAGGAAGCAAAAGTTATCTATATAGGCTATAATAATCTCCTAAAGGATATTTACATATATATGTATATATTTTTTTTTTTAATATGAGAGGGCGGCAAACGAGCATGCGGGTCACCTGATGGAAAGCAATCACCGCCGCCCATGGACACCCGCAACACCAAAAGGGTCAAAGATGCGTTGCCGGCCTTTGAGGAAATAGGCTCGTTTCTTGAAGGTTCCAATGTCGTACTCGTTCGGAATACCGCTGCCGGAAGTCCGTTCCACAGGGCGGCTGTACGTGGTAAGAAGTTTCTTGAGAAACGTACAGTGGTAGACTTCCACTCATCCAGGTGATGTGGATGGAAATTTAATTTTCGGCGAGAAGTGTATCGGTTAAATTGAGCAGCGGGTATTAGCTCGAACAGTTCTTCAGAACACTCCCCATTCAATATGCGATAGAGAATGCAGTATATATATATTTAGCATTTTGCGGACGCCATGTTGGATTTTTTTATCATAAAATGTATCCTGTGACACTTCGGGTACCATAACGAATCTAACGACACCGTGCACTTCGATATCGGTCAACAATCGGACATTTAAAATGCCCTACCACCAACCAAATAATGTTTGATCTATCTTTATATATCGGGGGAACTACTCACTTTATAGGGATAAAAAAAATCTGTCTTAATCCAGGATATATTCTACCTATATATCGAATTATACGACGACCTGTTTGATGTAGTGGTTAGAAACTCTGCTACTATACCAAATGGTCGCGGGTTCGAATCCCGCTAGGGGCATATGTTTGTATGATGAATACAGACATGTGTTCCCGAGTTATGGATGTTTTCATTTATAATATGTATTTATTTACAAAAAAAAAATGTATTTATGTAGTATATCAACCTTCTGGTATCCATAACACAAGCCTATAGTTGCTTACTGTCGCACTAGATGGCGCTGTGTGTATGTCTAAGGATATTTATTTATTTATTTTGTCCTCAAGAATTTGATGCTTTTGCCATCGACTTGCTGAAAAGAAGACTGAATAAATACATACCTAACTCATTTATTTACAAAAAATACATGTATTTATTTCCAAAAAAAAAGATATATTCAGTGTACTAAGTATCGGGAATTTGTCAATAAAACAAAAAATACAAATTATTCATCTAAATTTATTTTATCGCCTTCAAAGTAGGCCCCATCGCTTGCAATACAACATCTCCACCGCTTCACCCAGTCTTCCATACATTTTTCATAGGCTATTTGCGGTATGACCTTTAGCTCATTCAGCGAATTTTCTTTTATGGCTTCTATCGACTCAAAACGTTTTCCTCGAAGTGGTAATTTTAACTTGGGAAATAAAAAAAAGTCAGACGGAGCCATATCAGGTGAATACGGTGCTTGGTCGAGAACTTTTGTTGAATTTTTCGCTAAAAACTCTTTCACTATAATGGCTGTGTGTGATGGTGCATTATCATGGTGCAGCATCCATGAGTTGTGTTGCCACAAATCTGGACGTTTTCGGCGGATACTCTCACGCAAACGCTTCATGACGCCTAAATAATATTCTTTATTCACTGTTTCTCCCTCTGGAAGGAATTCGGAGTGAACCACACCACGGTAGTCAAAAAAAACTGTCAGCATCACCTTGATTTTGGAGCGACTTTGCCGCGGTTTTTTGGGTTTCGGCTCGTTTTCGAGACGCCATTCTGAAGACTGTTGGCTTGTTTGCATGTCGTACTCATAAACCCATGTCTCGTCGCCAGTTATTATACGTTTCATAAAGGTCGGATCCGTAGAAGCTCGGGAAACCATGTCTTCAGCGACATGCTTTCGCTGCGCTTTTTGAACAAAATTGAGCTCTTTTGGAACTAGTCGAGCGGCGACGCGTTTCATGCCTAAAATGTCAATGAGAATGTTGTGGACGGACTTAAAAGATATGTTCACCTCACTAGCCAACTCTCTCAGACTCATACGTCGATTTTCGAGCACTAGCTTCTTGATTCTGTCGATGTTTTCTTTGGTCGTAGCGGTTGAAGGTCTACCAGAACGAGGCAAGTCTACTACTACTTCTCGGCCTTCTTTAAAAGCCTTATACCATTCGTAAGCCCTTGTTTTCGATATACACGATTCGCCGTAGGTATTTCGCAACATTTTTAGTGATTCACCACATGAAATATCATTTGAAACACAAAATTTAAGGCACACTCTTTGTTCAACAATATTTTCCATTGTAAAAATCGCCGAGGACTCAAAACTATGACCAACAAAAAGTGTAGTTTAAAACAAATTAAATGACAGATCCCGCTCAAATTTAGCGCGCTAAATCAGTACAGTGCTACCAACATGCAGTAAAAAAATTAGAACGACCTCTTTTACGCGGGTCTTTTTATTGACATATTCCCGATACTTTTTACACAGAGTAGTATATTGTGTAGTTTATCAACCATCTGGTATCCATAACACAAGGCTAGTTCCTTACTGTGGACGCAGATGGCGCTGTGTGTTTGTGCAAAGACATTTATTATTATTTATTATTATTATATCCAAATCCGTTCATTCGCTCACTACAAATGCAACATTCGCTGAATGTCTAAAATTAATGTGTGCTCATTTTAATAGGTACATACCTAGGTAATGTTTTTTTGTTACTTTTTTATGCACAACTGGTTGATACTTGACCTCAATCACACCTGATGTTAAGTGAAGATGAGGTCGAAAGTGGAAGCATACTGACCCGGAAATCCCAACACATTTGGAGGATTGGCTATCTTATCTCTGTCAACCGGAACACAACAATGCTATTAACATTGCTGCTTGGCGGCCCCCATATAATTTTTTTAGGACGGATCGGACCCTATATTTATAGGGTTGGACCTAATGGTTACACAGCGAATTTCGATCGAAATAAAATGATTACTGAACATAAAATAAAGCCTTTATTACATAAAAATTAACAATTTATAACTAACACAAAGAAAAAGGAAGTTATTAAGACTTGAATGCATAAAAAAAAAACTACACCGTTAACAATTTTTGTTGACTGCTATAGTAATTAATTATATTTATTTGTTTATTTGTAAAATAAGTAATATCGTGTGTAAATAATATCATTAAGAGCTTAAAACGACATGACCAGCCGCCGTACTATGTAAAAATTTTTGCATTCGTACGCTAATAAATTCTCGTTTAGCTCGCTTGTTAATTCGTTTTTTACTTATTCCTTTTTACTGACATTTTAATGAATTGTTATTTTATTTTATTCATTGTTTAAATTATCTTTCTGATCTGTAAGATGACAGATTTTGACATTTATATTTATCCAATTTATTGATTTTTAATGCATGATGTGTCTTCACATATTATAATATTTTGCACGCTTCTTAAAGCAGAGTACCTATGTCTTGGAAAATAATTTATTAAGACCTTATTGTACCATATTCTTGCAAATAAATAATTTTTATTTTTATTTTATTTTATTTATTAAATTTGGTACCACGTAAGCGCCTTATAAGAGTAAGGACATGGGGATAAAAGTCTAATGTAGGGGCGCTTACGTGATACCAAATTTAGCGCTCGAATCAAGCGAGCTAAATAGCATTTTTTTTGCGTCTGTATACAAAAATTTTTGCGTATTACGGCTGCTGTGCATTATACAAGGTATTTGTAATTATAGTAACTTAACAATTGTCAAAATAGCTGTATAAAGGTGCAACGTGTATCCAATTCTTTTTAATCTCTTCTCCTAATTAACTCACTCTTAGTAGGTCTCTTATTTCCACAAACCTAACGGTAAAGTTCGATTGTATCTTGATCCTTATTATATAATTTCATATTTTTTGCTTTAAAAAAGTTCAGACAAAAATTGAGAGTAGTTCTGTAATACGACGACCTGTTTGGTGTAGTGGTTAGAAAGTCAGCTGCTATACCAAAAGGTCGCGGGTTCGAAGCCCGCTAGAGGCATATGTTTGTATGATGAATACAGACATGTGTTCCCGAGTTATGGATGTTTTTCATTTATACATGTATTTATTTACAAAAAAAAAATATATTTATGTAGTATCACAGAAGAACAGAAACGATTGGAAACAGATGAGGGAGGCCTTTGCCCAGCAGTGGGACACTATGGGCTCTTAATAGAATAGAATAGAATAGTATCACAGAATGAATATAGTGTATACTTAGTATATCAACCATCTGGTATCCACAACACAAGCCTATAGTTGCTTAAAGTAACAGATAGCATTGTGTGTATGTCCATGGATATTTATTTATTTAAATTTAATATTTTAAGGTACGGAACCCTAGAAACGAAACAACACAAAGTAGCAGACAATTAACATAACATAAACATAACAAATTTGTGTAGTTTACCAACCATCTGGTATCTATAATACAAGCCTAGTTGCTTAGTGTGGAACTAGATGGCGCTGTGTGTTTGTGAAAAGACATTTATTTATTAATTTAAGCCAATACCATGTGGTAACGTACCTTGCCAACTGACAGATTTACCCACTAAGCAAATATTTGACAGATTGACAGTGACAGACAAAAGTGCAAATTGATACAAATCGCCCCCACAACAAACACAGTGGTTCCTTCGTGTTCTGCCGAGATTTATGTTAATTGTCTGCTACTTCGTGTTGTTTCGTTTCAACGGTAAGAAGCTTGGCATTCTCCTTAAGGTCATACGATATTTCACACCAAAACAACTTTTGGTGCTTTACCAGGCTCAGGTCCGCTCGTGCATGGAATATTGCTGTCACCTCTGGGATGGTTCAGCCAAGTACCAACTAGCTGCACTCGATTCTGTGGAACGACGTGCCATGAGACTTATAGGTGATAGTCGCCTGTCTCTCAGTTTTTTACAGGATACATTTCGGGGAGTGTGCGTTGGAATTACATAATCTTATTCCACCGTCACCCTTCCATCTTCGGACCACTAGGCGTGGGGAGGGATTCCACCCGTATATAGTTAATATACCGAACATTCGCACTAAGAAGTTCGATTCTTCATTCATCATCCGAACAGCCAAGGCATGGAACTCCCTTCCGGAGTCAGTCTTTCCTGAATCCTACAACCTTGGGATCTTCAAGAGCAGAGTGAATAGGCATTTACTGAGATCGCGTGCTTCATCTCCGACCACATCGTCACTTTCCATCAGGTGAGATTGTGGTCAAACGCGTATCCAGTCAATCATAAAAAAAAAATAAAAAAAAACGGTTTCGTACCTTAATAAATATCCTTGGACATACACACAATGCTATCTAGTTCCACTTTAAGCAACTATAGGCTTGTGTTGTGTATACCAGATGGTTGATATACTAAGTGTATACTATATTCATTCTGTGTTACTACATTAATACATTATTTTTTTGTAAACAAATACATGTATAAATGAAAACATCCATGGGAACACATGTCTGTATTCATCATACAAACATATGCCCCTAGCGGGATTCGAACCCGCGACCATTTGGTATAGTAGCACCTGTTTGGTGCAGTGGTTAGAAACGCTGGCTGCTATACCAAAAGGGGTTCGAATCCCGCTATGGGCATAAGTTTGTACGATGAATACGAACATGTGTACCCGAGTTATGGATGTTTTTCATTTATATGTATAATGTAATTAATTACAACAAAAAATGTACTTGTGTAGTATATGAACCATCTGGTATCCATAACACACCCCTAGTTGCTTAGTGTGGAAATGGCGTTGTATGTCTCCTGTTTTAATTTTATAGGGAGAGTCGACAGCATTAGTTCAAAAGTTGTAAATAAATACTTATTATAAATGAAAACGTCCGTATTCATCACACAAACATATGCCCCTAGCTGGATTCGAACCCGCAAACTTTTGGTATAGTGGTCAGAGTTGCTAACCACTAGTACATTTTTAACACCACACAAATTTAAAGATACTATAAAACAGGAACTTATTAAGAAAGCATATTATAAAATATCAGATTATTTAGATGATAAACATTCAAGGACATAAACAGCCCGTCTGCATAACCGGACTATTTCACATTTAATAATGATATATTATAATATAAAATAATAATTAATAATTTTGCAACCTCTCGAGTTTCTTGCTTGTTCTTCTCAGGGGAAAATTGCCTTTTGAACAAGCAGTAGCTTATAAAATGTAAAATCTGACTATGTTAAGGTATCCATAATACAACCCTAGTTGCTTAGTGTGGAAATTGTTTTAGCTGTATAGGTAGAGTCGACCGCATTAGTCCAGTAACAATACACAATTTTTGTAGTGTAACTTCCTACACTTTTAAAGTTTCTGATTTTTTGTAGAATATCCGCCTCCGTGGCTCAATGTAAACACGACGACGACCGATTGGTGTAGTGGATAGTGACCCTATCAGCGAAACCGACGGTTGCGGGTTCGAATCCCGCGACGGGTAAATGTTTGTTTGATGAATACGAACATTTTATTCCCGAGTCTTGGATGTTTATATAAATATTTATGTAATGTTCATCCGTTATCTAGTATCCATAGCACAAGCTTTGCTTAGTTTGGGACTGGATGATTGGTGTAAGTGTCCGAAATATTTATTATATTATTATTAAACAACATTGGGTTTACGTTTCGGAGGTCGCGGGTTCGATCCCCAGCGGGGTACATATTTAGTACTCGGTTTGGTTGGTGGTAGGGCATTTTAAATGTCCGCTTGGCTAGCTACCACCATCTTACCTAAATCTGCTGCCAAACAGCAATGTTAATAGCATTGTTGTGTTCCGGTTGTCAGAGATAAGATAACCAGTCCCCCAAATAAGATGGAGTTTCCGGGTCAGTAAGCCACCACCGCCTCATCTTCACTTAACGTCAGGTGTGATCGAGGTCAAGTGCTAACCCGTTGTGGATAAAAAAAAATATAGTACCCATCAGTAATCACTAATCATATAAAAATTGTTTTCTAACAATTCTGTAGTTTTTTTTAGGTATAGTATAGGTATTCAGTTATAAAACCCTACAATATTAAATTAAAGTTACCACTGTGATCTTCAACACGTTGTAGAAGATGCTAAGATCTAAAACAATTTTCTAAAAAAAATTATCAATGGATACTTTATACGATTTTCTAAAAATATTCGTTATATTTGCGCTCGGTGAAATTTTTCATAAATGTAAAGTAGTTATCAATCGTTTTTTTTTTGTTGAAAATAAAATAAAATAAATAAATATCCTTAGACATATACACAGCGCCATCTAGTTCCACAGTAAGCAACTATATGCTTGTGTTGTGGATACCAGATGGTTAATATAATACATAAATACATTTTTTTTTTGTAAATAAATACTTATTATAAATGAAAACATCCATAACTCGGGTGCACATGTCCGTATTCATCACACAAACATAAGCCCCTAGCGGGATTCGAACCCGCAACCTTTTGGTATAGTGGTCAGAGTTGCTAACCATTACACCAAACAGGTCGTCGTCAAAATAGTTGTTTTTTTTTATGATTGACTGGATTCACGTTTCACCACAATTTCACCTGATGGAAAGTGACGATGTTACGACGAAGTTACAGGGGTTCTAAGTATATTTTCCGACGCAATGAATTTCACAGTGGTAATTTTAATGATATAGTCTATGTTAGTAAAGTAAGCTACCGATTTGTTAGTATTTGTTTTTATTCTATCATTGATAGGTACTCTATCCATAAAATTATAGGAAATAAGTGTATGCTTACTGGACTATATATCCGACTTAACCTAACACTTTAATGTGCCCGCCCACGACCAACTTTTTGTAGGACCGATAATCGGCCTATTATATCGTCCATACTTTTATGACCGAATTTGTGACCGATTTTTTGTAGGACGTGGGCGTTGAGACATTGTAATTGTAAACGTCTAAGGCTGCCCGCCGGTGACCGATTTTTTGTAGGAGAAAAATGGAACGTCGGATTACAATGTCTCAACGCCCACGCCCCACAAAAAATCGGACACAAATAAAAGTATGGACGATTTAATCGGTCGATTATCGGTCCCATAAAAAGTCGGTCGTGGGTGGGCACTATGTCGGACCGTCCGTTGTGTGAGTGCGCTACCGTTCAGGAGCTCGGCTTGTACTGGCAGCTTATTTGATTGTTCCTGTATTAGTTTGACCACTGCAAATGTAAATTTGTACAGCCACGATTATATATGGCATTACCAATTTAACTTTGAGTTAGACAAACTTCTAAGATGTAATACAATGAAAACTAAAACGGTGCCCTGTTTATTAAGACTAAATATTTCGGACTATCATCTAGTCCCAAACAAAGCAAAGCTTGTACTATGGATATTAGATAACGAATAAACACATAAATGTTCGTATTCATCACACACACATTTAACTCTCGCGGGATTCGAATCCGCAACCATGGGTTTCGCTGACAAGGTCACTATCCGCTACACCAGTGGGTCGTCAAAAGTAAGTTACCCTTATTTATTATCGATATAACATTTTGAATGATTGATAGTTTGTAAATTCTATAACGAAGGATGAAAAATGACGTGTCAGTCCGGTAAAATAATAAAAAACAATTATCAAAAAAGAATCACATAAATTAGCTTCCAAATTTGGGAATTATCGGTGAACATACATTAAAAATAACTATTTAAGCATTTAAAAACCAAAAAACCCGACATTATATTTTGGATTTTGCGGACGCCACGCCATGTTGGATTTTTTACCATTTTAATCTTTCTTTTTTTTTTTTTTTATGGACGACGAGTTTGTAGGTACTTGACCTCAATCAAACAGGTCGAAGGTGGAAGCGTACTGACCCGGAAACACCGAACTCGCGACCTCCGAATCGTAAACCCAACGTTGTTTACATTGAGCCACGGAGGCGGTTAATCTGTGACACTCCGGATACTAAGACGAATCTAACGACACCGTGCACTTCGAAAGCGTCCAAGGCGTTTAGGCTACAGGATCCGCCAAAGGATCGGATGGACATACATACATTAAATACATACACTCGAAAAATATTACCCTCCTTCCTTGGGCAGTCGGATAAAAATACATACATATATAAAAAAAAAGAAAAGAAAAGAAAATGATCCTGTGGGTTTCTTGCGCCGCTTCTTTTCCCACAGATGATTTCCCTTTCCGAAGCGGTGGTAGCTTGGACATATACCGACTGACCGAAAAATGCTTAGCCCTATTTTTATTTCCAATAGATTTAAATTGACATTCAACAAATGATATCATGTATAAAATTATTATTTGCAAATAAAATGCTTTGAGTTTGAGTTTTGAGTTTACAGCCGAATATAGAACCTTCTCCTTTTTATCCGACTACGGAGGAAGGGTTATATGATTTTTTGATTGAAGTCTGTAAAAAAATACATAAAACTTGAAGTGAGTAAATATATCCTTAAACATATACACAGCGCCATCTAGTTCCACAATAAGCAACTATAGGCTTGTGTTGTGGATACCAGATGGTTGATATACTACATAAATACATTTTTTTTTGTTGTAAATAAATACTTATTATAAATGAAAACGTCCGTATTTCATCACACAAACATATGCCCCTAGCGGGATTCGAACCCGCAAACTTTTGGTGTAGTGGTCAGAGTTGCTAACCACTACATTATTAACACCACACAAATTTAAAGATACTATAAAACAGAAACTTATTAAGAAAGCATATTATAAAATATCAGATTATTTAGATGATAAACATTCATGGACATAAACAGCCCGTTCGCATAACCAGGCTATTTCACAATTAACAATGAAATATTATATTAATAATTAATAATTTTGTAATATAAAAACCTTTTTTTAAAAAAAGAGCAACCTCTCGAGTTTCGTGCTTGTTCTTCTCAGGGGAATATTGCCTTTTGAACATGCAGTAGCTTAACAAATGTAAAATCTGACTATTTTAAGTGTACCCTGTGTTTTGAATTTGACATAGATACATACATACATTCACTCGAAAACAAAAAATTAAAATGATGCGTTCAGAGTCGTTTTTCCTACATTTTCCAACGTGATTGCTCTTTTTTAAAAACAGGCTTTTACATTACAAATATTATGTTTTTACAATTTACTATTAATTGTGAAATAGCCTGGCATGCGAACGAGCTGGTTATATCCAAGGATGTTTATCATCTAAATAGTCTGATATTTTATAATATGCTTTCTAATAAGTTTCGGTTTTATAGTATATCTTTAAATTTATTGAAAGGAAGATTTTGAACATCAATGGGAACCTTATTGAAAAAAAAAATGTATGTAAGTATGTCCGTTCCTTTGGCGAATCCTGTAGTCTAAACGGCTCGGCTGATTTCGAAATGCATGGTGTCGTTAGATTTTTTATGGTAAAAAATCCAACATGGCGTCCACCAAATACAAAGTACGCTATTTTTTATACTTAAATAGTTATTCATTATTTGTTATTCCGGTTTGAAATATTGAAAAACATTCCGTATTTGTTATCGTAAGCGAGAATGTATATACGTTTTCACAGCTGTGAGCATTTACAAATCAAAACGTAGCTCTGAACATGTTTAATGAATACCTTTTACGTCTTGCAACTTTACCTTCAGTGTCCTCAACCTGGAGTATATCTCATCCCAATCAAGATGGGTTCCCATCAGCTTCCTGACATTGCTCGTACTGTCTTCGTACCCTGTACGGCCATGCAGCAACCTTATATTCTCGAATGCCAAAATATCCCCTGGCGTAGTTTTGAACTTGGCGGAGAATTTGTGATTCAAGTCGAGGAAAAGAGCGTGAGCTTCATACCATGGCTTCACGAGATCTATGGGTCCTGGAAAGTGACTGCCCCGTTTCGGTATTGAAAATGTTACTCTATTAAAATTGCCCTGTCTGTCCAGAGATATTACTGGTGCTCTGTATAGCTTGAAGAACTCCTTACCATCTTTTACCCCAACGTCGCTCCATTCCACTTCTGTTTCCGTCAATAGCTTGAATTCTTCTGGATGATGTTGCTTCATGTAGTTCGCTACGTAGATGCAGTCTGACACCAAGTTTTCACCTCCATTGCTTTCTGTTTGAACGAGACAGTGGAGCATATTGATTCCGGGACAATACTCGTAGTAAGGCAAGTCGACGTGCATTGGCAAATTTTTCGATTCATTTACGTTACCGTGTGTCGTGACATCCTTCTGAAGTATACATTTTGCACCATAATGTGTCCTTTTTATATACCCAACTTTATCTACCAGCTCGTCAATGGCTGTTTCAGAGAGTGGGGTGTTCTTTATCATAGCGATTCCATACATGGACAGGTTTTCCAGGAAATTGTATAATGCGACATCGGCATTCATAACTTCGATGTAGTCGTGCTTACTAAATATTTTGTCGAAGTTCTCGTCGTTCCAAGGAATTTTCGCTGGCTTATAAACAGTATCGTCATATTTCTTCTTATTTTCTGGTGTGAAATTCCTGAACATAAGCCAGTTAGTTGCGTATTGGGACGTGTGGCCGTCATCCCAGGTGACTTGGACTTTGCTTTTACCCTGGACCACGTTTGCTGGTTTGGTGCCTAAGTTGAAATTGCTCCAATCCACGATCCTCTTCTGCGCCGGGGTAATTTCCGAGTGACGTTGGAAACATTTGTCGCACTGGCAGTTGTCTCTTAGCCATACGTAGGGAAATTTCAGACTTTCCCCGCTTATGTTTAATTTCAGGTAGTCGTCCCTAGCTTGCTGGCTCTGCTGCAGTAGCGCGCCTCCGCTATGAATTTGGCAGACTTCCGATTTTTTTAGGAGTTGTTGAACCTTAGAAGGTATCCTTTTTGTCGCGAACATTTTTCGTATTGTTTTCAGTGTGTACTAATCAAAGTTTTGAAAACAAATGTGCTTTATTCGCTGATCCTTCGTATATATTACAGTCCTCTCAGCGTTAAATACTGGTGGGACTTTACCCACAATGAATATCGATAGTGATGTTTTGTATCGCAGTAATCGATATTAGAGTTACTAAAATATTCGCTATTGACCTTCATTCTCTCCATATTTATAGAGCTAGTAACGAAATATGTAGGTAATCAATTATTTTTTGAATTTTCGAATGACAACCGGTTGGTGTAGTGGAACTAACGGTTGCGGGTTCGAATCCCGCTAGGTGAATGTTTGTGATGAATACGAACATTTATTCCCGAGTCATGGATGTTTACTCATTATCTAATATCCATAGTACAAGCTTTGCTTAGTTTGGGACTAGATAACTGGCGTAAGTATCCGAAATATTTATTAAAAAAAAAAATTCGTGACGAACTCTGTACACGACGGAGTAAAATAAGATGTAATTATAATAAGGTTTAGATAGAATTAAGATTTACGTAATTAAAAGTTATTCTCTTATGGTGTATCAATTCCCTGTAAATATAGTTAGATATGGGTAATTCAAAGTCAAAGTCAAAGTCAAAAAAATATTTATTTCGTAGGATAAAGATTATCACTTGAAAACGTCACATTTTTTATCTTAATATTAAAATTATTGACATTATTGCTCATTCGCAAAGCAGATTCCCCAGAGAAGAACGAGCAAGAAACTCAAGGGTTGCTCTTTTAAATAAGTTTGGGTTACATTGTATAATTAGGCTGAATATCGCCGAGCGGTCTATGTCCATGCTTGCTTATCATCCAGATAGTCAGAAATTTTATAATAGCCTTTGGTAAATAATGTCTGTTTTATGATGGTTTTGAATTTATTTAAAGGTAAATTTTGAATGTCCACTGGAACCTTATTATAAAAGCGTATACATTGCCCCTTAAATGACTTAGTGACTTTGTGTAAACGGCTGGCATGAACAGCAAGTTTATTTTGATATCTGGTATTTACATTATGTATATCACTATTTTTCTTAAACGATTCTATATTTTTTCTTACATACATTAAGTTTTCGTAAATATATTGCGATGCTAATGTTAATATATTAATTTCTTTAAATTTATTCCCAAGAGACACTCTGGGGCCCAGTTTGTAAATCGCGCGAACCGCTCGTTTTAACATTTTCAATAACAAATGAGATATGAGAGGCCGACGCAGCTTTCTCCTCCTGCCTCTCAGTCCCAGTATCAACAGTGTGTGTGTTTTCTTCACTCCTCTCCTTCCTCCGCGTCGACGACTATCTTGCCCACCTGTGGACCGCTTGCCACTCTACACCATCACCCATGCAACACCAATAATTTACAGTCCACTGCTTCCCGTCGCCAACAAACTCTTAATATTTTGTAATCGGATTTGTAAAAATGTTTAATATAACCCTCAATAAGTTTGAACGACCTATTCAGTAATGCCGAAGGGGATAGAGTTTGCTAAAAAAATTATTCACTGCCACTTATCACGTGCGGGACGTTCCACACACGGACGGACAGACATAGCGAAACTATGAGAATTCTCAGTTTAACTATATAAGGAACAGCTTAAGAATTTTTAAAGACCAATCTATGGGGGAGGCCTATGTTCAGCATTGGATGTCCTGTGGTTGATATGATGATGATAAATCAATGAAAATGAATTGAATATTCTGAGTGAAACGAGAATTTTTACAAAGGAAGTTTTGTTTTTGATGGAACGCTATTGAAAAAATGAAGAAAAACTTGTATTATTTAATATCAGTATTATAACGAAAGCTATTCGCATCTATATTTTATTGAAATCCTTAGGCTTATTTTCCTTAGACTGTACTTCGGAAATTGGACATGCTGAAATCGTTGGACATTATGGGAATAAACTAAAGGTCCTTGGGGGCCGGGCGCCCTTAAATTTTTCTTTAATATTTCAAAGCGCTTTGTCGATGTCAATGGTGACCCGAGAGCTGGTTCTTTCCTCGCTAAACGCTTAAGTATCTGCATACAACGAGGAAACGCTGCCAGCGTTTTGGGTACCTTGCCTCGCGGCCCCAATTTTTTACATTTGTTCTAGTTTATATTTAAATTCCATCTCTTTATTTGTTACTGTTTTTAATTAATTTATTCATGTATATTTATCATATGAAGTACAATAAAGCATTTATTACTTATGGGAATTGGACATTCAAAATGTGGACATTATGGGAACTGGACATTTTGGAAATGTTGGACCCTCTTGGAAATGGACATTTTGAAACCGTTGGACATTTCGGGAAACGTTTTAAATCTAAATTTATCAACAGTCCGGTCATCTGTTTGTAAAACATAGCAACCCAAATTAGTTACTGTAAAGTTAAATAATTATGTTTCTAACATAACAAAATTACTGTTTGTATAACAAGGTAGATTGCATTTCCATAGAATAAATAAATAGGAAGCTGATTACCTCTCTCGTACGAGTCGAGACATGCCCTTTGAGGCTAGGTAGACTAATTAGCAATATATTCATGCTCATAATGTACTCGTAGATAGTAGAGGTGAACGTAAGACTAGCCTCTTACAGTGACTCGCTTTATCGCCCCGCGGGATTTATTTTAACCCCCAACGAAATACGACGGGTATTATGTGTTTCACGGCCTTGTGTATGTAGGTGCAGTGCCGATTCGTAGCCCAGGGAAAATACGGTTTGACCTCGGTTAAACGAATAACCGAGATTTTCTTAAAACAATTAATAAAATGCAGTAAATGTAAGTAGTAGTAACAATTGCTAAAAATTAAGCATTTGTAAGAAACGCAAGTACTAACTACCTAACTATATAAGCTAAATTTGAAAAATATGTTTAAAAAAAATGCTCAATTGATGGGTATTTCTTTGAGTTCAAATCATTTACGGAAATTATCGTTACAAAATATTAACTAGTTCTCATTTTTATTTCGCAATGCAGCTTAGTTTTTTAATCCTCAATAAGTTAACGAAAGTCTACCTAATTAAATATCAGTTAGTATTTATTGTTATTAAGATACAAATGAAAAATAGGTTTTTCTAAAAAAATCTAGAAGCGCTCGGTTTTTTTAAGGCCTAATTATTCAAAATTACATATCTAATATACCTCTATAAGATAGCAATTATATAAGTTGTTTCTGAATTATGTCTAGCTAAGCTAATTTTTTACCGTATTTTCCGTGGGCCTAAGATGGAGCGAGTTCCAATTATAGCGCCCCCTTGCTTAGGCTAACCTAAATATGTTAGGCTAACATCAATCAATATAAAATTAGAAATACAACTCCTGATATTATAGACAATTAAAGATATACACGCCATTCACCAATTTGTACAAAAGCATCTTAGGTGGTACGTTCAAGCCAATATTGGGCCCATTAGATGGCAAACGTTTGTACTATTAGTTATACTGTGTTTCGATAATATCATAGTCTTTCGAGGGTTTTCTGAATTTTATATTCAACATTAAATCGGATTTAGGTTCTTAACCATGTTTCATCAAAATCGGTTAAGCGGTCCCGAAAATATTGAGCATTTCACATATAGCACAAGCATATTAATAGGATCTCAGAAAAAACGCTGGAAGTTCCATTAATCATTGACATTTATTTTTGATTTTTGTATTTAATATTGTATTAAATTGGGGAGATGAGCTTCACTTGGCTTTCTCCCCATAGGGTTAGCTTTTTTGGCTTTTTGCATCACACTAGCCACATTCCCATTTACTGGTGGGACAAGTAGGACCACTTTTTATCGTATTCGGTCGAGGTTCCTTAGGGAAAGATGTTCTTTAATCAGGAACTCAGTCAGCAGAAGAACTAAAGTGCTCAAAGACTCTTTGCGAACAGCTCCTCCAAGAAAGATCGGACAGTGAAGAGGAAGTTGTACACGTTGTTTTAAGGAATACTTCCCTTAAGGATGAGCTGTCATCACTGCACAGCCAACTGCTGGAAGTAACTTGTCAGCGTGATCAGTTGCAAAACACCCTGGACTGTATTAACCAGTGCCACGATACTCATGAGCAGGCGTTGTCCAGAATCACCGAACTGGAATATGAGCTATGCGAGGCACAAAATCAAATTACACAGTTCGAGCAGGAAAAGTCATGTGAACGGGCAAATTACACACAAAGCCTGTATGATGAATTAATTGACTGTAGTCATCTACAAACCAGTCAGGCAAAACAAATTGACATGGACCTGGTTTTACCTAAGAAAAAAAACAAGAAATTAAGAAAACTGAACAAGTTTATTAAGAAAGCCAATATTAATTCGGAACGGCTTAAACTTCAAATCGGTTATAGATGTAAAAGGTTGAAGAGAAAGTTAGTACTTGATTTTGAGCAAAGTGCAACAAAAGCCAGAGAAGACTATGACAATGGAATACAAATATTAAATTTAAAAATAATTAATTTAGAAAATGACCTCAGAGATATGTCTGAAAAACTGTACAACACTCAATCTCAGTGGACTGAATATACACAGGTAGTGTCTGAGATGGTTAACATATCGGCGTCAAATGCTGAGTTAACGGAGCTGCTGTTAATTGATCTCCCAGCTGATAAAGAAGTTGCAGACACTGTTAATGACCCCATGCTTGCATCCATATGTGCCTCCGCAGTGGACCCCACGTGTACTCTGAGACTTACTCCTACATCGGGTCCCATACCAGTACCGGAGCCGTCCGCTATACCAGGTCACTCGCTTACTTCTCCTGAGGCCTCAACACCTAGAGTATACATCTTCTCTGATGGGATAGGTAAAGATCTGGGTAGTTTTATGCAGTTCAACACTGAGCAGAAAGTCATTAATATGTGTATGCCAGGTGCTTCATATCAACAGGTGTTTAATTGTGTGAAGAGTTTTACAGATTATGACAAAAACTGTAGTATTGTAATATTAGTTGGTAATGGATTGGGTGTTTCAAAAAAACAACTTAAAACAAATTTTGAATTCCTTGCGTCTTTAAATGTAAAAAAAATTATTACTTGTGCTTTTGGTTATTCACATTGCTTATCAAGTGATGAAAATAACTATATCCATAATTTGAATAGGTTACAAACTAATATGGTATCCTATAATGACAAATTTAAATTTTTTGACACTAATAAGTTTATTAGGAATCTTGTTTTAACGAAAGATAAACTATATCTTTCAAAATATTATATAAAACAATTGGCTATGTTGTTAGCCTATAATTTACCTATTTATACGATACCAGTCAATGGTAGATCCTTTTTTGTAATGGAGGGCCCTTCTAGGGGTATCAAATCACCTATTATTTATAATAATAGGGATGTGACTCCTGTTGAGACGAGGGACTTAGAGCAGTCTCGATATTTAAACTAGGTAAAAAGACAAAAGAAAAGCCAAATCGACTTACAATATTTCATCAAAATATTCAGTGCTTTTCTGGCAAAGAACTAGAAATAGAGATGTTTTTAGAGAAACACAACACCATCGATATTGTATGTATTACTGAACATTGGCTAAAACAAACCGAAATGATTATTTCAAATGACAATTATTATTGTATTAGTTCATTCCATCGACAGTTTAAGACACATGGAGGTTCTTTAATTTTAATTAAAAATAATTTAAAAGCGAAGGAACGCAAAGATGTTGTTGCACTTTCGATTGAATGTACTATTGAACTTTCATCTGTGGAGTTGGAGAACTACATTGTTATTTGCGTCTACAGACCTCCTTATGTTTACAATTTTAATTTGTTTGAGTCGGTCATGGAAGATGTGCTAAAACTAGTAACTAGAGGGACAAAGTCAGTTATAGTCTGTGGTGATTTTAATGTAGATTTGCTGGAGCAGAAGTCGTTAACTACTCGAATAATAAGTTTATTTAAGTCTTTTAATTTAAACAACGTATTCCTAGAGCCTACTAGAATCACTGAATCTACAGCCACTTGCATAGATAACTTTTTCTGTAACTGTAATTTCATTGATCAGTCTATACTAAACTGTTTAAGGTCTGATCACTGTGGGCAACTTGTTGCTTTTCCGTTAATTAAGTTATCCAATCCCACAGTAGAATTCATTACTAGACCTATACCTGCAGAAAAAGTAGAAATGTATAAAGAAGTTTTGCTAAATAAATTACCTTTACCTTCGTCTGAAACAATTGACTGTGATAAATTTTATACAGATTTCTTCAATGTTTTGAATAAAGAGTTTGAACAGATCTTTCAAATTAAAAAAGTTAAAAATACCAATAAATTTAAATTCAGTAACTGGGCCACGAAAGGTATTCGAATAAGTAGAGATAAGTTGTTTCAGCTCTATGAAGATAGGACAATTAGGCAGGATGACCTAGAGTTCTGCGAATTTGTTAAAAGTTATTCAAAAATATTTAAAAAAGTTTGTATTACTGCTAAGTCCAGATACATTAGTAATATTGTAAATATTGCTGATAATAAGATTAAAGCAGTCTGGAAGGTTATAAATAGGGAAACGTCATGTGTTAAAGAACGTGACAATGGATATTCAATTAAAATTGATAATAGAATTATCAATCGCGATATAGAAGTAGCTCAGCATTTTGAAAATTTTTTTGTAAATATTCCAGTCAAAACTACTGAAATACTAGATTCATCACCAATTCGTGCTAAATCATTGATGGTAGCTAATGTAAAAAAATGCCACACTATTCTTAAATTTAGGTATGTTGACCCTCTCGAAGTTATAAAGGCTTTCAAAACGCTAAAGTTAAAAAAAGCTGAAGATGTCTGGGGCATGTCGGTACAGCTGTTGAGTCATATTGTCACTACGATCGCTCCTTACTTAGCCTTCATTTTCAATGCGAGTATTGATCAGGGTGTCTTTCCTGAACTGATGAAACATAGTAAGGTTGTACCTCTTTTTAAATCAGGATGTAAAAACGATCTCAATAATTACAGGCCCATCTCCATTCTACCTGTACTTAGTAAAATTTTTGAGAAACTTATTCTGGGTCAAATATTGTGTCATTTCAATACAAATGAACTACTACATGATAAACAGTTTGGCTTCACTAACGGTCGCTCGACAACGGATGCCGGTGTAGCTCTAATTAAAAATATTTATAATGCCTGGGAAGATCGCAGCGATGCAATCGGTGTGTTTTGCGATCTTTCAAAAGCATTCGATTGTGTGGATCACAAAACGCTTTTATTTAAATTAGAACATTATGGGGTGCACGGCAAAGCCCTCGACTTATTAACTTCTTATTTAGAAAATAGAATTCAAAAAGTTCAAGTAAATCTGGAAAAATCTTCAGGATCCTTTGTGAAAATGGGAGTGCCTCAAGGATCAATTCTAGGTCCTTTTATGTTTTTAGTTTATATTAATGACTTGCCTTATTTAGTTCGGAACCTGGTTGATATTGTGTTGTTTGCTGATGACACTTCATTTATATTCAAAATAAAGAGAGGGTCGAATGATATTGACGATGTAAACGATACTCTTTCACAGGTTTCGAACTGGTTTACTGTGAATAATTTAGTTCTAAATGCTAAGAAAACCAAATGTATTAAGTTTTCCTTACCTAATGTAAGGCAGGGGGAAAACAACCTAAAGTTGAATAGTGAACCATTGGAATTTGTTGAGAACACTGTTTTTCTTGGCATCACTTTGGACTCCACACTACAGTGGGGGTCGCATATTGAGACACTTGCGAGCAGGCTCAGTTCAGCTGCTTATGCTGTTCGTAAGATTAGACAACTTACTGACATTAAAACAGCGAGGCTCGTTTATTTTAGCTACTTTCATAGCATTATGTCTTATGGTATACTACTGTGGGGTAGAGGTGCAGATATTCAAACAATATTTGTTCTACAAAAAAGAGCAATCAGAGCAATATATAAATTACGCTGCCGTGATTCTCTAAGAGATCTGTTTAAAGAAATAAGTATTTTAACTGTTGCATCCCAGTATATATATGACAGTATAATGTATGTACGCAAAAATATATGCCTATTTCGCAAACATTCTGATAATCATAATTTGAATACTAGAAACAAAAATAAAATTGAAATTCCACAATTTAGACTTAGCAAGGTTAGCACATCCTTTGTGGGACACAGCATACGCTTTTACAATAAAATACCAGAACATGTATTGAGTTTAACAGAGCAGAAATTTAAACGCCACATTAAAGAAACTCTGTGTAAGAAGGGTTATTACAGGATAGATGATTATTTAGGCGATAAGGAGGTCTGGTGTTAGCTGGTTGTTATGTTAATTGCTATTGTTTTGTAATATGTAATATAAGATGTAGTATTGTTGTAAGGATGGAGACTAGTTGAAAAGATGTGTTGTTGCGGAGTTTCTTGTCGCTTCTTCTCCCTAACCATAACACCTTGTGAAGCGATGTAGTTAAAAAAAGAAAAATAGCATGTTGACTTTCAATAAGTGATATTTTTGTATCCTACATTGAATAAAATATTTTTGATTTTGATTTTGATTTTGCAGTAAACAGGAATTATACGAATTAAATTTCTCCCTGTATAAATAATAAAAACCTATAAAGAAATTATACAAACTTAACTACCGTTATAAAAACCGATCTATAAATTATAAAAAAATAAGACGAAATGATTCAATAGATTTAAGTCTCTAGGGACATTTTAATAGGAATGATTCGGAGGGCACGTTAAATAGTCGGTTCCGGTTGTATTCAATTGAAGGCCTTGGTGGCCCACATAGGGGCGACTTAAAAACACTGACTGTCAGGTGGCCACTAGTCGGACCCAAATCCCATACCCTCTCCCAGTAAGAGCTGGTAGATTGTGAGACTCAAGCTACTGCTTGTTCATAAGGCAAATTTCCCCTGAAGAACAAACAAGAAACTCGAGGGCTGCTCTTTTAAAAACAGGTTTGTATATTTATTTTTGTATGCACAACGAGTTAGCACTTGACCTCAATCACACCTGATGTTAAGTGAAGATGAGACCGAAGGTGGAAGCGTACTGACCCGGAAACCACATCTTATTTGGGAACTGGCTATCTTATCTCTGACAACCGGAACACAATAATGCTATTAACATTGCTGTTTGGCGGCAGATTTAGATAAGATGGTGGTAGTTAGTCAGGCGTACATTTAAAATGTCCTACAACCAGCCAAACCGAGTGCTAAACATGTACCTCGCTGGAGATCGAACCCGCGACCTCCGAATCGTAAACCCAATGTTGTTTACCTTGAGCCGTAGAGGCGGTTATATTAGAAAAAGGCATAATAATATTTCATCATTAATTGTGAAATAGCATACATATATCGTTCTTCTATACTTCAACAAGCTTGTTATGGAGTCCCAATAAGATATAAAAATAAACTTGCTGTCCATAGCAGTCGCTTACACAAAGTCACTAAGTCATTCAAGGGACAATGTATACGCTTTTATAATAAGGTTCCGGTAGACATTCAAAATTTGCCTTTAAATAAATGTAAAACAACCATTAAACGGAAACTATGTGCCAAAGGCTATTATAAAATTACTAACTATCTAGATGATAAGAATGCGTGGACATGAACCGCTCGGCAATATCCAGTTTATTTTATTCTTATTTTTCTTTGTCGAATCATATCATACATTTAACAATTATTCCAAATTGTATTTGTATTGACTTATTTAAAAGTTTCTTGCTCGTTCAGGGTAGACTGACTAGTGAATGACCGATAACTGTATGTCATGACGATTTCAAATGTTATTCTTATATGTAACTTACGAAATAAAACATTTTTGATTTGATTTCTATGTCGATATTTAAATAGGAACATCACTAGCATTGATAGTGCAGCACGTTCGTTTCGTGGCTATCGTATCGCTGCGCATAACTGTTTACGGGAGTTCCCCGCAGACGGAAATACTACAGTTTTACATTGTATTACAACAACGGTATAATGAAAGGATATCGCTGTTTTAACATCTTTATAGTTTGTGATGTATTTATTGTGACGTCATTTAGCTGTAGGGTTGGCACGCGATAGCGCTGTGTGTCTTTGACACAGAATTAATATAGTGCCAACGCCTTTGGTCCGGCATCAAATCAGAATGTTATGACTTGAGATGAAAAAATGAAAATGAAAAAATGTTTATTTCTTTCTTTAGGACTCACATGCAACGTATTGTTAAGATTTCCTTTTAGGTATTAGGATACCTGTGCCAGAAAATCTTGCTCTTTCTTAACTAAGCATAGTAAACATTGTAATTATTAATAGATTAGATACTACCACTTAATTTTAAACAACTCTTAATATTATGTGTGTGTGTGTGTGTGTGTGTGTGTTTTGTTTATCTTAGCTATGTCCAAGGAGTTTCTCCGTTTCGCCATACTGAATTGACTTGAGATTGCAGCCTCCTTACCTTACTCTTTACCCTTTCATCTCAATTTGCGCGCGCGCGTGCGTGCGTGCGTGCGTGCGTGCGTGCGTGCGTGCGTGCGTGCGTGCGTGCGTGCGTGCGTGCGTGCGTGCGAGCGTGCGTGCGTGTGTCCGAAGTTGTGGCGACTCGTAAAGTATTTCGTTGTTGAGTATCCTATATGAGAGTTATTATTGATACATAAGAGATGTATGTATGGTCTACCAGATGGCATTTTTAAATAAAGCAAGCAAATCAAGCAAGTTACAGAATGGTTAGAAAATATTGTTATTGTATTACTGATGGGTACTCTACTCTATCTTCCTACAAAAAAAATAAGGACCTTTAAAATGATAGGAAGTTATACAACAAAAGTTATATCTCCACCGATCAGAGCATGGTTCTTAAATCAGATGGTGATACCCCAAAATTACGTATTTTTACTGGCCTGAAAAGATTTCCTTTTACTCGTCTTTTACTACTTTGTTTTAAAATTAATAGATTTTTTTTTGGTTTCATAGACATCCGTGATTCTAGAATTCACACAGTTGGAATTCAGCAATTTTGACAATATCAATAAACGGGCTGAAATAGTGTCAAATAGTGCCCAAAGGAAAAAATAGTGCCTAAAGGAAAAAAATAGTGCCCAAAGGAAAAAACAGTGCCTAAAGGAAAAATAGTGCCCAAAGGAAAAAATAGTGCCTAAAGAAAAAAATAATGCCTAAAGAAAAAAATAGTGCCTAAAGGAAAAAATAGTGCCTAAAGGAAAAATAGTGCCTAAAGTAAAAAATAGTGCCACTGTAGTTTAAGAGTTTTTCAATATTTTAAATGAGTATTAAGTGCTGCTGGAATCCTCATTCTCACAGAGACTGATTATATAATATACAGAAATATAAATACCTTTGCACATACACACAACGCCATCTAGTTCCACACTAAGTAACTAGGCTTATATTATAGATACTAGATGGTTGATAAACTACACAAATACATTTTTTTTGTAAATAAATACATATATAAATGAATTAACTTATTATTGTAATTTATATCCCAAAAAATTGTGCATAAAAAGTATCAAAATATATACATGACCCATAGAGAGTGCTTCACTAACAACGAAGAAACTATTCCACTCAAAACGAATACTCGTACAATGTTAAATATAAATACATATATATTTCAGACACTTACACCTGTGGTGTAGAGATTAAGTAACTAAAGTTTAAGATATATATTATGAATATCTGTAATTAATTAGTAGTCAATAAACAGACATCGAACCTTACACATGCATTTTGATTACAACATACACTATATGGCGACCCCGCCAGTCGTCACGGAGCATCAGCGACGCGTCATCGACATTCCTGTCTGCTCAAGTTAGAAAAACATACAACTACACCAATAGGTCATTGTTGAGGAGCACGGTGATTCGAGGCTGTGTTTTTTGTAATTTTAAGAATTTTTGTTATCGATGATTTGTTATGTATAGAGTTTGTATTGATTTGTATAGAGTCAATGTCGAGCCGTCCGCAGTGGGAGTATTTTGGCCGCCAGAGGCGCTCTTTTAATTAAAAAGAGAATTAAGTGGGTACCTGAATTTTATTTGCCTCGGGTTCTGATTGGATAAAAATAATTAATTCCTGTAATCCTATTGGACATCCAGTCAGGACCCGACGGTTTCTGTTGACATAAAAGAAGGTACCCACGGCCGCAGAGTCTCATTCCGCTCCGCGCCGCCGTCGTGCCCGCACGTACCGCGCGCCCTCTCGCTCCGCCATTGTCGTGAGTACGCTGTGCCGCGTCCCGCACCCCCCCGTGGGTGCGTCATACGCGTTTGTGCATCCGCACACCCGCCGCCTTCAGATGCGCGGTTTTTTGCTGCCAACTCATTGGCAACACAAAGTCGCGTTAGCACTTAGTTTGCGCATCTGCCGCGTTTAAGTTGGTGGATACGTAACCGTGACAACTAAGCCAACTGTCGTTGACCCGGTGCGACTTCAATCCCTTCAGGACCTGAAGAAACCGGCAGACCCGATCCCATTGCACTTGGGCCTTGACCCAAGGGTGACGGTACGAGCGGCTATCCAATAGGGATACCTGCTCACACCCCTCCCCTTCTCTCTCCCCCCTGCCATTGGCAGGGAGGTTTTTCTTCCCCCCCCAAATAATAACACCCCTCAGCCGCTATGGCAACCAAAAACGACTTTTTAGAGATGATCTCATCCTTCCTGGAAAGCAGCGGCATCAATTTTGACAAAGCTGCATTCCAAAAATATTTTTGCAAAGCTCTTAAAGAAAAAGCTGCCCGACCCGCCCAACCCGACCCCTCGCCCGTTCAAGAAATGGAGTACTCTGACTCCATTTCAACCACTTCCTCCCGTAAGAGGCCCGTCTCACCCGATGACGGTTCCAACTCGGAAATCTCCGAGAATGGCACCATCGTCGGCGCTCACCCCCCTTCCGACCAACCCGAGTTCGAACTCGTCAAACCCCGCAAGAAGCGGTCCGCCAAATGTGGTTCCAAAACCGCACCCCCCAGCCCCCCCCCTAGCTCGGCCACCGAGATCCCCCGCCCCCTCTCTCCCCTTCTCCCACCCACCCTCTCTCCTTCTCCAGCACCTCTGATGTCACTAGACATCCCCACCCCCGCCGCCCCAAGCCAGACGGCAGCCCCCACGCACCCCAAACTTAAAGCCCCCCCGCCTGTCTTCCTCAGGGATAAGACGAAGTGGACCTTCGTCTCAAAACTCTGCACCGACAACAAGGTGCAATACTCCCAGGCCTCCAACACCGGTGAGGCCATCAAAATAATAGTCCCCTCAATCACCGATTTTAGGAACCTCACGAGGTTACTGTCCCAAAATCAAATCCCCTACCACTCCTATGCGCTCCCCGAGGAGCGTAAAATCCGTGCCGTCCTTCGTGGCGTCCCGCACGAACTCCCCAACGAGGCCATACTCGATGACCTCATCCTGCAAGGTTTCCCCGTTGAGGCTGTGCACAAAATGCACAGCCGCACGGGTAAAACATACCCACTAGCCCTAGCCATCCTCACCAATGTCCCCAACGCTAGGGACATCTTCAAAGGAGAACTCACCATCTGTGGGCTCTCCAAAATAAAAATAGAGCCCCCGCACAAACGCGGTCACCCCGGTCAGTGCCACCGCTGCCAGCTCTATGGCCACGCAGCGGCAAACTGTTCCGCCAACCCTAGGTGCGTAAAGTGCCTAGAGCCACATAGCACAAAAGAGTGCACACGCACACGTGACGATGAGACTCCTCCATCGTGCGTGCTATGTGGACAATCCGGCCATACGGCCAACTACCGCGGTTGCCCGCGTGCTCCCCGCCCCCGCCCCACCCAAAAGGCTCCTAAAGCCTCCACCCAAGCAGGTCACAAACCTTCACCACCCCCGGTGACACTCCCTCACTTCCCACCCCTTAAGCCCCCTCAGGTCTCAAACCCCTGGGGTCCTAAAACCCCAGCCCCCTCCTCAGTCCTCCGCCCTCAGGCTCCTCCAGCCACCCCACGCCCAAATCAACCAAAGCCTCACCCAGGTGGCAGTATGCCCTCCCTGGCTGAGGACATGCAGACCGTCTACGCTGCAATCAGCGGTATTGATATCGGAGAGATATCAATACTCGCCCGCAAGCTACGCGCTTCACGCACAGCCCAAGAACGACTCCTTGCTCTAGTCGAACATCACCATCTACTAAACTCCATTTAAATACAAATATCCCAAACATAAACACTCCCACCCAATAAACTCACATCTAATCTGGCTTGCCTCCTGGCGGCCACAGATGAGTCAGGGGCACCCCTGACTCATCATCATCGACTCTCGATTAGCTCTAGGCTCTTCTAAGTGATGCTCTTCTAGCAGAGCACCACTAGCGCCCCTCCCCTCCCCAGGTAAGGGGTCGCTTCCGATGACGGGATAAAAGCCTCACGGCTAGTCCCTACCTCCAAGGCGGAGTTTTAGTGGGTAGGCACACTCTGTGAGTCCCACATAACTTGCACAGCCGGCTGTGCTCGTAAGCTTAGAGCCTTCTCCGCCTCCCTCCTTCGTTCCTCCGGAGGGTGCCTTTGCATGGGCGCAAAAAAAAAAAAAAAAAAAAAAACCGCAGAGTCTCGTTGCAAGCAAAGAGTAGAATAATACAACCGGAAGTTGCAAGCACAACGTCAAACACTGCGGTCGGTTCTCGGAAAAGTGAAAAGTTTGTGAAATGTGAATGTGAAATTAAAGAAGAACATTGTTTCAACATTATCAAGAGTTTGTTTTTACTTCGGCATCCCCAAGAAGAAAGTGTGTGTGTGTGTGTGCGGTGTCGAAGTACCGATTTTCGCCGAGCTCCCGCTGGCTTCATCTACCCTCTTGCTCCCGTCGTCGTCGTCTCTATCTCGAAACCGCTGGCTTACTAGAGCGCGCTCTATTTGCTAAATATCGTCTACAGTCATCGTAATGATAGCGGTAATACATTTTTCATTGTTCATATTATAAAGTCTTCAAAAACAATATACTTAAACACATTTCGCTCTCAAAGTATAAATAATGTTGACTGATTTTTCATTCGTTTATTTTTTTTTTCATTTATTCCTTAATTTATCTCCTAAGTCAAGCGTTGTCTTCTATCATTAACGTTGAGTACATTTGTAAATGTACCACACAACCATGTCACATCGAACTATAATTATATGTACTAATGTTAATGTACCTAAAGTAAATAAATACTTAGATGTCAATTCAATTACACTTAATTGTTCAAATAAGGTTAAGATGTCTTTGTGTTAAGATGACTATTTGCTCTCCGAAGCACGGAAACATATTGAAATGCCACTAATGGTCACCCATCCAAACACTGACCGCGCCAGACATTGCTTAACTTCGCTAATCGAAAACGATTTTTTTTAAATTTATTTTGAGTAGGTACAGCAATTACTGAGTTCAACAATAAGCAAAAATTCAGGTTTCAGCAGATTACCAGTGTTTTGCCCGCCTCGGGCAAATCCATACACTGAGCTGTAACCTTTTTGTATACTGCGGCACACACATAATAATTTGTTGTATCTGTACTTGTGTTTTATTGTTTTAGTTGTATTTTTTCATATGTAAAATTTGTTATGTGTGTGTACATGAATGCAAATAAATGCTTATCTATCTATCAAAAAGTACTATCGACAAAATATTAATGATTCGAAAATCATGAATATACGAAAACTAATTTGTCTTATATAGGCCTGTAAAAGTTTTATCTGTTTAGATTGTGTGTAAGTACCTATATATAGGTGGGTATCCGTTTGATAAGGTAGGTAATAAGAAGTTATAGATTATTCTTAGTTTTATTATATAACACTTGATTATTGATAGATAACATCATTGTCTAGATACAATCTAATCTATTAACTTCAATTTTCCTTTGTTCAATTATATCAGAAAAACCGTGCCGAATTGTGGGAATCCCCGACAATGTGGGGCAATTTCTTTGTTATGGGGATTTTGTTACTGGTGACATTAGTTGATAATACTTACGTATGCGGGGAAAATAGTCGACAATATGGGGCAATTTTTTTGTTATGGGGATTTTGTTGCTGGTAACATTAGTTGATAATACTTACGTATGCGGGGAAAATCCCCGACAATGTGGGGCAATTTTTTTCTTATGGGAATTTCGCACATAAGTAAACAAATTAAATTTGAAAAGTGGTACATGGCCTGCCTGGGAATCGAACTGGACGGTCTTAACCACTGAGCCACAGACGCTCCTCTACCTACTTACGACTAAGATACCTACATCCGGACAAAGACTACCTAGACTCACAATAACTTAAACACAACACTCATTTTTACTAATATTAGATTCGGGTATTTTTTCTATTTCCATAATGCCAATTGAAACATTTCTTCAAGAGTAAAGGGGATTCCCCGTTTCCCCGTTCTAACCAATTACTTGTATGCGCATAAAAAAATTATAAGACTTTTTATGATAATTTTACATCCCAACTATCCCAATCCGAACTAATGTTCTAAATGGGAAAGTTTGTGTGTGTGTGTGTGTGTGTGTGTGTGTGTGTGTGTGTGTGTGTGTGTGTGTGTGTGTGTGCGTGTGTGCGTGTGTGTGTGTGTGTGTGTGCGTGTGTGTGTGCTTCGGTGTGCGTGTGTGCGTCGGTGTGCGTGTGTGCGTGCGCGTGTGTGTGTGTGTGTGTGTGTGTGTGTGTGTGTGTGTGTGTGTGTGTGTGTGTGTGTGTGTGTGTGTGTTTGTTACCTCTTCATGCCTAAACGGTTAAACTGATTTGGATGAAATTGTGTTGTAAGTCGGATTAGGACCTGAATTTTAACTATAGTATACCTATACTACACCTAAAACAAGCTAAAGAATGGTTACAAAATATATATTTTTTATGCACAACGGGACAAGTCTTTTTTATACTTGACCTCAATCACACCTGATGTTAAGTGAAGGTGAGGTCGAAGGTGGAAGCGTACTGACCCGGAAACCCCAATACAATTGGGGGACTGGCTATCGTATCTCTAACAACCAGAACACAACAATGCTATTAATATAAATAATTTAGGTATATTAGGTACGAAATACATACATAATGTCACGCCTGTTTCCCGTAGAGGGTAGGCAGAGACCACAGACTTTCACTTGCTACGATCCTGACACACCTCTTCTGCTTCCTTCACTCTCATAAGGTTGTTCATAGATGCTCGTCGGTTTAGGGTACTCTTGACTCTTCATATATCTACATAGTTATTAACACCGAAGACTTGGTTAGCTGGTTATAGGAAGGAATGTTTGGTTTTGTGGTGACTGCGTCACACAATATTGTATAATTGATAAGTGTTATATATAGTATAAGAAACTAGTTATAGGATTAAGTGCTTAGATATAACGTTGTATATTGTAATTTACTTTATCTAGTACATAGCATACCTACTTTAATTAGTTTAAGGGAATTCTTTTCCTACACTATTAATTTTTATGATTTTATTGGGGAGGCACCAAATGTTTGTATAATGGCTGATTTTTGCTACAACCATTTTTGTGTGCCGACAAGTTTGTCTTTATGGTTATTATCCTTCCGGAGCCCAGCTTTGTCGGGCGAGACTATTCTCACGCCTTCAGCGTGGGCAATCCCAGATGGTAGAGTTTGGTGTTTTTGAGAAAGCATTCTCCTCTACACAGTAACTCTACGTCTGCCGCCGGTACAACACGTTTTCCTTTTCCGTCTGAGCTTAGCTCCGGAAGCAATATCATCTTAGTGTTAACTTTATGGAGTCAGATGTAATAGCATCATAATAAATATAATTACGCACACATCACCAACCACCCCACAGTTTCATTTAACCTAACCAGTGTTTTAATATATAAATTCCAAAACATCTATGCACATAAAAGCCAATAAATTCCATTTGGCATACCGCGCGGGCCGGAAGAAAAAAGGCCCTGTCAAATATCTTGCAAAAGGAATGAACGCTAACTTTGAATATGTGATATGTCCCAAGCATTTATTTATATAACAATAATATTTGCCTTATTATTACGGGTAAAATTTATTAGCTTCTGCTAAGATAGTAATGATTTACAATTACCAATATAGAGGTAGTAATTAACATTGGGTTTACCATTCGGAGGTCGCGGGGTCGATCCCCAGCGGGGTACATGTTTAAGTACTCGGTTTGGTTGGTGGCAGGGCATTTTAAATGTCCGCCTGGCTAGCTACCACCATCTTATCTAAATCTGCCGCCAAGCAGCAATGTTAATGGCATTGTTGTGTTCCGGTTATCAGAGATAAGATAGCCAGTCCCCCAAATGTGTTGGGGTTTCCGAGTCAGTATGCTTCCACCTTCGACCTCACCTTCACTTAATATCAGGCGTGATTGAGGTCAGGTAAATCAATATATGTGCAATGACTATCAGTTTTTTTTACTTCTTTAGAAAACAAACAGCTTTTTATGAACTAGGTATTATGTACAAACACTCGAATTCGTTTATTTTCTCCCCGCAATTCACAAATTACAGCATTATGGCAGATGTATTACAATTACAAATAAAAAATTGTGGGAGACTGATGCCTAAACTAGGCTGTAGCCTGTATTTCAGGTCATCAAGTCCTCCCCCATTACAACATTGCAGTATACGGTGTGGATATATAAGGTCCTTAAACTGGCTCATTTTACTTAAAGGAGACATTATTTTAAAAAAGAAACAAAACTGCATTCAAAGATTTTCTAAAACTCGCCTGCGTCGCCCGGGACTCGAACCAACTAAAATTAAAAAAACAAACTCTTCCTATTTTATTATACTAATCGATAGTATTAATTCAGGATAAAATTTATCTAACAAACATTTGGTCTTACTCTGGAAAGTTAACATCTAGTACCTACTGTTCACTTTCAACAAGTAAAAGACACATAACAGTTCTCTTATCTCTCCAACATTCAAAGACTTCGTATGAAGTACGCGCTTGCTAATTTATCGCTAAGTACCTTATTGAAATCTTCGATAATAAAATCATTTAATGGTAGTAATCATTATAATATTTCAATGTCTGGATAGGTACATACGGGACGATTAGATGGCCTCCAAGAATTCCAGACCTGACGCCCATGGACTTCTTTTTATGGGGTCATGTAAAACATGTTAAAAAAGTCGAGCCCTGGAGAGAAACTATCCAGGGCCCGACTTATCTTTCCACACTGTATAGTAGGTGTTTTGTTCGCTAGGTTAGCTGATTCAGAGGTAAGTATTTCGAAGGACATATAGCAGAAAATGAGACGTAGATACGATTCAGTCCCTTTAACATGTGGATAGAACCTTTCAGGCTCCACAGCCCATGTAGATGCACGGCACGCCAGGAGTAAATTCCAATTTTGCGAGTTGTGAGGTAGGTCACAATCACTGTCACGGAGCCAGGAGTCCCACACGGCGATAGTTATATTGAAGACGAAGGCCACATACGATGCAGCGGTTTCAACGTCCGCTTTAAGTGGGCGCTCAGTTGTAACAGACCAATGCAAGAGCTTCGGCGAGGCATAAACCACAGTACGCGGTTGAAAAAAAAAATTGAGTGAATTCGTATTATCCACCCACATATCAAGGACTAGGATCGTACAGTAGGTATATATATACCCATAAAGGTATGTATTTGGTATTCAGAATTTGAAATGAGAAGATGTTAGTGAGGTTAGTGATATATATATTGAATCGGCGTGTTTTTTTTATATGATTGACTGGATTCGCGTTTGACCACAATCTCACCTGATTTCCATTTTTCCAGTGACGATGTGGTCGAAGATGAAGTACGCGATTCCAGTAAATGTCTATTCACTCTGCTCTTGAAGATCTCAAGGATAGGTAGGCTTCAGGAAAGACTGACGCCGGAAGGGAGTTCCATGCCTTGGCTGTTCGGATGATGAATGAAGAATCAAACTTCTTAGTGCGAATGTTCGGTATATTAACTATAAATAAATAATAAACGCCAATTCAAACGCACACTCCCCGAAAACAAATCAAATCATATCAAACAATTTATATTTTATGTAAATTGTTTTAGTTTAGTTAAGTTGGTGTACATTGTTATCGACACCATTGTTAACCGATTTTGACGACGAATTTTTTTTTTTTGGTAGAGTTTTCTGCCAGAGTGATTTCAAATTTTGATCAAGGTCATCAGATCTTGCACTCTGGAGATAAAGAAGGGAGTCTTGGTGAAATCGGTCGTTTTGAAAATTTTTGGGGGTTTATCTTATCCATAATAATATCCGATCCAGTCCTCTTGAGGTTTCCATATAGAGGAATTTTCATCATACTTGTCTTCTTTGTTCTTCTTTCCTTTCTCCTTTTGTGGCTCACATGCTTGATCGTGCCATTGATTTAGGTCCACCAAAGGGATGCTCTTGCAAGAAACTATTTCGTTTCTAGAAATTAAGAATAACATGATTAAAAAGACTTCAATAACCTTCAGAACGAACAGCAATCTACTGTGACTATATTTCGAGAATGTAAGGACTACAGGCTTTTTGCCTTGACTGAATTTGGGAGCTAATTTGAAAAAGACACGCAATAATAAATAAAAATCCGGGTTTCAGTGTACACAAATAGGTAGCATTTAGTTCATGCGCTACGCTACAGGCGCTAGCGCTGGTTTTCAGTGCTCCCAGTCGCACAGTATTTCAGATGACTTTGAATTATTCCGTATATACCAGTATATTTTACATGTTCAAAGGCAATTTTCCCTGATAAGAACAAGGAAGACACTCCTTTAAAAAAAAAGTTTTTGTCCATTACAACAGGAACAATTTATAATAATCTGTCACGCGAAAGAAACGGTTTTATCCATGAATGATTTTATTCCAAATAGTCGCATATTATAATATGATTTCGACTTACTCTTAATGGCTTTAAGCTCTGGTGCCACCCATTAAAAAATCCTCTTTTCCCAAAACAAATATTTTATCGCTTTCGATTAAGTTTTCTGTAAGACATTATGTACTGTGTGCGCGTGATACATCTTCGGCTACATCGTCACTTTCCATCAGGTCAGATTGTAGTCAAACGCAAAACCAGTTTTTAATAAAAAAAAAAAAAAACATTACAGGACTGATACATGATTTTTTAAGAAGTTGTTTTACCTACCCTGGTCCAACATTAAGGAATGCCTTAGGCTGGATCCGGTCGACCCTGTCTCCATTATTACACAGCAGTCTCGCGACGCTGTTCTTTCGTACTTCGTTCAACTGAGCTGAAAATGAAAAGGGACTGATTACTTTAGGTAGTGGTTTTCATAAATGCCTGGGGAGAGGATTTCAAAGTCATACGCAAGGGCATCCTGACGTGTTAATTGCGCTCGCTTATATTTGGCAGTCGACGAGCAGTCTACATACATTCAGTGTACTAAGTATCGGGAATTTGTCAATAAAACAAAAAATACAAATTATTCATCTAAATTTATTTTATCGCCTTCAAAGTAGGCCCCATCGCTTGCAATACAACATCTCCACCGCTTCACCCAGTCTTCCATACATTTTTCATAGGCTATTTGCGGTATGGCCTTTAGCTCATTCAGCGAATTTTCTTTTATGGCTTCTATCGACTCAAAACGTTTTCCTCGAAGTGGTAATTTTAACTTGGGAAATAAAAAAAAGTCAGACGGAGCCATATCAGGTGAATACGGTGCTTGGTCGAGAACTTTTGTTGAATTTTTCGCTAAAAATTCTTTCACTATAATGGCTGTGTGTGATGGTGCATTATCATGGTGCAGCATCCATGAGTTGTGTTGCCACAAATCTGGACGTTTTCGGCGGATACTCTCACGCAAACGCTTCATGACGCCTAAATAATATTCTTTATTCACTGTTTCTCCCTCTGGAAGGAATTCGGAGTGAACCACACCACGGTAGTCAAAAAAAACTGTCAGCATCACCTTGATTTTGGAGCGAGTTTGCCGCGGTTTTTTGGGTTTCGGCTCGTTTTCGAGACGCCATTCTGAAGACTGTTGGCTTGTTTGCATGTCGTACTCATAAACCCATGTCTCGTCGCCAGTTATTATACGTTTCATAAAGGTCGGATCCGTAGAAGCTCGGGAAACCATGTCTTCAGCGACATGCTTTCGCTGCGCTTTTTGAACAAAATTGAGCTCTTTTGGAACTAGTCGAGCGGCGACGCGTTTCATGCCTAAAATGTCAATGAGAATGTTGTGGACGGACTTAAAAGATATGTTCACCTCACTAGCCAACTCTCTCAGACTCATACGTCGATTTTCGAGCACTAGCTTCTTGATTCTGTCGATGTTTTCTTTGGTCGTAGCGGTTGAAGGTCTACCAGAACGAGGCAAGTCTACTACTACTTCTCGGCCTTCTTTAAAAGCCTTATACCATTCATAAGCCCTTGTTTTCGATATACACGATTCGCCGTAGGTATTTCGCAACATTTTTAGTGATTCACCACATGAAATATCATTTGAAACACAAAATTTAAGGCACACTCTTTGTTCAACAATATTTTCCATTGTAAAAATCGCCGAGGACTCAAAACTATGACCAACAAAAAGTGTAGTTTAAAACAAATTAAATGACAGATCTAAATCAGTACAGTGCTACCAACATGCAGTAAAAAAATTAGAACGACCTCTTTTACGCGGGTCTTTTTATTGACATATTCCCGATACTTTTTACACAGAGTAGTATGACAAGAGAGCTGACTAGATAAGTCCAACTTTGAAAAGGTCAGTCGTCGATTCCAAGTCAGCTGGGCAGCTCTAACCTTGGGCAATCTTATAAAGGTCGCTTTGGAAATCTATTGGGGAGGCTTATGTTCAGCAGTGAACGTTCTGTGGATGATATGACATGATATGACTTGGTTAGGTCAAGCTCCACCAACTCTATCTTTTCTGTTGTGCAATAAAGTGTATTTGCATCTGTATCTGTATCTGTACCTGTACCTGCACCTGTACCTGTACCTGTACCTGTACCCGTACCCGTACCTGTACCTGTACCTGTACCTGCACATGTACCTGTACCAGTACCTGTACCTGTACCTGTACCTGTACCTGTACCTGTACCTGTACCTGTAGCTGTACCTGTACCTGTACCTGTACCTGTACCTGTACCTGCACCTGCACCTGCACCTGCACCTGCACCTGCCCCTGCCCCTGCCTCTGCCCCTGTACATGTACCTGTACCCGTACCCGTACCCGTACCCGTACCCGTACCCGTACCCGTACCCGTACCCGTACCCGTACCTGTACCCGTACACTATGGGCTAGGCTTGCGAAGTTTCATAGGCTGTTGATGCCACCAATAAATTGCTAATTACTAGTTCGAATGAGTCTTACGTAAAGTCAATGCAGCTGGTATGTCCCCGTGCTCAAAGAAGAACCTGTCGGCCTTCCGCCACTGCAAGAGGTTGGTTGTCATGATGCAGAAGAGCGTTGGGCCCACGTATGAGCCTCCCATAATTCTCTCACTGTATATAGCTGGCATCAGCTCTATGTCGTCCACCTCGCCGTATATACGACGCATTTGCTCCAGTTTCTGTTAAAATGTCATCACAGTAATGAAATTTGCGTATCTGTGGTTTGATTATTTGTGTATTCGATCTTCTCAATTATAGCTTCTATAACCTTGTCGAAATGTTTGCCTATATGGATCTTCTTTAGAATAAGCTCTAAACTACCAGAATGGTTCATTAGAGAATTGTTTGCAAAGTTCTGTACACTTGATAAACTGATTCGTTTTAAGTAATTTCTATATTAAGATTATTACACGTACAGTACTTCTTTTACAAAAATAATAATAACAATAAAAGATATTTATGTATTCATCACAAAAAAAAACACAAGCATACCTAGAATCGAGAACCACAGTTTTGTGATGAATGGGTAGGGACTAGGGACTCAGTTTTCTGTCCCCCCCTGCAAAGTAGTTGCTGCCGCCAAAGACAGTATGGGCGACTTTCCAATGGCTAACGATTTTTTTATATTTTTGTTTTTAAGCTTAGGCGTGGCTCTGGACAATGTAGAAATTAAATTAAAATGTAAGAAATAAGAGGCCCCATCTGTTAGCGCTATCTTTCGAGCCACTTTGAAATTTCAAATATATGTCGCAGGAGAAATACTAAATCATCGGATGGAAGCAATTATGAAGAAAATGATTGGATAAGATATCTTTAAAACTAGTCATTCGTTTTAAATAATTCATTCGAATATAATAATAACTTAAGCTCTTAAAAAATCCACCAGGACTCGAAAGCAGTGTAAACATGCCGTGTATATTACAAGACATGAAGGGACATATCACGTCAACAATTTGCATGTTCATAAATCTAATACATGATAGCTCTAAATTTTTAATGCTTTCTCTTACATCAGGATATATAGTGTCTTCAAGGTCCTCAAACTTGTGTGCGACCGGCAGGCCACAGATTTTCCTATACTCGTTGTATGAAGGGAGACCAAGGTCTCGTCCTCTCATGATGTCGATGGCTGGTAAGTCTGCAGCTGCTTGGAAACCACCGAAGATCCGTTCAGCAAGCTAAAGAAAAAATTACACGATAATAAACTTCTACTCACTTCTTTCTTTGGTTGGCATTGGATTAGTTAACCTTGACATTCTGTTGGTTTACTTGACAATGATAGATCTCTCGCCTTTGAACATTTACAGTTGTGAGCAGTCGAGTATCAAAGTAGTACGTAAAATGTATGAAAGATATGCGTTGAGTTAACTAGAGAAAACATTTTATTGTTGAAAACTTCGTCTACCTTGTATTTATGTTTGGTGGGATTAGAATTGATAGCTACATGAATGGCTTATCAACAAATAAATCAAATCCTATTATTCAATTAAGGAATATTTACTACCTACCCAACGGACAATATCGCTATTCTGACATCGACAGAGCATTGACAATTAATTAGTTTTATATAAATTATTCTAAGTATAACCTACCTACAGCTAACCTATTTTATGAAATATTTGAACGCTAGATTTTAGATTGATTTTGAATGGGACTTGTTATACCCAAAATCAAGCAAATAAATTATTTCATTTCATTGATTGTCTACTTGATGATGATAGATACTGAGAAAAAGGGCAGGACCAGTTTGAACTTTTGCAGTATTATTAGACTACCATTCACTTGCAAAATCCGGTAAGGTTGAAAATATAAAAAATCTTCCGAGAAAACATGATTATATCACACAGATAAACTAAACGAACTATGTCAATGCCAAATATCTTCGTTACGCCTTAACCCCATCATCAAACATGGATTATAACCTGTCCCCTCGTTTAGCCTTTAATATAAAAAAAACCGCACCAAATTGAACCACGCGTTACTAGAATACATCCGGGCAAAGGCTGGACAGGACACACTGATACACACACAACGCACAATCAAAGACATAACACCCGTCGTTTTTCGTTGGTGATTAAAAAGTATGATAGCTCAGCAGACAATGATCCATAATACTGATGATACCTGTGACATAACGTAATTAGATCGACTTATTAGGAGCTACCTATATAATATGTGTTCGTCCCAACCCAGCGAGAATGACACGAGTCCTTAAAGGTTCGTAAAGTAGTCGGGCGTGCTCGTCAATTTTCGAGATATCCATGCCACCAGCGCGGTTTGCCTTCTCCCAGCCTTCTCATCCTCTATTGTTTCGCTTCGCTTCGCAATCCCGAATATTCCCGACTCTACGAGGCCGGCCGCTTTTATTCTTCGTATTACATACTCGTTACTCCACTCATCCATCTCAACATTATCGTCTCTCTCATATGAATTTCTCTTTCATTCGTCTTCCTGACTACCCAACACCCGGATCATGTCATTATGACAGGTTATTACGGTATGTAAAGCGTCCGTGGTTCACATATTCTTCTCGTGACCTGTCGTCATTTCATCCAAGCATACTTCTTTTTCCTATAACCATGACAAAATTATAAGTTGGTTTTGCAATTTAAAAAGGTGTCTTACATCTGGATCTACCACATAGTCAAGTTTTGCTGCTGGCTGTCTGAATGCTCCCTGAGTGAGTTGGGCTTCTGTGTTGTTCGTCTCGAGGATGCCACTTCTGAACGCATCATCCACTGTGGTCCGTGTGCCCAGGTACTTGCCTCTGTTACTGTAAAGGCTGGAATTAATACAAATTAATATAGACATTATATTTAAAGACATCACATAATAGCAGCAACAAGAGTAACAATACTGCTAACAAAAATATTGGGTAGAGGTGCAAGCACGATTTCTTTAAGAAGAAAGGTACTGATTGGGACTTGCTCGATAGGCAACAGTGAATTTCCGTGGAACTGGAGGTGTAGAGAGAGGATTTAAGTGTAATGGCGTAATCCTCCAATTCTCTGTAACTGTTATAAAAATTGTCAGCGTTGGAAAAGTAGAATTTCGCAAAGGGTGGGTCCAACTGGGCCATGAGCAATTTATGGTTTATTTATTGCCCTCGTATCGGTAACTTACTCAGTTAGACCGTTCTGGAATGTGTGGAACCATCGTGTGCCCATGGTATACTCGTGGAAGACGCCAGGTTTGTACTTTTCATCGAAGTCGTTTACATAACCTTCGGTATGGTACAGTATTCCAGCATCCATAGCGTGCTTCCGTCCTGGGGAATATAATACATTGTGAACAACTAAAGGAAGGCATGATGAAAAGAGCAGAAAGGATACAGCGATATAAAAGGCTTTTATCTTGCAGAGGGTTGATTCAAATCAGCGATACCTTAAAGATTTTCTCGGCAGCAGAAAACCTTTCCAACATTTCACATATTTCCATATAAAATAGAATACATACATACATTCGAAAACAATGGCTAAATGATTGGAACTTCTATAAACACATACACATACATAAACACACACACATACATAAATACATTCACACACGCACGTAAACACATATCTGACCAAGTAACCTCTCATATTATATTTACACCTCACATCAGCACTAACCAAACTAATCCAGGTTTATCAATTTCAATTACGCATAAAGTAAAAAATCTTATCAATAAAGTACAAGAAGGGAGAGCAGAGTATCCTAACACAAGTTTTAAGAAGCTTAACAGGATACCCTCACAATTGTGTACAAGATTGTTATGCTTGAATGAAAATAGATATTTAGAATTTTGTACTCTAGTATGAACACTTAACTTGTAAACTTAAGATATGCGACGACTCGTGTGTAGTAAGTTAGTCTGCTTCTCATACTGAACCTTTATAAACCTCTTCACTTATGTGCAACTCCTTCTGGTCCTAAGCCAGTATCATTTAAGTCTTCCCTGCGACCTTCACACTTGTTACTATCCATTAGGCCGCCTTCACACTCGGTTACATAACTGCATTATCTAATCAGCGGACTTGTCTAGCTTCAATGGTAAAGAACTCCATACTCATATCCTTCAGTTGATTACATTTGACAGCTTAAGCAAGACTTTGACAGTTGGCGATACGTTCATTACAATTGCAGTTAGACAATAAGGATGCAGTTGTCGACCTTAGTGATATTTTTACCTAATATTTCGACAATATTTAAACTTCAATCGAACTTAGTGATATTTTTACCTAATATTTCACCAATCAGCTCGTAGTACAGCATGTATTGCCACTGAGCTATATTGATCTGTCTGGCTGTCTCAAATAGTTTCTGGTCATCCCAGCAGGGGTTGATCTTGGCGAGGTTTCGAGCAAGACGGTTGTGTTCGCGGAAGAACCAAGTTGCTGTCAGGTATATGCCAGCTAAGAGATTTCCGTCGAAGAAGTCACCTGGAAAATGTGGAAAAGGTAAATCAAAATATTAATAAGGACAAAGCCATGAAATTTTGTAGCTTTTTAAGTATAAAATGAATGAAATTGTAGTTTTAAAATCCCGAAAAGAGCCCGATGCGACGACACCCCCCGGTCGTCGCATCGGGCCCGATGCGGGCCCGTGGCGCCTCATACCACTCGCTTATGCGTTTCCAGGTCCTCCTTACTGCCGAGGAAGGTCGCCGCGGGGTTTTGGTGGGTATCCCTCCCGGTAGGGAGGGGAGTCCCACATAACCGTCTGGTCGTCCCCCAGGCGAGCGGTATGCAAAACGCATTTCCCCGTTTAAAAAAAAGGCTGCACACCCATATTATGTGAAGCCAACAGTGACGAGGGGAACCTAAGTAAACATGTCTCTATCGTAATCCCGTTTTCGAGTGGCTTACAACGCGTTATATTGAAGCTCGCTATTAAATACATTACAAACATAGCCCAGCGGATTAGTAAGTTAAAGTGGATGTGGGCAGGGTACATAGCTAGAGCACTCGATGGGCGATGGGGCATTAAATTTAGAAGTAGATAATTAAGTAGAGACCACGCAACGCTAAGCCATTCACAAGGTAGGCGGAAGATGAAGGTAGCAGGAAGACGTTGAATGTAGGCCGCTTCCAACCGGTCAATCTAGAACTCTATGTTCAACAGTGGACTTTCTGTTGTTGGCATGATGATGATGATGATTCACTTTGTCCTTCTGAGAAGCCAATTGGCACTTGTAGGCTTAATTCACTTTTATAAAATTGGATTCTCGTGAAATGCAAAATTATATGCACGTGAGTGCCTTACAATATGGTAATTGATTAACAAGCGCAAAATGGGCAGAGTATGTAACTTGGAAAATTGTAGAATTGCTATTGCTAGATGTCTTTATTTTTTCCTTGGCTCCATTCTTTATATTAATGAGATAAACAAAATACTTAATACATTTCCCCGCACTTCTAGTGAAACTAAAAGTTTAACATCTAAATGGCTCCAAGAGCTCACATATGAGGAAACCGAAAATCTTCTTTAGAAGATAAGTAAATATAGGTATTATACACATACATACAAACACACACTCGCACACACCTTTACGCACACCATACACACAAACACACACACGTACGCACATACATATACATATATATTATACAAACAATTGTGAGTTATGTAGATACGAGTACCTAAGAAATTTTTTGTAATTTTTCTTTCTTAGTTTCATTTTGGTAGTGTTGTTATACTTATTAGTTCTGTTGTGTTACAATATTTATTTTATATAATGCTAAGTATAACAGTACATTCGTCGGTACCCTGTCGCTTTGGAGATGGGCGTTTATAGCTACACTACAGTTTACAACTACAGTAGCTATCATCGCTATTTTGTACTGTGTATATTTATTTTTGTATCCATTATAATTATTCTCATTCTTATTCTTAATGTCAAAATTATCATTGTATATTATTATTACCTATATATCTGAAATAGCGACGGATCGGAAGTTGTATCCACTGACACTGTCGGGATCGGGAGTTGTTTGCTCGTTGTAACCATTTAAAATTCCGAAATGGCTCCTTGAATGATGCTTACCAAATTCATAGCAGGCGTTCTCCGTCGGTGGCCTGTTAGCAAGGCAGACTGGGGCCGTTCCTGGAGGTCTTTCCACTCCGTTCCTTTCCTCCGACCTCAGCAACCCTCCAGTGAAAGTCCTGATCTGCTTCTCCCGATCGCTGGTATAACCGTATATAATGGACAGGTCTTCGAGTGGTGTTGGGAGCGCATACTGATGAAAAACAGGCAATGAGACTGAGTGAATGTGAATATGGTGAAATTGATAAAAATAAATAAATAAAAATAAAATATCCCTAGACATACACACAGCGCCATCTGGTTCCACAGTAAGCAACTATATGCTTGTGTTGTGGATACCAGATGGTTGATATAATACATAAATATTTTTTTTTTCTAAATAAATACTTATTATAAATAAAAACATCCATAACTCGGGTACACATGTCCGTATTCATCACACAAACATAATGCCCCTAGCAGGATTCGAACCCGCAACCTTTTGGTACAGTGGTCAGAGTTGCTAACCACTACACCAAACAGGTCGTTTTATTAATTAATGATTTATTATTTTTATTTATTTTTAATTATTACTGTTTTTCTTAAACGGTTCTAGATTTTTTCTTACATACATGAAGTTTTCGTAAACATATTGCGATGCTAATGTTAATATATTAATTTCTTTAAATTTATTCCTAAGAGACACTCTGGGGCCCAGGCCTAGAGTGAACCGCTCGTTCCTGCAGAACAAAGATACAATTTATGTCCGCGGCATTTCCCCACAACAGAATGCCGTAGGTCATTGTGCTATGGTAATAACTGAAATAAACCAACCTCGCGGTGTTCACATCGGTTAAATAACGTATTTTTTTATTCCCACGTTACAAACACATAATACTTTATTGAAATTAGCTGCTTGTGAAATTAAAAAAAAAATATCAATCTTTGACAAAACTTACTCGTTCAGCGGGCAATGTTCTCGGTGCACACCCCATGTCCTGGTAGGTTCTGTGTCTGGTGAGGTTCATACATCTGATGCCGGTGCGGCGGAGATAGGGGTCGTCTTCGGGAACCGGGATGGGGATGCACCGGGGATTGACGCGGTTGGGGACGTTGCCGACGCAACAGTCGCTGACGATCACGTAGCTTACTATACCGCGAATTAATAATAACAGTAGATAGATTTGTTTTGTTTTATTTCATCATGATTATTTTATTTTATTTTATTTCACTATTTGTTTTTATTTTATTTTAGTTTTGTTTTATTTCATTATTCAAAAATAGTATGACGTTGACGTAACAATGGTTACATACTTATACTTTATTAATTAATTTTGACATAGTTACATATAATAATATGTAGATGCTAAATTTCTATCTTATTTTGTTCATTTTGTGACTTAACAAATAATCTAGTAATGTATTATTGTTTTATGTTTGACAATCACTTTTACTTTAAAAATCATAAATTTACGGAACTGTATGTGTGACTTAATATTGTAAAAGTGAACTAAATAAATCTAATCTAATCTAATCTAATCTATAATCTTTATTTACTCCGCAAAGACTTATACCAGGGAATATCGCTATCCTCTCGGATATGGTCAAAGTCAAAGTAAAGATAAAGGTACACAGGGTACACTTAAAATATGACGACCTGTTTGGTGTAGTGGTTAGAAACTCTGCTGCTATACCAAAAGGTCGCGGGTTCGAATCCCGCCAGGGGCATATGTTTGTATGATGAATACGGATATGTGTACCCGAGTTATGGATGTTTTTCATTTATATATGTATTTATTTACCAAAAAAAAAAAAAGTATTTGTGTAGTGTATCGACCATCTGGTTGCCAACAAGCCTAGTTGCTTAGTGTGAAACTAGATGGAGCTGTCTGTATAAATGTCCAAGGATATTAAAACAACAAACAAAAACTTCAAATAGTCAGATTTTACATTTTTAAAGCTACTGCCTGATTAAAAGGCAATTTTTCTCTAAAAATAAGGAACTCTTTTTAAAAACAGGTTTTTATATTACAAAAGGGCACAATAATATTTCATTATTAATTGTGAAATAGCCTAGCATACGAACGACCGTTATGTCCATGGAGTTTATCATCTAAATCAAGGATGTCAAACATGCGGCCCTTTGCACGTTTTTCCGATCCAATTTTAAGAAAGAACAGACTCCTGATGCGGCCCGCGAGCGTGTCTCAAAACATTTTTCAATTCAAAAAGCGCGCCAACGATGCTCTCCCGGCGGAGCAAGCGCAGGGAACGATCGGTAAAATTCGGTTGTGTTTGTAGAATTACTCCTCAAATAGAAAATTTATTAAAAGACAAAAGACGTCAAATATCTGGAAAAGATTGTAATTAACTTTTCTATATTTTTACTTTTAATTAAGTACTAAATAAGTAAATAAACATTTACCGTCCATTTCGGTATCACTATATACCTATATGCAATGAGTTTTATTTTTCTTTATGGTTGGAGTTTGCGGCCCACTGATTCTATGATTTATATGAATTTGGCCCATCGATGATTTTGAGTTTGACATGGCTGATCTAAATAGTCTGATATTTTTAACCGACTTCAAAAAAGGAGGAGGTTCTGTATTCGGGGCGTTTTTTTTTTTTTATGTATGTACACCGATATCTCCGAGATTTGGCGGTTGATTCACATGGTTCTTTTTGTAAATTAATTTTTTGATGCCTAATTCTTGAAACTCTTTATCGATTTCTGCTAACTGCTAGATATTAATAATAAGTAAGTAAACTCACATAACACAGGCAAGTCGATGACATCAACCAAGGAGAATACTAAGACGTGGGTCGCGAGGGTACTAAAGTCGTGGTCCTGGGGGTAACCATCCGCCAGGATCTTAGTGCGGAGCAGCCGGGTTGACGGCAACATGGAGCCGTTCGTGGCAGGTCGCAGCGAATTCCCTGAAGAAAAGGAGGCGTAAGTATCTACTTCAGGTCCAAAAAAGGACATTGGAGGAAAGAAGGCGCCTTACTGCCGCCAAGCAGTAATGTTGTGTTCCGGTTGACAAAGAGAAGATCAAGTGCTAACCCGTTGTGCATAAAAAAAAATTGATATTGACGGCCCCGTATAAATGTATACTCTGAGAAGTCGGTGGTCATACAATAAGTACGTACCTACCTATTCCATATTTGGCGGGCAACATTCTTAGCAGGGGAGTGGGGGCTCCTCCCCTGGAGGGATATTTAGGGTTGACACAGGTGCCGTCCACTCGTCTCCCTTCATCCTTTCTGCAGGGCTGTACTGCTATCGTGCAGGATCTATAGAGGAAATAAGGGTTAAGAGATTACTTTCGTGCTACTATTCGTGCCATTTATAAATTAGGACCTAGAGTGTCTCTTAAAGATAAGTTTAAAGAAATTAATGTCTTAACAATGACTTCTCAATTCATTTATGAGAATTTGTTATATGCAAAAAAAAATATAACCTAAATAGTGATAGGCACAATGTTAATACAAGGAATAAGAACCAGTTATCCGTTTATGTTAGCCGACTTCATAAAGTTAGTAAATCGTTCAAAGGGCAATGTATACGCTTTTATAATAAGGTTCCAGTAGACATTCAAAATTTGCCTTTAAATAAATTTAAAGCAATCATAAAACAGAAATTATTAGCAAAAGGCGATTATAAAATCACTGACTATTTGAATGATAAACATGGACATAGCTGTCTTATTATTCATATAATTATGAAATCACAAATTGTAACCCATAATCTTTAAAAGAGCAACCCTAGAGTTTCTTGCTCGTTCTTCTCTGGGGAGTCAGCTTTGTGAATGAGCCGTAAATTGAAATGTAATATTAATAGTGACGTTTTCAAGTGATAATTTTATCCTATGAAATAAAATATTTTGATTTGATTTGATTTGTGACGAAAGGGTCAAAAATTCAAATTCAATTAAGTTTTATTTCGCAAGTTATAAGAATAACATTTGAAATTGTCATGACATACATTTATCACTCATTCACTAGGCAGTCTCCCCAGTGAAAAACGAGCAAGAATCCAGAGGTTGCTCTTTTTAAATAAGTATTATATCCGGTATATAATACCGATTACGCTGAAATTACAATGGAGGTCCCATTGTAATTTTGACGGTGTCCCCTTTCATTTACAACTACTTAATAATGAACCGCCAAATCTCGGAGATATCAGTATACAATGTACATATAAAATAAACGTAAACGGCCGAATGGAGAAACAAACCTTGTCCCTTTTGAAATAGGTTAAAAATTTAAAAATTACAAGCCCCTCCAAAAAATTACAAAATTAATTCAATGTACGAAATTGGACCTGTTACAGTTTTATTGTACCGGATGAGTTTTTTTACCGTAAGGACAAAAATAGGGCAGATGAAATATGCAACTGCACTTGCAATAGGCAAGTGAAATAGCAGTTTATGGCATAGGTAATTTTTTTTTTTACGTCTTCTCTGTAGGCCACAAACTAGGCTTAACGATTGCCTTCAGTTTAATTTATTGTAAGTGTCCGAATAAAAAATAAATACTACGACCCAGAAACACAAAAACAATCTTAATAAAATGCTACTATTGGTCACCCAATTAAGGCTGACCGCGCTAGACATCGCTTAACCCTTAATCACGCCTAAAAACTTACATAAGTGCTCGCACGGACTCCACTTTCAGAATAAAAATGAAACTACTCGTACTACAAAATTTGAGTTTATTATTGTAGGAAAATGAAAACGGAAAAATCAACAAAAACTTAAACATATAGCGTCCAAAGAACTTAAAATTATTAAATATTAATAAGTAATAACGTCACGCATTATATTTAGAAACTATATTTTTTGTAGGCAATTGAGACATAGCAAATGGGTCCTATCAAATTTGGGGCATCGTGATTTCATTTTCACGTCTTTAGATCTTGGATAAAAGATACATCTGCCTTTGGAAGATGATGGAGGGGTGTCATAGAAGATTCGGGTATCTGAATTTGTTCGCTTCATATGTTTTTGGAATGCTTTATCAAAAAGCTCACCTCTAAAAACATCACGGAACTACAAACTCTCTTTCCAAACACTTTAAAGCAATTCTAGGTCACACATAGATAGATAAAATAAAATTAAAAAAATAAAATATCCTTGGACATATACAGACAGCGCCATCTAGTTCCACACTAAGCAACTAGGCTTGTGTTGTGGATACCAGATGGTTGATACACTACACAAATACATTTTTTTTGTTGTAAATAAATACATATATAAATAAAAACATCCATAACTCGGGTACACATGTCCGTATTCATCATACAAACATATGCCCCTAGCGGGATTCGAACCCGCGACCTTTTGGTATAGCAGCAGAGTTTCTAACCACTACACCAAACGGGTCGTCTATTTATTATAACGGGATAAAGCGTATATGCATATTACAGTAACACATACAAAAATACGCAACGCAACAATCATTCTGCTTGGTGTTATTCTTACAAAATGTAGCCTTATTTCACAGTAATAAAAATAAAAACTAAAATTAAATACAACTGTTACAACTTATGATAGAGTTGTATGTGTATCTGTACCACAAATGGGCCATCGCTCAGTGTGGATCCTCACCTATAGCGGTAAGACACTGATTTTCAGCTAGTGCCCTGCGAGAGAAAACGAGGGTAGGGTACTAGTGTAAAAATTTTCAATAACAACCATAAGTGTGTATTCTATAAAGGTCATGTGTGTACGGTGGTGTATAGTAATTGTATGGCTCATAATGATACTCGTTTAAAATAATGTCAAAAGTGGGCTTAACGTAATTAACTAAATACCTACAACGCGAACGAATCAAGATGTCTGTGAGCAGCTACCGCTAAGCTATTCGAAATGTTGGAAATGCTTTCGGAATATTCACCTTTTATATTTCTAGCAGATGTGCTTTAATTCGCTTGTAAGTGTAGTATGCCATCTAAGTTTTCTTTCAAGAAGCGAATTAAAGCACATCTGCTAGAAATACAAAAGAAGAATATTCCGAAAGCATTTGCAACATTTCGAATAGCTTAGCGGTGGCTGCTCACAGACAAATTTAGTTAATTATGTTAAGTCCACTTTTTATTTTAAACGAGTATCATTATGATCCATACAATTACTATACACCACCGTACAACATGATCTTTATAGAATACACACTTATGGTTGTTATTGAAAATTTTTGCACTAGTACCCTACCCTCGCTTTCTCTCGCAGGGCACTAGCTGAAAATCAGTGTCTTACCGCTATAGGTGAGGATCCACACTGAGCGATGGCCCGTTTGTGGTACAGATACACATACAACTCTATTATAAGTTGTAACAGTTGTATTTAATTTTAGTTTTTATTTTTATTACTGTGAAATAAGGCTACATTGTGTAAGAATAACACCAAGCAGAATTATTGTTGCGTCGAATATTTTTGTATGTGTTTCTGTAATATGCAAATAAACGCTTTATCTATCTATCTATCTATCTATGAAGTAATGAGCATCTTAGAAAGTTAGGTACTAGGCGCAAAGAAGATATTTATAAAATTCGACGAATGACCCAACTTTGAATGTGCACTGGGGCCCAGATGAACACCTCTCTGTCGCCCGTTCCCACGCAAATATTCTAAGGGTCAAGTATCTCGGCGCCTCTGTCATATTTTCGAAAACACCGGCGGTGTTAAAAACGTTTATAGATACTCTTCTACTGGGTGTATTTGTAATCTGTGAAAAGCAATAGCTACGGGAATATATTATCTATGGATATAATGAATGAACACTACTACAGCTATAATACAAAAAATCTGAAAAATGTTACGAGTTGTAATATGTAGGTATCCCTATATCCACGATATAATTGGTATTTTTACGGAAAGTACAGATTTATTTCATGTTTTTCTTAAGAAACAGGTAATTCAATAAATTGTTATGAGAATTGGAAGCTCTGTGGCAGGTTTCTAAGCCCGTTCTAATAAAAAACAGTAGTTGGAATTCTATGCCTATACTCCCACCCAAAGAGAAAAAAATTATTTTCGCAAATACAGACTAAATATCATAGCTAACATAACATTGCGCACATTATTGGATGCGGAATTTAATAGAAAACAAGTTCAAACACAGTCCAAAGGAATTGGAACTCTATAATCATTACAATTGAGAGTTGAAAGTCGGGTGTCCGTCGGCACCGATCGGTGTCCGCGAGTGTTGTCGGTATAAAAATTTTTTTTGACACCGATCGGTGTCCGCGTCCGCCTTAAGGTTAAGGGCAGGGGGGGCACACTTCAAATGTCATCAATTTTCTTAGCAGACTGCGACCTCTGACCTCTGAACTGCGGTTGACGAACTAACCGTTATTAGTGTTCTGTGGCAGCAGCCGCCATCTTACCGGTGGGTGATGTCATGTCGAGCTCTCAGTCAACGTCGATTTCCGTTTGAAAGTTTTTGTAAAAGTTCAGATTTTTGTTAATTTGTGTTTGTTTTTGTTATACTTGTTTTTCATAGCTAATTTAAAGAAATTAGTTATGAGAAATAAAAATTTCCTCATAAACAACAATATTTCTAAACCCAGTTTCTACCTATATAATCAGTGTACGTAGGTATGTATAGATAGATTTAATTCCTCAACCAATCGCTGGCAGCAGCACTGTCTATACATGCAAATTTAACCACTGAGTGGTAACTCTTTCTCGGTAAATAGTTACTATACTATTTGGTTAAGGGTTAACTGATAACCGAAAAGGAATAGCGAATGCTCCACGAATGCTTCGAAGTGTTTACTACCTACCACATATACTTTAGCTTATTAAAGTTATGTCAAATACATACTCTCCCTTTATTTACAATTAGTCTAGCACAACCTGTATATCACTGTGATTAGTTTTTCCACCACTTACCCAGTAGCATTTAAGCCTGCGAGTAGACTGCTCCTTGCGTCAGTTATCGGTTTTCCAAAATACGCATCATATATCACTTGCGCATACGCAGCCTGTATTAGACAGTGATAAATAACGAATTTTAAATACATTTCGTCAGACAGCGGCACCAATGGTCCGAAAATTAATGAACTTAACTATTCATAAATTGATTAAATTTCAATATTAGTCAAGTATGTTTTGCGTGTGCAATTAAAGGGACCCGTATAGATAGAAATGACAAAAAAATTTGATAAAACAAAAACAAAGGGTTTTCGTATTCGTGAAGACTGTATCATCATCATCAGCCCGTCATCAAACATCACACTTTTATTACCGGCTTTTTCTTCTTTTGCCTCAACACGTGCAAATATTCTCAATTTTCATTGTTTTTTGCAATAAGTAAATGAAATAGGTAACAGTAATTTTTTTATATTAATTATTGTAATATAATTAAAACATTACCCATTCAATTATATTTATAACGGTGACTATTGTCAGTAACATAGGTAATAAGAATCTTTAATTGGCTTAAGTTTGTTAGGTATTTGTTTTCTGTATAAGAATTTGTAATAATGCTGTTAATTCTATGTAAATAAATGGAAAGTTTATTTTTTATGCACAACGGGTTAGTACTTGACCTCAATCACACCTGATGTTAAGTGAAGATGAGGTCGAAGGTGGAAGCGTACTGACCCGGAAACCCCAACACATTTGGGGGACTGCCTATCTTATCTCTGACAACCGGAACACAACAATGCTATTAACATTGCTGTCTTTTTTTTTTATGAGAGGGCGGCAAACGAGCATGCGGGTCACCTGATGGAAAGCAATCACCGCCGCCCATGGACACCCGCAACACCAAAAGGGTCACAGATGCGTTGCCGGCCTTTGAGGAAGGTGTATGCACGTTTCTTGAAGGTTCCAATGTCGTACTCGTTCGGGAATACCGCTGCCGGAAGTCCGTTCCACAGGGTGGTCGGCGTTTGGCGGCAGATTTAGATAAGATGGTGGTAGCTAGCCAGGCGGGCATTTAAAATGCCCTACCACCAACCAAACCAAAAATCAAACCAAAAACCAAGGTTTTAAATGATTAGTGTAAATGATAGAAAATTCTAACGGGGTTTTTATTGTTTCATGCTGAACCCGAGAGCTGTTAATACTTTTTTTTATTTGTCGCGGATACGAGCCGTGCGCTTGCGTGCGGATGCACTAATGATTTAATGAACGATGTATTTGCACAATCCACGTATTTATTACCTACTTTAGACACAAATACATCATTCTTATATTCAGTTGGTTATTAATGTATGAGACTTTAGTAGACTTGTAGTTATTCATGCCGTTTGCACTTGTCTTTTTTATATGCACAACGGGTTCGGCCTTGATCTGAATCACACCTGATGTTGAGTGAAGATGAGGTCGAAGGTGCAAGCGTACTGACCCGGAAACCCCAACATATTTGGGGGACTGGCTATCGTATCTCTGACAACCGGAACACAACAATGGTTGCTTCAGTTTTGGCAAACTTATATTAAACAGATCTATGTCGGAATACTTGTTATCATAGAGGTTACAGGATCGCCTTAAAAATGAATTTTTACCATAATTCGTACGAGAAGTGGGCACGCAGAATAGATAATTATTTCTAGTAACTCTACTACAACACCGAAATTAAATTTTATTTGGACTGATCTCTTGTTCTAGATGGACATACTCGTCCACGACTTCGAGAATGGTGTGGGACATGGGCCTTCACCACAGACCAACTACCTCACTGTAGCCTTCCCCATAATTCTAGTTTATCCATGTTCATCTTAAGGCCCACTTGCTGAGATACACGATTGAGATATTCGTTCAGATTGCGATATAGTTATTAAAAAAATTAATCGCGCGCATCTGTCAAAATGTCACTTTATTTTGATAAAACATTGTATCGCAAGTTGTCATGCTACCACTATTGAGGTCTTCCATCGATTCAGCCATGGCTATAATGTCATTGGCAACTCGTCGTTAATGTTAATCTGACATTATCATTAAAAGTAGAGCTTAAAGAATTTCAGAAAAATCAAAAAAAAAACAGCCGCCCTCCGGGAACGTGCCTCCCCTAGTGAGGGGGGCCTGGAGCTGCTTATGCGTTCCCAAGGTCTCAGCGGGGTTTTAGAGTCCTACATAACCGTCTCGCCGTCTCCCAGGCGAGCGGTACGCGTAATGGGTATACCCGCGTCAAAAAAAAAAAAGATCCGAGATTCGAATAAAAACTATAATATTTTGAACTAACTACGTCGCACCAATAAGGCATCGATACAATAAAACATCGTATTGTGAAATTGTAGGCACACTGTGTTCGATACAATGAAAATCGCACAAACGACTTCCGCACACAAGTAGGAAACCCCTTTGAATAGTTTTATTAACAGTTCTTTGTAATTTTTTTCCGAGGCACTATTACGTTCCGGAGACTACCCACTAAACTCGTTTGCGTACTTCATACCCAAAGGTCAGCTCCCCAAACTCTGACCTGTGGTGTGTTGCATATTGTCTATGGGACCCCATATTAAAAAACTAATGAAAAGACTCAGTTCTGCCGCATATGCTGTTAAGAAAATTCGAAATATCTGTGATGTTGAAGCAGCGCGCTTAGTCTACTTCAGCTACTTTCACAGCTTGATGTCATATGGTATCTTGCTGTGGGGAAACGCTGCTGATACAGATAGCATATTTCTCTTACAGAAACGAGCTATTCGTGCAATTTATAAATTAAGGTCAAGAGATACATTAAGACAAATATTTAAAGAAATTAATATTTTAACATTTTCGTCACAATATATATATGAAAATCTTGTATATGTTAAGAGAAATATATATTCATTCGAGAAACATTGTGACCGACATAATGTCAATACAAGGAGCAAAAATCAATTAGCTGTACCTTTTAGTAGACTTAGTAAAGTTAATAAGTCATTCAGAGGTCAATGTGTGCGCTTCTACAACAAGGTTCCCATGGATATACGGAATCTTCCGCTTAATAAATTTAAACTTATTATAAAACAAAAATTATGTAAAAAGGGATATTACAAAATTTCAGACTATATTAATGAAAGTAATCCATGGGATTAAACGGCTCCTCTACACGATATATAAAATTGTTGTAACCTTTCTTGATTGTACATGATTTATTGAAAAGAGACAAACCCTCTGAGTTTCTCGCTAGCTCTTCTCAGTAGTGGTCGCGTTCCGAGCTAGTGGTAGTTTAAAAAACAAATGACGTTCATAAGTGCATATTGTATTGCCTACATGAATAAATGATTTTCATTTCATTTCATTTCATTTCATTTCATATGCTTGGATTTTGTCTATGTTTTAAAAAAGAAAAATAAAATAGACTTCTACTGGTAACTGACGAGACAAGACGGTGTTTGATTTCTTCCTGCCGCCGCTCCAGCTATCCCTAAGAAGTCTATAATCTGCAACATTTTAGTGAATTGTGTCCGATATGCGTCTTAGGGATTTACTTGTAATGAAATTGGGATTGAATCTGTTAAGTGATGGAATGCATCATGACACCATCTAATCATTTTGTGAGATTGACATTGTTAACATTTTAAAAAATCAATTATTTTCCTACTTATGACATCATTTTCCATAAAAATATCCGATCCAGTCCTCTTGAGGTTTCCATGTTGTGGAATTCTCATCGTAGTTGTCGTCTTTCTTGTCCTTGCCTTTCGCCTTTCGTGGTTCACATTTCATATCCTGCCATTTGTTGAGATCCACCACAGGGATGTTCTTGCAGGAAACTATTTCGTTTCTGAAAAAGAGGAATGTAACGATTAAATTTGAAGGCATGAAGAGGTTACTGTCCTTCAGACCAGGGCTTGTAACCGCTAAATAAAGGCCACCTTCGTTCGACGGACAATTTACGACTTTACGTTTCACCGAACACCTCAAAATTCTATAGCCAATCATTTACACTTCAAGCCATTCGTCTCTGGAACTCCCTACCCGAGTCCATCAGACGAGCTCAAACTTCGAATACTTTCAAAGTCGCCGTCAAAGAACATTTCCTGGTGCTTTAATCTGTACTCCTTTCTTATCTTCTCTCTATACCTTAGCACAATCCTGTTGTCGCTTATTATTATTATTTTATATATCAATAAATATTTATTTAGTACACCTATATGTATATTTTGGTTTGTATTTGGTTGATTATTTTGCGCAATAAAGAGTATTTGTATTGTATGGTATTGTATTGTATTGTATTGTATTGTATTGCATTGCATTGCATTGCATTGCATTGCATTGCATTGCATTGCATTGCATTGCATTGCATTGCATTGCATTGCATTGCATTGCATTGCATTGCATTGCATTGCATTGCATTGCATTGCATTGCATTGCATTGTAAAGAAAAAAAAAAGTATTTATGGACTTGTATATTTCGGTGGCGCTATTTATGCACAATTATTATATTAGGGAATTATAAATTCTAATCATAGGTAAAGTGTCTCAGGGTATGAGAATGAGGATTCTAGCAACACGTGACGGTAGAATGCTCACTTAAAATATTGACAACTCGCAATGGCACACTTAATTTTTTAGACAAATTACGTTAATTATTATATATTAGTTTGTTCCTGTTAAATGTAATCTAGTTTCCTTTAGTTTGTTAGTTTTAGTAAACAAATTGTCTTATTATTTTATTTTTTTCGTCGATAATTAAATCCAACCATATCGCAGTGGGTACACGGGTAAACAGGAATTACCCCTACACCCACCGGTGGGTGAAGCCAGTGGGTGCACGGGTCGCGGGGGCTTTTTTCTTTACTGCACTATTTCAGTACAGTTTCTGACATTGTCAAAATAGATGAATCCAACTGTGTGACATCTAGCATCACGCACGTGGTATGTTCTGTAAGGTGCACAGCAGGGATTTGTACAATAGTATTTCAAATATGGCATCGTTTAAGAAAAATAGTGATATAAATAATGTTAATACCAGATATAAAAATAAACTTGCTGTTCATATCAGCCGTTTACACAAAGCCACTAAGTCAATTAAGGGGCAATGTATACGCTAATAAGGTTCCAGTGGACATTCAAAATTTACCTTTAAATAAATTCAAAACCATCATAAAACAGATATTATTTACCAAAGGCTATTATAAAATTTCTGACTATCTGGATGATAAGCAAGCATGGACCGCTCGGCGATATTCAGTCTAATTATACAATATAATATAATTGTAACCCAAACTTATTTAAAAGAGCAATCCTTGAGTTTCTTGCTCGTTCTTCTCTGGGGAATCTGCTTTGCGAATGAGCAATAATGTCCATAATTTTAATATTAAGATAAAAAATGTGACGTTCTCAAGTGATAATTTTTATCCTACGAAATAATTTTTTTTTTTAATTTGATTTGTAGATTTCTTCAGACTTTGCAGATCAACAGTACAAAACTTACAGCAGCGTGAGGCTTTGTTTATAATATTTACTAACCCTTTTCCAGGATTAAGGAATGCTTTAGGCTGGATCCTGTCGACCCTGTCTCCGTTGTCGCAGAGCAATCTCGCGACGCTGCTCTTTCGTACTTCGTGTAGCTGAGCTGAAAATATAAGGGCTTATGTGAAAAGGTGGGGAGAGGCTCCGCTAACCGCCTCCGTGGCTCAATGTAAACAACATTGGGTTTACGATTCGGCGGTCGCGGGTTCGATCTTCGACAGGCAGCAAGTCATCCTCATTGGTAAAGTCACTCCAGCGCGTGACGATCAAAAGCGCCATGGGAGAGGTGTATATCCAGTATTTGACTTCTGTAGGCTGTTGATCCAGCCATAACCTGCTAATTAGTAGTTGGAACCAATCTTACGTAAAGTCAATGCAGCGGGAATATCTCCGTGCTCAAAGAAGAATCTATCCGACTTCCGCCATTGCACGAGGTTGGTTGCCATGATGCAGAAGAGCGTTGGGCCCACATACGCGTCTCGCATTATTCTCTCACTGTATATAGCTGGCATCAGCTCTATGTCGCCCACCTCATCGTATATACGACGCATTTGCTTCACTTTCTGTTAAAATGGCATAAGAAATTCGATAACAATAAATAAATATTCTTAGACATACACATTGCGCCATCTAGTTCCATAGTAAGCAACAATAGGCTTGTGTTGTGGATACCAGATGGTTGATATATTACATTTTTTTTTTTTTGTAAATAATGTAATATTTGCGTGCATGATAAATTTGAAAGTAACTGTGATTTTAGAAATGAGATATAATATAGATAGTACGTACGCACGTAGATTTGCTCGATGTACAGACCAAGTTAAAATTACCCTTTTCAAGGCGTTCTGTCAATCATTCTGCACGAGCAGTCTATGGGTGAGATATACGCAGAAGACTTACGCCGCCTTGCGAGTCCAGTACAATAACGCTTTCAGGCTATTGTTGGGGCTGCCGCGCTTATGGCATGTTCCCCGAGGCCCGCACCGACGGATTCCAAGCGATTATGCGTAAGAAAGTGGTCTCGTTGATGAGTAGAGTGTGCGGCAGCACTAACAATATCCTGAGGGTGGTGGGAGGCAAACAGGAGTGTCCTATTGCTAGCCACTGGACAGCGCTTTTAGTAGCTTAGAAGTTGACATTTGACATTATTGTTATATGACTAATTTTATACTAACATAAAGTAAGACTTACTAAAATATTTGATTTGATTTGATAATATGCTATTTACATGATGTTTAAGCTATTGTAGCTATTTCAAAATTTTTGATTATTATGTCTTGATTATCCAGAATAAGGCGAAAATGGCTGAATAGTATACAGTAAAATTGGCTAAGGAACGTGGTTCACGCCCTACCAAGGCCACATCTCTACCAACTGAGCAAAAAGTTTATTCTGCTATGTGAAAAGAAATCACGACTTTAATAATATTAAGTATATCAATAAAAGTACTTTATAACGAATTGGTGAAGGGGAAATTCTGACACTTCAAATTCGTAAAACACCCCAGAACTCAGAACCGGTATATATGTGACGTCACCAGATAATTTATGAAATATACAATTTATATCTATGGAGAAAAACATTCGTAAGCCAGATTCTTCGACTAAGAATATACCAGTCCTTTTATGCACTTTCTCCCATTCACTCTGCAACACCTTCTCTTACATCAGGATATATAGTGTCTTCAAGGTCCTCAAACTTGTATGCGACCGGCAGCCCACATATTTTCCTATACTCGTTGTATGAAGGGAGACCAAGGTCTCGTCCTCTCATGATGTCGATGGCTGGTAAGTCTGCAGCTGCTTGGAACCCACCGAAGATCCGTTCAGCAATCTAAAGAAAAAAATACACGATAATAAACTTCGACTCACTTGTGAGACGAGGTTATGCCTGAGCAGTTGAGAAGCAAGACGTTGATATGAAGTTAAAATATCATTATGATACATATTGATGCCAAATGATATCACATAAACATTTGCGGTATAACTGTGTGCGTGTTCATATCAATAACACACTTCGGCGTCCATCCATGCAAAGATGGCGCACGGACGGACTGCTACGAAGACATAGTTTGGATTCTAGTATTACCAATTGGTTGCTCTCTTACATCTGGCTCGATAACGTCGTCCAGCTTTGCAGCTGGCTGCCTGAATGCTCCCTGAGTGAGTTGAGCTTCTGTGTTGTTCACCTCGAGGATGCCGCTCCTTAACTCATCATCCACCGTGGTGCGTGTGCCCAAATACTTGCCTTTATTACTGTATATACTGGAATTAATATTAACAGGGTTAAGATAAAGCAGGACTTCTTTAAAAAGAAATGACATTGACGTTGTGTTTGACTATAGTGAATGTCTTTGGCTCCAGGTGACCCATTGAGGATCTACTGAAAAGGTCTTATTCATGTAGGCAATACAATATGCACTTATGAACGTCACTTGTTTTTTAAACTACCACTAGCTCGGAACGCGACCACTACTGAGACGAGCTAACGAGAAACTCAGAGGGTTTGTCTCTTTCAATCAGTCATTTACAATCTAGAAAGGTTACAACAGTTTTTATATATCGTAGAGGAGCCGTTTAATCCCATTTTAAATGACAGCCAACAGGCTACCACCATCTTATCTAAATCTACCGCCAAGCAGCAATAGTAATAGCATTGTTGTGTTCCGGTTGTTAGACATAAGATAGCCATGCAGTCTTCCAAATGTGTTGGGGGTTCCGGGTCAGTACGCTTCCACCTCAGACCTCCTCTTCATTTAATATCAGGTATGATTGAGGTTAAGTATCAACCCGTTGTGCATAAAAAAAAATCCGCGATAAATCTATTCCTCGCAGGCAAAGCTGCGGGCGGATAGTGGTATAATATATCAAGAGGTCTAAGTGGATGTATACAATCTAGGGAATAAATATTATGTGAAATCATTAATAGTAAAAGATAATATGAAATAAAGTATCGCAATGATTTAATCAAGAAATCGGCGGTGGCTCAGTGGTTAAGACACGGTCTACCATTTAGGAGGTCCGGGTTCGATTCCCAGGCATGTCATATACCAATGAGTTTTTAAATTTAATGTTAGTTATGTGTATTTATCCGACTGTTAAACGGTAAAGGTAAACATCGTGAGAATGAAAATCCTGAATGCCTGAAAAATGAAGATTCTAAGGCATATGAAGTCCCCTACCTGCATTGAGCCAGCGTGGTGGACTATGGCCCATATTCCCTTATTATACGAGGGAAGGCCCATATCCTTGCAGTGGGATGTTTACAGGCTGAGATGATGAGGCAAACATATACGAGTTTGGAGGAAGATATCAGAAACTCCATTGCCAATTTACTTGGAAAAGTAAATGGATTCTAATTGCGTAAATCGTGGCGTATCGTAAGGACTTGCCAGCTCTGTGAATACCTACTTCATTCACGTTTCATTTGCAAAGAGGTATGGTGCAGTATCATTCATTAGTATATGTCGTAGATGGGTTGATAGCGACCGGGACGGTGCCAGTCGCGTGGTAAAGGGTTGCTCGGGCAATGGCGACATTATTGCAAGCTACTATAGGCGAATCGACAACGTATTCACATTCGATTATGATCATGAAACCTGAGATGCTTTCTGTTGAAGAGAAAACATGTGCACGCCCCTCGTGCCATACAACTTGGCCCCCTCGTGCACTCTGTGGAACTCAGCCGTACCTTGTCTATAGTTCCTCCTTGCTCAAATTCCATGATCAAAGTCTTATTCAGTAACGACTCACCGGATTCTTCAACCGTCGATGGTAGTAGGTAATCAGAATCCCTCATGGTCGTTGATGTCCAGTGGTGGTCCGACTCTTTCGACGGCTGGTAGCAAAGTCCCTGTCATTTTCGATGTGCGGACCTTATATTAACGTCGTCACCGCGCCATTTCCGGCGATACCAGCGCCACCAGGTTTACTTCCCATTAACCGCGTATTATGATAGTCAGTTGACCGTTCGAATAATGAATTCTATCGCTAATTTATCGCTATCTACGACATATATACAGGGCGTCCCAAAGTTATGGGACATGAAGGGGAAGTACCTTAAATATTGTAGATAGTGAATTTTGCTCAAAGAAGACTTTATGTTATTTTTAAAAGTTAGTAATTCTGCATTCATAGATTTTCTAAAAATTACTTGCTTCGGCTGGGAATCGAACCGACTTAAATGTGAAAAAAAAAACACCCTACTTTTATGATGCCAATCGAAAGAATAGCTAAAAAATAATAACTCTGCCTAAGTAACATAGTATTTTAAAAGAAAGGAACAACATAAAATGATTGAGTCAAATTTCAAGAAAGTTATTTATTGCTAAAGTGATTTCTTCTTTTGGGGATACGTGAAAGATATGCTATACAAAAAGCGATACGAGAACGTAGGCGAGTTGCAAACAGAATTGTGCCATATCACATCGAGTGTTCACCATAAAATGATTAGAAAATCAACAGGCAGCGGGCTCATTAAAAGATTGGCGATTTGCGTAAGACAAGAGGGATCACATTTTGAGCATTTAATTAATTAATTTACAAAAAAATACCTACTTAATTGACTCCGGCAGTTTCATGTATGTTTTTTATTTGATTAAAATGATTAATTTCACGTTGTTCCTTTCTTTTAAAATACTATGTTACTTAGGCAGAGTTATTATTTTTTAGCTATTCTTTCGATTGGCATCATAAAAGTAGGGTGTTTTTTTTTTCACATTTGAGTCGGTTCGATTCCCAGCCGAAGCAAATAATTTTTAGAAAATCTATGAATGCAGAATTACTAACTTTTAAAAATAACATAAAGTCTTCTTTGAGCAAAATTCACTATCTACGATATTTAAGGTACTTCCCCTTCATGTCCCATAACTTTGGGACGCCCTGTATAATATACCTTCACATCGAAACAAACTTACTCAGTTCGGCCATCCTGCATTGTGTGGAACCATCGTGTGCCAACGGTATACTCGTGGAAGACACCAGGTTTGTACTGTTCATTGAAATCGTTCACGTAATCCTGAGTATCGTAGAGTATTCCGGCATCCACAGCATTCTTCCGTCCTGAGAAGATAAATAATAAAGGCTGGACTACAGGTATTCCTTATAACATTGTCCTTTATAAGCTATAATGTTGTAGTCCTTTACAATCTTGCTAAGCTTTCTATAGTGAGGTGGCGAGTCCTACTCATATCATAAACTGTTGTCACTTAAGCACACCATAGTCAAAGTCTAATAATTTATTGCTTGCCATATTATAAGTGTACATTGGAACTTCTTATCATACAGGATGTTGGATACAATGTAGCGCCCTGTAAGGACATTGCAATTTTGAAAAAAGCCTTCTAGTACTCTTTACATTCGACGACCTGTTTCGTGTAGTGGTTACAAACTCTGCTGCTAAACCAAAAGGTCGCGGGTTCGAGTCCCGCTAGGGGCACATGTTTGTATGATGAATACAGACATTGTGTTCCCGAGTTATGGATGTTTTTCATTTATATATGTATTTATTTACAAAAAAAATAATATTTGTGTAGGTAGTTTATCAACTATCTGGTATCTATAATACAAGCCTAGTTGTTTAGTATGGAACTAGATGGCGCTGTGTGTATGTGCAAAGATATTTATTATTATTAAATGAATTAACATTTCATTACATTATGATACCACATTATTAATAATATAAACATTACATAAATTACAATTACAATATTACAATTATTTCATTAACCTTATTCCTTTCCTTTCTTTACTGCCTAACTATCACAATACCTCAGGCTGCAATCCACTAACTCTTTTTCTAGGGTCCTGGCCCATCATTCTATTAGAGTTATTTTTCCTACGCCATCTCAACCTAACTCAACTTAAGTAATGGAACAAATTTTTACCTAATATTTCACCAATCAGCTCGTAGTACAGCATATGCTGCCACTGAGCTATATTGATCTGTCTGGCGGTTTCAAATAGTTTCTGGTCATCCCAGCAGGGGTTGATCTTGGCGAGGTTCCGAGCAAGACGGTTATGCTCGCGGTAGAACCACATCGCTGTCAGGTATATACCAGATAAGAGGTTTCCGTCGTAGGAATCACCTGGAATGAAAAGTTTAAAAATATTCATGTAAGTTTTAATTGATATTAAAGAAGGCAAGATTTGTCAGAAAACTTGATATTCAATAGTAACGTGAGGATAATACGAATAAATGCAATCAGAAACCAAACACTGTGTTACTTGTCCATGATACATACTCAACTTATGCGAAAGACAGATAGCATTTCTCGTGTCTCAAATTTCGTCTTGACAGATTGAGAAAATTAGCGTCACATGATTGGTCCGAGGCCACATTGCTAGCGCGACTGCAATATACATGCCTAATTCTCTCATTTTAGATATTAAAGTCACGCAACGTGCTATGGAAAGAGCAATGCTAAAAACTACGTGACGGAATCGGGAAGGAAGAAATCCGTAAGCGAACGAAGGTCACTGACATAGTCCAGGGGATTAACAAGTTGAAGTGGCTTTGGGCATGGCACAGTGCTCGAGGAACTGTACGCCGAGGGCAGCGTAGCACTTCCACTCACACGGTGGACAGATGACCTGATGAAGGCCGCGGGAAGTCGCTGGATGCAGGCCGCTTCCAACCGGTCAATTTGGAATTCTTTGGGGGAGACCTACTATGTTCAGCAGTGGACAACATGTGAACAACATTGGGTTTCGAATCGGAGGTTGCGCGTTCAATCCCCAGCGGGGTACATAAGTACTCGGTTTGGTTGGTGGTAGGGCATGTTAACTGCCCACCTGGCTAGCTACCACCATCTTATCTAAGTTTACCACTAACACAGCAATGTTAATAGCATTGTTATATTCCGGTTCTCAAAGATAAGATAGGCAGTCCTTTCTTCCACCTTCGGCTTCATCTTCATTTAACATCAGGCGTGATTGCGGCCAAGTGCTAAACCATTGGGCATAAAAAAGACATGTCATTTATTATTTCGGCCAATCGCTCTAGTGGCATGTGGGTCTTACCAAACTCGTAGCAAGCATTCTCCACCGGTCGTCTGTTAGAAAGGCAGAAAGGGGACGTTCCTGGAGGTCTTTCAGCTCCGTTCCGTTCTTCCGACCTCAGCAGCCCACCTGTGAAGGTCCTGATCTGCCTCTCTCGCTCACTGGTGTAACCATACACAATGGACTGATCTTGTAGTGGTGTTGCAAGTGAGTACTGGAGGAGAATTTAAAAAATATCTAAATTTTAAATAAAAAATGAAAAATTTTTTGATGAGAGTCAAAGCTCATAAATCCAAAACATCGCATGGATTGACCGCTCTAAGTGCAGAAAAGATGGTGGTTATTATTACCCGCCTCCACACTCCTCCCACTGGAACTCCTGTAAGCTAGAATCAACAGTGGTACTCTGCACGGCGCCTACTGAAGGTAGACGGTGCCCTACGTGACTCTATTGCTCTATAGCTAGTTGTGACGGATGCAACAGCAGCTAATACCAAAGTTACCCATATACCTGAGCTAGGCGGTCACGCGTTTGTACTGGCTGAATTTAAAATCAAGAGGCTAAGACTGCCCCCCAGAAAACTAATCTACAGACCTCTCAAAAATGTAAACAGAGAAGACTTTGATAGGGATCTTGAATTGGTTGACTGGGACAGCATTGGCGATCTGGATAGCGTTGATCTCATGGTTTCCCTTTTCAATGAGCGGATCATGGAATTATATCAGAAACACGCACCTGAGAGAGCTATAATGATCCAGGATAGGCCGCTACCTTGGTTTACAAGCAATGTACGGTATATAATGAATCTACGCAATAGGGCTCATGCTAGATATCGTCAGACTGGGGCAGCCTCTGATAAGTCACAGTACAAAAACTTAAAAAATCTCACTAATCAAAGTATATATGCTGAAAGGAAGGCCTATTTCGATGAAAATATTAATGCCAATCTTAATAATTGTACAACTTTATGGAAAAATTTAAAAACATCAGCTCTGCCTGATTTCAATGATACTTCTGACTTGCCAGAACATTATAATGATCCGGATCTTGTTAATCGCCATTTTCTAAATGTTCCAGGTGACAATACTATTGATGCCTCCCTACTTAGTTACTTCGAACACCACCGACATGGCCCTGCCACTTTTAAGTTAGAACGAGTGCATGAGAACGTCGTGGCCAAGGTTATTATGGGTATTAGGTATTGATCGTATAAGCATGAATATGATTTTGTTGACACTTCCGCGTACACTCTTTATCATCACTGCAATTGTCAACAAGTCAATAACACAATCTTTGTTTCCCACTGCCTGGAAAACTGCCCTTGTTCGACCAATACCTAAAAAGAAAAATCCCGTGGATCTAGAAGACCTTCGTCCAATCAGTATTCTTCCCTACCTTTCGAAGATTGTTGAGAAGGTGGTACACTACCAAGTAGTGAAGTACTGTGAAAGCAGTAATATACTCCCTGAACTACAATCTGGTTTCAGAAAGGGCCGCAGCACCGCTACAGCACTGCTCGATGTTGTGGACAATATTCTCACTTCTATGGACGACGGTATGAGCACTCTTCTCACTCTATTGGATTTTTCTCGTGCTTTTGATTGCATCAATCACACTTTACTGTTGGCTAAATTGTCTTATTACGGTTTTTGCGGTGCGTCGGTAAAATTTTTTCACAGCTACCTAAAAGATCGTTATCAACAAGTTGTTATCAATAAATCTAATGGCGGCAGTCTCATTTCTGAGCTATTACCGGTCGAGAGGGGCGTTCCACAGGGCTCTATTTTAGGGCCTCTTCTTTTCATAATTTACAGTGCTGATATAACGAAGTGCTTTCAAACATGCAAGTTCCATCTTTACGCCGATGATGTCCAAGTTTACACTCCAATTGCCCAAAATGAAGTTGATGTTGCCATTAGTGACATAAACGAAGATCTTGATCGCGTTTCTTCATGGTCCGTTGGTAACTCTCTGGTTCTCAATCCGTCCAAATCAAAATTTATAGTGATTGGCACCAAACGCAAGGTACAAAAAATTACTTCTCAACTTCTTGATGTTAGAATAAATGGGCTGCCTATTGAGCAAGTATCAGAAGCCCGGAATCTTGGTGTACTCTTGGATAAACATATGCGATTCGAGAGTCATGTCGTGGAGTTAGTTCGATGCTGCTTTTACAGGTTGAAGGTTTTGTATCGTATCAGACCTTTTCTTAGTCTTGATTTACGTGTCAAGTTGTGTGACACCATTATTTTATCCAAACTCAACTATTGCATAACCGTATATGGACCGTGTCTATTTAAAAAAACTCAGCGTTTGATACAGAGAGTGCAAAATGCGTGTGCTCGATTCTGCTTCTCTATACCACCCAGAACTCATGTGACCCCTTATCTCAACGCTTCTGGTATTGTTAAAATGGAAGGGCGGCAAAAAATCTACTTTGCAGCCATGTTATTTGACGTGTTGAAATCTAAAAGCCCAGAATACCTATACAAAAAACTCGTATGGCGTTATGCACAACACAATTACGAAGCGAGATCATGTTCATACGTCTTCACCATACCTAGACACAGCACGGCAGCATTTCGTGGCAGCTTCCGATATCTCGCTTCTAAATGTTGGAACGATCTCCCGCCACCTCTGCGATGCATTACGAGTCGAACTGGTTTTAAAAAGAAATACCGCGAACTTATTCTACTGCAACAGCGATGTGAGTGAGGCGGACTACCCTGAATTATGTCGTTCTTCTTCTTCTTTTTTTTTCACTGGTAATGCTAGGAGGGTTCGGAGGGAAGTAACCGGGGTTTATATAATGGCGTGGGTATTGTGTGGAAGTGGCATGTGTCCAAACATAGGTATACTATTATTTAACTCGTATTTATTAGCTTATTTGTAATTTATCGATTAACTAGTTTATATTATTTATCATCTACTAACAAATTAATCTTGATTGATATTAGTTAAGTCTTACAATACAATACAAATACTCCTTATTGCGCAAAACAATTTACAATAATTTTTAGTTGTTTAAGTAAGCCGCGAAATTGGTAGAATAATTGTACGATTGGGATTTCCATAGTTCTTTTCCCATGTTTGTGAAATCATACAATTTTATGTGCCCTGAGATGCGCACATACGAGTATCTCAATGGTTCTGGCAGAATGAACAGCGCTGCGGGTGTCTACCCACAGCACATGCTGAGTCTGGACCATTTCGTTGCCCCTGATATGGGTCACGTCTCCGATATTACTTTTAACTGTATACCAACCCATATTGTATGTGTATAATGTAGGTTAAGTGACTTGTGTCATGGTCGACGAATAAATGTATTCTATTCTATTCTATTCTATTCTATTCTATTCTATTCTATTCTATTCTACATTGGGCCCTATACTAATTAAAGAAGAGTTAAAGGTGTGAAGTGGGAAAGAAGTTTCCCACCCTCCCTCGGCAAATGAGAGTTAAATGAAATCAAAATCAGCACTAAGGCTTAACCTATGGGGAAGGGGATCAAGTTAACCTTGACCCCCTGTCAAGATACACCACGAACAGCGCCACAACGCAGTGAGTGTTAATGTTCAGGAAGCCAAAGGCTACCGTGAATAATAATGCCAATAGTACTCGTGGCAAAATTTCCTAAAGGCTTGAAAATTATGTCGGCTCGCCACTAAATCGGTGTAGAAGACCGGATGGTTATACGATGACAATTTATCCAGCATGACCCTCCACCATGAAAGATGGTGGGTGTTGACCAGATAGAGGGGAGTAATATAATTGGGTCCCTCATCCCTACTATCTCTACCTTAGCAGGATGACAATGACCAATATAGCCGTCTTTTGGGTATACTTTTTGCTTTTAACTGTTGATGACGTTGTAACCATTCTGCTTAACACATTCATTGCTGACTACCGCGATGTAGAGCTTGTCAAGTCCTACAATACAAGCAAATACACAACAGAAAAGAAAATACAGTTACAGAAAGTGGTAGTACATAATGTAAGTCAAATAGTTTCTGAAATAGCAAAAGTTGCTCGAAGTGGTTCGTGTAGTGCAAGACGAATGGTAATTTTTTTGAGATCTTGGCGCACTGCTTACCCTTCGGTTTAAAACTTGTCGGCACGCGTCTTTCTCTCTACCCTGACGTATGAAGAAAGAGTATAGGATTTCAAATTCCAAGATATAATATATATCGAGATCGCCAAGGTTCTCTAGGCAAGTGGCACATTTTAACGCAGTCTCTGTCTTGCCAGTGATAACACCACGCTTATATCAAAAATTTCTTCAAAACTTACTCGTTCAGCAGGCAGTGTTCTCGGTACACATCCCATGTCCTGGTAAGTGTTGTGCCGAGTGAGATTCATGCACCTGATGCCAGTGCGGCGGAGGTAGGGGTCGTCTTCGGGTACCGGGATGGGGATGCACCGAGGATTGACGCGATTGGGGGTGTTGCCGACGCAGCAGTCGCTGGCGACAACATAGCTCTCTATAACAAGCAAAATATTATAACAGCAATTTTATTTGACACAGAAGAATAAGAAAAAATACAATCCTACTGATTGGATTTCACAATGATAATTATAGGGACACAATGTATCGAAAGATTGAAAGCAATCGTTTGCTAACCCACTGATGACATTTGAGTACGCATTAAGTCACATACATTGTGTCCCTACGATATGAATAATAACGCTCGAGGTGTCTCTTCCTTTTATATAGGATTTGCCAGGGGCGACATGGATATCCTTAAATCGGCTTCGCACCCTGGTTGACCGCAGCAAAGATAATTTGTGGCTTCTCCGACGGTGGGAGTGATTGGTGCGAGTGCAGAGTCCAGCCAGATCACCTATTATCTTGTTTCGCGTATCCTGACAGCTGCACCTTAGACGACCTCCTTAATGCCACAGAGGGCTGTTAGAGTGGCTAAGTTTAAGAAGAATAACATCAGTCAGTTTTATTCACTGTCCGCCAGATAAATTCCGCTGACAAAACGTGGAATATAATTATGCGGTAACATATGAGAAAGAATAAACACCGAATTGCTCATCTTCGCTTTTGAAGTCGGTTAAAGGAATAAGAAGTACAGTGATTGATAGAGACACAAAGTAATTTACTAAACGACGAAATTTTAAATTCTCGAGAACATGAACTGGGTATTGCAATTAGATTCTGTAGTAACGAGAAAGAAAGTCCAATACAAATTCTTTGAGGATATTGCACTCATCCGACACTCTGGCTGCGGGGACCTAATACTTCCCCAGAGGATATAGGGGTCGAATCTTCATCTTCCTTCCATCATATGATTTTGTCATCGCCATATCAGGAACTCGTACGGCCATTGCCATAGAGTACTTAATAGAACTAACATAGCTTGTGTAGCACTGAAGAGGTCAAAGTCAAAAAATTCTTTATTTTGTAGATACACAGGGTACACTTAAAATAGTCAGATGTTACATTTGTTCAGCTACTGCTCGTTCAAAAGGCAATTTGAGAAGAACAAGCAAGAAACCCGGAGGGATCACTCTTTTAAAAACAGGTTCTTAAAGTCGCAATGGTATTTCACTGACGGACGAGTTTACGCCAAAGACACGCCACATATTCACACTAATATTACTAGTACAAAATGGCACTTTTCTGAAAGTGCTAACCGTCTCCGTAGCTCAATGTAAATAACAATGGGTTTACGAATCGGAGGTCGCGGGTTTGATCCCCAGCGGGGTACATGTTTAAATACTCGGTTTGGTTGGTGGTAGGGCATTTTAAATGTCCGCCTGGCTAGCTACCACCATCTTATCTAAATCTGCCGCCAAGCAGCAATATTAATAGCATTGTTGTGTTCCGGTTGTCAGAGATAAGACAGCCAGTTCCCCAAATGTCTCGGGGTTTCCGGGTCAGTACGCTTCCACCTTCGACCTCATCTTCACTTAACATTAGGTGTGATTGAGGCCAAGTACCAACCAGTTGTTCATAAAAAAAATATCCAGAGCTCGGAAGGCACAGGGGGTCTACTCTCTAACGAAAATAGCTTCGGATGGCCGTAACTTCGGACTTTTTCTTCTAAGTGGGAGTCGTAAAAGATGCCTGTGGGAATTTCCACCAAAAACATCTATAGTTTTGAATGTTTCAACGGCGATGGCATCACCCCGTCACGAGTACATTTCTGTATATTCCATAATTATGGTGAATCTTGGCTGCTGTTTCAATCATTCAACTATTATAATAATAATAATAATAATAAATAATAAATATCCTTAGACATACACACAGCGCCATCTAGTTCCACAGTAAGCAACTATATGCTTGTGTTGTGGATACCAGATATACTTTCGAACATCTCACGTAAGACGTAAATACTGCTAGATTAGTATATTTTAGTTGTTTCCACAGCTTGATGTCTTACGGTATTTTGCTGTGGGGAAATGCCGCGGATATAAAAACAATCTTTGTTTTACAAAAACTAGCCGTTCGCGCAATTTATCAATTGAGATCTGCAGTGTCACTTAGAGATAGATTACTTAGGATAGAGGGATAGAAACTTGCAGGTCACATAATTCGGCAAAGTCGGTAATTCATTCAAAAAAAGTATACGCTTTTTCAATAAGGTTCCAGTTGATGTACAAATCTGTCTCTCAATAAATTTAAAGATACCTTAAAACAGAAACTTACTAACAAAGCATATTATAAAATATCAGACTATTTAGATGAAAATCATCCCTGGACATAATCAGATCGCTCGCATGCCATTAATAATGAAATATAAAAACCTTTTTGTAATATAAAAACCTTAATGTAAAATCAAAGCCTGATGCACTTTTAACAACCCTTCGAGTTTCTTGCTTGTTCTTCTCAGAGGAAAATTGTATTTTGAATAAGCAGTAGCTTAAAAAATGTAAAATTTATAATTTAAAGTGTGTGAAATGAACTGACACAATTAATATTTTGAGCAGTGGAATTTAAACTCTGCCCTCATTGAGAGATGAATAATAGTTAAACTTACGTAACACGGTCAAGTCGACGATATCGACCATAGAGTACACGAAGATATGGGTCGCGAGGGTGCTGAAGTCGTGGTCCTCAGGGTAACCATCAGCTAGGAGCTTAGTGCGGAGCAGCCGGGCCGACGGCAGCATAGAGCCGTTACTGGCGGGCCGCAGAGAGTTCCCTGACGAACATGTAATATTGGCATTTGATGCTAGCCACTTATTAAAATTCATAAATAGAATTTTAATAAGTCAATATTATGATTAAGTTCTCAAAATTAAGATTAAACAAAACGAATCCTATGATCCCAAATAGAGAAGCTTAATAAGAAGAAGAGTTCCACCATCTGTCTGCTGGCTCCATCATCAGATCAGCTCCAAAATACCCAATTATAGTATTGTTATCCTGAACTAATATATATTGATTTTCCAAATTAACACTTTTTTTAATATCCTTGGGCATATACAGACAGCGCCATCTAGTTCCACACTAAGCAACTAGGCTTGTGTTGTGCATACCAGATGGTTGATACACTACACAAATACAATTTTTTTTTTGAATCAAATACATATTATAAATGTAAAACATCCATAACTCGGGCACACATGTCCGTATTCATCATACAAACATATGCCCCTAGCGGGATTCGAACCCGCGACCTTTTGGTATAGTAGCAGAGTTTCTAACCACTACACCAAACCCATCGTCATTTTGTTTTGCTTCTTTTCCCAAAGAGGATTTATTTCCAAAGCATCCATAACTAGCATCCATCCGTAACTTGGACAATAAAAGCATAAGCCTGTTTCCAATTATGCAGTATCTTACGCTCAAATAAAAGCTTGAAATTTGAAATTTACAATAATTTGTTATTTCTTTTAATATTTGGGCCTTTACCAATTGAAATTGGCGTTTTTTTTCTTCGTTAATCACATGTACCAATTCCTGCGATTTTCAAAGCTATATCTAAATTTGTTTTTTATTTGGAAAATGGAATATTATTTCAAGGTTTCAACCTGAAATATTTTTTAATTTCTGGGCTAAATTACATAATAAAAAAAATTCGAACAGAGCTCTTTTCATGTGCTTCGCATAATCATTACTTAGATTCGCTGAAACTTTTATAAATCGGTTACTTTTAAAAATTAACGCGGCCCATTGTTATCCGATAATACACACAAAGTTTGGCTAAATTTGGATTTGCCGTTCCCAAAAAAAAAATCAAAAATGTTAGTATGGAGAAAACGGTCTTAATGAAATTTTTCATACAAAACGCCAATTTCATAGGTAAGGGCGTAATACATTGACGCTAATTGCCGCTGCAACTGCTGAATAATTCTTGATAGCGGAACGACAGCGAGAAATGAAGAGTAGAATGGAGGTCGCCGCGTTATCTACCTAATCCATATTTGGCAGGCAACATCCTTAGCAAAGGGGTGGGGGTTCCTCCCCTGGAGGGGTATTTAGGGTTCACACAGGTGCCATCCACTCGTCTCCCTTCATCCTTTCTGCAGGGCTGTACTGCAATCGTACAGGGTCTGTCCAAGAAATAAGAGTGATCAGATTACATTACATTGAAAATAAATTGTCCAGTCCTTTATATTGTTCAGTACTTGCAGGTCATTCTAATGACTGAATTAGGAGGATCTTTGTTTATTTATATTTTTTATATCAAAAAAAATATAGCATCATTTAGGAAAAATAGTGATAAACATGATCAACAAGAAATAAAGATAAACTTGCAGGTCACATAAGTCGCCTCCGCAAAGTCAGTAATTCATTCAAAGGGTTATGTATTCGCTTTTTCAATTAGGTTCCAGTTAATATAAAAAATTTCCTCTCAATAAATTTAAAGATACTATAAAACAGAAACTTATTAACACAGCTTATTATAAAATATCAGACTATTTAGATGATAATCATCCCTGGACATAATCAGATCGTTCGCATGCCAGGCTATTTCACAATTAATAATTAAATATAAAAACCTTTATGTAAAATCAAAGCCATATTTTAAAAGAGCAACCCTTCGAGTTTCTTGCTTGTTCTTCTCAGGGGAATAATGCATTTTGAACAAGCAGTAGCTTAAAAAAATGTAAAATTGACTATTTTATGTGTACTCTGTGTACTTACAAAATAAAGCATTTTTGACTATGACTTTGATCCACGAATAGATTATGACGCAAATTTCATTCAGAGCAAGGGCAAGATATCTCTTGCTCTTTTATTTGCACGGAAGCGTTAAAATACGGTATATGCTCATGAGACAGACCTTATAATGTAGCCATAACTTTTTGAGTGCTTTTTCCACCACTTACCCAGTAGCATTTAAGCCCGCGAGCAGACTGCTCCTTGCGTCAGTAATAGGTTTTCCAAAATACGCATCATATATCACTTGCGCAAACGCAGCTTGTATTAGACAGTGATAAATAATGTATTTCAAATACATTTCGTGAGAGATCGCCAGCAATGGTTAGAAAATCAATGAACATTGCTATTTATAAATTGATTAAATCCAAGGATTGTTTAAATGTGTTTATGTGTGCAGTCGAAGGGACCCGTAGGCAGAAATACATTTTGTACAAATCGAGTTTCACAAAAAGCTATAATTTATTTAGTTACATTGGTGTCGATTCGGATGTACACCAACTAAACTAAACTAAAGCCAGTTTTAAAGTAGTACTTTCTCTTTATCCCTGGAACAGTACGATGCGACGCACTACTCCAAAACTGGTTTTAGTTTAGTTCAGTTCAGTTTAGTTTAGTTCGGGCACATCCGAATCGACACTAAAATTAAGTACTTTCATAGTAGTTACAGATTATCTAACAAGAATTGTGTGTTGGCTCATTTCTAATATATGGGCAGGCAAAGTATTAGTACCATAATATTTAATTATAATAGATATTTACTCCAGGGATTTAAAATTTACCTACTCACATAGATCTGGTTCCAAGTTTATGGGCGATTAGTGAGTTACGCTGGTACTATGTTGATTGGATGACATTTACAAATAAAAAACAATATGGCTACGTAAAAATATATATTATGAATATTACGTTATCTAGGATCCATAGGATGGTCTTTGCCTAGTTTGGAATTAAATAATTGAAATCGATATTGGTGTCGATTTTTTATTTCGGATTTTTTTTTATTTATTTTTTATTTTTTTATGCATAACGGGTTGGTACTTGACCTCAATCACACCTGATGTTAAGTGAAGATGAGGTCGAAGATGGAAGCGTACTGACCCGGAAACCCCAACACATTTGGGGGACTGGCTATCTTATCTCTGACAACCGGAACACGACAATGCTATTAACATTGCAGCTTGGCGGCAGACCAGTTTTAGAGTGGTGCCGTCGCATCGTACTGTTCCAGGGAGAAAGAAACAGTACTACTTTAAAACTGGTTTTAGTTTAGTTTAGTTGGTGTACATCCGAATCGACACCAATATCGAACTGTCGCTTATAAGCAATCGAGAACAATATCGATTTCAAAATCGAAATTTTATCAATATCGCTGACCCCTAGCTTGTCGTTTCATCCTTGCTGATTATTCTAGATCTTAAACTGTAAGTTGAAAGCGATAAAGAAATTGTTTTCTTGGTTTCCTTCTTTCACGCGCTGAACCCTAAAACTTGCATACTTTTATGAGGATTACGCTCATGCTTACGGATGTGGTATTATGTACTATTTAAATATTTATACGCACAATTAACGGCAAACATTGTATAGGTACTGATAGTTTAGTGAAATTCCTTCGTATAAGATTATTAAGGAGGTTAATCCGGTGATTATGACATTAATTTGCGGATTTGGAGTGATCCACTTGTTTAAAAAAAAGCTAATTGCCTTCATTTAATCGACTTCAGGAAAGGAAGGGATTTCCATTCGACTGTGAACGGTTGCTTACCGCACTATCTTTAAGCGATGTAAAGATTTACAATACAATCCAAAAAGTTTTTATTTTCACAAAAAAATACATTGCTCAACATATAGGTGCTTAATCTATGACATATATACAGGGTGAATTTGAATTCGTGTAATTCCCATTAACTGGCGACTCTACTCCTGAACTCTAGTTCGATCAAAAATCTTCGATTACCTATAAAAAGTAAAGCATTCTGAAATCACCTTTTTCGGCCGGTGACTGCAATCCTGATTACGAACAACTACTGGGAACCCTGGCCGAATTAAGCCAAAAATTGTTGGACTTCCATACTAAAGGAGGTTTCAGAATGGTTTACTTTGTATGGGTAATTGAATTTTTTTTTATCGAATTCAAATATGGTTCCTTGGAAAAAGTGGAGTGGAGTCACCAGTAAACATGAATTACACCCTGTATAAACATAGTTTTTGTGAGAGACTAGTGTCCGTACTACGAAACCTGTGTGACACATCACCAGTGGCTCTTACATTGTGAGATTGCCACTCAACCGTCCGTGGTTACACCTGTAACCAAAAAAAGACCAGTCTAAAGTGTCATTCTATGGAACTAGCTAATTGTGTAAACCAAAGACGTTCTCAGATCTCTCTCGTACCTACTTGTTTTTTTTACTTTCGGTAATTTATTATTCGATATGGTTTGACATAAGTTAAGGAGTGAGTAAGGGTCTTGCCCATCACTAGTAAATTCATCATTCAGAGACAATTTCAATATGGCGGTTTGTTTACATAGCAAGTTCCATAGAATGTTATGCCCGTATTAATAAATCAATCTCAATAGAAGTCTTGAGGTTGTGTCAACCGAGATGCGTCTTAAGCAGTTGACGCTATCTCAAGCTCCGTGCTAATTTATAAACCAATCTTGAGGTCTACTCAGCTGGATCACTTCTTAAGTATTCGCCTCAGCGGCGATTGAACGATAGTCTTGAGTTTCGTTTATTAATACGCCCACCTCTCAAGTGAGTATTACTTGATTATGCACGTGCTTTTCAGGTCTCAAGTTAGGTTTATTAATTAACACGTTTACTTGAGACCTTTCACAAGACTGTTCTCAATCTTGAGAATGGTTTATTAATACGGGCCATAGTTTACTGTCCGTGGTTACAACAGCTACCAAAGCGCGCTACCTTCTTGCGGTTCGAAACAAGTCCACTTATGACCTGTAGTTTAAACTGTTTGGGAAAAAATTCAGTGTTACCACTTATAAATTATCTTACTGCATTTGTTCATAGAGGGCAGTATTCAGCTGTTCTCTAGACAAAAAAAAATTTCATAGTTAGTTCTTTCGTTCAGTTATCAGTAGGGAACAGTGTTCCAACTTTATATCGTAAGTAATTATATTTTTTTTACATATTTATGGGATTATTATGTCAAAACGATCGTGAGGCTTACTTCTTTACGATTATGCATAATTATTACAGTTTTTTTTATACACAACGGGTCAACACTTGACCTCAATCACACCTGATGTTAAGTGAAGATGAGGCCGAAGGTGGAAGCGTACTGCCCCGGACATCCAAATATTTGGGGAACTGGCTATCTTATCTCTGTCAACCGTAACATAACAATGCTATTAACATTCTTTTTGGCGGCAGATTTAGATAAGATGCTGGTAGCTAGCCAGGCGGACATTTAAAATGCTCTACCACCAACCAAACAGAGTACTAAACATGTACCCCGCTGGGAATCTCAACCCGCGACCTCCGATTCGTAAACCCTATGTTGTTTACATTGAGCCACGGAGGCGGTTAAAAGTTAAGTTTGTAGCGATATTTTGAGTTTTAATTCAATGGTGTCGATTCAGATGTTCACCAACTAAACTAAATTTAAACCAGTTTTGTTCCAGGGAGAAATAGACGGTACTACTTTAAAACTGGTTTTAGTTTAGTTTAGTTAGTGTACATCCGAATCGACACCATTATCAAAGTTCATGGCTATTCTCTTACTGATACTTTTACGCTTTGCCTAACGAATAATAATAGTTAAAATCAATTATATTTCATTATGCAGCACATTCATACACTTTTCTGATAGAAATACATAGGATTTGATAAGAGATGCTATAAACTTGGACATGTTCCGCAGGTTTTCGTCATTGAGCGTGTTGAAGGGTGTGCCAAATATATTGTGGAGTAGGTAGTCTGTTTCGATTTATTTTGCTACAAAAAATTAACTATACACAAACATGTTGGTGTTATTACAGAGGAAAATGTGTCCAGTTTTATATACAAGTTACTAAATTACTAATTTCGTTATTATTTGCAATATTTTTCACTAAGAAAGAAAGAGAGAAAAAGTATTTATTGCCAACAAATACAGAAAATTTCGTAGGTATAACATTTTGCATAATTAAATGTATTTGTGGCAAAGGGATTGTGCGTCAGCATTTGCTTCCAATATGTCGTATGGCAATTGACAGCGCTGGTTTTCAGCGCAACCCCTCTCTCACTTAGGTTTTGAAAATAAAATAACACAATCAGACGCGTTCCCACATACACTTATATATGTGAGGAAAAAAAACAGGAAAAAAAGAAAAAAACTGCTGTTACCTAACTTGTGAGTGTGATAACAAATAAAAAGTGCACTCACATATAAATTTTACCTTTTGTTCAGCTTTACGACGGACATCTTGAAATCGGCTAAGACGAATACATAAAAAAAAATCATATGTGAATTAGCCACTAAGCACACTTTTTACATGTCTGTGTAACTATAGTGCAACAATAACTAATTCTAATAATTTAAAAACTCACTGACATGATGATGATTATCAACAAATACACAATACTATATTGTGAGTTGATATATGAACTAATAAACACGGTGCAAGAAGTATACAGTGATTTGCTGAAAGAAAGGTAAGGTCACGGGAGGTCACAGTTTCCCGCAGGTGGCTGACCCAACCGCGGGGCGAATAAAACGTGTCAATTTCAGGCATCCTCTACAATCCTTACATAATGCATTGGACATGTTCATCGGTTGGATAACAAGAAGTATTTTTATTAATCCCGACGTAAAACAATGGGTGTTATTATGTTGTGTGTTTGTGTGCGTGCATTTACGTGTGTGCCTATTCATAATAGAAAGTTGTAATTTGTCAAACACATAGTAATTATGCCAACAAAGTGGTAATATAAAATCTTACATAGCATAGCATAATAATAATTCAATTTTCAAAATAACTTCAAATTAATATAATTTAGATTTTTTTATGTTTTAATTTTTCAATTGACATTTGAAATTATAATTGTTATTTTAAATTTTCAATCTCTACCACAAAAATCAAAATCAAAATCAAAAATATTTTATTCAATGTAGGATACAAAAATATCACTTATTGAAAGTCAACATGTTATTATTTTTTTTTAAACTACATCGCTTCGCAAGGTGTTATGGTTAGGGAGAAGAAGCGACAAGAAACTCCGCAACAACACATCTTTTCAATTTGTTTCCATCTTTACAATAATATTACATTTTAATATTACATATTACAAAACAATAGCAATTAACATAACGACCAGCTAACACCAGACCTCCTTATCGCCTAAATAATCATCTATCCTGTAATAACCCTTCTTACACAGAGTTTCTTTAATGTGGCGTTTAAATTTCTGCTCTGTTAAACTCAATACATGTTCTGGTATTTTATTGTAAAAGCGTATGCTGTGTCCCATAAAGGATGTGCTAACCTTGCTAAGTCTAAATTGTGGAATTTCAATTTTATTTTTGTTTCTAGTATTCAAATTATGATTATCAGAATGTTTACGAAATAGGCATATATTTTTGCGTACATACATTATACTGTCATATATATATTGACTGTTTACTAACATAGTTATAGGTGACTGAACTAACAAAGATGGACCTTATTGCCTGGAAAATAAATGATTTATTATAGACATAGCTGTCTTATTATTCATATAATATATATTTTCCTCTGATTGTCAAATCACAAATTGTAACCCATATTTAAAAAGAGCAACTCAGATCAGCTTTGTGAATGTGCAGTGCCGTGGCGTTTTGAATTGATAATTTTATCCTATGAAATAAAATATTTTGACTTTGATTTAAAAAAAGATAATTTACACGAAAAGTGGGGATGATTTTTTATTTTGATAAGTCATATAGAAATATTACGGGTTATCTTGAACAGTCTTTCGTTTCAGTGATCCATATCTTGAGGGTTATTTTCGAGAATTCACGATTATAAAAAGAAATTCGAATTATTGATAAAAAATAACCGTTTTATCAATAATTAGAAATTCTCGAAAATAACCGTAATTAAAGCTGTCTCTCTTCAACTGAGCTATGCTCTTGTCGGTGGAATCCTTTCCACACCTCTCTACATTCCGCCTTTTCTTTGAATTAAAGCTATTTATGTATTATTTATGCTCCCTCATATACGAGGGAAGGCCTATATCCCTGCAGTCGGATGTTCACGGGCTGATGATGATGATGTATTATTTATAATTTTTTACCTTTATGTAAAATCAAAGCCTGATTTTAAAAGAGCAACCCTTCGAGTTTCTTGCTTGTTCTTCTCAGCGGAAAATTGCATTTTGAACAAGCAGTAGCTTAAAAAATGTAAAATTGACTATTTTAAGTGTACTCTGTGTACCTACAAAATAAAGCATTTTTGACGTTGACTTTGATTAGCTTTTAGTCTTCTCGAGTGCAAGTCAGAGGGATTTTTTTGATTTATTCTGTATTTAAAAGGAAATCTTAATTTATCTTCATATAATCTAATATACCCTCTTAACACGGTTTGGTTTCATCATCATCAGCCCGTAAACATCCCACTGCAGGGATACAGGCCTTCCCTCGTATAATGAGGGAGTATGGGTCATAGTCCACCACGCTGGCCCAATGCGAGTGGGGTTTTTTTTTTTTTTTTTTTTTTTTTATGATTGACTGGACTCGCGTTTGACCATGATGGAAAGATGAAGCACGCGATCTCAGTAAATGCCTATTCACTCTGCTCTTGAAGATTGTAGGATTCAGGATTTTACATGGCTTAGAATTTTTATATCTCATGCATGCAGGTTTCCTCACGGTGTTTTCCGTCACCGTCGGATAAATGTACATAAAAGTAATTAAATTAAATTTAAAAACCTGGACCCGGTTTTGTTTATCTGGATGTTATTATCGCTTGTTTTCTCGGGGATTTTCTTTATTTACGAAATTTATAGTCATTCGATTTTATAATGAAGAGGTTGATGTCGACTCGTAGTTACATTTGTCTTATCAGCATCGAAATGATATGACGGTAATTATTCGTTGTGCTGAATGATTGTTTATGGTTTATACGGCGCTTAAGATAGCACTCTGATGTAAAAAAAAATATATGTGTAGGTATAATGATTATGTATAAATAAAACAACGAATTTATACAACAGAATTAAAAATAACTATATCTTATAGAAAAAATACGCCGTCCAACTCGCTTCCGTGAGGCATAGTACCTAGTACGCTAGCGCTATTGCCCCGCTGAATGCATAAGCTCAGCTGCTGAGCAAAGTAGGTACCAGCTCTCACATCTCCTGTATGAATAATAATAATATAATAATCATTTCATTTTTTCATTTCAATCATTTAAATTGCAGAGCCTTGAACACCGTCGCACAGTCGCTTGTCCCTCAGTTTTTTACAGGATGCATTTCGGGGAGTGTGCGTTGGAATTACATAATCTTATTCCACCGTCACCCTTCCATCTTCGGACCACGAGGCGTGGGGAGGGATTCCACCCGTATATAGTTAATATACCGAATATTCGCACTAAGAAGTTCGATTCTTCATTCATCATCCGAACAGCCAAGGCATGGAACTCCCTTCCGGCGTCAGTCTTTCCTGAATCCTACAACCTTGGGATCTTCAAGAGCAGAGTGAATAGGCATTTCCTGAGATCGCGTGCTTCATCTTCGACCACATCGTCACTTTCCATCAGGTGAGATTGCGGTCAAACGCGAATCCAGTCAATCATAAAAAAAAACATTAAAATAATAAATATCCTTGGACATACACACAACGCCATCTAGTTCCACATTAAGCAACCATAGGCTTGTGTTGTGGATACCAGATGGTTGATATACTACCCAAATACATTTTTTTTTGTAATAAATATAAATGAAAAACAACCTTAACTCGGGAACACATGTCTATATTCATCATAATAATATTTTGTTTTCATTTATAATAAGTATTTATTTACAAAAAAAAAGGTATTTATGTAGTATATCAACCATCTGGTATCCACGACACAAGCCTATAGTTGCTTACTGTGGAACTAGATGGCGCTGTGTGTATGTCTAAGGATATTTAATATTTAATTTAATTTAATTTAATCATACAAACATATGCCCCTAGCGGGATTTGAACCCGCAACCTTTTGGTATAGCAGACAGAGTTTCTAACCACTACACTAAACAGGTCGTCACTTACAATCACACTTCCTACACAACCTTATAGTGAAAGGAAATTAACGACACCAATATATAACGAAAGAGGGAATGGTAGGGTCGGTAAAGGTCGACCAAGAAGGACGTACGTCAATCAAGTGACTAACGTACTCACAAAAGGTCAGGTGCGGTCAACCACTAACCGACGAGCATGTATGAATTATTTGATGAGAGTGGAAGATGCAAAATTAGTATGTCTCTGCCTACCCCAACAGGAAACAGGCGTGAGCATGTGTATGTATGAGCCAAGGCACAATGTAAACAACATTGGGTTTACGATTCGGAGGTCGCGGGTTCGATCCCTAGCGGGGTACATGTTTAAGTACTCGGTTTGGTTGGTGGTAGGGCATTTTAAAGTCCGCCTGGCTGGCTACCACCATCTTATCTAAATCTGCCGCCAAGCACCAGATAAGATAGCCAGTCCCCCAAATGTGTTGGGGTTTCCGGGTCAGTACGCTTCCACCTTCGACCTCATCTTCACTTAACATCAGGTATGATTGGGGTCAAGTACCAATCCGTTGTGCATGAAACAAAAACCTCAACCGGGAACAGGCGTGAGCATGTGTATGTATGTATGTCTAGACATGCCTACCAACGTGTAACCGAAAGGGTAGATATAAATTTTATTTTGATTTGGTTCATTTTGATTTTTCAAAAATATTATGACGTTGACGTAACAATGGTTACATACTTATAGTACTTTATTAATTAATTTTTGACATACATATAATAATATTATTTTTATGTTTTTTTCATGTTTGACATAACAATGGTTACAATTCTAGTGTCTAAAATTCAAAGGCATGTGAAGTCCCTAACCCGCATTGGGCCAGCCAGGTGGACTATGGCCCATACTACCATATATACTAGGGAAGGCCTATATCCCTGCAGTGGGCTGTTTACGGGCTGATGATGATGATGAAAATGCTTGGCTTCTTGAAACGAAGTGCAAAGGGTTATCAGTACAAACAAAAATTATGCTATTCAATGCACTGGTGCGTAGTAATCTTGAATTTGCTTCTGTAGTCTGGAACCCTCAATATAGTGTACATTCTCAACGCGTTGAAACCATTCAACGTTCGTTTACTAGACACTTAACATATGTGTCCTCCGTAGTGTAACACAGGGCACCATATAATGCACGATTGGACTTCTTACAAATGGACTCACTACGCAATCGCCGTCTGCTGATTGATATGGTATTTCTATATCAATACTGAATGGTAATATTGACTGTGATCACGTACAAAATAGAATTAAATTATCGATTCCTTACAATTTTCCCAGAACTCCATTACTAGACTACTGCATATCCCTACATCTAGAACAAATGTTCTACGTCATTCTCCAATCCCGAGATTGTGTGAATTTAACCATTTGAATAGTGAGTTCCCACAGACTGATATCTTTCACGATTCATTAGGTGCGTTTAAGAGAAGAATTTCTCAATATTTGCGGAAGCAACATTTATAGACCATTGTGCTGTTTCAATTAAATTAATTTAGTTTTTGTAATCGTTACTAGACTTAACTTAATTATGTTTAGAGCTGTGTATATGTTGTACACGCTTATTATTGGCACATATATCAGACCTGTTTATACTTGAACCTGTTTGTTACGTGAGTTGTAATATGTGTGCTGTTAGTGTGTCTTATTAAATAAAAAAATAAAAAATGATGAGCACAATAAAGTATCTTTCTTCTTCTTCAGGGTTGCTCATAAATACCATTCACAGGACATCCACTGCTGGACATAGGCCTCACTCGTTAAGCCAAATGCACTGACTTGACTTAACGACTGCCTTCAATTGAAATCAACCGGGACCGACTATTTAACTTGCCCTCCGAAGCATGAAAACACTCTGAAACTGTGTTTCCCTCTAAGTAATTGTGCATTTTAATTGGGCATATGTAGTGATTAATTCGAAAATGTAACAATTGCTAGTAAGTTGGTAATACCAATTTTTTATCATGCTAATCGATCGTTTATATACAGTCGCGGTCGAAAGTGCAGTCATAGTTTTAAATGAAACATTTATATTTAAGGCAAATATCGAGTACCATTCTTGTGGCTCATTCAAGTTTAGGCTTGCCAACTGTCCCGATTTTAGGCTCTTGTGTCCCATGTCCCGACCATAGTACTCGTCACGCTAATTGTCCCGATTTTTAACACACCAAAATTAATACTATTATAAAACAAACATTAACGTACGACGTGTTTGGTGTAGTGGCACAGATTACCAATAAGTTACTAAAGTAAGTAGTGGTTAGCAACTCTGACCAATATACGAAAAATCTTTTAAGAAATTCAAAATCGGTAAAATAATTCGTTTAAATTACACTATGGCTCAGACTTCTACTCACATTCTTTCACTGTGCATGCTGCCAGGCTGTGGAATTCTCTTCCTCACACTATCCGTGCCAGTCCATCGATCGCTGTCTTTAGAGTTAAGGAACATTTGACGACCGATTGGTGTAGTGGATAGCCACCCTATCAGCGAAACCAACGGTTGCGGGCTCGAATCCCGCGAGGGGTAAATGTTTGTATGATGAATACGAACATTTATTCCCGAGTCTTGGATGTTTATATAAATATTTATGTATGTTTATCCGTTATCTAGTATCCATAGCACAAGCTTTGCTTAGTTTGGGACTAGATGATTGGTGTAAGCGTCCGAAATAATTTATTATATTATTATTATTATAACATTACCTTTCCATTTCATAGTGTTATTCCGTGTATTAATAAATAAAATAAAAATAAAAATAAAAATAGTTTATTTCAGGATTAGACCCATATTTTGGTTAGTAACTTAAAAATAAATAAATAGGAGTAAGTTAGTATCTTAAATCTATAATAACTGTGAACAGAAGGGACCATACGACTGCTGCGGCACAATCAGCACTATTTGGATGTGTGCAAGCGTATCCAGTGCCGCAGCATCACGGAATCCCACCTGTCCGCCAGTGTGCTCAGGATGGTGTTGGAGCTGCCGCGCACGCGCTTCAAAATCGACGCGCTACGTTTCCTGATGATGGCGTGAAAACCGTCTATATGCGCATCGGCAAACATTCCCGATGCGCTACAGAAACGCGGCAGCCCCATCAGCATTCTGAACCCGTTATTAAACTGAACGCGCAGCGCACTATACGTCCTCTGCGTATAATTAACCCACAGATTGCTCGTGTAAAATGACTGACAATATGCTTTAAAAAGCGTCGCCTTAACATGAGCGGTACAGCGAGAAAATCTGCGGGCCAACATGTTGCATCGGACGGACAGCGCCCTGCGCTCCCTCTCTATATCTACATTATCACGAAGGTTCTCCGTGACCCAATGGCCCAGATACTTCAATTGCGATACTCGTTTGAGAGGAGTACCGTTCAGAGCGATAGGTGGTACATTTTGACAACACTTATCGTAGACGTATCGTAGACCTTATCTCGACATTAGTCCAGATTAAGGTCAAGAGCGATCCCATTCTAATTAAAAAAAAAAAAAAAAAAAAAAAACTTAGTACCCGCCCGGAACACCATAAACTCGCTCTTTTTCGCGTTGTATCTGAGCCCATGGGCCACCGCATAGGATTCACATATATACAATAATTTGCGTAAGGCTCCGATCGAAGGACTCAGCAGCACCATGTCATCAGCGTAGCTGATGTTATTTGTGCACACACCATCTATGTGACAGCCAATTTTAGTGCCACTGAGTTCCTCGATCAGACCGTTCGTTAATGTATGTTATATTTTATATTCGTATTTATTGAAATATGTACTTATTTATATATTTATGTACTTATTAGTATGTAGTTATATTTATATTCAGTTAGGTTTTTTTTTATCTATCATATTTATTCATTTCTTTAGATTTCCATTGTGCACGTCTTATCTGTCTCTTTCAGTCATATCTCTCTTTCGTAGGTCTGCTGGAAGAAATTTCATTGTAGAAATGAGCAGAACATGTCATCTCTATTATGTTGTATCTGTATGTTTTTTTCTTGTGTGCAATAAATAAAATAAATATGGTTGCACACACACATAACGCGACTGTACAGATACACACGTTTCAATGAATTCCCACTGGTGCGACAGAGAGCCACGTGCTAGTAATGTAGCGTGTGGTATGCAAATCAATCCTCGGTCTCACGTTGGGAAATGGGACTTCGATCGAATACATCATGATTCACGTAACAGCTCTCAATTCCCTAAGTACTTCGAAATACAATTATCATTAAAAAAAATCGACCAACCAAATAAATATCTATATACGGCTTCCTGTATGGTGGTAGATAGCCAGGCGGGCATTTATAATGCCCTATCACCAAAATAGTCAGATTTTACATTTTTAAAGCTACTGCTTGTTCAAAAGGCAATTTTCCCCTGAGAAGAACAAGCAAGAAACTCGAGAGGTTGCTCTTAAAAAAAAAAAGGTTTTTATATTACAAAATTATTGATTATTATTTTATATTGTAATATTTCATTATTAATTGTGAAATAGCCTGGTTATGCGAACGGTCTGGTTATGTCCATGAATGTTTATCATCTAAATAATCTGATATTTTATAATATGCTTTCTTAATAAGCTTCTCTTTTATAGTATCTTTAAATTTATTGAAAGGAAAATTTTGTATGTCAACAGTATCAATATGTATACTACATCTATCAATGGTTAATGTAATTGTTTGCCATAAATATTTCTCCTTTTTCAATCACAAGTCGACCTCATTGTAAACGTAGACGTTCCAATCCACAGATACCTATCAGACAGCAGACACTCCCGATTGTATCTCGGGTGTTTTTATTAATTTGTTTGTCAACTTTAATGCCTATTTCGCGGGGGGAATTGTGAGAGGCGAGATTCCAGGCGGCGCTGTAAAGCCTCTCAAATGGTACCCATTAATAGAATAAATTACCGAATATTTATGGAGGATTTCTTTGTTTTCGCGTTCGCGAATATTTTGTATTATAATAATGGGGTGTTTTATCTGTCCTCAGGGTTGGTACGAGTAGCTGCAATACGTACAATTCAACCCCCGATATATAAGTAGTATTTAATAAATAATGATCTCTTTGATAAAGAATTCAATGAATATGAAGTTTTTTTTTTGAAAAAACAAAGATCGATAAAGTTTTCGGTTAATATAATTGATCGAATATTTTAGTAGGGCAAGCCGGGCTTTTGGGCTAATATGTAGATTTTTTTTTTATATATGCAAACGAGCATGCGGGTCACCTGATGGAAAGCAATCACCGCCGCCCATGGACACCCGCAACACCAAAAGGGTCACAGATGCGTTGCCGGCCTTTGAGGAAGGTGTAGGCTCGTTTCTTGAAGGTTCCAATGTCGTACTCGTTCGGGAAGATACCGCAGTAATGCCCATTTGAGATAAAGGCCGTGGTTTTATGGTCAACACAATGTATGTTAATCTGTTGTGTCGTATCTGTGACCCTTTCGTGTGTCATTTTTTTTATGCACAACGGGTTGGTACTTGATCTCAATCACACCTGATATTAAGTGAAGATGAGGTCGAAGGTGGAAGCGTACTGACCCGAAAACCCCAACACATTTGAGGGACTGGCTATCTTATCTCTGACAACCGGAACACAACAATGCTGTTAACATTGCTGCTTGGCGGCAGATTTAGATAACATGGTAGTAGCTAGCCAGGCGGACATTTCAAATGCCCTACCACCAACCAAACCGAGTACTTAAACATATACCCCGCTGGGGATCGAACCCGCGACCTCCGAATCGTAAACCCGATGTTGTTTACATTGAGCCACGGAGGCGATTGAACATAGGTATATTATGAAATATATTTAAATATCTTTGGACATACACACAGCGCTATTTGGTTCCACACTAAGTAACTAGGCTTGTACTAAGGATACCAGTTGGATGATATACTGAACAAATACCATTCTCTTGTAAATAAATACATATAAATGAAAAACATCCATAACTCGGATAAACAATGTCATGACTGTATTCTTCATATGAACATATGCCCCTAGCGGGATTCGAACCTGCGACCTTTTGGTAAACCGATCAGCGTTTCTTACCACTACACCAAACAGGTCGTCAATTATACAAGGTGAATCTGAATTCATGTAATTCCCATTAATTGGTCGCATGCCTTTCAGTATTTTACAGGATACATTTCGGTGAGTGTGCGATGGAATTGCACGATCTTATTCCACCGTCCCCTTTCCATCTTCGGACAACCAGGCGCGGGGGGGGGTTTCCATCCATATGTTGTCAACATACCGAACATCCGCACTAAGCGCTTTGCTTCATCATTTATAATGCGGACTGTTAATGTATGGAACTCACTACCCGCGTCGGTTTTTCCCGACACATACAACCTTGGCATCTTCAAGTTGTAGTATGTATACTTGTGTGTGTGTTTACGCGGTAAAACGCGTAAACGTAGGTTAAGCTTAGGTAAGCAATTATTTTAATAAAACTAATTGTAAGTTGAATGTCGCCCTCTTTTTGGTACGTGTCTCCTGACGAATACAAAAATGTAAAAGTGTATGCTGTTTCATTGCCACCGGCTGCCACCTCACCTCCTGTCACCACAGCACATCACAAAGTCTATAGTGAATAGGCATTTACTGGGTGCGCGTGATACATCTTCGGCTACATCGTCACTTTCCATCAGGTGAGATTGTGGTCAAACGCGAAACCAGTTAAAAAAAAAAAAAAATGGTGACGTCACTTTTGACTACGAATAACTTTCCATAAGGTACCATAGTCGAATTCGACCAACAAACATTTTCGGCTGGTGAGTCCACTCCTGATTACGAATAACTATCCACTGGGAACGATAGTCGAATTCAGCCGAAAATTCAGACTTCCATTCTAAAGGTGGTTTCAGAATGGTTTACTTTGTATTCCTTTATTTAATTGTATTTTTTTTTTGTTTTTTTTTTATACGAGAGGGCGGCAAACGAGCATGCGGGTCACCTGATGGAAAGCAATCACCGCCGCCCATGGACACCCGCAACACCAAAAGGGTCGCAGATGCGTTGCCGGCCTTTGAGGAAGGTGTAGGCTCGTTTCTAGAAGGTTCCAATGTCGTACTCGTTCGGGAATACCGCTGCCGGAAGTCCATTCCACAGGGTGGTCGTACGTGGTAAGAAGTTTCTTGAGAAACGTACAGTGGTAGACTTCCACTCATCCAGGTGATGTGGATGGAAACTTAATTTTCGGCGAGAAGTGTATCGGTTAAATTGAGCAGCGGGTATTTTTTAATTGTAGTAATGGTGTGTAAAGGTAATTGAATTTTTTTTAATCGAATTCGTATAAATGGTTCCTTGGAAAAAGTTGCTCGTAATCAGGAGTGCAGTCACCAGTAAACAGGGTTTAAATTTCACCCTGTATAAACATAGTTTTTTTTTTTTATGCACGACGTGTTCGTACTTGACCTCAATCACACCTGATGTTAAGTGAAGATGAGGTCGAAGGTGGAAGCGTACTAACCCGGAAACCCCAACACATTTGTGGGACTGGCTATCTTATCTCTGACAACCGGAACACAACAATGCTATTAACATTGCTGCTTGGCGGCAGTTTTTGTGAGAGACTAGTGTCCGTACGAAACCTGTGTGACACATCCTCAGTGGCTCTTACATTGTGAGATAGCCACTCAACCGACCGTGGTTACACATGTAACAAAAAAAAGACCAGTCTAAAGTGTCATTCTATGGAACTTGCTAATTGTGTAAACCAAAGACGATCTCAGATCTCTCTCGTACTTACTTGTTTTTGTATTATCGGTAACTTATTAATCGATATGGTTTGACATAAGTAAATTCGCCTATGGTTCCTAGTGGAAAGTTGTTCGTAATCAGGAGTGGAGTCACCAGTAAACAGAAATTACGCGAATTAAATTTCACCCTGTATATACATAGTTTTTGTGAGAGACTAGTGTCCATACTACGAAACCTTTGTGACAGATCACCAGCCTCTCGCCATCAGGAGTGGCTCTTACATTCTGAGATTGCCACTCAACCGACCGTGGTTACACCTGTAACCAAAAAAAGACCAGTCTAAAGTGTCATTCTATGGAACTTGCTAATTGTTTCAGAATGCTTTACTTTTTATGGGTAATCGAAAATTTTTGATCGAATTCGACAAAGGTTCCTTGGGGAAAGTTGTTCGTAATGGACAGTGGCGTCACCAGTCATTGCGAATTCCACGATTATTACACGAATTGCAATTCACCCTGTATATTGATGGGAACTAGAGGAATGTTATAGATAAAAATCCACGGCGAGATGAAATTGAAACCTTTTCTAATATTTACTTTTGATTGACGACGCTATTTATAGAAGACTATTGTAAAGCCGTTGAGTTTTTTTAACGTAAGGAAAATAATGGGACATATTACGTAAGTAAAATAGAAGGTATTGGCATAGGTAGTTTAATTTTTTTTTAATTAAACCCTCATCTAATAAAGCGTTAATTGTGCCATTTGAACGTCGCGTTTGTATCCTTGTAGTGGTAGAGCCACGCTGTAAGCTATTAGCTTGCAGCATGAATGGGCCGGCTCGACCGGGGAAGTACCACCCTCTCGCAGAAGACCGACGTCTGAGTAGTGGCATTTTGCCACTGCGCTTCGTCCGGTGAGCGAGGGCGCCGGAGGCCCACCTTCCAGTCTCTCTCCAGAATGGTAGCGGTATTTAAAGAGTTAGTACCCCAGGAGGGTACCAGCACTATTAGTGCTGGAGAATCCCTCATCGCTCAGGCTGCCCTACTTATTCTGGGGTGGACACCTTCCTCTAAGGCCGGCAACGCATCTGTGACCCTTTTGGTGTTGCGGGTGTCCATGGGCGGCGGTGATTGCTTTCCATCAGGTGACCCGCATGCTCGTTTGCCGCCCTCTCATATATTAAAAAAAAAATCCTATTTAATTCAATTCAATTCTTTATTGCATGCCACAATGTGTGTACAGGTGGTCATCAAAAAAAACAATGGTTCATTATGGACCCTGTCGGGCACAACAATTTGTAGAGAGGAGGACGATTTTTACGGAGCTTTATAACATATTTATATTAAATTACCTTTTTTATATTAAAACATTAATTCATAATTAGTTTATCATTTAAATATTCGTCAATTGTATAGTAACATTTTATAATTAAAAATTACTTGAATTTTTTAATGAAAGAATTGTCATTGGTTTCATTTTTTATTAGGTCAGGCAATTTATTATATATTTTTATAGACATTACAAACGGACTTTTCGAGTGTAATGTTAAACGGGAAGTTGGCATTCCACATGATAACATCATTAAATGAAATAAATAAAGTGTAAACGGACAGCGGGTCGGGAATAGAAACAACATAGACCGTACACTTTTTTTAATCCTCTCGGTTCAACAGCAACAAACAAAATGACCGAACTTATGCCAAACACGGCTATTTATAGAGTTTGATGACATTTAACAATGTATACAATATTGAATAACTTATTGTATCATAATTATATAAAAATATCGATAAATTAATAGGCATATCAATGTGAATTAAATATAAATTGACCTCTTCATTATTATCATAAATATTAACTGTATTGAAAAAACTGTAGATTATAGACATATATTTATATGAAACCCCCTCCTCCCTGACCCTTGGCTCAGTCCTTCTTGATCTGGTTTCTAGATCTGTCCTTGATACAAAGTGAATGCTTACATTACATGTTTCATCCACGCCGAGACACTTCGCACATCGTTCATTTATGCTAGTCCCATGCTGGGCGCCAAGATGTGATTTTATTGCAAGGGCTTTACTTCACTTGTTCTTCAGTTGGGACTGCTGCTCGTCATAGAATTTAAGATTTTGTTTTAAATAGAACTTAAATCATTAAGTTTTTTCAAAAACTTAAATTGTGAATTTAACGTAACTTATACAATGCACGCACCTGCTGAAGATTGATATGCAACTGGCGGGATCCGTAGGGTTCCTATCATTCTAAATTTATTTCGAACTCACATTTTGTCGAAGCTTTTTTTATTTATTTAATTTAATGACGTAATTATGTAGATTAACAACTATAAACGCAACCCTCAAATGACAAAAGCTATATTCGATAATGGTTTTGAAAGTAAAATTAAACTACCCTCGCCAGTACCTTATATTTCACTTACCTATTATGCCCCATTCTTTTCAATATAATTCAAGTTTTTCCTAGTGTTGCTTGCTTCTGAAATTTATCCAAAACACAAGACAGCTTAGCACAAAACAGCGAGCTGTCATTACAGCTGTAGGAGCGTTTGATGGATGCCTGTCATTAGAGGCGACGTCAGCTTGAGTGGGCCAGCCGGCAGAGAATAGCACTGACGAGCTGTACACGCCTTATAATATACACTGATGTTCCACTACACGCTAGGAAATATTATATACTTTAAAAGCTGTCACAGGTAGATACTTTGTTGAACGACCTCGGAGTAAATGAATATGGTATGAATAAATGAATGTTTTATTCAGTATGCACACACGAACAGAATCCCAATTAATATCCCAATAACTAATATAATAAATACGAAAGCTTGTGTGTGTGTATGTATGTTTGTTACCTCTTCACTCCTAAACGGCTAGACGGATTTGGATAAAATTTGGTAGGTAGACAGATTAGGATCTGGATTAACATATAGGCTAACTTTTTTGCTAAACCGATTTTGACGAAATCTTCTACGCGGACGAAGTCGGAGGCGGAAAGCTAATAAATTATATATCTTAAACTTGTTGCTTGAGTTAGCAGTCATCATCAGCCCGTAAACATCCCACTGCAGGGATATAGATCTTCCCTCGTATATGAGGGAGTATGGGCCATAGTCCGCCATGCTGGCCCAATGCGGGTTGGGGACTTCACCTGCCTTAGAATTTTTATTTCTCGGGCATGCCGGTTTCACACTATTTTTCTTAAATGATGCCTTATTTTTTTGCATGTATTAGATTCAATTTGGTTACATCCCATTTAATACGAGTGTTAGGTTCGAATGAGCAACGGATTATCGACCACAAGGGAGACGTGAACCTAACTAATGTAGTATCAGCTGTAACATCACCCGGCCGGGGCAAGGTTATCGAGTTTTTCCGTTTCAACCGGTCGGCAAGTCGTAAGAGGTAGCGATTTTTGACACGAGTACAGCAAGCACTCGTGGCGTAGTCGTATTCGATATTCGTTGTCGATTAGTGATTTATGGGTTTTGTCCACATTTCAAAGAAATTGGTTAAGCCCTTTCCAAGATATACTTGTTCTGTTAAGATGGTTAAGCCCTTTCCAAGATATACTTGTTCTGTTAAGATGGTTAAGCCCTTTCCAAGATATACTTGTTCTGTTAAGATGGTTAAGCCCTTTCCGAGATATACTTGTTCTGTTAAAATGGTTAAGCCTTTTCCAAGATATACTTGTTCTGTTAAGATGGTTAAGCCCTTTCCAAGATATACTTGTTCTGTTAAAATGGTTAAGCCCTTTCCAAGATATACTTGTTCTGTTAAGATGGTTAAGCCCTTCCCACGATATACTTGTTCTGTTAAGATGGTTAAGCCCTTCCCACGATATACTTGTTCTGTTAAGATGGTTAAGCCCTTTCCACGATATACTTGTTCTGTTAAGAAGGTTTGACCTCAAAATTCTATAGCCAATCATTTACTCTTCAAGCCATTCGTCTCTGGAACTGCCTACCCGAGTCCATCAGACGAGCTCAAACTTTGAATACTTTCAAAGTCGCCGTCCAAGAGCATTTCCTGGTGCTTTAATCTGTGTTCCCTTCTTAGCTTCTCTCTATACCTTGGCACAATCCTATTGTCGCTTATTTTTATTATTTTATATATCAATAAATATTTTTTTAGTACACCTATATATTTACGTTTGTATTTTGTTGCTATTTTATAGATGTTATATATAAGTAGGTATATTTGTCTATTGATCTATGTATGTATGTGTATGTAAATATATGAAATTTATTCACGTAGTTTGTATCTGCATCCCTATTTAATACCGCACAACCTACCTATTTCAAATGTACTGTCCTTATACCCAAAGGTTGCCTGGAAGAGATCACTTTTAGTGATAAGGTCGCCAAATTGTACATTATATTCTTACCAGCTTTCTGAAACTGTATTTTCTTTTCTGTTGTGCAATAAAGTGTATTTGTATTGTATTGTATGGTTTGCGTCTTGGAAGTTTTTTAAATTTTAAATTAACCGTTATAGTAGTCAGACATAAGCGATGTTGCCTCCAATACTCGGTTCAGCTTGCTGATTAATCGCAAAGTTCAAGTACTAACCCGTTGTGTATATTAAAAAAATTGTCCTCGCACTTTTTTTTTTGTGAAGGTGAAAGTGTACTGGCCCGGAAACCCCAACACATTTGGGGGACTGGCTATTTTATCTCTGACAACCGGAACACAACAATGCTATTAACATTGCTGCTTGGCGGCAGGTTTAGATAAGATGGTGGTAGCTAGCCAGGCGGACATTTTAAATGCCCTACCACCAACCAAACCGAGTACTTAAACATGTATCCCGCTGGCGATCGAACCCGCGACCTCCGAATCGTCTTTTTTTCTTGCTCACACTCCTAATTCTCCGCTAAACATTATTACACTAGGCAGAAAGTAACTGGTCGTCTGTTTTTCCAATTGTCGATTCATGTAGTAGTTAGATTTGCCTAGTTTGGGACTAGATTATCCAGTATAAGTTCCATAAAATTACCCTTTATATCCTAAAGATCCGTAAATACAATAGGTATACAGAATAAATCTATGTTTAGGAAGGTTTATTCCGTCCAGTGGCGCCCTCATTGGATAAATTAAGATTTCGTTTTACACAATACAATACAATACAAATACACTTTATTGCACAACAGATAAGAAAATACAGTTTAAACACAGAATAAATTAAAAATCGCTCCGTACCTGCATTCGAGACTTGTACCACACACTGTTAACCAATTTGTAACAGCTTCCGTTACGCCCTTGGAGATGGCATTGAGAAGTGGCGGCCGGCTTGGAATTTAAATCGACCACCGCCGCCCGAGGCTTCAGCTCAGTCAACAATATAAGAAAAACGAACCGTCTCCGTGGCTCAATGTAAACAATTGGGTTTACGATTCGGAGGTCGCGGGTTCGATCCTCAGCGGGGTACATGTTTAAGTACTCGGTTTGGTTGATGGTAGGGCATTTTAAATGTCCGCCTGGCTAGCTACTACCTACTATTTTTTTTTTTCGAAATTTCTCATTTATGAAATTCAATTTATTTATATTATTCAAACTAGATTAGATTATTATTTTATTTTAAATATGTACAATTTACCTAACATCCAAAAACCTTCGTATCTAAATCTGCCGCCAAGCAGCAATGTTCATAGCATTGTTGTGTTCCAGTTATCAGAGATGAGATAGCCAGTCCTCCAAATGTGTTGGGGTTTCCGGGTCAGTACGCTTCCACCCTCGACCTCATCTTCACTTAACATCAAGTGTGATTGAGGTCAAGTGTTAACCCCTTGTACAAAAAAAAACACTCTAGAATCAATTGAAACACCTGATGCATTCGATTATAAAGTGAGAGGGACATATTAGTGGATATGTTGAGGCAGTTTTTATGATTAACTGGTTAGGCGTTTGACCACAATCTCACCTGATGGAAAGAGATGTGTGGTCGAAGATGAATGCTCGTTCCATCGTAGACCTTATCTCGACATTAGTCCAGATTAAGGTCAAGAGCGATCCCATTCTAATTAAAAAAAAAAAAAAAATGATGTTTTTTTTTAATTTTTTTTTTTTAATATTTGTTGTTTACATTGAGCCACGGAGGCGGTTAAGTGTGGTCTTAGTTACATTGTGTTGTGTTAATAGTGAACAATATACCTAAAATACAGTTTCAATTATCATTATAATGACATTTAAAACGACACTCTTTTTTGTTTATATTTTAGATATCGAATGACATTGCCCTAATTTTATATTGTTCTGAACTATTCAATCGACGTGTAATGAAAATTGTGAATAAATTATGATTATGATTTTAATCGACCTACCCTAAGTCCGACCATATGACATTGTTAATCCTTTTTTTTTTTTTTTTTTTTTAGTTTTATTTTCTCCTCTAGGAGAAGGCAAAGGGATCTAGCCCATAACAGCCATGTCTTATTTATCTTATTTCTTCAGTTTATAAGTCAGTCTCAGTGAAAACAAGTAGTTCGTCGTATACTTGGCGTATACAGAGTCTAGTCACGGTCAAGTCATTCTTCAGTAAAGTGGCAGAATGCTTTACAAAAGATTTTGGCGGCTTCTTGTGGGAACCCGAAAGCTCCGTTACGCACTTTAATTTACACTTCCCTTCACTTGTACACCATCACTAACGTTTGCTGCTTCAAAAGTCAAAATGCACAAATTATGAGAGTTATAAAGAAAAATGCTACTTCACTCGCCGAGTTCCCGCCAAAAAGCCCATTGTTAATCCTTGCAACCGCACTATCCTCAGTCCGTCAATTCACTAATGAAGACGTATCGGACAGCGATCGGACAGATCAGTCAGTCGGGCCGACCGCCCAACGGGTGTCAGCCCCTCATCAGTGTCTATGCGCCGCTACACAAAGTGGGGTAACTTGGGGAATGCAGATTCAGAGCGTGACGTTGGAATGAACAATCTATTTATTTATTATTATGTTTTTGTGCTTGTAATATTAGAGTGGAATATAATAAACCTGTTTCTTCACTTGAATTATGTAGGACAGCGATAATAAATGTATATACAGGGCGTCCCAAAGTTATGGGACATGAAGGGGAAGTACCTTAAATATCGTAGATAGTGAATTTTGCTCAAAGAAGACTTTATGTTATTTTTAAAAGTTAGTAATTCTGCATTCATAGATTTTCTAAAAATTATTTGCTTCGGCTGGGAATCGAACCGACTCAAATGTGAAAAAAAAAACACCCTACTTTTATGATGCCAATCGAAAGAATAGCTAAAAAATAATAACTCTGCCTAAGTAACATAGTATTTTAAAAGAAAGGAACAACGTGAAATTAATCATTTTAATCAAATAAAAAACATACATGAAACTGCCGTAGTCAATTAAGTAGGTATTTTTTTGTAAATTAATTAATTAAATGCTCAAAATGTGATCCCTCTTGTCTTACGCAAATCGCCAATCTTTTAATGAGCCCGCTGCCTGTTGATTTTCTAATCATTTTATGGTGAACACTCGATGTGATATGGCACAATTCTGTTTGCAACTCGCCTACGTTCTCGTATCGCTTTTTGTATAGCATATCTTTCACGTATCCCCAAAAGAAGAAATCACTTTAGCAATAAATAACTTTCTTGAAATTTGACTCAATCATTTTATGTTGTTCCTTTCTTTTAAAATACTATGTTACTTAGGCAGAGTTATTATTTTTTAGCTATTCTTTCGATTGGCATCATAAAAGTAGGGTGTTTTTTTTTTCACATTTGAGTCGGTTCGATTCCCAGCCGAAGCAAATAATTTTTAGAAAATCTATGAATGCAGAATTACTAACTTTTAAAAATAACATAAAGTCTTCTTTGAGCAAAATTCACTATCTACAATATTTAAGGTACTTCCCCTTCATGTCCCATAACTTTGGGACGCCCTGTATATATATATATATATATATATATATATATGTATATTATTAAGTAAGTCTATTAATTTTATTTTATTTTATTCTTTTCGGAAAACCAACAGCTGGTTATAATAAAATTGATGCATTTTAAGAAGCATAAAGCTAACTACAGGTTTTCACTGATAGACTTACAATATAAAACTAAAAAGCTAATAAACAGCACTCGTACATAAAACATTTGAAAGCACACATACAAACACACTATGACAGCAAATCATGAGATGCCGGATTTTTTTTTTTTTTTTTTTAAATGATATTATTTTTATATTTATGCATACTTATCTATAATTATTTCTTTAGTTGGTAGTATCGTGCACCCTAACTGTTTTTCTACCTACAAATATCCCATAGCTGTGGGTTGTCTGGAAGAGATCGCTTTTAGTGATAAGACTGCCTAATTGAGTTTTTTTGCACATTGCACACACACACACACACACACACACACATAGAGGTCAAACTTATAAAACTCCTCTTTTTGCGTCAGGGGTTAAAAAGAAGCCATTATACTCCATCATGATTATCACATGTTATTCTAGTACAAAAACGAGTAACATGAAGTCCATACAGGAGTTCCAATGACAATCTTATGACTCCATCTTCAGACCTCCATCATCAATACAATACAATACAATACATATACTCTTTATTGCGCAAAGTAATTTACAATAAATTTTGATGATAACAATAGAACACAATTAGGCAGTCTTATCACTAAAAGCGATCTCTTCCAGACAACCCACAGCTATGGGACATTTGTAAGTATAAAACCAGTTCACGATACTAAAGAAATAATTATAGATAAGTATATGCATAAATATAATAATAATCATCATCATGTGTAATGGAAAATGTTCATGACAACAAAACAAACTAGCCTAAATTCGACCATCTTGCCATTTGCCATTAGACTGTTCCAGTCCCTACATCCCGGCTCCATCATCAGACCATCTCGATGGTACCAATACAGAGTGAATATGAATTAGTGCAATTCCAATTAACTGGTGACGCCACTCTTCATTACGAACAACTTTCCACAAGGACCCTCAGTCGAATTCGGTCAAAAAATGTTCGATTACCGATAAAAAATAAACCAATCTGAAACCACCTTTAGTATAGAAGTCCAACAATTTTCGGCTGATGTCTCCACACCTGAATACGAACAACTATCTACTGAAAACCATAGCCGAATTCAGTGGAAAAGTTTCGGACTTCCATATACTAAAGGTGGTTACAGAATAGTTTACTTTGTATGGGCAATCGAATTTTTTCGATCGTATTCGACTATGGTTCCTTGGGGAAAGTTGTTGGTAATTCGGGGTGGAATCACCAGTAAACAGGAATTACAGGAATTTAATTTCACCCTGTATATAATTGCATCTTACGAGCTTACATAAAGCTCAATCAGTTATCAACAAGTGGTTGAAAAACAACGAACATTGCAAACTTAATAAATGATTTTCAAAAACCGCACTCAATTCTGAGATACGTTCGAACAAAGACTGGATACACACAACGCCGATTTCGCCCAGCAGCGTTAAAAAGGTATTATATTGGTAAATCTAAAGTACTGGATACTTTATATTCGATACTACTCATGAGGTACCAGTATCGAGTCCCTTAGGTAGTTCTACTGTGTCAACACAACGTTGGCCAACCAGTTGTGGATGACTACGCTGACAAAAATTACAAATAAAGTTCGTATATTCTTTGGAGAACATTATAATCATTTCATGGGAGATCATAAGTAGTTTTGCGCGGAACACAATCATAGCGCGTTTTAAAATACTAGTGGCGCCATCTATTGGCGATCTTGTGTAAACACTCCCAATGAGAGGCTAAAGCATCGTTACACACCCGTCCAAATAAAGGCGTGTTTATATTGTCAAGGTGAAGTATGATGTATGTTAATTCCATGTTGTAACTTCAAATGCTTGAAACAATTTATAAATGTGTTACTTATTATTGATATCCTTGTCTCAGTAAAAAAGGAGCATACGTATATGATAATATGAGGCAATAAATTATATGATGATGTTTTAACTGTGGTTTAAATCGAATTATGAATGATATAATAATGTATCATTGCCGCCATAATTTTTAAACGCCTTCAAAAAAGGAGAGGTTATCAATTCGATTGTATTTTTTAAATGTGGTGCGTTACCTCAGATCTCCGTCACTTATACACCTTTTTTTTATTTCAGATTGGTCCCATTTTATCGAAATCCAGTTCTGATGATGGGATTCATGACGAATTGAGGGAACTCCTCAAATATAGGCATACATATAGCGATTTAGGCATTGTCAGCAATAAGACAATCAAGTATTCAGAAAGTATCATAACCGGCTTTAAAAATGGGAGAAGGTTCGTAATTCAATTGTATTTTTTCGATATTGTCGATTATTTCAGAGTGGTCCAATAAAAATTTGGTTAAGATCTGATGATGTACTTCGGAGATAGAGTATAAATATAATTAGTATTACCGGGTCCGTCTCATAACGCCTGTGAAGTGAGGAACACGACACGACCATCTGACCAGTCAGCTGCGCTAACTTCAGAGCACGCGTCACATTCTACCACTGACGAGAGGCGAGCGACGGGACTAGCACTTTGGCGGCGCTCTCAATAGGGTTCGGACGTTGCATAGGCTCCGTATCTCGGCACTTAGGTCTAGGCTAAGTCTAGGTCATAATTAATTCTATTTTTCGTTTGTGAAGTGTTAAAAATAAATACCGTTGATTGGCAATTCGTCTTCTTTCATTGATTGTCACCTCTGGTCCATAAGAATAGTATAAATAAATAAATATCCTTGGACATACATATAATGCCATCTAGTTCCACTTTAAGCAAGTATAGGCTTGTGTTGTGGATACCAGATGGTTAATTATACTATACTACATAAATACATTGTTTTTTTTGTTGTAAATAAATGCTTATTATAAATGAAAACATCTATAACTCGGGTACACATATCTGTATTGATCACAAACATATGCCCCTAGCGGGATTCGACCCGCGAACTTTTGGTACAGTGGTAAGAGTTTACTAACCACTATAAACAGGCCGGGCATGGACCTTACTCCATGGCCGTTATTGCTGATTTAGGCGGAGGATATAATTACAAAAAAAAAGAAAAATTACAATTGGGGACTTACCAAATGGGCTTCAAAATTCAAGTCGCGTCGAATTGTAGTACGTTATGTATTTTACGAATTCTTCTTCTTATTTTTGAGGATGGCAACCAGTCAACCTCATTGTCGAGGGACATTACTGCCAGTTTCGAGTGAAAATTTTTATTCAGTTAGTTTTTAGTCAGTCTCAATCAAAACAAAGTAATTCGTCGTATACAGAGTCTAGTCACGGTCAGGTCATTCTTCAGTAAAGTGGCAGAATGCTTTACAAAAGATTTTGGCGGCTTCTTGTGGGAACCCGAAAGCTCCGTTACGCACTTTAATTTACACTTCCCTTCACCTGTACACCAACACTAACGTTTGCTGCACAATATTCTGCCATTATTAAGCTTCAAAAGTTAGAATGCACAAATTTTAAGACCTATAAAGAAAAATGCTACTTCACTCGCCGAGTTCCCGCCAAAAAGCCATTTTACGAATGTGTGGTAATAAGTGTAAGCGGCGAATAATGACGATAAATATTTTTTTTTAGTTTTATTTTCTTCTCTAGGAGAAGGCAAAGGGATCTAAGCTTATGAGCTTATGAGTTATGACAGCCATGCCTTATTTCTCTTATTTCTTCAGTTTTTTTTTATGCACGACGGGTTCGTACTTGACCTCAATCATAGCTGGTGTTAAGTGATGATGAGGTCGAAGGTGTTTATAAGTCAGTCTCAGTCAAAACAAGTAATTCGTCGTATACTTGGCGTATACAGAGTCTAGTCATGGTCAAGTCATTCTTCAGTAAAGTGGCAGAATGCTTTACAAAAGATTTTGGCGGCTTCCTGTGGGAACCCGAAAGCTCCGTTACGCACTTTAATTTACACTTCGCTTCACGTATACACCATCACTAACTTCTGCACAATATTCTGCCGTTATTAAGCTTCAAAAGTCAGAATGCACAAAATATAAGAATTATAAACAAAAATGCAACTTGACTCGCCGAGATCCCGACAAAAACACCTTAGTATTTTAAGATAAAATTGCGCTTTCGCGCCAAGAGCGGAAAATATGAAGTAAAAAAAATAAAGAGGCAAAGGAAGCAAATTATATTCTTCCCTCTTTACAAGCATTCACAATAATTGTGCTAATTATTGGCGCGTCTACACAGGTCGTCAAAACTTATACCTTATACCTGAGTACGGAACCTTAATGAAGTAGTTTATTTGCTAATTTTGGCTTTTTAGTTACCAATAACTGATCTCTAACGTAACCTCAAGTCGATGTAACTAGCGTAGTCAATGTATACAAAGAGAATATCCATCCTTGCTCGAAGTAGACATTCCGAAAGTAATTATAGATTTCTTTCTATATTCCATGATTTTGTATTGTATATTACCATGAATGTTATCCGACCGGGATGAGAAAGAGGCAAGCGTAGTCATGCTGTAAAATAAATAAAGAAGTAAAAAAATAAAATTCGAATCTAACTGAACTAAATATTATAAATAGAAACATTTGGATGTTTCTTTGTTCCTCGTTCATGGCGAAACGGATGTTCTGGATTGTATGAAATTTGGTTTATAAGTGGAACATACCCTGGTTTATCCCGATAAAGTGCCGCGAAAAAATCATTAGTAGCATAGCATATAAATAGCATAGCAATATGATTGTCTGGATGTATCTCAGTAATGTTGTAACCGTTGTTTTTATTTTTAATTTATTAATTACTGTGAAATAAGGCTACATTTCGAAAACCATAACACACACACACACACACACACACACACACACACACACACATACACACACACACATACACACACACGCACACGCACACGCACGCACACGCACGCGCACACACCAAGTACCACACTGTTTAATGGTATATAAATTACTTTCTATTTGTAAGACTATTTGTAATTTAGTTGCTTTTCTATCTTTATTTTCTTTTTCTCAGAAGCATTTATCTTTGGTTATTATGTATACTGTACACCGTGGAAGAGCGGAGACCACTGGCACAGGTATTCAATTACTTAATAGGGGCTCCATCATCAAATTATTGTATGTGGCATTAAGTATTTTGAACAATAAAAAAAAATTATAATAATAACACCAAGCAGAATGATTTTGCGGTCGAAAGCGCTTGCTTGTGCGTGATCTCCACTGTAGAAATTTAATGCCAACAGTTCTTCGAGCTATGTGCCTTGCCCACTGCCATTTCAACCAGCTAATCCGCTGTGCTGTGTCGACTTTCGTTCGTCTCCGGATTTCTACAATCCCATACTCATTTATTTTTTCCAAAGGCGTCTTCCGCGCACTTAGACATGTCCATTACAATACAATAAATTAATTTTAAAGGTATTCCTAATTAAATGTAAAGGCGAAAGTACATTAATTATTAACTAATATGTCGATACAAATAAAAGGATTATAAAATAATTTAGAGTAATGTAGCTGCTGTAAAGAGGCAATGGTGTCGATTCGGATGTACCAATCCACCAAACTAAACTAAACTAAAACCAGTTTTAAAGTAGTACTGTCTCTTTCTCCCTGGAACAGTACGATGCGACGGCACCACTCCAACTGGTTTTAGTTTAGTTGGTGTACATCCGAATCGACACCATTGTCAGTCTGCATAATAAGTAGCTGCTGTAAATGGGCATTGTCAATTTCCTATCCGATCACGTAGTGAAACGCCGAGCATGGCCCTCTCCACAGCTCGTTGCGTGACTTTGACCTTTCTTATGATGCCTATAGCATAGAGTAATAACACCCTATAGTAAGAGACAACATTTCAATGTCACACGTCATCGCTTTCGTCTTCAAGCACTGAGGTATTTTGGACGAGAAGACGTCTTTAGTGAATGACGTACAATTCTACAGGCGATGTATTTAATATAAAAAGGAAAGCCAGGCAAACTAAAACCTCTGAAGGCAAGTAATCATCGAAGTAATTAATTAATTTTAAAGTAGAAAGTTGGACCAGTGTGGCTTGCCCGCAGTCTTTGAGTTTAATAAAATCACATTGAAAATTCCTTATGATGATCGTAATTGGAAACTTCACTAATTAGTTTCCCATAAATTTGGAAGCTGTGGCTTTGTATAACTTAACTAAGGCGGATCTCATACTGCACCTATCGACTACCCACGGAAAAGTTGGAAGCTGTGACTTTGTTATGACGTAATTAAGGCATATCTCATAGTACACCTATCGACTACACATGGAAACGTTGGAAGCTGTGACTTTGTTATGACGTTACTAAGGTTGATCTCATACTGCACCCATTGACTACACATGGAAAAGTTGGAAGCTGTGACTTTGTTATGACGTAACTAAGGCAGATCTTATACTAGATCCATCGACTACACATGGAAAATTTGATAGCTAAACCTTTGTATAACATAATCATAATTCATTTATTTTTATAATCACACGTATACACTAACATGTAGGTTTGTTTATATAATAGGCTGTATTATTCTTAAGGAGATCATTTTATTATTGAGAGAAAGAGATGTATACCCTGATGTATCCTCTCATCGCATCTTACTGATTACTCCTATTAATTGTAATTGTTATTTGTATGTACATTTGTTGACCAGTGTCCGTGCGTCATTTGGAGGCTCCACTGAAAGGCAGCGTCTTAGTGAACGGCTACAACCCATGCTGAGTTGGAGACCTTTCTGACTCCACCTTGCGACACCGACAATTAGATGGCAAACACAATGTTATTTTGTGCATGTGTCTCGACTGTGTAATATTTGTACCTGATTGTTTGTGTCATGAGATGGGTTTAAATAAATTTTTCTTTTATTCTATATGTAATTTCAAATTCATTCTGCACTGAGTGTGTGGTCTATTCCAGACTTCGATGGGATTTGGAGTAGAGGAACTACAATATCTGAAATACGATCACATTACAAAGTCTGCAAAAAGACTGGAAGATTTAGTGGACGGACTGTGAACCAGGCTCACAGCAACCAATGCTCCGCAAAGGGAATTGGATGGAATACACCTATTTATATAGCATCACTGGCTTACCGCCTGGGGCTTCGCCTGCGTGAAATTACTTTATCGCAGAAACTTGTTTATCCTGCGGGAACTACTCACTTTATCGGGATAAAAAATAGCCTATGTTTTAATCCAGGGTACGTTCTACCTATATACCAAATTTCATCCAAATACATTCATCCGTGATTGAGCAACAAATAAAAAAACATCCAAATTTAATTATTTATTTTATAATATTAGTCAGATAATTGATAATAGGCTCAGATAAAATTTAACTAATATTTTAAAATTAACCCGACAAACGTTAATAACTATATGGAAAAATAAAACATTAAAGTTAACAGACTTTATTCAAAAATTAAATTTAGAAATGTAAATTTTGTGAGTTGGACCTTAATGGCCGCGCGCTCTAAGTACTTTGTCACAACACACAAACACGTGCCGCGGTATCTTTGAAGACGCCGAAAGGCGACCACTCGCCGCTTTTTACTCGTAAATAAAATTTTTAAGGCTGGTTTTTTTTATGAATATATTATTTTATTGTCATGTACGTGCAATTGCCAAAGTTTGTTGGGTAAATTTTTTAGACTATACATACTACATATAAGGACATAGGACATCTTTTATTCCGATAAAAAAAGTAGTTCCCGCGGGATAAACAAATTAAACATATATGCGATAAAGTTATTCTAACGCAGGCAAAGTCGCGGGCGGTAAGCTAGTGATTTATACAATGGTACGGAGCATTTATTGCTCAAGTACCGATTCGCACGTGGCCTTTTTTTTCTGTTTCGCGATTCTTAATAATTGTTTCAGCGCAAAGTTCAGTTGTAAAACGTGACGGCCACGAACAATGGAAAACTTTTCTGTGGCCGCGGAGACGTTTTGTTTATTTGAATTTACAAAGAGCATTCACGACTTTTAATTTGTAAGTATATTTCTATGGGAAGCCATTCGATTATGTTTTCTTACTTTCACTTTATGGAAAATTGGCCAGTGTTTTTTCACATTGAATTACGCTTCTTAAGAAATATTACTTTTATACGGAGACGCAGTTGCGTGGTCGATGAAACATTTCAAAGATGGCCACTCCCAAAACAATGATGATATACAAAGTGTCTAATTAGACCTGCGAATGGAAGTCTTTCTTATTATTCATATGTTATATGCTCTTTTTAGGGTTAAAATCGTCCGTCTGCATAACGCGTGGTAGCGCCAAAACGCTGAACAGAAAATGGTTTTTCCGACATTCCGGTGTGCGAAGGGCGAGTTTTGTCTCGTTTTTAACTTTACCATCGCGTTCGCGTTTATGCAAAAAGTATCCATGAAAAAAATCGTTTTACAAACTATCCGCTAGAGGCGCTCACGTAAACGTGAACGCGGTAGTAAAGTTAAGCCGAAACAAAACTCACACTCCGCCCTCCGTAGACAGAGAATCTGTCTACGCCGCCCTCGGATGATTTTTTTTTTACCGTAAGGAAAAAAATAGGGCATATTAGAATAGAAGGCATAGGTAGTTTAATTTCTTTTTTTCTTAAGGACTTTAATAGTTTACTTTAACTTAAGAATTCTTGACTTATAATACGTGCTCCAATTATGAAAATAATGTTTATAATAATGTGCGTAATATAATATTGTATCTGGCTGACGAAATAAAATTAGTTAATGACAAAATGTTTAAAATTCGATTGATACAATGGCTTCAGGCAAAGTGTTTCTATGATGTTAAGGAATATTTAAATTTTCAGTTTTTTTTTTTTTATGATTGACTGGATTCGCGTTTGACCACATTCTCACCTGATGGAAAGTGACGATGTGGTCGGAGATGAAGCACGCGATCTCAGTAAATGCCTATTCAGTCTGCTCTTGAAGATCCCAAGGTTGTAGGATTCAGGAAAGACTGACGCCGGAAGGGAGTTCCATGCCTTGGCTGTTCGGATGATGAATGAAGAATCGAACTTCTTAGTGCGAATGTTCGGTATATTAACTATATAGGGGTGGAATTCCTCCCCACGCCTATTGGTCCGAAGATGGAAGGGTGACGGTGGAATAAGAAGGCTATGTTAAGTGTCACAAATCATATTTTGCACATCTGCATGCAGATTGAATACATATTCCTGCCTTTTTTTTGTTGCCTAGAAGAGATCGCTTTTAGTGATAAGGCCGCCTAATTGTACTCTTATCAGTATTGTGTTTTGTAAAATGTATGTTCTCCTTTTGTACAATAAAGTGTATTTGTATTGTATTGTATATTCCTAAATTTCTTATCAGACCTTATAAACTGTATTCTGGCAAATAAGTAATTTCTTTCTTTCTTTCCAGATGCAGGTCGTGTATAAAAATCATTATATTCCAGTATGGTTTAGACTAAGCCACCTGACTCTGTAATTAAAATCCTTTCGAATAGATAAACCAATATCTCCACACAGTAGGTTGTTTTTGAAAGTAACAAACCATAAGCCGTTGTAGAAATTATAAATGCCATTTCTGAACGTCAAAAGTTTTAATTAAAAATTCCCATTCGGAGTGAAGCCCGACACCTGGAATGGTCCCGATGTAATTAGTGGAAAGTCCAAAGGTAGGTACGTCATAAAATTTAGGGCGGACAGACGGACGACACTTTGGCGACAACAATCGTAATCTGCCACCAGCGCAACAGTATGGTTGTAAGGCCGTTGACGCATTTTACGCATTCTCACAAGGGCACTAACGGGACACTGCTGTCTGAGCAAACACATGCTCAACATAGGGCTCCGCGAAACAGGAATATGCAGACTTTGCCTCCTCGCAGAGGAAACACCTGCACATCTGCTGTGTGAATGTGGCCCGCTAATGCGTAAACGTAATATCCACCTGGGCAGCCACTTATTACATCCGGATGAGATAAAAACCATCGGTGCCAGGAAAATTATCCAATTCCTCAAAGAGGCAAACCTGAGCAACGAACTGTAGGTTAGTGGCGATCACAATAGATCGGCAACGGTCGCAGTGATACAGGTCTCCGATGACCTGCAACAGCCACACACACATACAATACAATACAAGGCCGTTGACAGATGGAGGACATTTCGGCGACAGCAGTAAGTAGTATACTGCCATTGAATGGTTAAAAGAGCGCTGACAGACGTGTCACTTTGGCGACAGCAATCGTCGACTACTGCCACCGTTTCTGTGTGTGTGTGACGGACGACACTTTGGTTTACTGCCACCAGCGGCGCTGAATGTTTAAAAGAGCTGACAGATGAACGACACTTTGGCGATGGCAGTCGTCGTCTGTCCCCAATCTACTGGATGGTTAAAACAGTGCGTATAGATGGAGGACCATTCGACGACATCAGTTGTATACTGCCACCAGCGTCACTGAATTGTTAAAAGAGCGCTGACAAACGGACGACACGTTGGCGACAGTAGTCATCGATTATCTCCAGCGGCACTGAATGGTTATAAGGCTGCTGACAGACGGACGACACTTTGGCGACAGCAGTCGTATATGAAAGAAAGAAAATAGTTTATTCACCACAAGTAGACACAAAACAAACTTGACATACGAAAAAAAACTTTTTTTTTCGGGTTCGTACATTAAAAGGAATAACTACAAAACATATAAAGATAAACACATCTAATTTTATGTGTGTGTGTGTGAATATAATTGACATTTGATAAGTGGCCCATATAATTGACATTTGATAATTACTTAGTGTGGAACCAAATAGCGCTGTGTGTATGTCCAAAGATATTTAAATATATTTCATAATATACCTATGTTCAATCGCCTCCATGGCTCAATGTAAACAACATCGGGTTTACGATTCGGAGGTCGCGGGTTCGATCCCCAGCGGGGTATATGTTTAAGTACTCGGTTTGGTTGGTGGTAGGGCATTTTAAATATCCGCCTGGCTAGCTACCACCAATCTTATCTAAATCTGCTGTCAAGCAGCAATGTTATGTTGTTGTGTTCCGGTTGTCAGAGATAAGATAGCCAGTCCTCTAAATGTGTTGAGGTTTCCGGGTCAGTACGCTTCCACATTCGACACCATCTTCACTTAACATCAGGTGTGATTGAGGTCAAGTACCAACCCATTATGCATAAAATAAATAAATAATTGAAATTAGGCTTAGCGGTTAGGACGCGGTCTCCCAATTTAGGAGGTCCGGGTTCGATTCCCAGGCAGGTCATGTGCCAAAGACTTTTTAAATTTAATTTAATACTTATATGCAATTATCCGACTGCTCTCTTAAACGGTGAATGAAATCGTGAGGAAATCTGCATGCCTGAGAAATAAAAATTCTAAGCCATGTGAAGTTCCCAACCCGCATTGAGCCAGCGTGGTGGACTATGGCCCATACTCCCTTATATATACGAGGCAAGGCCATCCCTGCAGTTGGATGTTTACGGGCTGATTATGACGATGAATTGAAATTGAAAGAAAATTCTAATGTAAAAAAGAAGTGTAATTACAAAAGAAAGAGGAAGATTGGCTGTGTGTTTTGTGTGTGCGCGAGCGTGTGTTAACGAACTACTTATTATTAAAAAGCTTCTTTAACTGAGGTTGTCTGGAAGAAATCGCTATCAGCGATAAGACCGCTTTTGTACACTTCATCATCTATGTTAAATGTTCTTTGTATTTTATTTTTGTGTGCAATAAAGAATTTAATAATAATAATAACCCCAAATAAAGTTTAATTTAATTTATACTTCCGACATAATTGTAACAGCACGTTCGTACCCTCTTTCGTAAGATCATAACATAAATAACCAGTGTTTCGCTCTTTGAGTGATGTGCCACACTGAGTTATAACCCATTTGTGCTACTGCGGCATACACTCGCTCTTTGTATTTTCTAGTCTTTACGTTTATTTGTATGTATATTTCTTTGTAATTTAAAAGTTGTGTAATTGTGTGAACGCATTGGCGTAAATAAATGCTTTATCTATCTATCTATCTATCTAAATAGAACTGAAACGAGGCGGATGTCGGCGGAACTGCTAAGGAGAGCAGAGTGCGTTTCCTTGTATTTTCCAACTGCCACACAAGTTTCCCAGCTATCGATAAAGGAAGTTAGAATACCTACGGAAAGTAAGATATTTGAATCGTGTCACTTCTTTCCGGGCTTACGAATCGGAGGTCGCGGGTTCGATCCCCAGCGTTGTACCCCAACCCGAGAGGGGTACATGGTTAGTTGATGGTAGGGCATTTTAAATGTCCGCCTGGCTACCACCATTTTATCTAAATCTGCCTCCAAGTAACAATGTTAATAGCATTGTTGTGTTCCGGTTGTCAGCGCTAAGATAGCCAGTCCCCCAATTAAGATAGGGTTTCCTGGTCAGTATCCTTCCACCTTCGGCTACATCTTCACTTAACATCAGGTGTGATTGAGTCAAGTGCTGACCCGTTGTGTATATAAAAGACTAACCGACGCGACGGGAAAGGTTCTTCGCCATGTTTGATGAAAATCGGCTAAGTCGTTCCGAAGATATTTAGAGATTCTTTTTGTAAATACCCGAAATGGACTTCGGGATTTTGTTTTATTTTTTATATTTGATAAATAAAATAGATGAACATTTCGGACACCTACACCAATCATCATAGTCCCAAAGTAAGAAAAGCTTGTGCTATGGATACTACATCTATCAGTGGAAACCTCTAATTGGCTTTCAGTTTCTTAGTTTAAGTGATAATTTGTAAAACAGCTGTTGGTTTCCCAATAAAATAAAATAAAATAAAATCTATAAATATCCACGCCTCGGGAAAAAATGTTCGTATTAATCACACAAACATTTACCCCTCGCGGGATTCGAACCCGCAACCGTCGTTTAAAGGTCTTAGCATACGTGACGTGTTTATTCTCGTGCCGGACGGAACGGGACGATTTTTTGACATCGTTGCATTTGAAAACATAGCAATAAAATACACGTGGCGAGAAACACGGGCGGAACGGGACGGCAATAGAAAAAACATCGTTATGGCATCTTCTTCATCTAATACTACGGCAACCATTGCTAGTTCTTCAAAAGTAAAATCGAACATTTTGTGCTGAAATATGGTTGCAGCACTAGCACGACTATCGTTGAACACCGTCACTGTACGTATGTTTTAAAACCACTTTCACGTTTGGAACTATACCCGTCCCGTCTCCGTTCCGTCCGAGAAATTACCCGTCACGTATGCTAGGACCTTAAGTAAGAACTTAATGCCTAAGAAGGCATGTTCGATGAAAAATCGGTTAAACCGTTTTAAAAACATGTAACTTTTAACACTCTTGGTTTATTTGGATGATAAAGTCATCAACTTCCTAAGGGATTTTCTATTTATAGTTAAGTAGGCTGATCGAAAAATGCTTAGCCCTTTTTTATTTCCAATAGATTTAAATTGACATTCAACAAATGATATCATGTATCTTACGTTGAAATAAAATGCTTTGAGTTTGAGTTTGAGTTAGGTATGTATTTATTCAGTCTTCTTTTCAGCAAGTCGATGGCAAAAGCATCAAATTCTTGAGGACAAAATAAATAAATAAATATCCTTAGACATACACACAGCGCCATCTAGTTCGACAGTAAGCAACTATAGGCTTGTGTTACGGATACCAGAAGGTTGATATACTACATAAATACATTTTTTTTTGTAAATAAATACATATTATAAATGAAAACATCCATAACTCGGGTACACATATCCGTATTCATCACACAAACATATCCCTCTACCGGGATTCGAACCCGCAACCTTTTGGTATAGTGGTCAGAGTTGCTAACCACTACACCATACCACCCTAAAATAGGACCACACAATAATATATATGTGAACGAGAACTGCAAACACTCTCAACGCCGACAAACACATAACCCGTCGTTTATCGTCGCGGGTTAAAAACGACGGAACTACTGTTAATGTCGAGCCGATAAAGATGTATTTTTTCGACCCTATATTAAAAGATTTTTTATTTTATTTATTTATTTATCATTTATTGCACACAAGAAAAAAACATACAGATACAACATAATAGAGACGATGTATTTCGACCCTATATTAAAATATGTATTTCGACCGTATATTAAAAGATGTATTACGACCTTTATTAAAATATATATTTCGACCCTATATTAAAAGATCAATCAATCAATCAATCAAATACGCTTTATTGTTTAAATAAGGAAGGTACATTTAAATATCTTATAGATGTATTACGACCCTATATTAAAAAATGTATTACGACCCTATATTAAAATATGTATTTCGACCGTACATTAAAAGATGTATTACGACCTTTATTAAAATATGTATTTCGACCCTACATTAAAAGATCAATCAATTAAATACGCTTTATAGTTTAAATAAGGAAGGTACATTTAAATATCTTATTGATGTATTTCGACCCTATATTAAAATATATATTTCGACCCTATATTAAAAGCTGCACCGCAGTTGCAACTGTCGTACGATAACTTATAATTCGACCGCAACACTACCACGGACAGTCGCCGACAAAATTTATTAATTTTATTTATTTATTAATTTATTATAGTAGAAACCAAAAGCTTTGTAATAAGTAATACATTAATATGCCAATAACATCTTTTATTAGTACATCAGTTCTATATGCCTTCGAACGACGGTATAGCAGCAAAACAAGTTAAATAAAATATTAAAGTAAAAGCAAACCAATAAAATTATGCCGCGAGTATGATTATGGTCTGTTTGTGGGGGTGAGTGTATTTGTGTGTGGATGCGTGTGCATAGAGACATATTAATTATTATAATGTATTACTAAAATACTTAAATTAAATTGTTATAAGAAATAACCATAAATTGAAAATTAAGAAAACCCCTACGAGAACAAGAGATTATATCATCCAGATAAATCAAACCAACTCTGTTAAAATAAAAATGGCGTCGAAATGGTTTTACCGATTTCATTTAAAAATGGCTAAGAACCCATTCCCGTATTAAATATTAACTATTAAAAAAAAATTGAGGAAATCAACTTACGGATTACGGATACAACCTACCTAATCATGTTGCAGTTTACGACTTTACGACAAATATCACAGATATAGGTAAGCTGCCCTTTCGCATCAAGCTGGCGTTGCGAAGAGACGTCGCGTCCCTCTGCATTCTCTATCGCATATTTCATGGGGAGTGTTCTGAAGAACTGTTCGAGCTAATACCCGCTGCTCAATTTAACCGATACACTTCTCGCCCAAAATTAAATTTCCATCCACATCACCTGGATGAGTGGAAGTCTACCACTGTACGTTTCTCAAGAAACTTCTTACCACGTACAACCACCCTGTGGAACGGACTTCCGGCAGCGGTATTCCCGAACGAGTACGACATTGGAACCTTCAAGAAACGAGCCTACACCTTCCTCAAAGGCCGGCAACGCATCTGTGACCCTTTTGGTGTTGCGGGTGTCCATGGGCGGCGGTGATTGCTTTCCATCAGGTGACCCGCATGCTCGTTTGCCGCCCTCTCATATAAAAAAAAAAGAGTTTAAGTGGATAGTGTCCGGAACACAATCTATGACCAGCTGTTCTGACTTGTCTATTCAACTTAGAACCTAAAAACCACGGAACCTGATCTAGACCAGATGCACATTCATCTTTCGCTTGGCTTTCGCATACTTGTCTTTTCGATTAAATGACCCATCGGCTAAATGGCGTTTCGTTCATATGGCACTTCGATTATCTGGCGTAGCACAAATGGCTTTAGCTTATATGTCTTTCGAAATCGGGTCCTAAACATCTCCATCAGATATTTTCTTTGTTTACCGTCTTAATTATTGTTATTTCTACTATATAGAAAAAATATATTTCTAAGTCGACGCTACTGTTGAAAGCAAATCCATCTACATTACAATCACTATAATTACACTGTGGTTACACAATGGCCGCCGACTCCGATATATATTTTTCACACACTAGAAATGATAATAATTACGACATAGAAAATAACTGATTCAATACGAGGGTTTCAATAAAATTATTTTTTACTTTGTAGTCGCCGATTCAGTGAAGTCAATTCTTTTTTTTTTCTGTTAAAAAGTTTTTATACAATACAATACAAACACACTTAATTTCACAACAGAAAATAAAATACAGTTTCAGAAAAGTGGTAAGAATAGAATGTACAATTTATATTGAATTCCATTCTGTTTTAGAAAGTTGTGATTTTCGAAAATGCGAATATTAATTTGTAACTTGCTTATTTTCCACAGAAATCGCACCCCTGGTAACTGATCTCTAAATTTTCTTTCAAGAAGCGAATTAAAGCACATCTGCTAGAAATAAAAAAGAAGAGTATTCCGAAAGCATTTGCAACATTTCGAATAGCTTAGCGGTAGCTGCTCTCAGACATCTTGATTTTCGTTGTGGGTATTTAGTTAATTATGTTAAGCCCACTTTTGAAAATTATGATTTTAAACAAGTATCATTATGATCCATACAATTGCTATGCATCACCGTACAACATGATCTTTATAGAATACACACTTATGGTTGTTATTGAAAATTTTTGCACTAGTACCCTACCCTCGCTTTCTCTCGCAGGGCACTAGCTGAAAATCAGTGTCTTACCGCCATATGTGAGGATCCACACTGATCGATGGCCCATTTGTGGTACAGATACCTACACATACAACTCTATTATAAGTTGTAACAGTTGTACTTGATTTTAGTTTTTATTTTTATTACTGTGAAATAACGCTGCATTTTGTAAGAATAACACCAAGCAGAATGATTGTTGCGTCGAATATTTTTGTATGTGTTTCTGTAGTATTTATTTATTTATATGCAAATAAACGCTTTATCTATCTATCTAACTGTAAACTCTATGAGTTCGCCAGTACCCTGGTTAACATTTCTAAGTATATATTGTTTAACAAACTAAGCAAACTCGAGTTGAGAGTTGGTATTTGTTCTACAACCGCAAGCTCGCTTTCATCTCGTTGCAATATCGCCAGTTATTATAGTAAGTATACATGTTAAAATGAACGAAAACGTCGTGCACAATCATTATTTACTTTTAGAGCACGAGTCAAGGCACATTTTCCAGCGTCTTGACTGTTGCCATTTAGTATGTTTTACATACATACAGGGGTAGGTAGTGCCCATAGACTTCCACTTGCTACGATCCTGACACACCTCTTTTGCTTCATTCACTCTCATAAGGTTGTTCATACATGCTCGTCGGTTTAGGGTACTCTTGACTTGGCCTTTATTTAAGACGTCCCCGATTTGATCATGGTACGTTCGCCGTGGTCTTCCCCTACCAACGCTATGATCTACATTCACGTCGTATATATCTTTCGTTAGTCTGCTTTCATTCATCCTCTCCACCACGTCCAAGCAGTCGAATAATAATTTGTTAAATTTTTCACAATATCTTCTTTAACACCGCATAACTTCTACTTATAACATTTATAATTATGTATTTAGTTATATGCTTTTTTAGTAGTTTATTATTAAATATGTATTTGTTTCATTCATTCAAGTATCTATTATTAACTGCGTATATAATTTTTTGGTTGACATTTTTCCCCCTCCCGTGTAAAGTTTCTAACCTCCAATAGGGTTGGAAGGAAGAGATCTCTTTAGGGATATGCTCACCTTTGTACACATTTTCTAACTGTAATCTGTTTGTATTTCTTGTGCATTATAGAATAAAAAAACTCCCCAAGTTACGCATTTCTGCTTCTTCCATTCATACTTCTCTATGACCTCATTTCCATGTAATTATTATTATTAAGTATTTTTTTTAAAAAAAGGTCATGTTCTTTTACGATTTAAATAAAGTTTGTGCAGCGAACTGGAAGCAATTTACTAATTGACAGCCCTTAATAATAAGGTTGGGATAGAAAAACTGTTTTTTCTAGATCGGCTGTGTCTGGAAAAAGGCAAATTTTCAATTAGCTGTTAAGTCTGGTGTATGTATGTCAAGCCCGAACGGTTCGTCGGTGAAAAAACTTAAACAGTAATATTTGTAGTAAATTTTACTTGCTACGAAGTGCGAAGGTTATTTACGAAAAGTTCATAGTTTCCGAGTTATAAACGAAAAAAAAAACGAAAAAAATAGAATTTTTACCGTTTTTTATTTTTTACCCGACAGCCCCAAAAAGGAGGGTAATGTTTTTCGAGTGTATGTATGTATGTAAATTTCCATGTTACCTGCTGTAGCTTAAACGGCTCAACCGATTTTGAAGTGAAAGGTGTCGTTCGATCCCGGGAGTGTCATAGAATACATTTTATAGTGAAAAATCCAATATGGCGCCTGCAAAATCTGGGGGCACGGCAGTGCCCCCGCCAAGACTAGTCAAGCGAAGCGTAAGGGCCACTACCTACCTTTTCTCGAAGTGTTTCGTCGTTCTTTTGAACCCTCATAGAGTTGGTTTCCGATATACCAGATAGTTCATATTCTCAGGATATGATGTCAATAATAGACTAATTAAACATACAAAGTCTCAATTGAATAGCTTTAATACTTTAGATTTTATTGATATCTAAAATACACCGATTTGGCCACTGACACACTGACACACTGATGATCATCAAAATGTTTGGCTACTTCCTGAAGTGCTAGAAAGCTGAAATTTGGTATGTAATCTAATTTTAGTAAACACCTATTAATCTAGACATCTAGACACGCGGTAGCGTGTCAAGCCAAGTTCAAGTTCACAAGGAACTGGCGACGCAGCATCGTGTGTCTATTTACACGAACCATTTACCCCTTAATATTAGACACATGAAATTTGCAGTGTTTATTAAAGCCTCTTAGTTTGACCAGAATCCCAAAATTCATAAATGTAGTCCAAATAGTTACTGATATATTAACGTCTGAAAACCGACATTTTTACCACTGACTCACTGACTCATTATCAAAAACCTAACCCACTTCCAGATGACTGAGACACTTGAAATTTGTTATCCATCTAGGTAATAGCGTGTATACAAAGGAAAAAATCGAAAAATAGAGAATTATTATAATCTTTTCTTAAAAAGTCGAAAAACCCTCCTACCACAGTAATCGTATGGAAGCGGGGGTCAAGATATTATGCTGTTTCTGGTCGGTTCGGGAGCGCTGGCGCGCGTCTTTATTGCATAAAGAAAACGAAAATACATTATAGGTATTTAGTAGAAATATTCAATTACAAAGGCCGACTTATCCCATACAGGAATTTCTTCCAGTCAACCATTGAATTAGCCAAAATAAGGTTGGGCGTACTTAAGACATTCAAATAGGTAATTAGTAGAAATATTAAAGTACAAAGGCGGACTTTTAGTAGATATTTTTTAAGTGTTTCATTACTCCCGAGAAATCGCGTGTGGAATCCTCCTCTGGTGGTTGTACAATACACAACACTATATATTGATTTCCAATGTTGAAGGGAGGGGCACGTGTGCTCGATGTCGATGCTCTCGGCGTCTGCCCTCGCACTACCCCCGCCACCCGTGCCATTTATTGTTATGACGTCACATCGCATAAGAGCTTATCCAGTATAGTCCAGCTGTGGGAACTAGTACAATATTAGCGAAGTATATTACGGTCTCGGTCTATCCTCCTTTCATTACAATTTAACAAATTGATCATTTCCAAATCCAATTTTGGGAAATCTATCCAATGATAATTGATAAACTAAATTCAGGCTTGTCAAAATTATTACGACTCGCGGGTCGCACGCGGCTGCTCTATTATTTTTAAATAAATAAATAGCCTTGGACACGCACAGCGCCATCTAGTTCCATAGTAAGCAACTAAGCTGTTATTGTAGATATTCGATAATTGATATAATACACAAATACCATTTCTTTACAAATATTTATACATGTCGCTCTGCAGCGTATGCAGTCAAAAAAATTAGACAAATATCGGACGTAAATACTGCTAGATTAGTATATTTTAGTTATTTCCATAGCCTGATGTCTTACGGTATCTTGCTGTGGGGAAATGCCGCGGATATAAATACAATCTTTGTTTTACAAAAACGAGCCGTTCGCGCAATTTATCAATTGAGACCTGCAGTGTCACTTAGAGACAGATTTAAAGAGTATAATATTCTAACCTTTTCGTCACAGTACATCTTTGAAAATCTAATATATGTCAAAAAAAATATAGCATCATTTAGGAAAAATAGTGATAAACATGATGTCAATACAAGAAATAAAGATAAACTTGCAGGTCACATAAGTCGCCTCCACAAAGTCAGTAATTCATTCAAAGGGTTATGTATACGCTTTTTCAATAAAGTTCCTGTTGATATACAAAATCTTCCTTTCAATAAATTTAAAGATACTATAAAACAGAAACTTATTAAGAAAGCATATTATAAAATATCAGATTATTTAGATGATAAACAATCATGGACATAACCAGCCCGTTCGCATAACCAGGCTATTTCACAATTAATAATGAAATATTATAATATAAAATAATAATTTTGTAATATAAAAACCTTTTTTTAAAAGAGCGACCTCTCGAGTTTCTTGCTTGTTCTTCTCAGGGGAAAATTGCCTTTTGAACAAGCAGTAGCTTTAAAAATGTAAAATCTGACTATTTTAAGTGTACCCTGTGTACCTACAAAATAAAGCATTTTTTGATTTTGATTTTGATTTCGTAAATGTAAACGTCCATAACTCGGGTACACATGTCCGTATTCAATTCATTATACAAACATATGCCAATACCTTCTATTTCACTTAACTAATAATGCCCTGTTAATTTTCCTTACTGTTAAAAAACCATCCGGTATATCTGGAATGAAAATGTTGTCTTTCCATTGCTTATTTTTTTTATTTTTTTTTTTTAGTTTTATTTTCTCCTCTAGGAGAAGGCAAAGGGATCAAGCCCATAACAGCCATGTCTTATTTATCTTATTTCTTCATTTTGTAAGTCAGTCTCAGTCAAAACAAGTCATTCGTCGTATACTTGGCGTATACAGAGTCTAGTCACGGTCAAGTCATTCTTCAGTAAAGTGGCAGAATGCTTTACAAAAGATTTTGGCGGCTTCTTGTGGGAACCCGAAAGCTCCGTTACGCACTTTAATTTACACTTCCCTTCACTTGTACACCATCACTAACGTTTGCTGCACAATATTCTGCCATTATTAAGCTTCAAAAGTCAGAATGCACAAATTATAAGAACTATAAAGAAAAATGCTACTTCACTCGCCGAGTTCCCGCCAAAAAGCCCCTTATTTTTTTTATTCACAACGGGTTAGCACTTGACCTCAATCACACCTGATGTTAAGTGAAGTTTTGATTAAAAATGACGTTTTAATTTCTTAGAAGAATTTAGCCCGCTAAGAGTCAAAGTTTGAAATCCCTGCTCTAACTTGTTGACAAATCTGCGCCGTGATTACTGATTACACTGGCGGACAATTTAAATGGAATGAAAATATTATTTTATTTGAATACTTCAATGAACTCCGTTCCATTGGAATGATTTGGAATTAAATCTGAAATTACTTTTTCATTTTATGGTTTAAATGAAAATTCTAAGGATGAGATTTGTGAGGATTGTCTTCGAAATTGTTGCTTCGGAAACTCATTTCGAATTAGTGAAGTCGTAACGAAAGCAACATTTGAGGAAGCTTTAAATATTGGTCTGTTATTTGTTATTGATATTATATTATATATTTGCATTAGTTGGATGCATATGTGACGAACACTCCACAGCGATTACATAGCTCTGGCTACACAAGGGACACCCCCGCCGCTGCGAATGCGGCCACTGGTATAAACTTGTGGCACTACTCCTAAACCAGGCTTCCAACTGATTGTTCAGGAGTAGGCCGCAATAAATAATAAAAATCAGGAACACTTGAATATTGTATTGTAATAAAAAGGCACTCTGAAAAAGGTATAAAAACACTGAATAAGAACATAAAAGATAGATAGAATAAAACACATAAGAATTTGGAATAGAAACCGAACACAATAAACATTACAAAACACTCACGTTATAAAACAATGCCTTTACGAATGATAATGATTTTATGAAAGTGATAGCTCCAGCGCACTCAGCGGAAATATAATACAATTAGGTTTCAATATAGTAAGTTTGACACATACGTCCGAGCTTTAGAACTGTTGAAAATATAATGACGTTGTTTTGTTCGGCCGTCTGAGTTCGAAATAGGAATTTGAATTTAAATATAGAGAAACGAAAAGGAAAAAGAACAAAAAGATTACTAACTAAAATCACCAACGAGACGCAATACCGTCACGTTACAAACTTATTGAGAAAACACCCTTGTAAACGCCATTTTTACTTAGTTATATCAATCTTATAAAGTAGTGTTACTACAATAACAAAACGCATCTCCAAACACGCCGCGCACAGCCTGTTCGCTATCTATGGTTCCTAGTGTTGCCATACACAAAAAATAATTTGAAAGATGCGCTAGTTTTTAATTATTAAACCGAAAAAATCAACATTAAAATAATTGTAAGCATGATTGTAAGCATTGATATATATATATATATATATATATATATATATATATATATATATATATATATATATATATATATATATATATATATTATAATCAGCGGTAAATAAGAGAGATAAAAATTCAAAGATATGTGATGTTCCCAATCCGCAGTGGGCCAGTGTGGTGGATTATGGCCCATACTCCCTCAGTATAAGATGGAAGGCATTATCCCTGCAGTTTGGTGTAGTGATTAGAAACTGACTGCTATACATGAACAATGCTACTATACATGCTATAAATAAACATGATATCAATACAAGAAATAAAGATAAACTTGTCACATAAAGCGCCTCCGCAAAGTCAGTAGTTCATTCAAAGGGTTATGTATACGCTTTTTCAATAAGCTTCCAATTGAAATACAAAATCTTCCTCTCAATAATTTAAAGATATTAGAAAACAGAAACTTATATAAAATATCAGACTATTTAGATGATAATAATCCCTGGACATAATCAGATCGTTCGCATGCCAGGCTATTTCACAATTAAAATAGAATAGAATAAATTTAAGAATGAAATATAAAAACCTTTATGTAAAATCAAAGCCTGATTTTAAAAGAGCAATCCTTCGAGTTTCTTGCTTGTTCTTCTCAGGGGAAAATTGCATTTTGAACAAGCAGTAGCTGAAAAAAATGTCAAATTGACTATTTTATGTGTACTCTATGTACCTACAAAATAAAGCATTTTTGACGTTGACTATGATACCAAAAACCTATCTCCTGACGCAAACAATCAGGTACAAGTCGATAAATTTTGCAGTCGAGACACATACGAAAAGTAAACATTGTGTTTGCCATCCAATTGTCGGTGTTGCAAGGTGGAGTCAGAAATGTATCCAACCCAGCACGGGTTGTAGCCGTTCACTACAACGCTGGTTTTCAGTGGAGCCTCCTAATGACGCACGGACACTGGTCAACAAATATACACACAAAGTAATCAGCAAGATGTGTTTACATGAGATGATACATACGTGCATCTACATATCTTTCTATCAATAAATAATGATCAGCTTAATAATAAAATAATACAGTAGACATACATTGGACATACCGACTGACAGGTAAATGCAATAATTTTTTTTTATTTCCAGTACATTTATATTGGCATTCAACAAATGATATCATGTATCTTACGTTGAAATAAATACTTGAAATTTGAAGTTTGAAGTTACACTTCATTATACCGGATGAGATTTTTTGCCTTAAAAAAAAGGGCATATTATTTAAGTGAAATAGAACGTATTGGCATAGCTAGTTTTTTTTTTACAAAACAGTCGACTTAAGCTTTGTTTCACATAATTACATCATGAAATTAAATAAATAAAAAGAACTTGAACATAAAAAATTTGGTTCCAAATAAATTTTCATCAATCTCCGGCCGGAGCGTGCGTCGACGATAGTTTTGAATAAATAAATTAAACTATCTATTTATTTATTTATTTTTTTATTTTAATTATTCGGGATAACAACAACTTATCACATTCGAGAGATTACAATGGATCTGATTTCTTGTACTAGTCATTAACAGTAATCCACAACTTAATTTGGGAGCATAATGCATGTTATTTATATACAGTTAAGTTGAGTTCAGTACCTCGACAGCACATTATGTGATATTATTGCAAAACAAAACACTAAAACTTATCCAACCAACTGCACAAAGGATAGTAATTAATGCATTTTGAGACATTTATGCTAATAACTTCTATTTCACTTACCTAATATGCCTTATTTTTTCCTTCCAGTAAAAAAACTCACCCGGTATACAGGGCGTCCCACGGCTATGCCACATGGAGGGAAAGTACCTTGAATTTTGTAGATGGAACATTTTACTGAAAGAAGACATTATTTTAATTTAAAAAACAATTTAAACTGCATTCATAGATTTTTAAATAAGTACATGGTTGAACCGGGAATCGAACCCTTTATTTATAAAAAAAAAATTACCATGTAACTTTATCATACCGATCGAAAGGCTTCATCATAAGGATAATTTTTTGCTAAATAACATAGTGTCAGAAATAAAAGGAAGACCATGAATTTTAACATTTTTAATACAAAATTAATCAAATTTATCAAATGCTCAAAATGAGTCCCATCCTGTTCAATACAAAGTCGCACTCTTTTGATTATTTCGCTCCCTGTCGATTTTTTGATCATGTTGTGGTGGATATTTAGAATAATACGTCGAAGTTCAGTTTGTAGCTCGTGGACACTTTGACACTGGTTCTTGTAAAGTAAATTTTTTACATAACCCCATAAAAAAATCAGATCAGTTAGATCAGGGGATCTCGGCGGCCATTTTTTCGTCCATTTGTCCCGATCCAGGAAAGAAAATGTTCATTGAAATAGTCCTACTTACTAATTACGTATCTCTTTATCATTTTATCATGAACTTAAATTATAATAGGGAAATGAAGCATACTTCTCGAGTGGGTAATTAGTATTAGTAATGATAATGTCAGTTGTATGTCCTTACGGCAATGTCAGCTTTTCATTTTTCTGAAGAAATTTGAACATCTAATGTTAAAATTCATGGTCTTCCTTTTATTTCTGACAATATGTTATTTAGCAAAAAATAATCCTTATGATGAAGCCTTTCGATCGGTATGATAAAGCTACATGGTAATTTTTTTTTATAAATAAATGGTTCGATTCCCGGTTCAACCATGTACTTATTTAAAAATCAATGAATGCAGTTTAAATTGTTTTTTAAATTAAAATAATGTCTTCTTTCAGTAAAATGTTCCATCTACAAAATTCAAGGTACTTTCCCTCCATGTGGCATAGCCGTGGGACGCCCTGTATAACATGTCATAGAATAGTAAGTAATATCTGTAAATAATGAGTGTACCAACGTTCCTCAGTCACATCAAGTACTAAAGTTGTTTTTGGTGAGATCTATAATGTATTTACTTTGAAATACACCATCAATAGACAACTGCTCAAATATTTGCGCTTGTTTTAGTTAAATAACTGTTTGAAGATCTATTTAATTTGTAAAAGGAGTCGTTGATTAAATGTAATCTTGACATCAATCAGTCATTTATTTGCTTTCCATGTTGTGATATCAGATCTTAATTTATATCCTTGCTCGCTCTGACAGCAGGCTTTCTCTCTCTCTTTGTAATGGCCGATTATGCAGCGTCTTATTTAAGTGCAAACAAAAATTATAATAGGCCTGTTCAAACCATTGCTCCTTTCTGTATACAATGTGTCATTCTATGGATCTTGCTAACTGTGTAAACAAAACACGATTTCAGATCTCTCTCGTACCTACAATACAATACAACACAACACAACACAATACAACACAACACAACACGACACGACACGACACGACACCACACAACACAACACAACACAACACAACACAACACAACACAACACAACACAACACAACACAACACAACACAACACAACACAACACAACACAACACAACACAACACAACACAACACAACACAACACAACACAACACAACACAACACATTACAATACAACATAACACAACACAATACAATACAAATACACTAAACTTTATTGCACAACAGAAAAGAAAATACAGTTTCAGAAAAATGGTAAGAACAGTAAGTACAATTTGGCGACCTTATACCGCACAATCTACCTATTTCAAATGTACTGTCATTTGAAATAGGTAGGTTGTGCGGTATTAAATAGGGATGCAGATACAACGGCTACATCTTCGGGGCGATGTAGCCGCCGGACGCGACCCGGGAGAGGATGACGCCCCCCGGAGCGACCGGGGGGGTGTCGTCGCATCGGGCCCTGTCGCGCCTCATACCGCTCGCTGATCGCGGTGTGGGGCTCGACAGTGCTCCCGCGGAGGGCGCGCTAGCCGCCCTCCGGGAACGGGCCTCCCCTTGTGACGGGAGGCGGGGCGGGGGACGACCTGGAGCCGCTTATGCGTTCCCAGGTCCTCCCTACTGCCGAGGAAGGTCGCCGGGGGGTTTTAGTGGGTAGTCCCGCTCCTGTCATTGGAGCGGGGAGTCCCACATATCCCCGTCGCTGCCCCACAGCGGCGGGTCGAATGCGAAAACGTATTTCCCCTCGAAAAAAAAAAAAAAAAAAAGGGATGCAGATACAAACTACGTGAATAAATTTCATATATTTACATACACATACATACATAGATCAATAGACAAATAAACCTACTTAAATATAACATCTATAAAATAGCAACAAAATACAAACGTAAATATATGGGTGTACTAAATAAATATTTTTTTACTCGTACCTACTTGTTTTTTACTTTTAGTATTTTATTCGATATGGTTGGACATAAGGAGTAAGTAAGAGTCTTGCCCATCATTAGTAAATTCTGGGACTATTTTAATATGGCGGTGTAGATCGCTTACGATCGATCGCTTGCGATCGATCGCTTCTGGTATCACGTAAGTATTCTAGAAGTAAGGATAAGGTGATAATAGGTGATAAAATATGCTGTCACACACACACACAGACACACAGACACACAGACACACACACACACACACACACACACACACACACACACACACACACACACACACACACACACACCCACACACATCGATTGCAGTTTACATGAATTAAAAATAGATTATACCGATTTTGATAAAACATGTCTAAGAACCACCGCCACAACATGAAAATAAAAAAAAACCGTATCTAAATTACACACATCGTCACAACCGGGTTAGCTTTGAAATCATACCTGACGTTAAGGCCGAAGGTGGAAACGAACTGAACGGGAAACCGGAGTCTGACTATCTTATCTCAGACAATCGGAACATAACAATGCTATTAACATTGCTGATAAAATTATCACTTGAAAACGTCACCATTAATATAACATTTAATTTTACGGCTCATTCACAAAGCTGACTCCCCAGAGAAGAACGAGCAAGAAACCAGGGTTGCTCTTTTAAAGATTATGGGTTACAATTTGTGATTTCATAATTATATGAATAATAAGACAGCTATGTCCATGCTTGCTTATCATTCAAATAGTCAGTGATTTTATAGTAGCCTTTTGCTAATAATTTCTGATTTATGATTGCTTTAAATTTATTTAAAGGCAAATTTTGAATGTCTACTGGAACCTTATTATAAAAGCGTATACATTGCCCTTTGAACGATTTACTAACTTTATGAAGTCGGCTAACATAAACTGATAACTGGTTCTTATTCCTTGTATTAACATTGTGCCTATCGCTATTTTTAGCGAATAAGGTTATATTTTTTTTTGCATATAACAAATTCTCATAAATGTATTGAGAAGTCGTTGTTAAGACATTAATTTCCTTAAACTTATCTTTAAGAGACACTCTAGGTCCTAATTTATAAATGGCACGAATAGCACGCTAAGATGGTGGTAGATAGCCACCAACCAAACCGAGTACTAGGCATCGAGTCATGGAGGAGGTCATTGGAGAGCTACGATGCCTTTTTTTAATTATTTTTTTATGCACAACGGGATGGTACTTGACCTCAATCACACCTGATGTTAAGTGAAGATGAGGTCGAAGGTGGAAGCGTACTGACCCGAAAACCCCAACACATTTGGGGGATTGGCTATCTTATCTCTGTCAACCGGAACACAACAATGCTAACATTGTTTAACATTGCTACTTGGTGGCAGATTTAGATGGTGCCACAGACAGACACACAAACATACATAGCCTGTGAAACTTATAACACTCCTTTTTTTTCGTTGTAGGAAGGAATTGCGCCCGTAATTATCATCGATTAATGTTTCAGTAAAATCGTAACTATTGCTAAATCTATTATTGGTGCATCGCACGCAAGCCCGTATCCGCGGCAAATAAAAAAAAAACATAGCAGTTTTAGCGTTCCTTCTGTGAAATAAGGAACCCGCTTGAAGATTAGAAAGTGTGTCGTTATTATGAACGATACTATTTGGCGACCGGTTGGTGTCACCCTTTATTTTTCTTTTTTTTTATGCACGAAGGGTTCGTACTTGACCTCTCACACCTGATGTTAAGTGAAGATTAGGTCGAAGGTAGAAGCGTACTGCTATGGAAACCCCAACACATTATCTTATCTTTGACAACCTGAACACAACAATGCTATTAACAATGCTGCTTTGCGGCATATCTAGATAAGATGGTGGTAGCTAGCCAGGCGGACATTTAAAATACCCTACCACCAACCAAACTGAGTACTTAAACATGTACCCCGCTGGGGATCGAACCCGCGACCTCGGAATTGTAAACCCAATGTTGTTTACATTGAGCCAAGGAGATGATGGCTGATAGAGGAGAGTGGAAGAGGAACACCATATAGTGCCGACCCCACCTACAGTCGGATAAGAGCAGGAAAATGATTTTATTTATTCGTCTTTCACATACAGTATGATGTAATGATGTCGTTAAACAACAGTTCGCTTTTATGTGAACATTTCTTTTTGCATTTCTGTCTACGGGGCCCTTTGACTTCACCCACAGACACACTTAACCGGTCATTTAATTTAATCAATTTTCAAGGAGCTACGTTCATTATTTTTTCGGTTTTGAGAGCTGCGGTCTCGCGATATGTTTTCAAAATATATTATTTATCTCTGTCTAATACAGGCTGCGTTAGCACAAGTGATATATGATGCGTATTTTGGAAAACCAATCACAGACGCGAGGAGCAGTCTGCTCGCGGGCTTAAACGCTACCGGGTAAGTTAGTAACCGTTTTCACTAAGGCCCGTATTAATAAATCGTCCTTGATATTGAGATCGCGTCTCGGTCTCAAGACCATTTTTTCTGATGCCGTTTTAATATGCAACAGATTCTTAAGCGTCAACTTGAGGCCATATCGATCTTGAGAACGATTTATTAATACGGGCCTAAGATTCAGTTCTCTAACTCGGGAGTGCATGGAGAGTAAGTGAAACAGGATGTTATTGGCATAGTATATATATTTTTTTTTTTCAAAACTATCATGGATTAAAGCGTTAATTTTGTAATTTAACAGCAGCCTTTTTTTTATGCACAACGGGTTAGCACTTGACCCCAATCACACCTGATGTTAAGTGAAGATGAGGCCGAAGGTGGTAGCATACTGAACCGGAAACCCCGGTTTTATTTGGGGGACTGGCTATCTTATCCCTGACCACCGGAACACAACAATGCTATTAACATTGCTATTTGGCGGTAGATTTAGATAAGATGGTGGTAGCTAGCAAGGCGGACATTTAATATGCCCTACCACCTTGATTGGTGGTAGGGCCGATTACTAAATATGTACCCCGTTGGGGATCGAATCCGCGACTTCCGAATCCGTTCCGTGATGATGTGGCCGAAGATGAAGCACGGGATCTCAGTAGATTTATATGTAATTTCAATAAACTATAGTAAAATTTATTACGATAGTTTTTCTCCTTGTTCCATCGTGAACAAGGGCATATTAGGAAATAGAAGGTATTGGCATAGGTAGTTTAATTTTTTTTTTCAAAATGCACGCCAAGGCTCTACATCGATAGATGATACTGGCTGGATTCGTAGGGTTTTCAATCATGAGAAAATTATTTGGCACTCATTATTTCTCAAAATTTTCTTAATTAATTTAATTTAATGATTTCATTATGTGGAATAGGCTACAAACGCGACCGTCAAATGATACAAATTAACGCCTTATTCGATGATGGTTTTGAAAAAAAAAAAAGTAACTATGCCAATACCTTCTATTTCACATGCCCTTTTTTTTCCTTACGGTAAAAAAACTTATCCGGTAAAGTCCAATTGAGAACCTACTCCTTTTTTGAAGTCGGTTAGAAACCAGTCCCGTAAAGTATAAAACTTTATAGATTGAGAACCTGTCGGCATAGTGGATAGTAAACCTGCTTTCGAAGCCAGCTGTTGCGAGTTCGACACACCCGTTTGTGTTATAAATCACATTAATGGTGTCGATTCGGATGTACACCAACTAAACTAAACTGAACTGAGGTGAACTAAACTAAAACCAGTTCTAAAGTAGTACTGTCTCATTCTCCTTGGAACAGTACGATGCGACGGCACCACTCCAAAACTGGTTTTAGTATAGTTTAGTTTATTTGATGTACATCCGAATCGACACCATTGTTTCCTCCATAGGGTCTGTACAATAGCGGTACAGCCCTGCAGAAAGGATGAAGGGAGACGAGTGGACGGCACCTGTGTCAACCCTAAATACCCCTCTAGGGGAGGTTCCCCCACCCCTCTGCTAAGGATGTTACCTGCCAAATATGGATTGGGTAGGTACTATTTGTATGATCAGTGACCTCTACTGTTAATATCATAAAGTAAAGATAACTAGAGGAAGGGACTATCGAGCATATATTTTTCAATTGCCCACGAATTTCTGTCCCACTATGTCAAAATACCTATATTCCATTATATGTATTCTATCGCCACATCATAATTCATGTTACTAACACTATTGTATTGAATTTGAATCCCAGAACTGCGATTTTAGTCAAATAAAAAGATTAATAATAATAAGTTATCCATCGTCCATAGGTTGCTAACCCCTGGGTTGCCTTAATCGCCACGCTAGGCAAACGGATTGGTGATCGCAGACCTCGGGGGGCTTTATGGGTTGTCTATTCTGCTCGATCTGCAACGATCGTGGTCCACTCACAAGGTGGACAAACGACCTGATAAAGGTCGCGGGAAATCGCTGGATACCGTCTTCTAACCGGTCATTCTGGAATTATATGCGGGAGATCTATGTTCAGCAGTGGACGGCCTGTGGCTTAAATGATTATGATGACTGATCCACCGACTCGAGTTGGAGTGAAGTAAACTCTGTGGCTGCTGTCTGTAAAGAAACTGCCCGGGTGCGAAGCTATGGTGTGGTGTTCACGCCCCAGAACGGGAAAAGCTTTTCAGTTTCTTTTCAGAAGGGAAGAGTTAAAAAATAACTTGCAGGGGAATCAGGAAGCGCACGACGAAACAGAGCCCAGAGTAGTAACTCATGCATCCCCCGCGATTCGGCCATTATGCCGAAACAGTGTTATGGTCATGGGGGGAGGTGAAGGGTAATGATCCATCGCCTAGGTCTCGTTAGAATCACAGGCTTTTTTATAGTCCACAAAAGCCAGATAATAGTGGAAAGTTGTTCAGAAGACCGAGATCTGTATTGCTGCTGTATGGTCCGTGATTCTATAATGTTCAGTTAGAAAAAACCTGAAGCATCGAATAATGAGAATTTTCCTCTGTTTCATCAGGGAATTCGCTACGGCCAGCGATGAACGGCTCTATGCTGCCGTCAGCCCGGCTGCTTCGTACCAAGATCTTATCTGATGGATATCCTGAAGACCACGACTTCAACACCCTTGCGACCCATGTCTTCGTGTTCTCTATTGTCGATACTGTCGACTTGACTGTGTTACGTGAGTTCAGCTATATTGCTCTTTATAAGCATAGAGACTTTTGCTGATCAACTTTTTCAGGTCCTGCCGTTTTTTTATACGTTGGGAAAACCCTTTTTTTATACACAACGGGTTGGTTCTTGACCTCAATCACACCTGATGTTAAGTGAAGATGAGGTCGAAGTTGGAAGCGTACTGACCCGGAAACCCCAACCCATTTGGGGGACTGGCTATATTATTATTATTTATTAATGGTGCACTGAACATTACAATACAATACAAAACAAATACTCTTTATTGCGCAAAATAATTTACAATAATTTTGATGATAACAATAGAACACAATTAGGCGGTCTTATCACTAAAAGCGATCTCTTCCAGACAACCCACAGCTACGGGACATTTGTAGGTAGAAAAACAGGTAGGGTGCATGCATAAATATAATAATAATATCATATTAATTGACTTAATTATATAAATATATATATATATACATAAATAAATAAATAAATAAATATATATATATATATATATATATATATATATATATATATATATATATATATATATATATATATATATATATATATATAAATAAATATGTAGAAATACTTAATATATAGTATAAAACACAATCACTAGAAGCACTTATAGATAGTCAACTAATGTTCACGAGGCGGGAGTCAACGAAAAGAAAAAAGTCAGAGACCTAAGTAGTGGTTTTTGACTTGACATTTAAAAATATTTAATGATTGAACATTGTTCGGGATTGCGCGACATATTAACATTTCTCTTTTGTAATACTATTAAAATAAATTATTATATTTGTATTTTTTTTGCTCGGTACAGTGAGCTATGCGGTCGTCAGTGACTGCTGCGTCGGTAACACCCCCAACCGCGTCAATCCCCGTTGCATCCCCATCCCCATCCCACAAGACGACCCCTACCTGCGCCGTACTGGTATCAGGTGTATGAACCTCACCCGGTTCAGCACTTACCAGGAAATGGGGTGTATCCCGGAAACTCTGCCCGCTGAACGAGTAAGTTTAGTAATGAAGTAGGTACTATAATGTTATGTAATTTCATAAATGTCGTTATCAAAAACATTGACCTGTGTCTCTTTTTTTTATGCACAACGGATTAGCACTTGACCTCAATCACACCTGATGTTAAGTGAAGATGACGCCGAAGGTGGAAGCGTAGTGACTCGGAAACCCCGTCTTATTTAGAGGACTGGTTTTTATACCGATCTTATATCCGACAACCGGAACACAACAATGCTATTAACATTGCTGCCAGGCGAACATTTAAAATGCCCTACCACCAACCAAACCAAGTACTAAACTCCATGTTTAGTTGCTGGGAATCGAACCCGCTACCTCCGATTCGTAAACCCTATGTTGTCCACATTGAGCCACGGATATCTCTCGTGGATCAGTTCATTTCCTATTCGTTTTACGACAACCGGTTGGCAGGATAGGCCACGCCCTTCGTGATGGCATTGCACAATTGAAGTCTTATTGCACAGTCGCTGTCGACAGATCCTCTTTAAATACGGTCACGTTTCACGTTTTCGATATCTATCGGTAGTGCTGCTTGCTGACAATGCGAGTGACAGTGACAGAATGATGGTCTATTATAACGAGAGTAGTTTGTGTGTACTCATGGTAGCCAGGCAGAACTGAATCTAAGTATCGTCCGGTTGAAAGCAGGAGTCTGTTCGGAGTCAAAAAAGATTTCCACTGAATCCAATTCTATGAGCGCATTGAGCGGTAAAATAAGCTTATAGTGTGATGAGAGAAGTGAAACACATTGTATGAATATCCGCATGGAAAACTGCAATCATATTTGCTGCTCTGTATAAAGCAGCATTGAGACCAATAAATAGTTAAGTGTTCAGTCCCCGTACCATGACAGGGGCGATAAACGTATACGTGCGCGAGATAATATTTGTCCTGTCACTTGGACGAAAAATGCAACTATCCCAATCCCACTCCTACGTTGCGCGCAACAAACGATGTCATGCTACGCAGGCTATAGGTATGATTGAGATTCAAAATGTTCACCGTTTCCACAATAAAATGAAGAACTTTTCCTATTTTTTACAAGTACGCACTACCTACACCGCTCCAAGATCTGTCCATTGTATACGGTTACACCAACGAGCGGGAGAAGCAGATCAGGACCTTTGCTGGAGGGCTGCTGAAGTCGGAGGAAGAGAACGGAGCGGAAAGGCCTCCAGGAACGGCTCCCATCTGCATTGGCAACAGGCGACCGGTGGAGAACGCTTGCTACGAGTTTGGTAAGGAAATGCACTCTGGGTTGGCCAAAATAAGAATAATTTATGGGATTTCGTGAAGGAGGTATATATGAATCAATTCTATTACAATCCTACCGCTAACAGTAAACAAAATTAGAGACATTGTCTGTGGGTCCTGCACTAGGCAGATCCTGTGGCACAGGAGACACAACATATTACGCTTCTCTCAGTCGTTGCTCAATCACAATTACCATGTGACTTTAGCTTTATTCCTCGATAGTTGTTGCAGTCCAGCATAACACCCTTGTTGAACAGTATAAGCATTTTCCCATAATGGTTTTACTGTGCTTGTTGTAACAACACCCTTCGTCGGGTATGGCTTCTTTCTGCAACAACTTATTAAGCTAACCACTTCCATCCATCGACCCTTAACGCTTCCACACTTCTACTAGTATTCCATATAGTCCGAACGGATTCCCATGGAACACACCTTGATATTTCTAAACTTTCTAACAACATTTAAATTAAATTAAATCCTAATTAAATACCTATAATCATTCCAGGTGATTTCTACGATGGAAACGTTTTATCTGGCATATACCTGACAGCGATGTGGTTCTACCGCGAACACAACCGTCTTGCTCGGAACCTCGCCAAGATCAACCCCTGCTGGGGTGACCAGAAAATTTTTGAGACCGCCAGACAGATCAATATAGCTCAGTGGCAGTATATGCTGTACTATGAGCTGATGGCAGAAATATTAGGTAAATATAACATGATTCATTATTTAAGTTCGGTGCACTTCGGTGAATGTGCGTTGGAATTACATAATCTTATTCCACCATCGCGATTTCATCATTGGACTGCTAGGCGTGGGGAGGGATTTCACCCGTATGTAATCAACATACAGAACATTCGCACTAAGCGTTTCGAGTCTTCATTCTTAATGCAAACAGCCGAGGCATGATACTCCCTTCCGGCGTCAGTCTTTCCTGAATCCTACAACTTTGGAATCTTCAAGAGCAGAGTGAATAGGCATCTACTGAGATCGCGACCTTCATCTTCGGCCACATCGTCACTTTCCATCAGGTGATGTGGTCAGACGTGTATCAAGTTAACAATAAGAAAAAAAGTTGAAGGTAGATTAATTTGATTGAAAGATGGTAGTTACTATCAGAATATGATAGCCAACGCCCATGGGACGAGTGTGGAAGTACTATGTTCTGCAGTCTGTTGGATCTCTTCATAATTATATAGGTAGTAAAAATCTCAGAGAAGACTTGAATGAGACTGGCTTAGAGTTAAAAGGATTAGAAGTGAGTTGGCTTATCAAGGTGAAAATTAAGTGAAGCGACAAACTACACACGAGCCGTCTACAGAAAATATTTGAGCCGTAAGTATGTAAGTAAGTGTCAATCAATACAAATCTCGCATATTTGCATCATATTTTTAAGTCGAATGTAATTGCGTGAAGATCGAACTGCAGCATCTTGCTTAGGCTAGTATATAACTCGTAATACTAGCCTATTTCGTTCCGTAATATATGAGAATAGCATGCGCTAGGAGGTCAGATGCATGTCCTGCAGTTCGATGAGCGTCAGAATTGTTTGATCGTATTGCCCTGACCCTATAGACTGGTGAATCCGTTGTCCGGGGTGGACAAGGAAGTTGTGGGACTAATTCCCACCCTGTTGCTTATTATTCCAAAAATAGGTATAAAAAAGAGGTAATTCAATATAGAAAGTTCATCTGTCAATCATGTGTGATCTACTTCTGCAGACTCTATAGCCATCTGTGTGTCCATATTTTCTGAGACAATTAAATACGAATCTTCAATTGCAGTGTCCCTAATGTATAACCTACAATATAATATCTATTTACCCACGACGGAAGCACGCCATGGATGCCGGAATTCTCTTCGACACCCAAGGTTACGTGAACGACTTCAATGAACAGTACAAACCCGGTATCTTCCACGAGTATACCATTGGTACCCGCTGGTTCCATACATTCCAGGACGGCCGAACTGAGTAAGTTGGTTATGGTACAAGGTTCATCATCGTCTTATGACATCAGCTACAGGATGTCCAAATGCTTTCAAAATCATATTACTCCACTTATAGCTGTGGCGATTCCAAGCCACTGGTGAAGGACTAAATATACACACACACCATTGTTGAGTAGCGCTGATTGTAAGAACTGATCGCGCCAGATATTGCTTAACTTCGCTAAACGTAAACGAATAGAGAATGCGGCTACGCCACGAGTGCACGAGTGATTTTCTTTGCAAGATAGATGAGGGTATACTTTTAGCAGCAGCTGACTGAATAAGTAGACCAAACTAAGAAGTTCTCAGATAATTAACACGCCAAATGCAAAGTTTCACCTTGCCGACCCCAAAGGTTCCATATATATATAATGGTCCCAAAAATGAAAGCACTGCTTACCATTTCAAATTCTGTCTGAATCCCCTGGGATGAAAATATATCCTGGGATAGTAGGACATATCGAAAAGGTTTAAGTGGAAAACAGGATGTCCTTTACAATTGAAATATTTGAACACCCAGATCCAAGCAAAAAGAAGGATATGAGCGTATCTCCAATTGAAACCCCAGTTCTGGTGATGTCCCTGGGTGCAGGTAGGCCTACAATGGCCAAAGCATTCCTTTTAAAAACCGCTATGTATGAACTACCTTTGATATTGTTATTATTTTCAGCCTATACAGTAACAAAGGCAAGTACCTGGGCACACGCACCACAGTGGATGATGAGTTTAGAAGCGGTATCCTCGCGGTGAATAACACTGAAGCTCAACTCACTCAGGGAGCGTTCAGGCAGCCAGCAGCGAGGTTCGACTATGAAATCGAACCAGATGTAAGACCCCTCTTAGGGTTCCTTAACCTAATGAAAGAAATAGGACCTTTAATATCGTAACAGTCCACAGTTCTATTAGGAATAAAGAAATAAAAAGCCCATCAGCCAACGATGATAGAAGGCAGACGTTTTACAGTATTATTTTTGCTCTAGATTGCTGAGCGCATTTTCGGTGAGCTTCAAGCGGCTGCAGACTTACCGGCCATAGACATCATGAGAGGGCGAGACACTGGCCTTCCATCGTATAACGAATATAGAAAAATCTGTGGCTTGCCAGTCGCACATGACTTTGGGGATCTTGAAGACACTATATATCCTGATGTAAGTGGAAGCGTTGCGAAATTAGTGGGGAAGATGCGGGAAAAGGACTATCGTCATCAAAACTTTATTGCTTCTGTAGCCAGACTAATATAATTCATCAACGGATGCAAATTGCACATAAATTTTCAGGGTAATGTATTCGTCATTTATGCCAACTCCGGTTATACCAGTGTTAAGTACTTGGAGTAACAAAACTTGGGCTAACTCTAGTCCAGTGTCCTTATAGCTAATAGTATTATTAGAGAATTTATTTCGATACGGTAGAGAAAAGCGCTTGTATAGCATTATCTATAATCTTTACTTGAAGTACTTAATGCTTTTGATAAAGAGCCTATTTTATCGAAATCTGCTCAGGCATTTTAAAGCATATTCTTATTCATTCAGACAAAATACAAAATTTCTCAAAAAGTTATATTCTTCTTCTTTTCGAGTCAATGACAAAATTTATAATGACAAGTAGTTTGGCCCAAAAAGTAGTTATATTATAAGCTTAGATATTTGTAAATTGTGTATTTCACTTGTGACATATACCTTTATCCCAAGTAGGGTGGTCAGAAATATCCCAAATATTAGTGTTTGGGTGTTTCAAACATTAAAAGTTTAATGCTTGAAACTATATCCACCGGTTCATCATCACCACCGTTAAAACATGCAAATTTAAAGATGTTTCTTGATGCAAAGTCTCATAGTCGCCTTTTACAACACCCACGGGAAAAGCTTCTATTCTTTTTAGGTGTCGAAATCACAAAGCACTCTTTTCGCATTAATTTTAAAAACACAGTCAGACATTAACATTTTATTATTAGCATCAGTTTTCAAATTCAATTTCTGATAACCTTTCAACAGAAACTGGAACAAATGCGTCGTGTATACGATGCGGTGGATGACATAGAGCTGATGCCAGCTATATACAGCGAGAGAATGATGCGGGACGCGTACGTGGGTCCAACACTTTTCTGCATCATGGCGACCACCCTCGTGCAGTGGCGGAAGGCCGACAGGTTCTTCTTTGAGCACGGGGATATACCAGCTGCATTGACTTTATGTAAGTCTAGTTTCGTTTTCTGACGTTCTGAGGTTACCTCCTAATCCTATCGTTCGAGCTGGTTTCTCTGATGAAGGCTACTTACTACCTATCATAGGATAGTTGTGTATTTAATTTATAACATCTTTGTAAGTTTCTTGAGATATGTCTTTGTAGATATTCTTATAATGAGAAGCAAGCTGGAACGACCTTACTGAAATATTATGATACAAGGTGGGAATATATATTTACGAAATAACATATTTACGACAACTTAATGTACGTTAGAAAGAATCTGCATTTGTTTAGGAAAAATTGTGAAATACACAACGTTAATACAAGATATAAAAATAAACTTGCTGTCCATAGCAGTCGCTTACACAAAGTCACTAAGTCATTCAAGGGACAATGTATACGTTTTTATAATAAGGTTTTAATAAGGATTTCTCCGATCCCCTGAGACCACCAGTACACTTGACGCTTCGGAGGTCGAGGATTGGCCCGGGACATGCTGGCGTCGCAGATCTGCGACAGCGCGTCCCGGAACCACTCACTCTCGACCTCGACCTCCACAGGCCTGGAAGGTGTTACCCAGGCCTGGACAATGGAAGCAATCTCCACCGCCTCGCGATTTAGGCTTGACAAGGCCCATCGAGCCTGCCTGGGGAGACTGCCTAGTGAATGAGCGATAACTGTATGTCATGACGATTTCAAATGTTATTCTTATAAAGTTATAACTTACGAAATAAAATATTTTTGTTTTTTTTTGAATGTAGAAAGCTCTTCACTTTATAAAAGACCGTCTGGATAATTTGCACCATAGAGCCGCGAGACATCAGCATTGTTATGAGTCAGTGTGAAAGATGGAGATATTATATTACCGGACTACTGCCTCGGAAAGAGATTAGCAAGAGTTGCTTGAGCTTGAATTATTCATAAAATGTGACATGGATCCTGGATCCTCAATGACGACCTGTTTGGTGTAGTGGTTAGAAACCCTGACTGCTATTACCAAAAGGCCGCGGGTTCGAATCCCGCTAGGGGCATATATTTGTATGATGAATACAGACATATGTGTTCCCGAGTTATGGATATTTCTCATTTAAATATGCTATTTATTTTCAAAAAAAAAATGTACCTATTTGTGTAGTTTATCAACTATATGGTATCCATAATACATGCCTAGATGCTTAGTGTGGAACTAGATGGCGCTGTGTGTATGTCTCATGATATTTATTTATTTATTTATAATTCGTTCCAATAGGCGGGTGTCGCTACCACTGATTACCAACTACAAAATGAAGCCCGAGCGCAACTTAACACGTCAAGATATGCATCTGTGTGACGTTGAAATCGTCTCCCCAACCACTCCTTAGTATGTCACGAGGATACCCATAGGACTACTCATGCTCAACGTCACTATTTTATTGCTCTTCTGTACCTACAACAAAATATGTAGATGCATACACATATATACATTAAACAGATATGAATGTAAAATAACTCTTAAAAACTGGCTGTTCGGGCTAACATATGAGGAGACGGAAAAACTAATGACCACAGTTAAATAGTGTCGGGTATGTGTAACATAACATACTCCCCCCCCACACATACACCCCCCGCACACCTCTACACACACACACACACACACACACACACACACACTGGCTAACCTAACAAGTTAGTCCCCTGAACCCAAGACGGAGCTCTTTTGTCGTAGGACTAATTGTAGTACTTATTATTATTATTATTTTTCTCTTATGTAATTGTGAGTTAGTTTTTAGAGTGACACAATAAGGTCCTGTAAACTTTGTAATCAGCTCATTGCATTACCTAACCTATATTCCTAAATTGTGAAGAGCGCTGACTCCTATAATACGGGGCATCCTAGTTTAGGAGTCAGAGTTCCCTACTTAAGTTTCTATAAATAAAAAATTGAAAGGTAGTCAATAAACTATTTCATTTCACTCCCCAAGACCTTCGCCAAGCTAATTTAGTCATTCACATGCTTATATTTTTTAGCTCAGCTGAACGAAGTACGGAAGAGCAGCGTCGCGAGGTTGCTCTGTGACAACGGAGACAGGGTCGACAGGATCCAGCCTAAAGCACTCCTCAATGCTGGAAAAGGGTACTTAGGTCATTTCTTACAATTTAGGGTTAGGGTACGTTAGTACTCTATTCAATAGTGGTTAGGGTATAGAGCTAGATAGTGAATTTGAATTTCTCATAAATTATATTCTTTATCTCGTTCTTCTGGAATCCAATTAATTACTGGAATGAGTAGTGTTTTTGTTTGTGCTGTATTTGGTAAAAGCTACGTATATAGGGTCGAACAAAATTAACCCGACAAACTTTGGCAATGGCACGTACATGACAATAAAATAAAATCATTAAAAAAACTAGCATTAAAAATTTAATTTCCGAGTAAAAAAATTAAATGTAAGTACAAAGGAAAATACAAATTAACATACTTACTTCATTTCGATTGTATCTTATTTAATCAATGAGAAAAAAAGGCAATGTTTATATGGAAAACGCCAAAGGGGGTGGCGGGACACAGGGCGCAACCAATCACAGCAAGTTGCGGCGGCGCCGGGGCAAGCGCCGGCGGCGAGCGGCGAGTGGTCGCCTTTCGGCGTCTTCAAAGATACCGCGCCGCGACACGTGTATGTGTGTCGTGGCAAAGTACTTAGAGCGCGCGGCCATTAAGGTCCAACTCACAAAATTTACATTTCTAAATTTTATTTTTTGAATAAAATCTGTTAACTTTAATGTTTTATTTTTTTCGTAATAGGTAGGTACATTCCATACATACACTCTGCAACGTTTGTCGGGTTAATTTTGTTAGACCTTATATCTTGCACGAGATATTCTTGTAAAATAATCACAGGATATACCTGAACTCAGTGTCTCATGCCGTTAATCAAGTTTAAACGTTATTCTTCTCTTTCAGAAACGAAATAGTTTCTTGCAAGAACATTCCTGGAATGAACCTAAATAAATGGCAAGACCACACATGTGAGCCACAAAAGGAGAAAGGAGAAAATAACAAAGACTACAAGTATGACGAGAATTTCGCTGCATGGAAACCTCAAGAGGACTGGAACGGATATTATGGAAAATGACGTCATAAGAATGTAATATAATAAATTGCACATTTTTCTGATGCAACGATGCAACATCGCACAGCGGTTGTACAGTCAGCAGCACAAATTTTGACGCCCGGGCGTTTTAATTAAAAAATCATTTTAGTTAGGAAGTTTAAGTGATATCGTCATAGATGTTTTAATATGGTTTCCATAATTTCGTAGACCTGTTTGGTGTAGTGGTTAAAAATTCTGACTGCTATACCAAAAGGTCGCTGGTTCGAATCCCGCTAGGGGCATATGTTTGTATGATGAATACAGGTGTTCCCGAGTTATGGATGTTTTTCATTTATTTATGTATTTATTTACAAAAAAAAATGTATTTGTGTAGTTTATCAACTATCTGGTATCCATAATACAAGTCTAGGTGCTTAGTGTGGAACTAGATGGCGCTGTGTGTATGTGCAAAGATATTTATTATTTATATTATTATTATTTATAATTCTTAAGTACCTAAAACAAGTGTATAACATATAAGTGTTTATCAAAATAAAAGTGTTTTTATTACCCGCCACTGACCAACGTAAATATATAGGGCTTACAAATTCAGTGGTCTCGGATTTGATTCCCATATTCAAACCGTGAATTTTTATATGAACTATGTTATTATATTATGGGTGGAGGAACGGGGTCGCTGGATCTCTCTCCATAACCGAACACATAACCAGCGTAAGCGGTCACTAGTGTTGATTATTGTAGCTATGACTACAGATGGCAACAAGCAAGACATAGAAGAAATATATATATATTATATATACAGGGCGTCCCAAAGTTATGGGACATGAAGGGGAAGTACCTTAAATATCGTAGATAGTGAATTTTGCTCAAAGAAGACTTTATGTTATTTTTAAAAGTTAGTAATTCTGCATTCATAGATTTTCTAAAAATTACTTGCTTCGGCTGGGAATCGAACCGACTTAAATGTGAAAAAAAAAACACCCTACTTTTATGATGCCAATCGAAAGAATAGCTAAAAAATAATAACTCTGCCTAAGTAACATAGTATTTTAAAAGAAAGGAACAACATAAAATGATTGAGTCAAATTTCAAGAAAGTTATTTATTGCCGACGACGTTCGAAAAGTAGCGATATTATCATTCCAAAGATAGCATTGATTATTCGTAAATAAGTACCCACTTCATAAAATAGGTACTAACATAGTTTTCCTTATTATAAGTGCACGTGTAGATGAAATGATAAAACTTGTATTTCAATACGTCCTCTGTAAGCTAGACAGAAGGCAAATTAAAAACAAAAATAAATAATTTATAATTTGAAAATGGAACAGTTTATGACAGCGTTTGTTTGAATGCATACTTTTTAAGATATTTTAAAAAGAAGTGATATTTTTAAATGTTGTTCTTAAATTTGAAAATGGAACAGTATGTGCGAGCGTTTGTTTTTCGGATATTGATCTGTTTAGTCTCAATTCACTTACACAAGTGTTATTGTGTTAATTTATTGCGAACATGGCATATCAAGTAAGTTTTGATCTAATGGAAGCATATTTTTTGAACGATAAAGATATCTCTAGAAGTTTGCGGTGGTATGGCGTAAAATATCCTGATAGACAAATACCGTCTCGTAAAGTTTTGAAAAGGCTTGTGAACAATTTGAAAACTCTGGGACGTTTCGATAAACGCCCAAGAGAACCACAGCAAGAAAACCATACGATCAACGACGAAGAACTTGGTATTTTAATTTACTTTTCGGCTTTTCCGAAAGCATCGGTGAGAGAAGGAGAACATGAAATTGGAGTTTCAAGAAGTAAAATACACCGTGTATTAAAAAAACACGGTTTTAAGAGTTATGTTGAAGGACGATTGGTTCAAAAATTACTTCCGGGCGATACAGAAAGGAGAAAAAATTTCTGTCTTGATATCCAGGCACGATTGCTCGAAGATCCAAATTTTTTGGATAATATTATTTGGACAGACGAATCTAACTTTAGCAATAACGGTATGTATAACCGCAACAATAATCGTATTTGGTCTAAAGAAAATCCCCTACGAGTGACTGAAACTAATAACCAAGTGCGTTTTTCACTCAACTGTTGGTGCGGACTTTTAAAAAACCGGGTTTTCTTAATCCATTTTTACCAAGGAACCTTGAACACAGAAAAGTATTTAGGAATACTTCAAATTTTAAGGGATAAGATAAGAAACCATTCCGCGGCGTAGCAAGAAAACTTAATTTTCCAACAAGATGGAGCTCCGGCTCATAATAGTCGGAGAGCAGCAGATTTTCTAAATGAATGTTTTCCTACATGGATTGGTACAAATGGACCGATTAGATGGCCGGCCAGATCCCCGGACCTCACACCATTAGATTTCTTCTTTTGGGGATACGTGAAAGATATGCTATACAAAAAGCGATACGAGAACGTAGGCGAGTTGCAAACAGAATTGTGCCATATCACATCGAGTGTTCACCATAAAATGATTAGAAAATCAACAGGCAGCGGGCTCATTAAAAGATTGGCGATTTGCGTAAGACAAGAGGGATCACATTTTGAGCATTTAATTAATTAATTTACAAAAAAATACCTACTTAATTGACTACGGCAGTTTCATGTATGTTTTTTATTTGATTAAAATGATTAATTTCACGTTGTTCCTTTCTTTTAAAATACTATGTTACTTAGGCAGAGTTATTATTTTTTAGCTATTCTTTCGATTGGCATCATAAAAGTAGGGTGTTTTTTTTTTCACATTTGAGTCGGTTCGATTCCCAGCCGAAGCAAATAATTTTGAGAAAATCTATGAATGCAGAATTACTAACTTTTAAAAATAACATAAAGTCTTCTTTGAGCAAAATTCACTATCTACGATATTTAAGGTACTTCCCCTTCATGTCCCATAACTTTGGGACGCCCTGTATATGAGTTGCACAAACATTTATAACTCAAGTAATAGTGGTTTTAACAGATTCTAAAGAATCTTTTACGTGGTAAATTTCACCTGAATGAAACAACAATTTGTTTCATTCAACAAAGCTCCAATGAGCTTTGCGATGCTATTTACCTTCTTAATTTAATAAAATTATATTACAATCCAATTCAATTTATTCAATAAACAATACATTGTATAAGAGCATTAGGACAAAATTTCCAATTAAATTTAATTAAAATATGTCAATATTGTTATCAATTTAAATAATGTAAATGCCAAATAATATGATAAATATTAAATACAAGACGGTATACTTTTAGCTGCAGGAGACTGTACGAGCATATGAAAAACTTCATTTTACAGGGCGTCCCACGTCTATGTCACATGGAGGGAAAGTACCTTGAATAATGTAGATTGAACATTTTACTAAAATAAGACATTATTTTATTTAAAAAAAAAAACAATTTAAAAATTTTGAATAATTACATGGTTGAACCGGGAATCGAATTACTTACCGTGTAGCTTTATCATACCGATCGAAAGGCTTCATCATAAGGATTATTTTTTGCTAAATAACATAGTGTCAGAAATAAAGGGAAGACCATGAAAACTCATTGGTACATGACCTGCCTGGGAATCGAACCCGGACCTCCCAAATTGGGAGATCGCGTTAAGACGCGAAGAAGCGGTTAAGACCGCTAAGCCCTCGACGCTTCAATTTATATGTTATATTTATACAGAGAAATCTTAATTTATCCAATGAGGGCGCCACTGGACGAAATAAACCCTCTTAACATGCTTTCGTTGTTATTTATACGCGGAAAGCTTAGTGGAAGCAGTGCTCCATTTAATTGGCATAAGCCTCTTCTACTTTGCAAAGCCCTCGGGGGTAAAAGGAATATTTTTAATATGAATACGTGCGCTGATGGCGAAGATCATACTGTAGCAACTGCCAATAAATCATGGCATCACATTCATATCGTCATCATCATGGCGGCAAGAATGACTCCAATCAGCTGTTCGTTAATTGATCACGAGATAAAGAATTAGAATTATGTATTGAAATTTAAAAATTTTACGTTAAAAATGTAATAATTTAAAATATTAAAGACAAATAACCGCCTCTGTGGCTGAATGTAAACACAGGTTTACGAATCAGAGATCGCGGGTTCGATCCCCAGCGGGGTACATGTTTAGCACTCGGTTTAGTTGGTGGTAGGGCATTTTAAATGCCCGCCGGGCTAGCTACCACCATCTTATCTAAATCTGCCGCCAAACAGCAATGTTAATAGCATTGTTGTGTTCCGATTGTCAGAGATAAGATAGCCAGTTCCCCAAATATGATGACGTTTCCGGGACAGTACTCTTCTACCTTCCGCCTCATCTTCACTTAACATCAGGTGTGATTGAGGTCTAGTGCTAACTCGTTGTGTATATAAAAAAAATGCTGCCAAGTTACCTATTCATCTTGCTGATTACTCCTATTAATTGTAATTGTTATTTGTATGTACATTTGTTGACCAGTGTCCGTGCGTCATTTGGTGGCTCCACTGAAAGGCAGCGTTGTAGTGAACGGCTACAACCCATGCTGAGTTGGAGACCTTTCTGACTCCACCTTGCGACACCGACAATTAGATGGCAAACACAATGTTATTTTGTGCATGTGTCTCGACTGTGTAATATTTGTACCTGATTGTTTGTGTCATGAGATGGGTTTAAATAAATTTTTCTTTTTTTCTTTCTTCTTTCTATTAATTCGTAAATTTTGTTGTGGGATGGGGATTATCACCAGGGTGGTCTAAATTTGAATAAGATCTGATGATGTACTCTGGAGATAGTGAGTGGAAGCCTACTGAAATCGGGTATTTTGCCAATTTTCGTTACTGAACCAGTCGTCAATGTACCATCAGGTTCCTTCTAAAATGGCGCTTTGTATCAGATTTACACTCTATACTTATACAATAATGTTCAAAGTAAGTATTAAATAATGTTTAATGATTTGCACAACTAGTACAACTTTCCGCATCGCGTCGGAGGCTCTTGACGTTGGGCTCCTCTGAAAACCAGCGCTGTAACAATTGCTACAGCATATGCTGAGATGGAGTCCATTTTTGACATCACACTGCACTCACCGCATTTCAAAATCTGTTTCTGTATATTGTGATAATTTTCTTGTTTTTATTAATGTTGTTGTTGCTATAGTGAGGTGTCAAAGTATGTCTATATCGAAGTTCATAGTCATCTGTCGATGCGGGCCACATTTTTAGCTTACGCCGGGCAGCGCGGACAAATATATTGAATTGTTCGAGGAGTTCCATCGGCGGTCCGCTGTAGAATGCCGATCGAATGCAATGCTGTCGGGTATAGAGAGATTTGTATTGGACGATACGACTACGATCTAGTTAAGATATTCTTTAGAATTTTATCATCATCTGCAGCCGGGCTGGTTTAGCGGTTTATTTTTAACCTAAATCATCGTCACGTACAAAGGAGTGTTTTATTTAGGTTTGGTTCCACCTTAACTTAAAAAAGCGGTTTTTTTTTATTATGATTGACTAGATTCGCGTTTGACCACAATCTCACCTGATGGAAAGTGACTATGTGGTCGAAGATGAAGCACGCGATCCCAGTAAATGCCTATTCACTCTGCTCTTAAAGATCCCAAGGTTGTAGGATTCAGGAAAGACTGACGCCGGAAGGGAGTTCGATGCCTTGGCTGTTCGGATGATGAATGTAGAATCGAACTTCTTAGTGCAAATGTTCGGTAAATTAACTAGTCCCCACGCCTAGTGGTCCGAAGATGGAAGGGTGACGATGGAATAAGAATATGTATGCAAATGCATCCCGTAAAAAATTGGATTGGATTGGATGGTGTGAAGGGTGATATGAATGCTAAGGGCGTGAATGATGAGGTAACGGCTGATAGAGGAGATTGGAAGAAAAAGATTGCGAGTACCTCAAATAAATTGGGATCAGCGCAAGAAGATGTTAAGTTATTAAATGTTATGTTACACTGTATACAAGGTTATATTTTGTATGCCAAGTATCAAGATGGCTAGAAAAAATAGAATGAAAATAAAGGTTTGTTCCGAATTCAGTTACTGTTCTGTTTCCGCTTGTACATTTTTTTGTGTTTTGACATTCCTTAATTAGATTTTTTTTATGGTTAACTGGATACCCGATTGACCACAATCTCATTAGATAGGAAGTGACGATGTGGCCGAAGATGAAGCACGCGATCTCAGTAAATGCTTATTCACCCTGCTCTTGAAGATCCCAAGGTTAATAAATAATTGACGTAAAAATTTTTTACAGCCGGAATCGAAATTCATATAAAATGCTTTATTTTGTAGGTACACAGGGTACACTTTTTAAGCTACCGCTTGTTCAAAAGGCAAGTTTGGCCTGAGAAGAACAAGCAAGAAACTCGAGGGGTTGCTCTTTTTAAAACACGTTTTTATATTGCAAAATGGCACAATTATATTTCATTATTAATTGTGAAATAGCCTGGCATGCGAACGAACTGGTCACATCCATGGCTGATTATCTATCATCCAAAAAGCCTGAGATTTAATAAGTTTCTGTGTTGTAGAATCTTCAAATTTATTGAAAGAATTTTAATTTTACATTTAATTATTAATTGTAAAATAGCGTGGTACGCGAACGATCTGATTATGTCCAGGGATGAGTATCATCTAAATAGTCTGATATTTATAATATGCTTTGTTAATAAGTTTCTGTTTTATAGCATCTTTATATATATTGAGTGGAAGATTTTGTACATCAATGGGAACCTTATTGAAAAAACGTATGCATAGATAGCCCTTTGAATGATCTACTAATTTTGCGGAGTCTGCATACATGACCTACAAGTTTATCATAATTTCTTGTATTGGCATCATGTTTATCACAATTTTTCCTAAATATTTTTTTTACATATATTAGATTTTCAAAAGTGTACTGTGATAAAAATGACAATCCGTTTGGTGTAGTGGTTAGAAATTCTGCTACTATACCAAAAAGGTCGCGGGTTCGAATCCCGCTGGGGGCATATGTTAGTATGATGAATACAGACATGTGTTCCCGAGTTATGGATGTTTTTTATATAAACATGTAATTTATTTACAAAAAAAATGTATTTATGTAGTTTATCAACCATCTGGTATCCATAACACAATCCTAGATGCTTACTGTGGACCTAGATGGCGCTGTGTGTAAGTGCAAAGAAAAAAAAAAGGTCAGAATAAAATACTCTTTAGACTTTACGTGACACTTGAAGTCTCAATTAATAAACTGCGCGAACCTTCGCGTGCTTCTGACCAAACTTCCAAACTTTAATTTCAGCAATCAGATATATGTATATACAATAAATAACCTTGTATTAATGAAGTATTCATAATAACAGTTTTTATTTATTTATTTATTTTATTTATTTTATTGGTAATACAGAATCAACAGCATCATTATAAAAAATATTACACAAAAATTACAAGCCAAAGTCATGCCAATTACAGATTCTCATTTTTCATTTCGATTCTCTTAAAAAATAATTAGGTGGAAAGTTGTAAAGCTAACTGGAAAAATCGTTAAGTGTAAATGGCAACCAATCCATTTTCCAGGGTATCGGAGCGGCTCAGATTAAGTTTTAATCGTTCCCAGTTGCGCCGGCAATTGGAGCTATGCGATTTAATCGTAGTTATATATTAGGGTGTAGTTACTGCATCCAGTTTTGCTGCTACTCCTCAGAGGGTAATGTAGGAGTGGATTTATTGACCAATATTTTCGCACCGCCTCCGTGCCTTAATGTAATCTACGTAAGAACTAATATCAAATCAAATCAAATCAAATCAAAAATATTTTATTCAATGTAGGATACAAAAATATCACTTATTGAAAGTCAACATGTTATTTTTTTTAAACTACATCGCTTCACAAGGTGTTATGGTTAGGGAGAAGAAGCGACAAGAAACTCCGCAACAACACATCTTTTCAATTAGTTTCCATCTTTACAATAATATTACATTTTATATTACATATTACAAAACAATAGCAATTAACATAACGACCAGCTAACACCAGACCTCCTTATCGCCTAAATAATCATCTATCCTGTAATAACCCTTCTTACACAGAGTTTCTTTAATGTGGCGTTTAAATTTCTGCTCTGTTAAACTCAATACATGTTCTGGTATTTTATTGTAAAAGCGTATGCTGTGTCCCACAAAGGATGTGCTATCCTTGCTAAGTCTCACAATTTAATTTTAATTTTATATTTCAATTTTATTTTTGTTTCTAGTATTCAAATTATGATTATCAGAATGTTGCATACATATATTTTTGCGTACATACATTATACTGTCATATATATATTGGGATGCAACAGTTAAAATACTTATTTCTTTAAAGAGATCTCTTAGAGAATCACGGCAGCGTAAATTATATATTGCTCTGATTGCTCTTTTTTGTAGAACAAATATTGTTTGAATATCTGCACCTCTACCCCAAAGTAGTATACCATAAGACATAATGCTATGAAAGTAGCTACCTAAATAACTATGTCATTAGGGCCCAAGGTAGCAAGAGTCACGTAGGACACCGTCTGCCTTCAGTAGGCGCTGTGTCGAGTACCACTGTTGATCCTGGCTTACAGGAGTTACAGTGGGAGGAGTGTGGAGGCGGAATTATTGTCCCAACAGTGAGGACGTGTAAGGCTGTTGATAGGCAATTTAATGTTAAAAAGTAAATTTTAATGTAATATTAAAGTATAAAAGAAAACAGAGGACTCCAACAAAACAAGTGAAAAAAATTTGCTTGGCAGGATTAATATCTCGTGGCTCAATGTAAACAACGTTTACGATTCGGAGGTCGCGGGTTCGATCCCCAGCGGGGTACATATTTAGTACTCTGTGTGGTTGGTGGTAGGGCATTTTAAATGTCCGTCTGGCTAGCTACCACCATCTTATCTAAATCTGCCGCCAAACAGCAATGTTAATAGCATTGTTGTGTTCCGGTTGTCAGAGATAAGATAGCCAGTCCCCTAAATAAGATGGGGTTTCCGGGTCAGTACGCTACCACCTTCGGCCTCATCTGATCGGTGTGATTGAGGTCAAGTGCTAACCCGTTGTGCTTAAAAAAATATTAAATTAAAAGTGTGTATTGGTGTCGGTCGATATGGATAAATTGTTTCTGATAAGTTTAGGAACGACTTTACAAATTTCAATAAACACAATACATCTAGTTATTTTTTAATTTTGGTGGAAAGTCTCATAGTCGCCTTTTACGATATCCGCGGATCAAATCAAAATCAAAATCAAAAATGTTTTTATTTCGTAAGTTATAATTGAGACCTGCAGTGTCACTTAGATACAGATTTAAAGAGTATAATATTCTAACCTTTTATTCGTCACAGTACATTTTTGAAAATCTAATATAAATGTCAAAAAAAATATAGCATCATTTAGGAAAAATAGTGATAAACATGATGTCAATACAAGAAATAAAGATAAACTTGCAGGTCACATAAGTCGCCTCCACAAAGTCAGTAATTCATTCAAAGGGTTATGTATACGCTTTTTCAATAAAGTTCCTGTTGATATAGAAAATCTTCCTTTCAATAAATTTAAAGATACTATAAAACAGAAACTTATTAAGAAAGCATAATATAAAATATCAGATTATTTAGATGATAAACAATCATGGACATAACCAGCCCGTTCGCATAACCAGGCTATTTCACAATTAATAATGAAATATTATAATATAAAATAATAATTTTGTAATATAAAAACCTTTTTTTAAAAGAGCGACCTCTCGAGTTTCTTGCTTGTTCTTCTCAAGGGAAAATTGCCTTTTGAACAAGCAGTAGCTTTAAAAATGTAAAATCTGACTATTTTAAGTGTACCCTGTGTACCTACAAAATAAAGCATTTTTGATTTGATATATTTCATGGTAAAAAATCAACATTGCGTCCGCAAAATACAAAATATGCTGTCGGGTATTTTGGTTTTGAAATACTTAAATAGTTATTAATTTAGGACAGTCGTTAAACGAAGTCGATGGCCTACAGCGGCGGCTTAAAAACACTGTAAGGCGGCCACTAGTATGAATATACAAATCTACCTACAAAATAAAGCATTTTTTGATTTGGATTTTGATTTTTAACATTTGAAATCGTCATGACATACAGTTATCGCTCATTCACTAGGCAGTCTCCCCAGAGAAGAACGAGCAAGAAACTCCTGTGATCGGATGATGGTTTGATTCTCCTCTTTGACATGCCGATCCCACAATAGCTTATAGATTTTCTATTACAGATTTCACGAAGGACACGTACAATAAAATTCTTTATACAAAAGTACATAAGAAATGTTGACAATTCATTTATTCACCTTATCTATTTCCTCAATAACGAGAAACGTAATATTTCCCACGAGTCTCTTCCCTTCCTGGTCACGTTTTCGTTGTGAATTGGATCCTGTGTCATTGGTGATACAATTGGTTTTTGTTTAATAATTCTTCTGCCACGTGTAGGCACTGAAGATGAATTATTACATATTTTATAAGATTTTATCACTCACTGAGCTTGTATTGTACATAAACATTGCCACACACGACTCCTAAGACGTAGATCTAACTAATTATTATAAACTAGCTTACCGTTCGCGACTTCGTTCGCGCGGAAGATTTAATCAAAATCGGTTTAGCAAAAAAATTTGCCCATATATTAAGGCAGGTCCTAATCAGTCTACAAGCCAAATTTCATCCAAATCCGTCCAGCCGTTTAGGCGTGAAGAGGTACTAAACATTCATACATAAACACAAACTGTCGCATTTATAAAATTACTCAGTATAGTCCGTACAGTATTAGTCAGTATCGTAAGTATGCGTAAGTTTGGATCTTGTTTATTTGTTTGTTTATTTATTTGTTTGTTTGTTGCTTAATCGCGGCGAAATGGATGAACAGATTTGGATGAAATTTGGCACATAGCTAGAACTGACCCAGACTGGCTATCTTATCTCTGACAATCGGAACACAACAATGCTATTAACATTGGTGCTTGGCGGCAGATTTAGATACGATGGTGGTAGTAGCCAGACGGACATTTAAAATGCCCTTCCACAAACCAAACCGAGTACTTAAACATGTACCACGCTGGGGATCGAACCCGCGACCTCCGAATCGTAAACCCAATGTTGTTTACATTGAGCCACGGAGGCGGTCATAATGTAAGATAATATTGCTATGCCCCAACGGGGCGTCACAAATATTTATTTAAGACCTAGTTTTACTCGTAAGCATGTACTACTTATTATATTTGTGATACTGCAATAAACATACTGAATACTATATTGATGTCCTGAAATTAGTTCCCCAGAGATACTCGTTAACCCAATTTCTTGTTTATAGAGTAATGAAACGGATTGAATACACAGGTAGACATGCCCTGAAATTATTTATAGGATTCATTTATCCCTATAAAGTGAATAGTGCCTGCGGCATTAAAAAATACTCATTTAAACGAACTCCACGCTAGCGAAGCCGCGCATAAATACTCATTTAAACGAACTCCACGCTGGCGAAGCCGCGCATAAATACTCATTTAAACGAACTCCACGCTGGCGAAGCCGCGCATAGATACTCATTTAAACGAACTCCACGCTGGTGAAGCCGCGCATAAATACTCATTTAAACGAACTCCACGCTGGCGAAGCCGCGCATAAATACTCACTTAAACGAACTCCACGCTGGCGAAGCCGCGCATAAATACTCACTTAAACGAACTCCACACCGGCGAATCCGCGCATAAATACTAGTTTGAAATAAAATTATAACCATATTAACTAATATTTAAAATTCGAAACATCCAGCTGAAGGAAAGAAACCCAAGAAAGTTTCCTCGCTATTTATAATTTAATTTATGCGAGAGATTTAAACTCAACTTTTCCCGGCAAAAAATTAAACGTCACTTAAGAAAATGCATTTCCCTGCTCTTCTAATTGCGCGATGCCGCCATTTCTTTCCAGCTTGTGGAAACTTGCTATCTATCCAAGTAATATTTATATAAGGACTAGCTTTAGAAATTTGTTTATCCCGCGGGAACTACTCACTTTATCGGGATAAAAAATATCCTATGTCTCAATCCAGGGTATTCTACCTATATACCAAACTTCATCCAAATACCTATATACCTAGTTTCGCCGTGATTGAGTCACAAACAAACAAACAAATAATATATAATATTATTATTAAGGAGATCATTTTATTATTGAGAGAAAGAGTTGTTTTTTTTTATGCACAACGGGTTGGTACTTGACCTCAATCACACCTGATGTTAAGTGAAGATGAGGTCGAAGGTGGAAGCGTACTGACCCGAAAACCCCAACACATTTGGGTATACACGTATGTATGCTCTCATCGCATCTTAATTACTCCTATTAATTGTAATTGTTATTTGTGTGTTTATTTGTTGACCAGTGTCCGTGCGTCATTTGGAGGCTCCACTGAAAGCCAGCGTTGTAGTGAACGGCTACAATCCATGCTGAGTTGGAGACCTTTTTGACTCCACCTTGCGACACCGACAACTAATTGTGTTTGCCATCTAAATGGCAAACACAATGTTATTATTTGCATGTGTCTCGACTCTGTAATATTTGAACCTGATTGTTTGTGTCATGAGATGGGTTTAAATAAAAATTTCTTTCTTTCTTTCAAATAAACAAACAAACATCCAAACTTTCGCATTTATAACATTAATTAGATAATTAAAAAATTATAATTGCCCTGAGAAACATAATTCAATTCATTTATTCCCTTACACTTAACACACAAACAGGTCGTCCAATCATATCAAGGCCTATTGTAAATTACCAGTTCGCCTAATGTGATGATTAGAGTTCCTCATATAAACAAACGAAATAGTCTTTATTGTACAAAAATAAGAAGTATAACGCAACGATAAATAAAATAAGGGGATAGTACAATTCGGCGGCCTTATCACTAACACTATCTCTTGCAGGCAACCTTTGGGTTAGGAAGCATTACGCACATGATATAAATAATAAATAAATGAATAAATATTTCGGACACTTACACCAATCATCTAGTCCCAAACTAAGCAAAGCTTGTACTATGGATACTAGATAACGGATAAACATACATATATATTTATATAAACATTCATGACTCGGGAATAAATGTTCGTATGATATGGAGGATACGGAGGTAGCGTGCGCGGTAAACTAATTTTAATAAAATAAATAAATCACCCATATAAATACATACGATAATTGAATACATACAAACATACATACCTAATAAATAATACATATAATATATACCTATATTTAAATTTACACTAATTAAATAGAATAGTATGTAACTAATCACACAATAATTAATGAGAGTATTTAACGAAACTCAGTAAATGAAACGAAAATCATGAGTTGGCAAGTGAAAGAGGATAGATAAATAAATCACCTTTCATGGGAGAATGTCACAGAATTAATATAGTACTAACGTAACTGTTGACTTTTACACGTTACAGATGTAAATTTAATAAATAAATAAATAAATATCCTTAGACATACACACAGCGCCATCTAGTTCCACAGTAAGCAACTATATGCTTGTGTTGTGGATACCAGATGGTTGATATAATACATAAATACATTTTTTTTATAAATAAATACTTATTATAAATGAAAACATCCATAACTCGGGTACACATGTCCGTATTCATCACAAACATATGCCCCTAGCGGGATTCGAACCCGCAACCTTTTGGTATAGTGGTCAGAGTTGCTAACCATTACACCAAACAAATTTATATCCATATCTATGTCATATTTATTATTATTACAAATGCAAAGGTTTGGATTTTTTTTTTATATGAGAAAGATTTATATGATGAAAGCAATCACCGCCGCCCATGGACACCCGCAACACCAAAAGGGTCACAGATGCGTTGCCGGCCTTTGAGGAAGGTGTAGGCTCGTTTCTTGAAGGTTCCAATGTCGTACTCGTTCGGGAATACCGCTGCCGGAAGTCCGTTCCACAGGGTGGTCGTACGTGGTAAGAAGTTTCTTGAGAAACGTACAGTGGTAGACTTCCACTCATCCAGGTGATGTGGATGGATGTTTGCTTATTGCTCAATCACGGCAAAACGAATATTTCACTTTGAATTCTTGAATTCCAAAAGTTAAATATTCCAAAGAAACATCGTGAGGCGGTGGCGGTTGCTGTAAGACAATAAAGTCACAATTATTGTCAAAATTTTTTAATTTCAGTACATTGCAAAAAAAAAAATCTGTAATTTATTTGATGTTCATTTCTATCACTCAACAACTCATACATGCAATACATTTCTTTATTTCTATACGGTACTCATTTTATCATTTACACTAATCCAGCATTGTTTTTTTTTTATTTATGTTGCACTTGTACCTATAATCCTCCTCGGGTAATAGTTGAAAATCAGTGTTTTGTTCTTTGGACAATCTCACACACTGAGCTGTGACCTATTTGTCCTGCTGCAGCACACACATGCTTTGGTTGTTCTGTGCCTAGTATTTACCTTTTAAGTTCTTTTAAGAAATACTCTTTAAACTTTATGTATGTGTGTGATTGGAGTAACAAATAAACGATTTATCTATCTATCTATCTATCTATCTTCGGATGAAATTTTGTATATAGGCAGAACATACCGTGGATTAAGACATAGGATATTTTTTATCTCAATAAAGTATGTAGTAAACATATCCGCGATAAAGTTATTCCGCGCAGGCGAAGCCGCGGGCGGAAAGCTAGTATCTATATAAATTTATATCCGAGCAGAGAGAGAATCGATAACGGTATTAAATCTCTTTTCACGCTGATGTGATGACATTCGATTTCGAATTTCAGCTTCAATTGAATATTAATACGTCATTTACAATCTACTGCTATCTAGCGGCGTTGCTCGTGGTCTTAAAAATTATTTTCAATTCTTTATGATAAAGTTGCTTGACCACATTCTCACCTGATGGAAAGTAATGATGAGGTCGAATTTGAAGCACGCGATCCCAGTATTCACCCTGCTCTTAAAGGTCCCAAGGTTGTAGGCTTCAGGAAAGACTGACGCTGGAAGATTGTTCCATGCCTTGGCTGTGAGCATTATGAATAAAGATACAAACTTCTCAATGTTCTGCGAATGTTCGGTATATTAACTACATATGGGTGGATCCGTCCCCACGCCTCATGGATGGAAAGGCGACGGTGGTATATGATTTTTTTTTATGCACAACGGGTTGGTACTTGACTCCAATCACACCTGATATTAAGTGAAGATGAGGTCGAAGGTACTGACCCGGAAACCCCAACACATTTGGGGAACTGGCTATCTTATCTCTGACAACCGGAACACAACAATGCTTAACATTCCTCCTGGCATGGCAAAGGCATCCTGTAAAAGACTGAGAGACAGCTGAGCTAGCTCAGTACCTAAAAGTACTGCTTGGCAGCAAACTTAAATAAGATGCCTAAATGGCGGATGATTTTATCACTGGACAGAATTGACCCAAATATTATGGGCAGTCCGTCTATAAAGCAATTAATATCAACTACTTTTCAATCAACCAATCAAGTACACTTTATTGCACAAAAATTCTACAATTCACTTCATAAATAGATCTTCAAAAAAAATCTTCTATCTAGAGGAGGTCTTCTAACATTATCCATCGTCAAAATCTTACTCTAAATCGCTTATTTAAATCAACACACAAACAGACCGATATGAAATTTTAGTAAGCCCTAAAGATTGATGATCAAATGGAGACGGAATAAGATTGTGATCGCGGACAAAGCCTCTGGAAACTGTGATCAATTTTAGTTAACTGGCGGGGCGCCGTGGGACCTACCTTCGCTTACTATATCTTATAGTTACAGCCTTTTATTTGCCATATGAGAGGCTCGAGAAAATGGACAAGTGGGTGTCGGGCATGCATTAACTGTGGGAAACATATCTTCAAATATAGCCTTTGCATTGGCACGATTTTTTTTTATGCATAACGGCTTGGTACTTGACCTCAATCACACCTAATATTAAGTGAAGATGAGGTCGAAGGTGGAAGCGTACTGACCCGGAAACCCCAACACATTTGGGGGACTGGGTATCTTATTTCTGACAACCAGAACACAACAATGCTATTAACATTACTGCTTGGCGGCAGATTTAGATAAGATGGTGTTAGCTAGCCAGGCTGACATTTAAAATGCCATACCACCAACCAAACCGAGTACATAAACATGTACTCCGCTGGGGATCGAACCCGCGACCTCCGAATCGTAAACCCAATGTTGTTTACATTTGCATCACTTTTTTATACCCTAACACTTGGTAAGAGGGTTGGCGATCGCAATTTTTTTGGGCCTTCACACCAAAGACACTGCAGGTGTTGCTGGAAATAAAACTGTTAGAGTTTTCGACATTTGCTATTTTAAGTTCGTGATTTTTATTTCGTCTTGGATTAATACTTAATTCCTTTTTACGTTTTTCCATGGTATCAATATCAAATCAAATGTATTTTCGTTTCGTTGCGCATGTTTTATTTTTCTCCGTGATTTCATGAACGATTTTTGTGATTCATTTATTATTGGAAAGGAGATACTCCGGGACCACAATTTGAATTTTATCAATATTTTGAAGATGGAGTTGACGGTGAAAGAACCTTGATTAGGTTACTAACTCCGCTTTGACACAATTAAGTTACCACGTGTTGTGGTGTGCATAAATGGGTTAGCACTGTACGTTAGTACTACATTAATTCTGTGACTCAGCTCATGCTGCGACGAATCGCAGCGCTGGTTTTCAGTGTTCCCAAATGTCCTGTGATGCACTGATGCTACGTCAGTATAATCATTAATAATTACAGTCTGTAATTAGTTAGTAAGTGGTTAGAAACGCTAAAGGTCGTGGGTTCGAATCCCGCTAGGGGCATATGTTTGTGTGATAAATATGGGCATGTGTACCCGAGTTATGGATGTTTTTTAATTTATAAATATGTATTTATTTACAAAAGCCATGTATATGTGCAGTGTATCAGCCAACTTATATCCATAATACAAGCCTAGTTGCTTAGTGTGGAACTAGATGGCGCTGTGTGTATGTGCAAGGATATGTATTTATTTATTTTGTGTTTTTAAGCCGCCCCAATAGGCCACCGAATTTGTTTAACGACTGCCTTCAATAATCGGGACCGAATATTTAGCGCGCCTTCGTATTAAAATGTCACTAGTGGTCACCCATCCAAGGACCGTCCGCGCCAATCATTGCTTAACTTCGCTAATCGATAACGAATAGCGAATGCGATTGCGCCACGAATGCTTTCCGCTGTATATTCAACCATCTTTTTTTATTAAATATTGAACAATCACAGTCAGCGTTGGTGGCTCAGTTTAGGAGGTCCGGGTTAGATGCCCAGCCAGGCCAATTACTTTTTTTTTTTTTTTTTTTTTTTAACACTTTATTGTACACACACACAAAGAAATGGTCATTAACAAATATTTAAAAAAATATATTTAATTTAATTACTTATGTGCATTTGTCCGACAGCTCTTAATCGGTGAAGGAAAAAATCCTGAGCAAACCTGCATACCTGGGAAATAAAAATTCTAGGGCATGTGAAGTCCCGAACCCGCATTGGGCCAACGTGGTAGACTGTTGCCCATACCCCCTTAATTCAAGAGGGAAGGACTATATCCCTGCAGTGGGATGTTTAGGGGCTGAAACGATGAACTGCCATTCGAACCCGAAGTCAATTTTAATACTCACAAGTCTAGTTTTTTTTTGGCACGACGGGTTCGTACTTGACCTCAACCACACCTGATGTTAAGTGAAGATGAGGTCGAAGGTGGAATCGTACTGACCCGGAAACCCCAACACATTTGGGGAACTGGCTATCTTATCTTTGACAACCGGAACACAACAATGCTATTAACATTACTGCTTGGCGGCAGATTTAGATAAGATGGTGGTAGCTAGCCAGGCGGACATTTAAAATGCCTTACCACCAACCAAACCGAGTTCTTAAACATGTACCCCGCTGGGGATCCAACCCGCGCCCTCCTAAACGTAAACCCAATGTTGTTTGACAAACATTGAGTCACGGAGGCGGTTAGTTTTATTTTGAGAGGTTGTGTCATCCTACAGCAGAGACATTAATATCTTTGTTGCGTGACGTCACGTACATGTAAATTGTGAGCAAGTGGGATGGGAGTCATTGCGCGGTATTCACGCGTTGGGGACACGCATGAGAGGGCACGTGAGGTCGGAGGGACTACGTGCGAATACACCTCTTGTAAACAGTGGGCGCCATTGTTGGCGACAGATGTGTATGGTAGGTATAATATTTTTGAAATTAAACGTTTAGCTTAATTTCTGAGTGTCGTGCTTGCTAACTGGTTCTAGTAAATGTGACAGTACAGTCGGTGGCAAAGTTTTTGATACAGGGCTGATTTGGATAATCAATAGCTGTTTATTGGCTGTGGCATTCAATGACGACCGATTGGTGTAGTGGATAGTGACCCTATCAGCGAAACCAACGGTTGCGGGTTCGAATCCCGCGAGGGGTAAATGTTTGCGTGATGAATACGAACTTTTATTTCCGAGTCGTGGATGTTTATTTATTTATGTATGTTTACCTGTTATCTAGCAGCCATAGTACAAACTTTGTTTAGTTTGGGACCAAATGATTGGTGTAAGTGTCCCAAATATTTATTTATTTTATATACGTTGTGTGTGGGATTTGTCTGGATGTATCTCAGTAATGCATGGTCTGATCTGAGGTAGTTTTTGTATTAGTTTGTATAAAGGGAAGGGCGAGATTATTAGCCATGCTTTATGAAAATTGGTTAAGCCGTTTTCAAGATAGCTTTCAACACGTTTGTTTGGTGTATTTGGATGTTATAGCAAAAAAAATTTTCAAGGAAACAAGTAGCCTAATTTTTCACCGATCCCACTAATATTCAGAATTCTTACAAATGGCAGCATCATCATTGTGTGGAGCGTTTAAAAATCTACAATCCAGAGCCTGACGATTCATGGCAAATCCTCCTATAAAAAGCGTTGCAAGTCACGTCATGGGCTAGTGGACTTTTAACTGCTTCATGATATGATACACCGGTCCGTACTTCGGAGGGCTTCGGTCCCGATTATTTTCCATTGAAGCCAGTCGTTAACCCGAATCCGAATTTCGCTTCTTTCTTCCGTTGGATTCGCAGCAGGGCCACATTACACCCGTCATTTCTCGTTTCATTTACACATTACGTTCTAAAAGTCATATCATGTCTCTAAACAGACGTGCCTACACCAAAAAATCGATACCGGAGATCAGCTGATCCCTCACGCCCGCCATCACAATATTACTACGAACGTAGTACTCAGCGCTACGCGAGCTACGCCCACGCGTAGCAGTCTGGAGCGTAGACGGCATCGTAGCCTGGAGATTCACCTAAATTAAAACCGTTCGTTTTCACGTGCAGGGCTCTTGAACCGTTGGTATACAGGGCGTCCCAAAGTTATGGGACATGAAGGGGAAGTACCTTAAATATTGTAGATAGTGAATTTTGCTCAAAGAAGACTTTATGTTATTTTTAAAAGTTAGTAATTCTGCATTCATAGATTTTCTAAAAATTACTTGCTTCGGCTGGGAATCGAACCGACTTAAATGTGAAAAAAAAAACACCCTACTTTTATGATGCCAATCGAAAGAATAGCTAAAAAATAATAACTCTGCCTAAGTAACATAGTATTTTAAAAGAAAGGAACAACATAAAATGATTGAGTCAAATTTCAAGAAAGTTATTTATTGCCGACGACGTTCGAAAAGTAGCGATATTATCATTCCAAAGATAGCATTGATTATTCGTAAATAAGTACCCACTTCATAAAATAGGTACTAACATAGTTTTCCTTATTATAAGTGCACGTGTAGATGAAATGATAAAACTTGTATTTCAATACGTCCTCTGTAAGCTAGACAGAAGGCAAATTAAAAACAAAAATAAATAATTTATAATTTGAAAATGGAACAGTTTATGACAGCGTTTGTTTGAATGCATACTTTTTAAGATATTTTAAAAAGAAGTGATATTTTTAAATGTTGTTCTTAAAAAGAGGGATCACATTTTGAGCATTTAATTAATTAATTTACAAAAAAATACCTACTTAATTGACTACGGCAGTTTCATGTATGTTTTTTATTTGATTAAAATGATTAATTTCACGTTGTTCCTTTCTTTTAAAATACTATGTTACTTAGGCAGAGTTATTATTTTTTAGCTATTCTTTCGATTGGCATCATAAAAGTAGGGTGTTTTTTTTTTCACATTTGAGTCGGTTCGATTCCCAGCCGAAGCAAATAATTTTTAGAAAATCTATGAATGCAGAATTACTAACTTTTAAAAATAACATAAAGTCTTCTTTGAGCAAAATTCACTATCTACGATATTTAAGGTACTTCCCCTTCATGTCCCATAACTTTGGGACGCCCTGTATATTATAAACAGAGAATTAAAGTAATAGAAAGTAAATATTAGAAAGTTTTGACAGTTTATTTGCATGTTTGATCGACATAATATTTGTATTTAACTCTGTGAGAACACAGCACGTTCGCTACGATTAACAAAGTTAAGCAACGTCTGGCATGATTAGTTTTTGATGGCATTGTCATATGAGTGTTTCTGTGCTTTGGATGCGGTATACATTAAATAAAGACAGTCGTTAACTTGGTTTAACACCCCAATAAAATAAAATTAACCTAAACATGTGTAATGATGCGCCTCCAGTAGTGTACCCCATGTTACATACTAGTTTCAATGAATAGTAAGCAGATTATAATTTGAACTTTAGAAAAAAAATCTAAATCGACATTAACGTTCAGACAGCAGACTACTTTCCAGTCATTAATAATCTTTGGTTCGATTCATGTACTTTACGCAATATAGATGTTTTTCCAGTACGTATAATTTTAGGAGAAACAAAACGTTGAGACGGTCCTAAAAAGAATAACTTGCAGTGTGTTAAATCGATCAGTTAGGTTTTCTGATCATTTAATACTTTAGCAACTATTTAAATAATTTAAATGTCATCTTTTCGGAAAAATCTATTGAAGATATAAACTTTTATGGCGAGGACTGGAAGAAGAAAATGATTGCATATCTCTCAAAGGGAAAGCTTAGCGACAAACGAGCAAGTCTTTCTACCTTTGTACTTTACGGTTGCAAAATTGAACAATGCAGTTTCTAATATAGACCAAGCAGTGGCGTGCACAGCGTTTTGTTACAGAGTAGGT